>CM060938.1:659018487-660268487 GCA_030765085.1 Allium cepa | reverse complement strand
CCACCCGACATCCCCAAAATGGTGTTCTAAACACATGAAGGTCATTATGAATTCCTTGTAATGCCTTTCGGCCTCACCAATGCACCCTCCGCATTTTAAGCCACAATGAACGTTATCTTCCGCCCACACCTTCAAAAATTCATCCTAGTCTTCTTCGACGATATTCTCATTTATAGCAAATCATGGGAAGCCCGTCTTTCTCATTTAAAAACTATGTAGGATATCTTGATTTTGCACCAATTTTATCCTAATGCTTCAAAATGTGTATTTGGGCACAAGGGATTATTTTTTTTCTATCACATGATCTCCTCATAAGGTGTCCACGTAGATCCATTAAAAATTAAGGCCATAATAAATTGGCCCACCCCATCAAGTCAAATGCTAATTAGAGGATTGCTCGGTCTTACAAGTTGTTATTGCCATTTTATTAAAGGGTATGATCAAGTTCTTAGCCCAATCCCTGATTTACTTAAAAAGAACGGAGCATATTTTTTATAACCAGACCGTGGTTTGAACCATGATGAATTAAGGTTCAAGGTTTTGATGGTTCAACCGGTTATACCATCAGAACCATCGTAAGTGATTTCTTTTTTCGAAAAATTCAATCATTGAACTATAAGCTATATGCAAAAATATTGAAATAATAATGTTAATTATATGAGCTATAGACGGTCTTCAAGGTTTGCAACCAAAGTAGTGTGTTGTTGTAGTACATAATTACACCAACACAACTACAGCTATATACACAGTAGAGTAGTGTGCAATGATAGAAGTTTATTGACGGCAAACTTAATGAAGCTTGCAGTGGTATTAGAGAAGTTTACAACAGTGAAGAACGAAGTGGTGGATTTTGTGGTTTAGATTTTGGAATGATAATGACTTTTAGAATATAGATTTATTAATTTTCTTCAAAGTAGTACAAAAGATGAAAATGAGAGAGAATTACACAATGAGAAAGTAGGAAAAAATGAAAGAACGGTGGTTCAACTAGGTAAATTAGATGGTTGGACCGTAGGTTTGAAGGTCCGACCAAGGTTCATACATGACCGAGGTCTGATTGAGTTCTGGACCTTGGTGATCCAAGGTTCAGGGTTATTCGAGGTCGGATCGAGGTAGGATCGGATTATGAAAATATTGCGGTTACTACACCAAATGTACCTCTTATGTAACAAGCCTCACTATTTTATGCATGCGTATGAACACAATTAGCCTAAGCAAAAGGTTTCGTGTATGTAGTGCAAATTTTCTTGCTTCAAGGGGGTGAAAGTTTATCCATTTGGGTTTCAAAAGAACTTTATGTTTTCATAGTTTTTTATTTTTGAATTCATTATTTCAAAGTTTTAAATCTTTACCCATTATTAAACATTTTCGATCTGAAAACTCAAATGTATTATGCATGGATAAGAAATACTAATTTTTTGACCACAATATACCATGGACAACGTTTAGTATTAAAAGTGATTTAGTGTACATACTACATATAGTGCAGCATACAAATTGAAACTGTATGCATAAGCCTTGTTATTCCCAAATGATTATCCAAGTAAAATTTCATGACTATGTTGCATAGAAGTCATTCAATATGAATTTCTCTACTTCAAATAAGCATGTATAACTTTATATAATTTTGATATGAAAAGTAAGCATATATAGCTTGATATAAGTTTGTTATCATATCAGATTATATTATATGTTTCTGGGTTATTGCATTTGCGAATTGCAAATAAAATATACGATTCTTTAACATAGATTACTAGAAATACATTGATAGAACTATGATACTAGTGAAGAAAAAAAATCTTGCAGATATGTATTAATTTTATATAATATATTTATGTCAATTCTTTGAACTTACCAACTTTTAAAAGTTATACATGTATCATTAACATTCAATCAAGATTGAGTTAATCTTTTGAACTGTTATTCAAATTGATTGATTAACTCCGACAGTAAGTTAACTAGATTTGAATTCGATTTGTAAAATAAAAATATATTGGTTCACCAAATTAAATGAACTTTTATTATATTATATAAAAGAATTTATACTTTGATTAGAAATGAAAAAAGATTATATGTATAAAAAAATGTGGTTTTATGAAGAAAAAAATAACTCAATAAAAAATCACTAATAATAAACTTAAGGTTTCTTTGGAATGATTTGGATGTTTTAATCTTAACGTGTTCTCTAAATTTGATTTGTACTAGTTATTCCTCCAGGTCTAAATTTGATAACCACATAGAGTTGTTGTCTCCAATCAATTTTAGGGTGTTAGATTGATTTTTGAAAAACATTTTATGGTGCTTTCGTGGAGAAATACAAGCTCGGGCTAGATCTCTATTGCTGCTAGAATTTGACTAAAATATCCAAAGAGGTCTAAGAAAATAGGATCTATAAAGAATCCAAAAACAAGCTGCGGGAAAATCCGATGAAGCGACTGTTAGAACTACTAGTGGAAGTGATGGGTCTACTCAATCTCTAAAAGGTCTAGTTTGTAGAGAGGATTTCTAAAGAATGATGACCGTTTTCAATTAAAGGATGGAGGCAACATAGTGGACAATCATTAACCAACTTGCTAGGTAGTTTGAAAGAAAAAGTCATGCTCCTTAAGAAGATGGACCACGCGCAAGAGATCAAAGAGTTAGAGGATGATCTCAAGCTAAATTAGATGAAGGAAGTTCTGTTGAAAGACGGAGAACAAATAGGGAAAGTGTTGGGGAGATAGAAACCGTGATATAAACAAGGAAGAGAATAATCTACCTAGAGCAACAACTCCAGGTGGATCGATCTATACCAATCAACAATGGATCAACATCAACGCATCAAGGAAAGGCGACGATGGTTATCGTGAAACTAGTAGAGAGGATGGTCGTACTATGAACACTACATATGGAAGATCTGGTAGAAATACCAATGTAAATGATAAAAGGAGAGAAGGATCTATAGGATGTAGTCGCGATTGACAACATGGAAGAGTAAGACAGATGGACTCCCTAGAGATAGGAAACTGTGGCATCAATCGTGAACGTTCGGGCAACAATCATCATGGTCATTTGTGGAGTCGAGCACACGATGATGGATCCGACGACCACCGTCCAAGACAAAATAAAGGAGCCGATGATGTGATGAGAAAACTATTATGAGATTTCTTCATATATATAATCAAGATGATGATTCAGCATCCGCCTCTAATCATAATCCGTTCATCATGGAGATTAGAGTAGCCATGTACCCAAGGAGGTTTATTATGTCATCCATGTCATTGTAATGGATTGAGTCATCAGTGACATTTGCATAGGTACGAATGGCACATGAATGGTGCGAGAGATGATGATCATGTTAAGTGTAGATGTTTTCCCTTGTTGTTAGTGGGAATGCTGATGTAGTTCTGTAGGCTGAAGCGAGAATCAATAAGACCATTTGACTAACCAACGAACAAGTTTTTGAACCAATTTAGGTTTCACTCCATGCAACTCAAGATTGTGATTTTTCTTGCAAATATGAAGCAAAGAACAATGAAATCATTGAAAAGTCATTTAAAGAGATTTAATAGTGCATTTACGGAGGTGAGAAATCTAGAGCACATTCTAGTGATGATGGCTTTTGTTGGAGGAGGGAATAAAGACTAGGATTTCAAAAGTGTCTGATGATGAAAATGTTGGCTAAGTTGAAGGACTTCTACAAGAAAGCTGATCAATTTTAACGCTTGAATGACGCAAAAATGAAGAAGATCGGTGGATCCATGAGTTAGAATAGCATTGTGAAGAGCAATGGAACTGTTAAGAAGGATGGTAGCAACGTGATTACTTATTTATTATGAAGAGCAATGAACCTATTGGTTTCCTTATGTTTACTTATATATTATATTATGCACAAGAAGTTAACTTTACATGTTTACTTAACAACTATGAGGGCCATTTGATCCGTTTGGTGTAGCATCCCTAATTTTTGATAACATTATTAAGAAAATTTAATCAGATAAATTAAACAGAATAATGATGATAAGGAGATTGAGATTTGATTAAAATATTTGTAGGGCCGTGCACATTAATAAAATAAATGGTCTTAAAATTAATTTATAAGATAATTAACTTATGTAAGGCCTTATTAGTAAATATAGCCACACTTTATATTCACGGCTATACATTTGCCTTTGTCTTTTCACGTTCATTTTATTTCTCAAATCAAAACAAACGCAGGTAACCCTAAGATAGCGTGCCATTACCAAGGAAGAAGAAGGAGAAATTTTAATCTAAAGCTAAGAATCAAGTTAGGAAGGATTAATCAACATCAAATCTCAAGTTCCTTATCAAGTTTAAGGTGAATAATAATTCTTACCATCTCTTTTTGGTTTTATAATCATATAATCTCTGATTTGAGTATTTATCTTCTTCCTACGATTATTTTGATTGATGATATGCTTAATTTACGGATTGTTTGGTTTTAAACAATTTAATTATGCAAATTCGGACGGTTTAGGGTTAAAACCATGATTTATTAATTTTAAAATGCCATGGAAAATTTTCATGCCAAGTAAAACATGATTTAGGAGACAGGTTTTTATTTTCGAAAGTTTGCAAGTTATGGAAATTTTATTATGAAATTTTGGTAGAAAATAAGATAAAATTGGGTTAAATATTTATTTTGAGAATTTCAGAAGGGAATTGGGTCTAAAAATTTAATATGTTTAATTACATGATTAATTCGAATTTCTGTGAATTTTAGGGATTTTTCCCATTTGATTTATTTTAGGAAATAAATAATTTTAAAGGATGGTATTTTCTGAAAATGTTGGTCTTAGGTTATATGGAAAGATTTTAACGTTTAATCCTTTAATCTAGGATCTAAATTAATGCACTGGTTCCAGAAGTAAAGAAATTGGAAAGTTTTATGGCAGCAAATCAGTGTTTTACATCTACGCAAGTTGTTAAAAAGAGACTACTTAAAATTGCTATAATTCAGCCATTTATGGAAAGTATCTTTAACTTCCTTGATTCTACCCCATCATAGTCGAAACCATCACTGTCGAAATCATTATAATCGGAACCGATTCATATAGTATCTCCTGGAAGATACATGGTGGATTGGAAGATGGATGGACGCCTCCGATGGGGTCGAACCCCTACTTGTTTTATAAGTTAAGTTAAAGTCCTTGCCTTATTTTGCTCAAAGCTTTCGACTTAGACGATACTTATCGTTTTCGAAAGGGTGTATGTTTAGCTTTCAAAGAAGGTCACCATGTTATACTAAAAGTACTAGCTTTCAAAGGAGATCATTTTTTTAAATAAAAGGTTTCGAAAGGAGTTGGTTTCGGCCTAGTCGAATCCTAGCTGCTACTTTACCTTTCGACCTTGTTGTCCAATGATGCTTTCGAAGAGTTGCCTTTGTTTTGCTTTAAACCAAACCTTTTTTTATTTGCTTTCGAAAGGGGTTGGGGTTTCGATGGATACGGAGTCAGAATGGGGTTTGGACCAAGACCTTCGAAGTTTTGATCTTTAAGTCTTTTGCTTTTGAACTAGATGGTTGTGACGCCATCAATTTTTCCCCAAACTAATATATGTTGTTTTCGAAAGAGATACTTTCGTATATACCATTTTGACCCAAATGATTTTTAAACAGTAAACCCAATGCTTTCGGAAGGGGTACTTTCATTTATTTCGAAGCACTATATTTCTAAAAGATGATTAATAACGTCGAAAGGTAAATTAGGTTTCGAAAGAGGACATTTATTAAGGGCTTCGAAAGGTATGTGTTCAATGTTTTGAAAGGAAATCTTTGCTTTCGAAAGGAGGCTATCCAGAGATTTTGAAAGAGATGTTTTTGGTTTTCAAAACAAAAACCCAATCTTAATTTAAAGTAATAATCATGGGATAAATAAAGATTTTAAATTGATATTCACTTTTTTATTAACCCATAACTGTATTTTAGGGAAAGGGCAGAAAAACCAGCTAGGTTGAACCAGTAGTAAATATAACTTAACAGATGTTAGAAATTTAATTAAAGATATTGGCGGGGCTAATAGGTTTGTAGTAAGCCCATGAAAACTGTGTGATATTAGCAGGGGCCAATAGGTTCGTAGTCAGCCCATGAAGACTATGATTTGATACTTGTAGGGGCCAGTAGGTTTGTAATTAGCTTATGAAAACTATATCCGGATTAAGATATTGGTGGTCAGCCAATAGGTTCCTAGTTAGCCCACAAAAACTAGGATAAGAAATAAGATATTGGATTTACCACTTGGTTCTTAATGATCCCATGAAAACTAAGTAATTGGATAAATTATCTTTAGCATTTAACAGGTTAATAATAACCCTTTAAACTATAATTGTGATAGATAGTCAGAATGAATAGGGATGGGTAATCCAGAATTGATTTAATTGTTTTGCATATCATCGTAAAGTTTTGAAATACTATGTTTTAACCATTGTGGATGCAAAAGCATAGTATATGGTTTTATAAATGTTTTAGGATATTAGTGAGGGGAAAACCCGTTCCGCAAAGCGGCGTGGTCTCACTAGATATCCAAATGGTTTGAGATGGTAAATTATTATTCATACTAGGCTTTATGTCTGACTCGAAGTTTTTGTTTTTCCCTTAAACTCTTGGGTACTTGATTGATTTGAGTAGGTCAAGAGTTAAGGTTTCCAGGTGCTCTTTTTGCTGAATAAAGCTTCTGAGGACGTGCATGAGACAAACTTGTTATTTGAGTTCTTTTTATTTCCACAGTGTGTTTTTTTGTAAAAGGAAAATTGTTTTCTTTCCTATCTATATACTCTCATCTACCAAGGGAGTATCTTCATGTGTCGCTCTTGGTGTATTTTATAATAATTATATATTATCTGTACGTGGTCTACTAATTGAGATCATGTAACCAATTTGGAATATTTTGAAATGAAATATGGAATTTGTTTTGCTGTTTAATTTGTTTTCATATTCTTGTGTTTCTGTGTACCAATATATCTAAGATTGTCGGGTTAGGTCACCGAGGATTAATAACTATGGATGACCGCAGCATCTATAGCCGTTAGTTTTGGGCCTCCAAATAAGGGGATGTTACAAGTTGGTATCAAAGCATAGGTTTACGAAACTTTAAAAGAAACTAAAACCTAAAATATTTTCTAAACATAATCCAATGAATCAGATAATAAGATTGGGGTTTGGGTTAACGCTATAGTAACATAGTTGTATTTGTTATATATAGTTATATATAAGTACGTTCCCCCCGTTCTCTTAGACCGTTCTTCTGTATCTTACCAAGGACGCAGATTTGCGAGAAAGGAGATATAGAAGCAGGAAACGGAAGAGGAAATCTTGGTGGAGGAAGTACCACAACTAATGGAATGCTCGACCCACTATCAGGAGAAACCCTGGTTGATTGGCTAATGCTAGCAACCAAAATGCAGAAGCAAATATGGGTGCTGGAAATCCACATGTAGATATGGAGATGATATATCAGTTCTTTGCTGGTTTGATGCAGGCTGGAGCTGCTGTTGGAGTTGTTGGAAATGTTCGAGGAACTAATCCTATGGCTCCCGCTGGGAATATTGCTTTGCTAAGTAGAGATTACACCAGTTTGGATAGGAAGCCTCTCGGAAACGGAGAGTGATGTAGAAGTTCAAAATTGGTTATTGCATTGCAAGCGAATATTTACTGATATGGGTCTGAGTGACAGGCAAAAGAGAAGGTTGGCCTCTAGATAGTTGTAGGGGTCAGCACCACACTGGTGGAATAGCGTTACTGTCACAGTGCCGGAAGAGCAGTTAACTTGGGATGATTTTAAGACGAGATTTGAGCAGAAGTTTATATCCGAGTTTGCTAAGTCTGAGCTGATGATGAAATTTATGGATTTAGTGCAAGAAGAAATGTTAGTAGTTAAGTATGTTTCTAAGTTTGAAGAGTTGTCTAGATATGGTTATGCTCTTATAGATACTGTCATCAAAAGGAATGAGAAGTTTATTTAGGGACTGAGGCCCGAACTTGTTAGAGTAACCATGACACATGTTCGTGATCCCCGTAATATAGTGTTGGAGATGGCTATTCGCCATGTGGAGTTGCTTGCTGATATGAATAAAGTGAAGTCAGTAGAATCACAGGGTTCTCAAGGGAAGAAGAGGAAGTTCTTTAAAAAGAAGAGGACCCAGAAAGGGGACACTGCTAAGAATTCAAAGGCTGTGGTTGTTTGCTATAAGTGCGATAAGAAGGGTTACTTTGCTAATGAATGCTGGTCAAGAAATCGGAAGAAAGCTGCAGTTAAGAAGAATGTGAAATGCTTCAACTGTGATCAAGTTAGGCATTACAAGAATCAGTGTCCAGAACCATGGATAAAGGAAGGGTCTTTGCTATTGGATCAGGTGATCTACTGCAGCAGATAAGGGAAAGAGTGTGATGGAAGGTGCGCTTTTGATTTAGAGTAATTCAGTTAGAGTACTTTTGATACCGGGGCATCACATTCATTTATATCTCAGTGTTTGGCTGATAGATTACGTTTAGTACCCACCTATCTTATTACTTCCTTAAGGGTTGCGAATCCAATAGGAAGGTATGCTACTCTAGGGTTAAGATGTGACCAGTTAGAACTTGACTTGTTAGGTTATAATTTTGCATGTTGTCTGTATGTTATTGATTTCGTAGATTTCAAGATCATTCTAGGTATGGATTGGTTGAGTAGGTATGAGGCTAGAATACTTTTTCAAGATAGGGAAATATCACTGAGACACCCTGATAGTCATAACTGAGTGATATTCTCAATAGAGAATATTGACCGGAGTATTAGTGTTATGTTTAATGCTATGAAGTTAGGAAATGAGTTAGGTCGGGTTCAGTTAGCAAAAGAATTTGCAGATGTTTTAGAGCCAATCACTGGACTACTCTCGAAAAGAGTTGTTGAGCTTAGAATAGATCTTGTTCTAGGAGCTGAGCCTATAAGTAGACCACCTAGCAGGATAACACCAACTGAGATGAAGGAACAGAATGTGAAGCGGGTGGATCTAGAAAGGAGGAATTTTATTTGACCAAGCTGTTCGCCTTAGGGAGTAGCCACGGTGTTTGTGAAGAAACCATATGGGTCATTGAGGATGCGTATTGACTATCGTAAATTAAACAAAAGGACAATTAAGAATAAGTATCCTTTTCCAAGAATAGATAATCTGTTTGATCAATTGAGTGAAGCTAGAGTGTTTTTCCAGTTAGATTTGGCGAAAGGTTTCCATAAGTTAAGAGTGGCAGAAGACAATATCCCTTTGACAGTATTTCGAACTAAATATGGTTCCTATGACTGGTTGGTGATGCCATTTGGATTGACTAATGCACCGGCTTCCTTCGTAGATTTTTTGAACTAAGTTTTTCGAGAATACTTGGATAGGTTTGTACTAGTATTTATAGATGACATTCTAGTATATTCTAAAGATGAGAGAGAGCACAAACTTCATTTTAGAGTGATGCTTGAGATGTTGAGGCAGAATCAACTAAATGTGAAGTTCACCAAGTGCCATTTCTGGCAGAAAAAGGTAAAGTTTCTGGGTCACATGATTTCAGAGAAAGGATTGTCATTCGATCCAGATAAGATCGAAGCCATGAATAATTAGAAGAGGCCAGAGATATTGACTAAGATTGGGAGTTTTCTTGGACTTGTTGGCTACTACAGAAGATTCATTAGGGATTTCTCACGGATAGCAGTATTCGTAACTAAGCTGACCAGAAAGGAAGCGAGATTTATTTGGTCTGAAAAATGTGAGGAGGCATTCCTTAAGTTAAATCATTTGTTGACTAATGCACCAGTATTAGTAGTTCCAGACAAAAACCAAGGATTGGTGGTGTATACGGATGCGTGTGGAACTGGATTAGGAGCAATGTTGATGCAGAGTGGTAAAGACATTGCCTATGCATCTAGGCAGCTTAGACCGCATGAGGTTAGATATCCTACTCATGATTTGGAGCTGGCAGTTGTGACTTTGAAAAGAAGATTTGAAAACATTATCTATTAGGTGAGAGATTTGAGTTGTATGCCGATCATAAGTCTTTACGATATTTATTCTCCCAAAATGTGTTGAATATGAGATAGCAGAGATGGCTGGAGTTTTTGTCTGCTTATGATTTTGGTATAGAGTATACCCCAAAGAAAGGTAATAAGATGGCAGATTCCCTTAGAAGGAGACATCAGAATGTAGTGTTGGCCATGTTGACAGAGTGGAAAGATTTGGAAGCTTTAGCCAGTTATGGAGTGCAGTTAAGATCAACTGTTGGTTCTAGCCAGAGTTCCGCCAGATTGTCTTGTTTGGAAGTCCAACCAGTATTGATTGAGAAAATTGCTTCTAAGAAGAAGGAGGATCCAACATTAGCTAAGAGGATCAGAAGACATGAGGTTGGAACAGAGATCGATGATTTAAAAGATTTTAGCCTTGACCATAGAGGGTGGCCGAGAAATAAGGAACGATTGTGTGCTCCAAATGTGGATGACTTAAGAAAAGAAGTTCTTGGAGAATGTCACTGATCCAAGTTTACGATTCATCCTGAAGGAACCAAGATGTATCAAGATATGAAGAGGAGCTTCTATTGGTAAGGCATGAAGAGGGATGTTGGCTTGTGGGTTAGACAGTGTGCAAACTGTCAATAAGTGAAAGCTGAACATCAGAAACCAGGTGGAATACTACAGCCTTTAAAGATTCTAGTTTGGAAATGGGATTCAGTATCCATGGATTTTATAGACGGGTTTCCAAGGTCAAATAGAGGTAATGAAAGTATATGAGTTATAGTGGAAAGATTGACCAAGAGTGTCCATTCATTCCAGTTAAGTCAACCAGAACGGCACCTGTTTTAGCTAAGTTGTTTCTGAAGAACATAGTCAGATTGCATGGAGTTCCTAGTAGTATAGTCAGTGACGGAGGTGCATTGTTCACTAGTGAATTCTGGAAGAGTCTAAAGGAAGTGATGGGCACCAAGCTTAATATGAGTACCACATATCACCCTCGGACGGATGGGAAGACAGAGAGAGTCAACAAAATATTCGAGGATTTATTGAGAGCTTGTGTATTGGACTTTGGTGGATCTTGGGAAGATCACTTACATTTGATTGATTTTTCCTATAATAATAGTTATCAGACTAGTATAAGAATGACACCGTTTGAAGCTTTGTATGGAAGCTCATGCAAATCTCCAGCATATTGGTTAGAGACTGGAGATAGATTAGTCTTAGGTCCGGATTTGGTTAGAGAGGCGCCAGAGAAGATTGAGTTAATCCAAGAGAGAATGAAGGAAGCTCAGTCTAGACAGAAGAGTTACGTAGATAAGAGGCGTAAGGACCTAGAATTCTCACTTGTAGATAGGATTTTCATTAAGGTATCACCTATGAAGGGTCTGATATGATTTGGAAAGTCGGAGAAGCTAGCCACAAGATATATAGGTCCATTCCATATTATATAGACGATTGGAAAGCTCGTATACAGAGTAGAGTTTCAAAGCAGTTTGGCAGGTGTCCATAATGTATTTCATGTATCTCACCTTCGCAAGCATGTGCATGATCCAGAGAATGCTATTCCTTCGACGGGGTTGGATGACTCAGTGGTAGAGCCTAATTTGACTTTTGCTAGACAACCAGTTCGGGTTGTAGCTAGAGATGAGAAAAGATTAAGGAACAAGACGGTCAAGTGAGTGAAAGTTCAGTGGAGCGACAACGAGAAGGACTGTACTTGAGAGACAGAAGACAAGATTAGAGATATTTGTCCTGATCTGCTTTCAGGATGTGTCTATATTGGATTTATATAGATAGTAGCTAGTCTGTCAGACTAGTATGGTTGTTAGGAGCTGTTACAAATGATTGCTATATAGTATTTAGTCCTTACTGAATTTCGAGGATGAAATTCTTTAAGAGGGAAGCATGTAACATCTATAACGACCCGAAATTTTGGTCAATATCAATTTAATAATCTATATTAATAATTAAATTGATTTGATAATTTTTCTTTATAATTTTAACTTAAATTGATAAATTTAATCTTTTAAAGGTTAATGAATATTTAATCTGGTAATATTGATCAATATCTTCTGAACAATTTAAACCGGATAAGAATTTATTTTTCAAAGCTAATAAAATTTTATTCTATTTATAATATATATATTTGATATATATTGTGAATATCAAAATCTTTTATTTTAAATAGAAGATGAATTTTCAAATTGTAATATATATGTATGTATATGTTATAATTTGGAATTTGTTTTGAAATTTAATTTAATCTATTAATAATTTATATATGTATGAATAATTGTTATTTAAAGCTTTGTTTTAGAATTTATATTTTTTAAAAGTTAATTTAAGATTTATTCAATTGTTTTCAAAACATAAGATAATTGTTTATTTTTAATATGATAGTTTAAATAATGTTTTGTTTTGTTTTCTTTAAAGTGTTTAAATTTAAAATAGTTATATAAACATATTGTATAGAGTTATTAATAAACTTTCTTTTAAAAATTATTTCTTAAACACTAAAAATAAATGTTTTAGATTTTAAATTACATGTATAAGAAATATATTTGTATTATAATGAGTTTTATAATATTTTCTTTAAAATGTAAGCTTATATTATCTTTTAAATTAAACGAAAATTTAATTACAAATACTTAAAAACATTTCATATGCACATAAAAATATTTCATAAATACTAAATGATTTAATTAAATGGGGTTAACACTTGTTAATCAAAGATGAAACATTTTAACACTTGTAATTTTTTTTAAACATGCTAATGACAAATGTAAATTCTTGAAGACAAGTGGCACTATTCTTATTGTAATTTTAATAAATGTATTAAGAAGAAAATTAGTTTTCTTTCACAAACACTTTTTCTTTGTTTTCACTTCTTAACTAAAAATAATGGCAATCAAAAATCTTTCTTGAATCTGAAATTCAAAACCACAAAAAAAAACCTGAAAGTAAAATCTGCAAATTAAAGTTCTACTTCAACCTGCAATCTGAAACAACCTGCATTTCAAAGAATCAAGTTCAACTGCAAGTTTGAAATCATCAATTGGAGCATGCAAAGGGATTTCAACAGCTAGCACTCAAAGCATATTTTTCAGATTTGATATTTAAGCCTGGAAGTAATAAAAACTGCTGTGTTCTCTGCTTAAAAATTTAAAAGGCGAGTAAACATTTTTTAAAACAATTTTAAAAATCTATGGATTAACTTTGATGCATGAGATGGATTGTAGTGTGATGATGCAAATATGTTTAAATGAATGTCATATGTGAATGCATGTTGAACTATGAAATGTCTGTGCATATTGAGTTTCCTGTATGCATATATTCTCTCTGTTTTTACTTACAGGGTTTGATTTCTTTAAGGGAAAAATAAAAATCTTTTAATCTAAACCAAATTTGATCTTGACATATGAATGAAAATTGTTTGTTAATGTTTAATGGAAATTTTAAAAATAGTTTCCGTAATTTTAAATTTACAAATAATTTTAAAATTGGAAAATACAGTGAATATTGATTTATGTCAGAAAATCATTAATCTTAATTCTTGCTTTGGATTATATAATTGGATTAGTTGTTAGGAATAATGAATTTTGACATGCAATTCTGAATTTTTAAATTGTTATTCAATTGGGAATTTAGTGTTGAAGGGTTTCGGCATTTGGGTGAATTGCCGACAATCTACGCATTGATTTGAGTTGAAATTTTGATCGAAGCTAGCTTTCATGATGTTGATGATGGGAAAAATGTTCATGATTTTTTCTCCTATGGCCGATTGTTTGAATTGGATTAAATTAGGGTTTTAGTTAGTTTGGGGTTCGGCTTGGCTTTAGAAGTCTTCGCGACTTGGATATGGTGCCGGAGGTGATCGTGTGTTAATGGAAGGTGGCACGGTGATGCTGCGGTGCTTGGGAGAAGTTACTGGAGCTTCTGGTGATGGTGCGTTCATCTGAGGTGTTGGCTTTTGGGTTCGTGTTTTCTGCAGTTTCGCAAATTGGTCGAATTTCGATTCGAAAAGGTTTGGTTCGATCTGGGTTTATGGTTGAGCTTGCGTGCGATCATGGGATGGTCGGCGATAGTCGCAACGACCTTTAGTGGCCGGAGACGATGGCGCACGTGTACCATGCACATTTATGTGCACTGGGGACTGGGAGTTTGTAGTACTGGGGAAGACGAGTTGAAGACTCGAGTTTGCGTTCGCGTTTTCATCGTGTACGACTCGAAGTAGGAAGGGCTGGAGGTTTCTCGAGGGTGGCACTCGTGTAATTGCCGAGTTTGTCCCAAGTGTTTTTAGGTTGTGGGTTTCCGGTTATACTGTATAATAATAAAGTACAGATTCAACTTGTAGTTGAAATAATTTAAGATCAAGTTTAAAATTATAAACAAGTTTTATAAAATAAACAAATTTTCAAAGCTGAAAGTTGTTCAAACTTTTAAAGTATTAATTGAATTTATTTTAAATTTAAATTGTTAAGAAGTTTGTTTTGAAGGTAATTACCTAAGTAAATTTTGAATTTCAGTTTAAATTAGTGTTTGAATTTAAAGTGTTAAATCAGGTTTTAAAGTAAATTTTTAAGTAATGATTTAAAATAAGTCTCAATTTATATTAGAAATAAATAAGTTTAAATTAGATGTTTAAAGTATTTTAAATTTTAAATTTAATTTCTGAAATCCTTATTTTCAAAATAAGGTTATTGTTATGATTTTTGGAAAACCAAATTAAAAAATTTGTCTTTAAGTTATTAAATTTGATTTAAATTTAAATAATTTATTTATAAAGATAAATATGGTTAAATTATTTTGTTATGAACTTAAGAATACTTGATTATATGATTTGTTAATAAGTAAAAGATCAATTAAGATAAATGTTTTTCTTAATTAACTAAGGATTTTTAAATATAGGAAGTTAATTAATTAATTAATTGTTTAATTAATTTTAAATAATTAGTTAATTGTTTATTTAATTTTTAATAATCACTTAATTATGAATTAATTAAGTGTAATTATTTAATGAAGTAATTAATGGTTAATTATTAATGTAATTAAGAAGTAATTACTTATGGAAGTAATTAATGGGAAATTACTCATGGGAGTAATTAAGGTTGAAGTGATTAATGGTTAATCACTAGATGTTATTAATATAAGGATTGATCAATATAATTGTTTGAAGTTAATTAATTGTGGAGTAATTAATGAATTAATGAATTAAGGATTATTTAATAATGGGATTAATTACTTGTTAAGTAATTAATTAAGAGAGTAATCAAGATTTACTAATGGAAGTAATTAGAGATAATTACTTGTTAAGTAATTAAGGGTTAATTACTTAATTATTTTCGTTAATTAATTAATGTGATTAATTAATTAATGAACGAGATTAATTTAAGATTAATTACTAAAGGTAATTATTTAAAAAGTAATTAATTAATAAAGTAATTAATTAAGGATTTATTTATTAATTTAATTGATTTATAATTACCTAATGAAGTAATTAAAGATTAATTAATTAGATTAATTAATCTAAGGGTTAATATAATTAATTAAGAAGTTAATTAATTAAGTTTAGTAATTACAAGTTGTTAATTACTGTTTATGATTAGTTACAAGTTAATTATTTATTTAATTAAAGGAATTATTAATTAATAAGGATCATTAGTAATTAATCAAGGTTGATTAATAAAAATGATTAATTTAAGTATGATTAATTAATTGTAATTAATTGAGGTTTAATGTAATTAATTATAATTGATTAATTAATGGAAGCAAATGAAGGATCATTAATTAATGATAGTAATTAAAGATTAATTACTGAATATGGTTAAGGATAATTACTTGTATGTAATTAATGTATAATTAATCAAGGAAGATTAATTAAAGAAGATCATTAAGAGATGATTAATTTATTTGGAATAAATTAACGAAGAAGGATTTAGGTAATCCAATTGATTAAGAGTTAATCAAGTTAATCAATTCTATTTATGAATGATTGACTGATATTGGGTGATTGATATTGGGTGGTCGGTTGATACTGGATGATCTGGATATCAATGATATGTGATATGCTGCTTTGTGAGATGAATGGTTGATATGAATTATCTATTATTATAATGTGATTCATCTATCTATTTATATCATCCTAAATATAAGTTAATTGTTTAAACCCTTAAACAACTTGGACATTAAAACGGCGTTTGGTTTCGATGAGACCGGGATCGGGTTTCCATATTTGGATATCCGAAAACCACATCAATACAAAATAAACGTTAGGTCGTGAATCAAAGTGGAGCTTAGTGAAGACTCGAGGTGTAAGAACTATTCGTCAGTATAACTCTGGGGTGATTGCGTGATGAGTTTGACGGAGATAGTACTTATTGGTTCGAGATGGTGATTTAGAGTGCAAGGGCTATGGTCGTTGACTCTAAGGGTGATTCCAAAATGAGTGCAACGAGATATTGCCTTCGGTTTTGTTCGAACCCGGAACGAACTTGTATGGATCGAATGCTTTCAGAACATCATCAGGTGGACGATGAGCATTCTAAGATAGATGTGTTCTATAAAGGTAATCGCAACCCCATGCCTCATCAACCCGGGAATGGCTAAAACAGGAGAAGTGCAGCAAGGCTAGGTGGGTAGCACCCATTTCAGGGTGAGGTCATTCCTGTCTAAATGTCCCTTTTATTTTGGCTTTGTGGGTGGTTGTTCGCGCCAACCACGGGGGTGATCTTACTCGGGACTGTTCAGTAAGGAACGGTTCCGGCTTTGTGATGCAGGGGATTGGGCGTAATCCTCGGTACGTTGATCTAGGCCACATACTGTGATGGGCGGCACCCCGGTAGCCCTGCCATTGATGGAAACCCATTCTTCCTACGAGACCCTACGGTTTTGTTTGTATTACGCACTTTTGGGCTAGTAGCTGGAATTTAATAATGTAACAATTTCGGCTATTTCTTATTTACTTGAAAACCCTAGACACTATTATAATACCACTGGATTTCCTATCAAATGTTTTGGTTAGCGTAAGGTAAAAACTTTTCCATGTTTATGTGTGGAAAGTCTTATGTGATACCTTTTCTTTTCAAAGAATTTTCTAAAGCAATTTAAACCCGTTTACTCACACCAGACCCCTGTCTAACCCGAGTGTTTATTTTCTGTTTTATTAAACTCTTGGGTACTCATATTATGTATGAGTAGTCAAGTGATTCAGGTTAGCTTGACGAATTCTGGAGGAGATATGGAGCAGGAGGCTTCCACGTGTATATATATTATGTTCCGCTGTGTTTGTGATTGTATCTGTATCTTGTGTACTTGAGTTGTATAATTAGACAGATGTTTATAACTATCTAATATGTGTTAAATAAGTTGTGTAACTTTGATGTAATGTGATACTATGTAATATTTTATGTGATATATTATATTTTATTCGTTCCGCTGTGAATTATCTGATGTTGTTGTGTTCTTCTTTCTCTTTCTTTTCTTCTTCTATCCCTTTCTTTCATAATTATTGATGCGACTTTCTGGTGTTAGGAAACCTAGGTCATCACTGGTGGTATCAGAGCATTAGATTAAGTGAATACCTAGGCTCTGGAGTGGTGTCTTTCTTGAAAGAGCGTACTTGTATTTTTATATATAACCATATATTTTTATATCTGTATCTACCTAATCTGTTGGGTTATCTGTTCATATTTTCCAACATAAGTTTTAGAGGTAGATGGAGTAGTGGTGTGTGTGAGTAACACGACTACCACTAATGGAAGAGGTCCATATGTTTGAGGTTGGAAGTATTTTTCGAGACTGTAGACCTGGTACCATCTCGAGTAAGATTTGTAGTTTGGAGTAAGGATTTCTCTGATATCCGAAGGAAATCTTTTTAAAGATTCGGAGTTTATCTTTGAAGTGTAAGTTTGGATCTGTCGGAAATGCAGAAGTAAGTGATGGTATGTTGATAACTGCGTGATGAGATGCAGCACCCATGGATATTTCCAAAGATGTTTTCTCTTGAAGCAGTTTTAGAAGTAGTTGAGGAGCAGTCTTTACCTGCTGCAGGGAAGACTCGTCTGTGTAGAAGTTATCTGGATCTTTAGCAAGGAGGTTGGCTGTTTTGGAATATGAGGCTAAGGTCTATGAGTTGTTTCGCTTTGGCATGGTCTCATTTTTCATTCCTTAAGGAGAGCGAGATATTGATGCTTGGTTTGGAGCCCGAATTTCTTGAGAGGATGTTTGCCATCTCGAAGGTCCGTTGTGTGGTTTATTGATGGTTTTGGTTCGAGGAGCCTTTGGATTGAGAGTCCGTGTTTAGCTGTGGTAGCAGTTTCAGCTTGGAAGTGTTCGGTGTGCTGATAAGAAGGTCTTTTGGCTTTGCAGTATCATTGAGGTAGAATTTGGAAGTAGCAGTGTGGCTCGTTTCTCCGATGGTTCAGGAATCTTTGTGGTTCTTCTTTCAGCAGTCCGGGCAGATGGTGAAGGTTTTCTTGAAGGGTTAACCTTGTTTGGAAAAGCTTAAAGCTGTTCTAATTTGTAAAGAGAGGACAGTTTCTTTGGAATCCGAACTAGGTTGGATTGCAAAAGTGACTTACGATTAATTTGGAGTTTTTCTTAGGCAATCTTTTGTTTGAGACTGAGGGTTCTCATGTGGTAGTAGAAGCTACTGAAGTGATCAGAAGTTTGTCTGCATTTGGAGTTGAGTTCCATATTGTTTTGGTTCCAGAAGCGATATTGGTGGTTAGCCTAGTTGTAGGGTCGTTCTTGGAAAAGGAAGAGTTGGTGTAGCAGCTCAGAAATTTTTTTGAGTTTGGATTGGTTAGATCTAGTTTTGAATTGGTTTCTGCTATAAGGATGTGTGATCAAGTCAGATGCGTCACTAAGATTTTATGGATTTGATGAACAAAGTTTTCCAGATATATTGGATTAGTTTGTACTCGTGTTCATCAACAGGTGTTCTCATTTATTCCAGAATCAGAGTTGTGCAGCGGAAGCAAGGTAGCAGTTGTACGAGGAAGGAAGTAAGTTCAGTTTGCTATTGCTTGAGAAGTATAGCTTGTGTTCTGGATTTCAACGGATCTTGGAAGACTTTTCTGTTGGATATAGGATCCAGAAACTGGTTTGTTTTGGTCTAGTTGTTTCTGAAATCATCAGCATAGGTTGAGCTGATCAGGAAGAGGATTGGCAGCCCAGGATTGTCTGTTGAGTTATGCAGATATGAGATAAGGAATTTGGAATTCGAAGTTGGAGTCTTCATTGTTGTTAAGATATCTCAGGTTAAGAGAGCAGTGATTGGGTAAGATTGGATGGTTAGCTCTGAGGTATTTGAGATTTCTTATCTGTGTTTTGATAGGATAAGTATTGTTGTCTATAAGATTGAATTGCCAGTTTGGATAGCTGGAATTCATTGTATTTCACATATCTCTGAGAGAGTACGTGTATGATTCATCGTTGGTTGTTGAATCTGCAGTTCAGTTGGATTTGGAAGTTGTTCTGGATTTGAGTATAGTCTGATGTTCTATTCAGTTTGATGGATCTAGAGATGAGAGGAGCTCTGGATTTTGGTGGTGTATTTTGTTTAGCTTCTGTAGAACGAGTCTCCCAGTGATTTATACTTGGGAAACTCTAGATAGTATTAGAGATTTATTCTGATTTGTGTCAGGATAATTTGTTAGGTTTGTTTGTTTGATTGATTGCTTTGGTTGTTAGAACCTGAATGTTAGGTATGCTTTGCTGTTTGAAATTTAAATCTTTGTTGGGTTATTAAATTACCTTTGCTTTTAAATTTTGGGGACGAAATTATTTTAAGGGGGGAGGATTGTAACGACCCAGAATTTTGGGCAATGTCAATTTAATAATCTATATTAATAATTAAATTAATTTGATAATTTTTCTTTATAATTTTAATTTAAATTGATAAATTTAATCTTTTAAAGGTTAATGAATATTTAATCTGGTAATATTGATCAATATCTTTTGAACAATTTAAAATGGATAAGGATTTATTTTTCAAAGCTAATAAAATTTTATTCTATTTTTAATATATATATTTGATATATATATTTGATATATATTGTGAGTAGCAAAATCTTTTGTTTTAAATAGAAGATGAATTTTCAAATTATAATATATATGTATGTATATGTTATAATTTGGAATTTGTTTTGAAATTTAATTTAATATATTAATAATTTATATATGTATGAATAAATTGAAATTTAAAGCTTTGTTTTAGACTTTATATTTTTCAAAAGTTAATTTAAGATTTATTCAATTGTTTTCAAAACATAAGATAATTGTTTATTTTTAATATGATAGTTTAAATAAAGTTTTGTTTTGTTTTCTTTAAAGTGTATAAATTTAAAATAATTATATAAACATATTGTATAAAGTTATTAATAACATTTCTTTTAAAAATTATTTCTTAAACACTAAAAATAAATGTTTTAGATTTTAAATTACATTTATAAGAAATATATTGTATTATAATGAGTTTTATAATATTTTCATTAAAATGTAAGCTTATATTATCTTTTAAATTAAATGAAAATTTAATTACAAATACTTAAAAACATTTCATATGCACATAAAAATATTTCATAAATACATTAAATGATTTAATTAAATGGGGTTAATGTTTGCGTCAAAATTGACCACAAACACCCAATATCGTGAAAGCACCCGTTTATGATCACAAATCAGCAACAATCAATATAGAACTCTGGTCTAAGCAATAGCAATCACAATAATTCACAAATAACAATCACAAACACAGGATTTATAGTGGTTCGGCGATCTTGCCTACGTCCACTTTGAAGTTTATGTCTTTATTGATTCACTTGATGATTTCAATTGATTACAGCGGATTATCACTGATGATAGCTTTCAAATCTGATTACAACAGCGATTGAGAAGTAAGGAATTGAATCCGGCAGAGCCACGATGTTCAATGGCCGAACCTCCCCCTTTCTGAAGGCTTCAGGGTGCTATTTATAGGCGTAGGAGGCCCAGATCTCGCTCAAACTTCGGGAGATTTTTTCTGGCATGTGAGTGGGCCCACGCGACCGACCCCACCAAGTTTCGACTCGATCTGAGATCGGTTCGAAGTGATTTTGAATCCATCAAAAAATGATCCAATCGAGTTGAAACTTGGCAGGAACAATCTTTACCTTGTATTGATGCTACTGTGAAAATTTCGTTGCATTTGGATTAGCGGTTTAGGAGATATGATCGATTCGAGTTGATGATTTTCGTTTGGCTGTTTATTTCGACTCGATCACTTCGAATCCATATATTCGAATCGATGGACGCACGTGGTACTGAAGTGACGTGGCGCGCACTCCTCGCATCGATCCTGTTTTATCTCCGAGTTGACCGCTTCGCACCCATGGATTTCGCCTCATTCGTATCGTGTGCCACGACCCAGTTCGTATCAATGGATGGATCGATACGAAGGGGATCAAGACGAGCCGAGTGGATTCGAACAGGGCAGAATTTATGGGTACGAAGGAATGATATGGCATTCTTGATGGATCGATCCATACGAAATAGTGCTTGGGCACGAGACCGATCGATTCAAAGCAGGGTGATGGATTCGAAGTGCTCCGAACTCGATGGATACGAAAGAATGCTTCAACATGGGTACGAACGCGCTCAGGGGATGCCCATCTGATGGATTCGAACCGATCGATTCGAAGTGATCAACATCACGTTACCGATCGATTCGAACTCGATCGATTCGAACTCGATCGATTCGAAGCATGTGTAAACCAACGGATTCGAACAAGACAATTAGTGATGGATTCGAACCCATGGATCCGAAGTGAGCATCTCCCCAACTTTTCGATGGGTTCGAACGACACTCCTTGGCTAACTTGCATCGATCATATCTCATTCATACGACCTCCGATTAACCTGAAATTTGGAATGCTGGCTCCCATGACTTTGCTTGTCGTGTCCTATCAGTTGTAGCCTGATCCGGGCTCGGAAAAAATTCGTCGATATCCATAGCGAAGTGAAGTACAACCAATCTCTGAGACGACCTGTCTTTTGTTTTTGACCGATCTTTTGGTATCACGGTTTTGCCAAAAAGCGGGATAACATTTGCCCCCCAAAATATGCCTTGCAGTAGGAAGGCGTGTTTTGTAATGCCATGATCTGGATGTTTATATCCTGTTGATGTCCTGCAAAGGAATTTATAGTTTTATGCGACCTCAAATAACGACCATTCAGGATCGGGATATTTGAGATGAAGTGCGACCTTTCATGATCAAGCGCCTGATTTCAAATGACGATTGTTCGGGATCGAGCCATTTGAGGTGAAGTGCGACCATGCGCGGTCAAGTGGCGAACCTCAAATGACGACCGTTCGCGATCGAGCCATTTGAGGTGAGATGAGTTGTGCCGTTCGGGGCGAGTCGTGTCGTTCGAGGCGAATTGTGACCGTTCGCGATCGTGTGCCGTTCGAGGCGATTTGGTGACCGTTCGAGGTCGAGTGCCGTTCGTGGCGAGTTGTGACTGTTCGAAGTCGGGTGCCATTCGTGGCTAGTTATGATCGTTCGCGATCGTGTGCCATTCGAGGCGAGAAAGTGTGCCCGGGAGGGCTTGGTATTATCGATACCAGGCTCACGTTCGCGTGGGTCCCTGGATCGTTTGTCAGGGCGGTTTATCGCCATCTCAGTGCATGCCTAAGGACCGTTCGTGACCCCGTACATGTGTAAGTAGCTTAGCCATTTCAGAATTATCAGAATCAAATATCTATTCAACAGATGAATTTTAAAACAGAAATGTCCAAACAAACCAAGCTCAAATGTCCAAATCAAAATGAAACAAAAACAAAGCAAGGATGTCAAAGTGTAAGTTCCTACTACTAAACGGTCAATGATCATTCAGAGCATGCCTGGGGATCGTTCGCGATCTCGTACATGTGTAAATGTGTTAATTGTGTTAGTGGGAAGCTTACGACTTGTTCATCGTTATTTCAATCAATTGATAATCAAACGGTTCCTTGATTCAGGGTCGCCTCTAGCTGATGTAGACGGTGGTCGCTCTGGTTCCACTACTGGAGTTTGCCTCCTCACATATTGAAGGAGCATACCGTTCCTGATATATCCTTCTACCTCGTCCTTCAGATGCCTACAATCATTAGTGTTATGACCGTTTAATTCATGAAATACACAAAACTTATCTGATCCTCTTTCGTCGGAAGTTGGATCCCTTCGCATTGGTCTATGATACGGGACCTGCTCCTTGGTATCCTGATAAATTCGTTCCAGACTCTCATTCAGCTCGGTGTAGGTGGTGAATCGCGGCTCCCTCCGTTGCTGCTTTGACCTGTCGTCATAATCCTCAGCCTTTTGTTTTCCTTTATCCTTGCCTGAGTCCTTTTCGAAAGGCTTTTTGTCTTTAAGTACATAAACTTCTATTCCCTCTCCTTCTTCTCTTTCTGCATTTGCATCCTCTAATCGCAAAAACTTTTCTGCCTCGTCATAGAATTCTGCTAGATGCACAGGCGGATCTTTGGTCAAAGAATTTTTGAACTCTGTGCCATCAGCTACTCCGGATACAGCTGCCATCACAACCATAGATGGATCTGCTCGATCCACCGAAGCTGCCGCCGCGTTGAATCGCGTTAGATAACTCCTCAAAGTCTCTCCGGCTTTCTGCTTTAGGGTTGCCAAAGTCATCACATTCTTGGGTCTTGTAATGTGAACCCTGAATTGCCTCATAAATCTCTCAATTAAATCATTCCATGTTCTGATGGATCCATTCTCCAATTGTCTAAACCACAATGCTGCAATATCCGCCAAATACAATGGAAAGCACCGGGCTATAACCTCCTCTGATGCCCCCAGCACTTCCATATGCCTCATATACTTCGTTAGATGAACCGTGGGGTCCGTTCTCCCGTCATACATGTCCAACGATGGTAACTTGAAATCCGGTGGGTTCCTAGCTCGTCGGATTGCTGAAGTAAAAGGACTCATATTAACATCCTCCAAATCTTTGT
Source organism: Allium cepa (assembly GCA_030765085.1). Classification (NCBI taxonomy): domain Eukaryota; kingdom Viridiplantae; phylum Streptophyta; class Magnoliopsida; order Asparagales; family Amaryllidaceae; genus Allium; species Allium cepa. Next base: position 660,244,529 of record CM060938.1, on the reverse strand, counting down.
TTACCAAACCGCCTCTCATAGCTCGCCTATCCATCTCCGCCAACTTGTCGTTGTCTCCAAGATGCAATCTTCGTTCACCACTTTCAACCTGCCCCCCGAGTTCGCGAGGGAACTCCGGGATCTGCCCCCTTGACTGATCGTTCGCTCCTCTGATACTCCCAGGTTGCGCAGATGCTCCTCTCTCTCTCTCTGAGATTGGATCAAAGTTCTCCATAAGTGTGCCCCCTAGTTCAGGTGCTACGCCGGATGGTCCTGCTCCGTTCTGGACTCCATCCGCTACTCTATTCTGTGCTCCAAGCTGTCCTATCTGTTGAAATAAACTCTGGATCAACTCCTCCTGTTTCTTCATCATTGTCTCCATCTCGTCCCTAGTGATGAAGATCGACGCTTGATTCGCTCCTGAGGAAGCCTCTTGACTCCCTTGATGTTCACTTCGCTCCGGCCTTGGCCTTCTGCTCGATTGTCTCGTCATAATCTCTCAAATCTAAACTTTCAAACTTTCTGAATCAACCTCTAATTGGTAGAACTCCTGAGTTCAACCTTCTCAGTGGAAGCACCAAAATGTTAGCGTCAAAATTGACCACAAACACCCAATATCGTGAAAGCACCCGTTTATGATCACAAATCAGCAACAATCAATATAGAACTCAGGTCTAAGCAATAGCAATCATAATAATTCACAAATAACAATCACAAACACAGGATTTATAGTGGTTCGGCGATCTTGCCTACGTCCACTTTGAAGTTTATGTCTTTATTGATTCACTTGATGATTTCAATTGATTACAGCGGATTATCACTGATGATAGCTTTCAAATCTGATTACAACAGCGATTGAGAAGTAAGGAATTGAATCCGGCAGAGTCTCGATGTTCAATGGCCGAACCTTCCCCTTTCTGAAGGCTTCAGGGAGCTATTAATAGGCGTAGGAGGCCCAGATCTCGCTCAAACTTCGGGAGACTTTTTCTGGCACGTGAGTGGGCCCACGCGACCGACCCCACTAAGTTTCAACTCGATCTGAGATCAGTTCGAAGTGATTTCGAATCCATCAAAAAATGATCCAATCGAGCTGAAACTTGGCAGGAACAATCTTTACCTTGTATTGATGCTACTGTGAAAATTTCGTTGCATTTGGATCAGCGGTTTAGGAGATATGATCGATTCGAGTTGATGATTTTCGTTCGGCTGTTTATTTCGACTCGATCACTTCGAATCCATATATTCGAATCGATGGACGCACGTCGTACTGAAGTGACGTGGCGCGCACTCCTCGCATTGATCCTGTTTTATCTCCGAGTTGACCGCTTCGCACTCATGGATTTCGCCTCGTTCGTATCGTGTGCCACGACCCAGTTCGCATCAATGGATGGATCGATACGGAGGGGATCGAGACGAGCCGAGTGGATTTGAAAGGGCATAATTTATGGGTACGAAGGAATGATCTGGCATTCTTGATGGATCGATTGCTACGTAGTAGTGCTTGGGCACGAGACCGATCGATTCGAAGCAGGGTGATGGATTCGAAGTGCTCCGAACTCGATGGATACGAAAGAATGCTTCAGCATGGGTACGAACGCGCTCAGGGGATGCCCATCTGATGGATTCGAACCGATCGATTCAAAGTGATCAACATCACGTTACAGATCGATTCGAACTCAATCGATTCGAAGCATGTGTAAACCAACGGATTCGAGCAAGACAATTAGTGATGGATTCGAACCCATGGATTCGAGGTGAGCATCTCCCCAACTTTTCGATGGGTTCGAACGACAAATCCTTGGCTAACTTGCACCGATCATATCTCATTCATACGACCTCCGATTAACCTGAAATTTGGAATGCTGGCTCCCATGACTTTGCTTGCCGTGTCCTATCAGTTGTAGCCTGATCCGGGCTTGGACAAAATTCGTCGATATCCATAGCGAAGTGTAGTACAACCAATCTCTGAGACGACCTGTCTTTTGTTTTTGACCGATCTTTTGGTATCACGGTTTTGCCAAAAAGCGGGATAACAGTTAACGCTTGTTAATCCAAGATGAAACATTTTAACACTTGTAATTTTTTTTAAACATGCTAATGACAAATGTAAATTCTTGAAGACAAGTGGCACTGTTCTTATTGTAATTTTAATAAATGTATTAAGAAGAAAATTAGTTTTCTTTCACAGACACTTTTTCTTTGTTTTCACTTCCTGACTAAAAATAATGGCAATCAAAAATCTTTCTTGAATCTGAAATTCAAAACCACAAAAAAACAAACCTGAAAGTAAAATCTGCAAATTAAAGTTCGACTTCAACCTGCAATCTGAAACAACCTGCATTTCAAAGAATCAAGTTCAACTGCAAGTTTGAAATCATCAATTGAAGCATGCAAAGGAATTTCAACAGCTAGCACTCAAAGCATATTTTTCAGATTTGATATTCAAGCCTGGAAGTAATAAAAACTGCTGTGTGCTCTGCTTAAAAATTTAAAAGGTGAGTAGACATTTTTTCTAAAAACAGTTTTAAAAATCTATGGATTAACTTTGATGCATGAGATGGATTGTAGTGCGATGATGCATATATGTTTAAATGAATGTCATCTGTGAATGCATGTTGAACTGTGAAATGTCTGTGCATATTGAGGTTCCTGTATGCATATATTCTCTCCGTTTTTACTTACAGGGTTTGATTTCTTTAAGGGAAAAATCAAAATCTTTTAATCTAAACAAAATTTGATCTTGACATATGAATGAAAATTGTTTGTTAATGTCTAATGGAAATTTTAAAAATAGTTTCTGTGATTTTAAATTTACAAATAATTTTAAAATTCAAAAATACAGTGAATATTGATTTATGTCAGAAAATCATTAATCTTAATTCTTGCTTTGGATTATATAATTGGATTATTTGTTAGGAATGATGAATTTTGACATGCAATTCAGAATTTTTAAATTGTTATTCAATTGGGAATTTAGTGTTGAAGGGTTTCGGCATTTGGGTGAATTGCCGACAATCTACGCATTGATTTGAGTTGAAATTTTGATCGAAGATAGCTTTCATGATGCTGATGATGGGAAAAATGTTCATTTTTTTTCCTATGGCCAGTTGTTTGAATTGGATAAAATTAGGGCTTTAGTTAGTTTGGGGTTCGGCCTGGCTTTAGAAGTCTTCGCGACTTGGATATGGTGCCGGAGGTGATCGCGTGTTGACGGAAGGTGGCACGGTGATGCTTCGGTGCTTGGGAGAGGTTACTGGAGCTTCTGGTAAAGGTGCGTTCATCTGAGGTATTGGCTTTTGGGTTCGTGTTTTCTGCAGTTTCAAAAATTGGTCGAATTTCGATTCGAATAGGTTTGGTTCGATCTGGGTTTATGGTTGAGCTCGCGTGCGATCATGGGATGGTCGGCGATAGTTGCAACGACCTTTAGTGGCCAGAGACGGTGGCGCACGTGCACCGTGCACGTTTATGTGCACTGGGAACTGGTAGTTTGTAGTACTGGGGAAGACGAGTTAAAGACTCGAGTTTGCGTTCGCGTTTTAATTGTGTACGACTCGAAGTGGGAAGGGGCTGGAGGTTTCTCGAGGTAGCACTCGTGTAATTGTCAAGTTTGTCCCGAGTGTTTTTAGGTTGTGGGTTTCCGGTTATACTGTATAATAATAAAGTATAGATTCAACTTGTAGTTGAAATAATTTAAGATCAAGTTTAAAATTATAAACAAGTTTTATAAAATAAACAAATTTTCAAAGCTGAAAGTTGTTCAAACTTTTAAAATATTAATTGAATTTATTTTAAATTTAAATTGTTAAGAAGTTCGTTTTGAAGGTAATTACCTAAGTAAATTTTGAATTTCAATTTAAATTAGTGTTTGAATTTAAAGTGTTAAATCAAGTTTTAAAGTAAATTTTTAAGTAATGATTTAAAATAAGTTTCAATTTATATTGGAAATAAATAAGTTTAAATTAGATGTTTAAAGTATTTTAAATTTTAAATTTGATTTCTAAAGTCCTTATTTTCAAAATAAGGTTATTGTTATGATTTTTGGAAAACCAAATTAAATAATTTGTTTTTAAGTTATTAAATTTAATTTAAATTCAAATAATTTATTTATAAATATAAACATGGTCAAATTATTTTGTTATGAACTTAAGAATACTTGATTATATGATTTGTTAATAAGTAAAAGATTAATTAAGATAAATGTTTTTCTTAATTAACTAAGGATTTTTAAATATAAGAAGTTAATTAATTAATTAATTGTTTAATTAATTTTAAATAATTAGTTAATTGTTTATTTAATTTTTAATAATAACTTAATTATGAATTAGTTAAGTGTAATTATTTAATGAAGTAATTAATGGTTAATTATTATTGTAATTAAGAAGTAATTACTTATGGAAGTAATTAATGGGAAATTACTCATGGGAGTAATTAAGGTTGAAGTGATTAATGGTTAATAACTAGATGTTATTAATTTAAGGATTGATTAATATAATTGTTTGAAGTTAATTAATTATGGAGTAATTAATTAATTAAGGAAATAAGGATTATTTAATAATGGGATTAATTACTTGTTAAGTAATTAATTAAGAGAGTAATCAAGATTTATTAATGGAAGTAATTAGAGATAATTACTTGTTAAGTAATTAAGGGTTAATTACTTAATTATTTTAGTTAATTAATTAATGTGATTAATTAATGAAGGAGATTAATTTAAGATTAATTACTAAGGGTAATTAATTAAAAAGTAATTAATTAATAAAGTAATTAATTAAGGATTTATTTATTAATTTAATTGATTCATAATTACTTAATTACGTAATTAAAGATTAAATAGATTAATTAATCTAAGGGTTAATATAATTAATTAAGAAGTTAATTAATTAAGTTAAGTAATTACAAGTTGTTAATTATTGTTTATGATTAATACAAGTTAATTATTTATTTAATTAAAGGAATTATTAATTAATAAGGATCATTAGTAATTAATCAAGGTTGATTAATAAAAATGATTAATTTAAGTATGATTAATCAATTGTAGTTAATTGAGGTTTAATGTAATTAATTATAATTGATTAATTAATGGAATCAAATGAAGGATCATTAATTAATGTAATTAATGATAGTAATTAAAGATTAATTACTGAATATGGTTAAGGATAACTACTTGTATGTAATTAATGAATAATTAATCAAGGAAGATTAATTAAAGAAGATCATTAAGAGATGATTAATTTATTTGGAATGAATTAATGAAGAAGGATTTAGGTAATCCAATTGATTAAGAATTAATCAATTCTATTTATGAATGATTGACTGATATTGGGTGATTGATATTGATTGATTGATACTGGGTGATTGGTTGATACTGGATGATTTGGATATTTATGATATGTGATATGCTGCTTTGTGAGATGAATGGTTGAATGAATTATCTATTGCGATAATGTGATTCATCTATCTGTTTATATCATCCTGAATATAAGTTAATTGTTTAAACCCTTAAACAACTTGGACATTAAAATGGCGTTTGGTTTCGATGAGACCGGGATCGGGTTTCTATATTTGGATATCCGAAAACCACATCGATCCAAAATAAATGTTAGGTCGTGAATCCAAGTGGAGCTTAGTGAAGACTCGAGGTGTAAGAACTATTCGTCGGTATAACTCTGGGGGTGATTCCGTGATGAGTTTGATGGAGATAGTACTTATAGGTTCGAGATGGTGATTTATAGTGCAAGGGCTATGGTCGTTGACTCTGAGGGTGATTCTAAAATGAGTGCAACGAGATAGTGCCTTCGGTTTCGTTCGAACCTAGAACGAACTTGTATGGATCGAATGCTTTCAGAACATTGTCAGGTGAACGATGAGCGTTCTAAGATAGATGAGTTCTATAAGGGTAATCGCAGCCTCAAGCCTCATGAACCCGAGAATGGCTAAAACAGTGGAGGTGCAGCAAGGCTAGGTAGGTAGCACCCATTTTAGGGTGAGGTCATTCCTGTCTAGATGACCCTTTTATTTCGGCTTTGTGGGTGGTTGGTCGCGCCAACCACGGGGTGATTTTACTCGGGACTGTTCAGTAAGGAACGGTTACGGCTTTGTGATGAAGGGGATTGGGCGTAATCCTCGGTACGTTGATCTAGGCCACGTACTGTGACGGGCGGTACCCCGGTAGCCCTGCCATTGATGGAAACCCATTCTTCCTACGAGACCCTATGGTTTTTTTTGTATTACCCACTTTTGTGGCTAGTAGCTGGAATTTGATAATGTAACAATTTCGGCCGTTTCTTATTTACTTGAAAACCCTAGACACTATTATAATATCACTGGATTTCCTACCAAATGTTTTGGTTAGCGTAAGGTAAAATCTTTTCCATGTTTATGTGTGGGAAGTCTTACGTGATACCTTTTCTTTTCAAAGGATTTTCTAAAGTTAAGCAATTTTAACCCGTTTACTCACACCAGACCCCTGTCTGACCCGAGTGTTTATTTTCTGTTTTATTAAACTCTTGGGTACTCATATTATGTATGAGTAGTCAAGTGATTCAGGTTAGCTTGACGGATTCTGGTGGAGATATGGAGCAGGAGGCTTCCACGTGTAGATATATTATGTTCCGTTGTGTTTATGATTTTGTATGTTTCTTGTGTACTTGTGTTATATAGTTAGACAGATGTTTATAACTGTCTAATATGTGTTGAATAAGTTGTGTAACTCTCATGTAATGTGATACTATGTAATATTTTATGTGATATATTATATTTTATTCGTTCCGCTGTGAGTTATCTGATGTTGTTGTGTTCTTCCTTCTCTTTCTTTTCTTCTTCTATCCCTTTCTTTCTTAATTAGTGATGCGACTTTCAGGTGTTAGGAAGTCGGGTCGCTACAACATCCCTAATTTTTGATATCATTATTCAGAAAATTTAATTAGATAAATTAAATAGAATAATGATGATAAGGAGATTGAGATTTGACTAAAATATTTATAGGGTCGTGCTTATTAATAAAATAAATGGGCTTAAAATTGATTTATAAGATAATTAACTTACGTAAGGCCTTATTTGTAAATATAGCCGTACTTTATATTCACGGCTATACATTTGCCTTTGTCTTTTCACGTTCATTTTATTTCTCAAATCAAAACAAACGCAAATAACCCTAAGATATCCGACCATTACCAAGGAAGAAGAAGGATAAATTTTAATCTAAAGCTAAGAATCAAGTTAGGAAGGATTAATCAACATCAAATCTCAAGTTCCTTATCAAGTTTAAGATGAATAGTAGTTCTTACCATCTCATTTTGTTTTTATAATCATATAATCTCTGATATGAGTATTTATCTTGTTCCTATGATTATTTTGAACGATGATATGCTTAATTTACGGATTTTTTGGTTTTAAACAATTTAATTATGCAAATCCATACGGGTTAGGGTTAAAACCGTGATTTACTGATTTTAAAATGCCATGGAAAATTTTCATGTGAAATAAAACATGATTTAGAAGATGGGTTTTGATTTTTGAAATTTTCTAAGTTATGGAAATTTTATTATGAATTTTTGGTAGAAAACATGATAAAATTGGGTTAAATATTTATTTTGTGCATTTCAGGTGGAAATTGGGTCTAAAATTTTAATATGTTTGATTACATGATTAATTCGAATTTCTGTAATTTCTGGGGATTTTTCCCATTTGATTTATTTGGGGAAATAAATTATTTTAAAGGAAGGGCTTTTTTGTAAATGTTGGTTTTACGTTATATAAAAAGGTTTTAACGTTTAATCCTTTAATTTAGGATCTAAATTAATGCAGCTGTTTTAGAAGTAAAGGATTTGGAAAGTTTTATGGCGGCATATCAGTGTTTTACAACTAGGCAAGTTGTTAATAAGAGATTACTTAAAATTTCTATAATTCATCCATTACTCAGAAAAGGTGTTTCGCCTTTAATGGAGAGTATATTTTGACTCCCTTGATTCTGCCCTATCATAGTCAAAATCATCACTATCGAAACTATCATAATCGGAACCAATACGCATATTATCTCCTAGAAGATACATAGTGGACTAGAAGATGGGCGGAAGACTTGGTGGCGAAGGAGAAGCCTCCGATGGGGTCGAAACCCTACTTTGTTTTATAAGTTAAGTTAAAGTCCTTGCCTTGTTTTGCTCAAAGCTTTCGACTTATCGAAACTTATTGTTTTCGAAAGGGTGTATGTTTAGTTTTCAAAGAAGGTCGCCATATTATACTAAAAGTACCGACTTTCGAAGGAGATCTTTTTCTTTAAATAAAAGCTTTCGAAAAGGGTTGGTTTCAACCTACTCAAAGCCTAGCTGCTACTTTGCCCTTTGACCATGTTGTCCAATAATGCTTTCGAAGAGTTGCCTTTATTTTGCTTTAAACCAAACCATTTTCTTATTTTCTTTCGAAAGTGGTTGGGGTTTCGAAGGAGACGGACTCAAAAGGGGATTTCGACCCAAACCTTCGAAGTTTTGATCTTTAAGTCTTTCGCTTTCTATCTAGTTGGTTCCAACACCATCAATATTTCGCTAAACTAATTTATGTTGGTTTCAAAAGAGATACTGTTACCCGGTTGTTCAACCATGTAACAAGAGGCTCGGCATGAAGCCCCGTTTGGCATAGAAGGGTCGACCGGCATGAAGCCTCACTCGACACGAAAGGGTCGACTGGCATGAAGCCTCGCTCGGCACGAAAGGGTCGACTGGCATGAAGCCTCGCTCGACATGGAAGGGTCGACCGGCATGAAGCCTCGCTCGGCATGAAGCCTCGTTCGTCATCGAAGGGTCGACCGTCGTGAAGCCTCGCTCGACATGGAAGGGTCGACCGGCATGAAGCCTCGCTCGGCATGAAGCCTCGTTCGTCATCGAAGGGTCGACCCGTCGTGAAGCCTAACTCGGCATGGAAAGGTCGATCGACACAATGCCTCATTCGGCATAGAAGGGTCGCTCAGCACAAGGTCTCGCTCGGCATGGAAGAGTCGTTCGGCACAGGCCTCGTTCGGTGCACCTCCCCTCGTTCAACACAAGAACGTTGCTCGGCCCAAGTACCTCGATCAGCACAACACCCTATTTGGCATACGAGTGCAGTTCGACGCACATCCCTCGCTCAACATATGATTGTCGTTCGACCTGGATTTGTGGCTCGGCATATGAGTGTCGTTCGCCATGGAGGCCTCGCTCGGCATTCTCTGGTTCGACCAACCTTGCTCGGCAATTGTCGGCATCTTTGGCTCGGTGTGCAAAAGCTACTTACCACGGGCCGAGGTACCTTGTTCCTAGGCCCTTGAGGGAAGTCCAACCCATCTTCCTCTATAAATAGAAGGGCAGGGGAACAGTGAAAGGGACCCTTTTTCGAGAATACAGGGGAGACTCTGCTGCATTCAAGACTTATTCTATTTCAGTTAGCACTTATATTCAAGTCATTATAGTATGGATTTTATCTGTATTCAATCACTTGTGAAAGCAATAAAGATCAAAACTCAAAGTGGATGTAGGCAGTTACGCTGAACCACTGTAAATCTAGTATTCTTGTTTTTGCATTTAATTTAGCATTCAGTTCTCTGTTTTAATTTACTCAATCTTTCTTAAGGGTGTTAGTAACCAATTCTGGTGCTAACATTTTGGTGCTTTCAATGAGAATCAAATTCTCAGGCCGCTAGTATCTGCTTTGTAGCTACTGGATTGAATAAATCCCCCGAAGGAGATCCAAGTCATTCACAGGAAGTCCATTGATTCTACTCAGAGTTCCTATCAATAATTATACTATGGGAAGACCATGTACTAGATCAGCCTCTCATAACGCGGACGTCAACGAGACTACTAGCATACAACAAATAGGACCTAGCAATCAACATGCAAATCTAGGTGCAGGAACTACCACCTAAAATCAAATGGAAGTGGTCACTAGAACAGAGTTCAACGACTTGATGAGAGAACCCATGGAAAGTAGAAGACAACTCAGCGAGCAGATTCAAGCAAACCTAACCTCATGACTCTACTTACTCAGCAACAACATCAGAATGCTGGAGGTAGCCCCGTTCCTTACTCTTCATCTGATAGCTCGACTTCATTCGATGAACCTCTCAGGCGTAGACACCGCAAAACTGAAACTACACAAGCAGGTGTCGTTGATCGATCAACTAGGGATCACTTACATCTTGGAGACCATACCCAAGGATGAACAGGAAATTTAGGAGTTGGAGCACGTGTGGAAACTGGACGCCGGCTCACCAAGGCCATAATGAAGCTGCTTCCCAAGATACACATTTGGAAGATCACCAACAAAGGAGACATCAACCAGTGCAGTTCCGTAGAACAGAGTCCAACCTTCCATCCTCCATAAAAACCCCGGACTTATCGGCTATGGTCAGACAGTTGATGAGAGAAAATCAAGGCTTGACCAATGAAGACTAGGGGATATCTAAGAGTCATACTCCATTCACAGATACTATTCTACAGGCCGAGTACCCAAGGAAGTTTAGCATGCCAACTCTCCCGGCCTACGAAGGGAAGACTGATCCCATACAGCATGTGATAAGGTATGAATGGATGATGGATTCGGCTAGACCAAATGACGCGACCAAGTGTAGATGTTTCCCAATTACTTTATTCGGAATCGCCACCATGAGGTTCACTCGACTTCTCCCACGGTCTATATCCAGCTTTGAAGATTTGGCGACGAAATTTGTAGAACAGTTTAGGATACAGGCCACTCGTCCCAAGGACGTGATGTCCCTATCTAGTATAATCCGGGCTCCGGGGGAGTCATTGAAAGAGTACTTACAAAGATATCATATTGCGGCTACTGAAGTTAGCAACCCTAATGACCAGCAATTCTGATGGTTGTAATGCGAGGAGTGGATCCAAATTCAGAGTTTGGAGATTGGTTGGTAGGAAAACCTCCAACCATGATGGAGCATTTTTATTCAAAGGCTCATCTATTCATAAGAAGAGAAGAAGCCAGATGGACAAGGCGAGATAAGGCACCAGGGCCTATTCAGGATACTGCGAAAAGCAACATCGCTGTAAAACAATCCGATGACAACTCGGGAAAGGTTCAAGTCAATGTCCAGAACAAGCCTGGGCAATCCAACGGGAACGGAGGAGGAAATCCTGAAAAGAAAAGGGAAGCAGGATAATGGAATCCAAGGATTCCAACTTACAACGAATGTACTCCTCTGAATGCATCTCTGGAGAATATTTACTTGTCAACTTGTAATACTTTTCAATACAGAAAACCATGCCTAAAGGAGTCAACAGAGGAACAAAAGAGGATGGGGAAGTACTCTCGCTTCCATAAGACTTACGGGCATAATACAGAAGAGTGTAGACACTTCCAGCATCATAAAAAAGCTGATTAGACAGAAAAAGTTGTAGGAGTTTGTCAAGAACCCGCAGGAAGGTAGGCAAGGAACGTCAGATCCCGGACACGGGCCGCCTCTACGCCAACCAGAGGAACCTGCTCGAACTGTGGGTAGATTGGTCATAAACACGATAGTTCGTGGACCTCACCTTGTAGATGAGAATTGGCAGGAAATGGTACGGTATGCTAACTCCCTAAGACATGCAGATTTTGAGTGTTGTTCAAATACTGAGGACGAGTCCCCAGCTAAGCACCAGTAGACAATGACGGACGGTATAGTTTTCAGGAGCAGAGATGCTGACCATGTGGAGGCTCCTGCCGTTGACCCGATGGTAATCTCCGTGACAGTCGTGCCAGCATTTGTGAAGATAATTTTGATTGATTGCGGAAGTTCGGTCAATATCATCTTCAAGAAAACATATGACCAAGTGAAGATGGAGACGAATGATTTAAAGTCATCTAAAGCCCGTATCCATGGTTTTAATGGTGCACCGACTGATGTAGTGGGGTATGTTGAATTTCCAGTTGAACTGGGACAAGGTGAACGTAGGAGGGTGCGAATCTTACCTTTTATAGTTTTAGATGTTGATTCCCCATATAATGTCTTGCTGGATCGACCGACCCCGGCAGAGTTTAGGGCAGCTTTGGCCCCGTCGTGTTTGACTTTGAAATTTCCGACAGACAAAGGAGCTGGTGTGGTGCATGGCGATCAGGCGACCGGTCGTGCATGTTATGTGGCTAAGCTGTGATTGGCCTAGCAGAGAGAGAAAGGAAAGGTTGTGGACAACTCCGTCCGCATCCGGAATACTGACAATTGACAAGTAGTGCCCGAGCCCTGGCTCGGGCAACGTTCTCAGACCTATAGAGACAGATCCGAGGGATGATGATGTGGAACCCAGGAAAGCAAAAGTAGCACCGATTGAATTGACGGTTGGCATTCCAGCCAGCCGAGAAGACCCATCGCGTGTACTTAGGATTGGATCATAACTCGACCCCTCAGTGGTTGAGGATCTCACTGATTTCCTCCGAGCGTATCTGAATGTTTTCGCTTGGACACATTCGGATATGTGTGGGATTTCTCCCGCTATTGTGAGTTATATGTTGAACGTAGACCCGAAGTACGTTCCTTTAAAGCAGAAGAGGAGAGGCATGGACCTGGAGAGGTCCGTTGCTCTCAAAGAGGAGGTGGACAAACTCAAAGCCAGTGGGTTCGTCCGTGATGCCCTCTACCCTGAATGGGTGCCTAACCCTGTGCTAACGAGGAAAGAAAATAGGAAATGGAGAACTTGCGTAGACTACTCTGATTTAAACAAAGCATGCCGGAAGGATAGTTTTCCATTACCCAGAATCAACCGGCTGGTCGACTCAACGGCCGGACATGAGTTACTGTCATTTATGGATGTGTACTCGGGATATAATTAGATCCCGATGCACATTCCAGACCAAGAACACACCAGTTTTGTCACAGACGTTGGGATATGTTGCTATGTGATGATGCCTTTCGGATCGAAAAACGTGGAAGCAACTTATCAGCGTCTGGTGAATCGAATGTTTAAAGACCAGATTGGTAGAATAATGGAAGTCTATGTAGATGACATGCTCGTGAAGTCACGGCAGTCAAACAACCACATTCGAGACTTAGCGGAAATGTTTGATATACTCAGATATTGTGGAATGAAAATTTATCCTTTGAAATGTTCCTCTGGAATTGCATCGGTGAAGTTTTTGGGTTTCATTGTTAATGCGCGGGGAATTGAAGCTGACTCGAAAAATATTCAAGCTATTCGGGACATACAAGTGCCCAAACAATAAAGCAAGTACAAAGCCTGAATGAAAAAGTAGCCACGCTGAGTCGAATCATATCTAGAGCCACAGATAAGTGTATTCCCTTCTTTGACATAATAAAGAAAGGAAAGAGAAATTTGGAATGGACGTCCGACTGTGAGGATGCATTCCGAGCTTTGGTGAGACATTGGAAAGTCCCCCGGTGTTGTCGAAGCCTATAGACCATGAAGTATTGTATGTATACTTGGCTGTATCCCAGCATGCTATCAGTACGGCTTTGGTTCGTGAGGAGGACCGAGTTCAGAAGCTGTTTTACTATGTAAGTAAACGTTTAACGGGGGCAAAAAGAAATTATCCTAAGATTGAAAAACTAGCCTACTGCTTGGTGATTGCATCACACAAGCTTTATCCGTACTTTCAGGCACACTCAATCGGTGTTTATTCCGATCAACCCTTGCGACAGGTACTCCAATGACAGAAAACCTCTGGAAGGATGTTAAAATGGAATATTGAGTTGAGTCAGTTTGATATTACCTACCTGCCACGAAGAGCCGTATAAGGGTAAGTGCTAGCAGACTTCATTGTTGAATTCACCGTGTCAGATGAATCAAACAATCACAATGTCATATCTCCCGTTCGATGGAAGCTGTACACCGATGGGGCGTCTAACCACCGTTGCTCTGGAGCTGGTATAGTTCTTGTGACTCCCGAAAACCGATCAATTTGTTACGCTTTAAAGCTCAAATTCCCAGCAACAAATAACGAGGTCGTGTATGAAGCATCGTTTGCTGGATTGAAACTTATCAAAGAAATGGGGCTAAAATCGGTTGAAATCTTTTGTGACTCACAACTGGTGGTATACCAGGTGCAGGGGGACTATCAAGCGAAGGGATAGAGATTTACCCCATACCTTGCACGAGTTCAAGAGCTGCTAGCGAATCTAGAATATTATGATATTTTGCATGTCCAGCATGAACAAAACAGAGAAGCCGATTCATTGGTAAAATTTGCGAGTACTGGCGATGCACAGCAAATGATATTGGTTCCCGTCGAAACCTTACATGCTCCGAGTATAAATATGATGGAAATAGATTTCATGTTAAAAACAGAAATCAAGAAGGAATCATGGATGGCCCCATTCAAGCAATACTTGCTTCATGGGGTCTTGCCCAAAAGAAAGAGCGAAAGATGACAAGTCATTCGCAAGGCTTCGTAATATGTAATGCAGAACGGAATAATGTATCGAAGGGGATTCTCGGCCCCCTTACTCCGGTGCATTGCCCATGATGAAATAAAATGAGTCCTGAAGGAAGTCCATGAAGGAGAATGTGGTGACCATACTAGGGGGCAGACGTTAGCAAAGAAAATCCTCCGCTATGTATATTGTTGGCCGACTGTAAATCGGGATGCTGCAGTCTACGTAAAGTGATGTGGCAAATGCCAGAAGGATGAGAAAATCCCAAGAGCTCTGCCTACGGAACTCACACAAATGGTTAGTCCCTGGCCATTTATAATATGGGGAATTGATATAATCAGTTCTTTACCCATATCCAAAGGTGGTGCAAAATACGTGATAGTTGCGGTCGATTACTTTACCAAGTGGGTAGAAGCAGAGCCCTTAGCCACGATCACCACAAAGAAGGTTATTAATTTCATTGTATGATATATTATATACCATTTTGGCCTCCTACGGACTATCATTATAGACAACGGAACTCAATTCGAAAGTAGGGAGTTCAAAGAATTTTGTCAAAAGTATGGCATTGAAAAAAGGTTTGCAGCAGTTGCTCATCCAAAACCCAATGGGCAAGTGTAAGCTGTGAACAAAATAATCAAGTCCATATTGAAAAAGCGTTTGGAAAAGGCTAAAGGCAAGTGGGTGGATGAACTCCTAACAGCACTTTAGGTTTACAGAACAACCCATAAGTCCGCGACAGGCCACGCTCCATTCACATTGGCATATGGCACGGAAGCAGTTATAACCGTAAAACTTGAAGTTCTGTCACATCGGGTAACTCATTATGACCCTAAGACGAATTGGGATCTTTTACTGGAATCATTGGACTTCGTTGATGAAAAACGTGAAGAGGCTGATTTAAGGGCAGCTGCATATAGGAACCGAGTTGCCCGATATTATAATGAAAAGGTCCAGCCGAGAATCTTTGATGTGGGAGACTGCATTTTGAAACGAGTCTTCCCGGTCCCGTCGCATATGAATCCCACATAGGAAGGTACCTACGTCATTGAACTGAGGCTTGGAAAAGGAAATTTCAAGCTAACGACCGTTGATGGCGTGACACTCCCCATAGCATGGAATAACGAGCATCTGTGGCATTATTATACTTAGTCTATTCCTTTTGTATCTTTGTTGCAATTATTTCTAGTATGTTTTTATTTCGTTAATTCTTAGTTTTCGGCATGTAATAATACAATTTAGCTTGTTTTCATTAATAAAGGCTTGAAGCCATCTTTTCCATGAATTATTGATGTTTCCATGTATGATAATTCTATGGCAAAATACTAGAGTTGCATTATTCTGTCTAACGTACGAACGCGCATAAACGACTCAAAATCTCAAAGTCCCCAAAGTGCGGACTAAAGTACTCTAAGTCCCCAGAGTGCAGACTAGAGTATAAAAGACTCAAAATCTTCATGTCCCCAGTGTGCGGGCTGGAGTACTCTAAGTCCCGAGAGAGCGGACTAGAGTATAAACGACTCAAAATCTCCAAGTCCCCAAAGTGCGGACTGGAGTACTCTAAGTCCCCAGAGAGCGGACTAGAGTATAAATGACTCAAAATCTCCAAGTCCATAGAGTGCGGACTGGAGTACTTTAAGTCCCTAAAGTGCGAACTAGAGTATAAACAACTCAAAATCTCCATGTCCCTAAAGTGCAGACTGGAGTACTCTAAGTCCCCAGAGTGCGGACTAGAGTATAAATGACTCGAAATCTCCAAGTCCCTAGGGTGCGGACTGGAGTACTCTAAGTCCCTAGAGAGCGAACTAGATTATAAACGACTCAAAATCTCCAAGTCCCCAGAGTGCGGACTGGAGTACTCTAAGTCCCTAGAGTGCGAACTAGAGTATAAACGACTCAAAATCTCCATGTCCCAAGAGTGTGGACTGGAGTACTCTAAGTCCCTAGAGAGCGGACTAGAGTATAAACGATTCGAAATCTATAAGTTCCCATAGTGCGGACTGGAGTACTCTAAATCCCCAGAGAGCGAACTAGAGTATAAACGACTCGAAATCTCCAAGTCGCCAGAGTGTGGACTGGAGTACTCTAAGTCCCCAGAGTGCGGACTAGAGTATAAACAACTTGAAATCTTCAAGTCCCCAGAGTGCGAACTAAAACTATTCTAAGTACCCATAGCATGAAACAGAGTACTTACGATTTTCAAAAAATCTCCGAGCCATATGGAAGTGAACTGGAATTTATGTAACTCAGAAGATTTTGGATCTCGACCACAGTTATACAGTAAGATGAACAATAAAAGTCGTTTGAAAGATAAAGACACTAAATTTTATTTATTAATCCAAAATGAGGTTCTACTACCACTCCACCAAAACTCGGAGCCAAAAGTCTATCTACATCGACTATGAAAATAAATAGAAATAATTACATAATCTAGGCCAACTCTCGTTGAATGAGTGTAACAGCTACTTCTTTGATTTCTTCGGCTTCTTTTCCTCCCTCGTTTTCTCAGATGACTCCTCCGCCACGAGTTTTCGTTTGGACGCTTTGCTTGATGGGGAAGTAACACTAGAGGGAGAACGAGGGACTTCTGGTGGCCTGGACCCACCAGGGAGGATGACCTTCAAAGGCTTGTTCAAAGGTTCATCTAGATCCACAACTCAGGGCTCGACTTTGATTTCAACTTTCCTTTTCTTCTCCTCCGCAAGTTTCTCCTTCATGCTCATTTTTGAAGTGTGTCCAGATGCGCTTGTAATCTCAATTTCATAACTTTCTTCGATGGGAGACGAAGTTTCAGACTTATCCTCGTCAAGCGTCTCAATCACTTGAGCATCAGGACCGAAAGTCTCTCCCGCTTGAATAGCCTCGCTTGCCTTCTCCTTCTCCTCCTTGGCGTTATCTCTCCTCGGAGTGGGCTCGAGGTCGGAGTAGCCTATGCAAAATCACAAGAGACAAATGTTAGAATATAATGAACTCTCATTGAAAACGATGGCTCTTTGAACTCTAAAAAGAAGAGTTATTTACCAGTTTCTTGTTGACTCTCAACCGTCCGAGGAGTCTCACCCTCTAGAATGGGAGATAGAACATGAATGTCGAGGCTAGAGTCTTCCGGGTCATAACCAACGTGTTGCTCGAACGGATCAAGTACTGGCCGACCAGCCGATTGAGTAAGGGGAGGAACTGGAGTCCCGGTTCCAGATGGACCGCTAATATTATCCCTTCCTTTTGACGAGGAAGAACCTTTGCAGTAGAGAGCCTTTGCTGTAGACAGGTCTGAAGGCTCATTCCCCTTGAGAAATTCCTTTACCAAAGCCTCCTCATCAACCTCCTCGGTGCCCAGCTCGACCTTTATGATCTTTATCAGAGTTTCCCATGCCTCGGCTAGAGACTCGAGGTAACCCTCGTTGAGAAAAGTTAAGTCCTGATGCATGAGGACACGGGCATTGTATTCTGCTATAAGCAGGTCGAACAAGCACTTGATCTCCTCCCTGCCAGCCTCCGTAGCCACCTCAAGGTGAGACTCAAACTCCATGGATGAAATTCTTTTGCCCTCCTTATGGGCTTCATCCTTCAGCATCTCAACTTTAGAGAGTTCATCGTCGAGCATTGTCTTTAAGAGTCACGTAGCAACAATTTCATCGCAATATCGTTGCAACTCTTTCTGAGCAATGGTTTTTTCCTCTTTCTCTTTGAGGAGTAGCTTTTCTAACTCTTTGACTCGCAGGGAGAATGCATCCCTCTCCTTCTGAATGGAATCTTTCTCTAAAGATAAAGCCCTGCAGCATTGGACCGCTTCATCAATTTATTTCTTATGTGAGGAAACCAGACGATTAACAGCCTCCGCTTTGTCTTTAGCGCTTTTTAGACAGCTTCGAGCTGACACTTTTATGAAGAGAGCTCTTCATCCTGAGCTTTAATGATGTCCTTATCGTGAATAGCTTCGAGCTTCAGGCGAACGATTTCGTGTTGACGCTCGATAGAGACTTCCGAGACTTTCTCAGGTAAATGAACAAACGCATCATGTTGAACATAAACGTCATTGTTACAAGCAATGGCGCTTTGTTTGACGTGTCTCAGAATATGATGGATCGTCGGGAGAAATTTCGAACCATCGAAGGATATCTTTGAGAATGTGGCCTTGAGCTCAGTAAGTCTCCTCGCTACCGACGGATCATGTCTAGGAGCGTGAGGAGTTGGCCTAGAGACTACCAGATGTTTTATGGGGTTCCCGGGATTGCCTGGTGCTAGATGAACCAGAATGTTGATCTCGGTGGGCCTCAAGCTGGGACCCCTTATGCGTAGACTTCTCTTTGCCTTGCTCCGATTGAGAAAGAGGATTGTGAGAGTAGGAGGGATGGCCGTACATTTTTCTTCGATAGGATGATTCTCGAGGGCGGTGGTCTCGATCGCTAGTGTCATCTCTGTCTCGACGTTTGCCGTAGCCCGAATCCTGGCCAGAATGATGAAAAATAGATGACCCGCGAAGACATCGAGTCTGTGAGTACGTCCCGTGTCACCTACGCAGATTTTGGATAATGACAAGTTAGCAAAGAAATAATGTGATGGATAAAGTTTAAGTGCAAAGTGAAGTGCACGTGTCCGTGAGTGTCCTAGTGTTTCCCCTTGATGGACCAGTTTCTTTATCTTTACTTATAGAAGTTTTTTATCCTTTGTTATGGGCTTGAGCACCTGCATCACCTCTTGCGGGCGAATGAAGCTTGAGGGCTTCTAGATCGCTGAAGCCATAGTTGAGCAAATCGTCGGGAATAGTAAGGTCCGACAAGCCTTTCAATGAACTCTCTAAGCGTTGAGGAGAAGGCTCTCTCTCCACCGGAGTGATTGTGACCTTAGAGGTTCCACCCGCTGTCTTCTTCCTTAATTTGAAAGTCAATTTTTTCTTTCCCTTCGCAGGGGGAGGCGTTACTTCGATATCATGCACCTCGACTATCGGCTCCAGACCGGGACTGACATGAGAATACCCGCTTGCTGTTTGCCTTTGTCCAAGTCAGACCCGGTTATGGTGACGCCGTGAGAAAGACTTATTCGGTGACCTTTCGCCAACAGCCCGAATCTAGAGAGCGATTCGTTGGAAATAATAGATCTAATGTCTCGGTCTGCCTTGGGGATAGCTTGGATAGCTTCAATGGCTTCAGAATACCCGGAGCCTTTGGGACGTGGGCTAATGCTTGTAAAAGTAGAAAAAGAGTTAGAAAAGGTGCAATTTCCATCGAATGCAAGTATTGATCCATAAAAAAGACTTACTCCCTTTCACCCATCTCCTTGCAAAGCCAGAGGGACAGCGCACATAGAACCACTTCTGCTTATACTGGGCAAATTAGCTCCACGCCCTAGTCAGAATTTGACACTTGTTGCGTGGCTCAAGAAATACAAAAGATGGGTTGTCCGATCGTCTCTTGAAACGATAGATATAGCAGATATCGCCAAGAGTTGGGAGCCTGAAAAGGACGCTCATGAAGAGAATGCACATGCCGTATAAGAACGCGTGACTGTTTGGATGTAATTGCGATGAAGCGATTTCAATATACTATAACAGGTCGCGAAGGAAGGAGTTAAATGGCGGCATGCTACCAACCCAGCACATAAATTTGTTGCAGGCCATATATCCAACTAGGGGCAGGTGAGGACAATCTTGTCCTGATGGAACCAACACGTCGTCAAAAGGAATCCCGTGTATTGAGCATATGCGACGAAGAGCGCTTTCGTTAATTCTCGAAGCTTGAGAATCGACTGGATTGTCTAGGAAGATCGCTGCATCCATGGCGTCGGGAGCCAAGTCGACGGAAGCGATCATGGGGCTCGGAATATCTTATACAGGAGCGTCGATGGATTTGAGGTTCAACCATTTCCTATTGAGAAGATGGCTCGGGTTTATCCGAGACTGTGGCAGAACTGGATTTTCTAGACATCTCTAATGAGTGTTGGATCTGATGAAACACATGTTTAAACTATACTTGAAAAACGATCGACATTAGACATAACAACAAAAATACTCCCCCCGTGTGGTGTGTGAACTAGTGCAGCCATTCAAGTATAAGTGCCAAAGAATTATAAGTCATAAAGTTGATGAAATAAAGTTAAGCTTTGGACTTTCGTCTTCGAAGACCGTCATCACTGAGCTCGGCAACGACACTGTATATGGAAGGTTATTATCTGTTTTAATCGAGTTAAACCCAGGAATATAGTTGTTGAAACGAAGATATTATTAGTCCGGATTAGTTTGATATGCTTGTTCGCTTAAGTCCTTGTCTTTATTTTTGTCATATGTTCAGGCATAGAAAGTAAGTTCAGTCAGCGTGCATTATGTTCGAGTTGAGATGGTTCTGACTGTTGTAGCCTATAACCAGATTTAATGCTAAGCAACACTGCAAAGACTCGAACATTATTGCCTACTTCACTCTCCTACACTCCCTCTCCACCGTTCGGCAGTCGAGAAGTCATGCCGAGCCGTGGTCATATCGAGCCACATTGCTCGGCACGTTGGACCCAGCTCCTACTTCTCTCTTACACTTCCTATTACCTCGTTCGGCATAAGGGAGTCATGTCGAGCCATGGTTACACCGAGCTGCATCGCTTGGTCACACCACCCTCAGCTCTTACTTCTCCACTGTCCCTTCTCCTCGTCGTTCGACATAAGGGAGTCATGCCGAGCCGTGATCATACCAAACCACATCGCTCGGCATGCTAAACCCAACTTCGACTTCACTCCTACACTCCCTCTACATCGTTCGGCATGTGAAAGTCATGCCGAGCCACGAACATACATCTTCCTCCAACTCATTTCTTTGAACAAACTAAATATCTTCCTAGATGGCCAGTCGACCACCACTTCAACTCGCATGCCACACTCGACCAACAGTCCCTACCCTCACCGATTCCTACTAGGCCGACACCCTCTTCCTTCCTCCTCCGCGTCTAATCCTAAGGCTCATTTAAACCCCAGATCCATCCTCCTTATCTATACGACTTCCATCATTCTTGAGTTAAAAGAAAATCTCGAATTCGAATCTTGTACAAAACCCCTAATTGGAGAGAGTCGAACAAGTGAGAGGTTCATATCCAGAAGAAGGGGTCGAAGTTTAGTGAAGTGCTCGATTTAGAAGTGGAATCCACTCATGCTTGTTGTTAAGGGCAATCGAGAGGTAACGTATGGAACTCGGGGATCTAAAGAGAGGTTGAGATGCTAGCAAGAGTTTGGGAAAAGATGAGTTCGTAAGGATGTTAAAGCGGAGATAAAAAGTAAAAGGGGGAAAGAGGAGAAGTATTGGCTTTTATATTAGGAAGGAAAGAAGGTGAACAGACAATGACCGGTGGAACCAGTCAAAGCATCTCGATGGTTCGACATTGAAGCCTCACTCGGCATTGGAGCCACGTTCGGCATCCGAACCTCGTTCGGCACACAAGGCCTCGTTCGGCATACAGAGATCGTAAGAAAACACTATCGAGAAGACAGAACAAGGGCTTAAAGAAAAACGCAGAGTGCTCATGGTTCAAAGCGCATCATGTTCATCCACATGATATAGTTTGGGGGGTAGTGTTACCCTGTTGTTCGACCATGTAACAAGAGGATTGGCATGAAGCCCCGTTCGACATAGAAGGGTCGACCGGCATGAAGCCTCGCTCAACATGGAAGGGTCGACCGACATGAAGCTTCGCTCGGCATGGAAGGGTCGACCGACATGAAGCATCGCTCGGCATGGAAGGGTCGATCGGCAAAGGGCCTCGCTCGACATTGAAGGGTCGCTCGGCATGAAGTCTTATTCAGTATCGAAGGGTCCACTGGCATGAAGCCTCGCTCGGCATGGAAGGGTCGATCGGAACAATGCCTCTTCGGCATAGAAGGGTCGCTCAGCACAAGGGCTCGCTCGCCATAGATGAGTCGTTCGACATAGGCCTCGTTCGGCGCACCTCCCTTTGTTTGGCAAAAGAACGTCGCTCAGCCCAAGTACCTCGATCGGCACAACACCTCGTTCGGCATACGAGTGCAGTTCGACACGCATCCCTCGCTCGGCATACGAATGTTGCTCAGCCTGGATGTGTGGCTCGACGTACGAGTGATGTTCGGCATGGAGGCCTCACTCGGCATTCTCTAGTTTGACCAACCTTGCTCGGCAATTGTCGTTCGGCTTCTCTGGCTCGGTGTGCAGATGCTACTTACCACGAGCCGAGGTACCTTGTTCCTAGGCCCATGAGGGAAGTCCAACCCATCTTCCTCTATAAATAAAAGGGCATGTGCACAGTGAAAGGGACCTTTTTCGAGAATACTGGAAAGACTTTGCTGCATTCAAGACTTATTCTATTTCGGTTAGCAATTGTATTCAAATCATTATAGTACGGATTGTATCTTTATTCAATCATTTGTAAAAGCAATAAAGATCAAAACTCAAAGTGGACGTAGGCAGTTAAGTTGAACCACTATAAATCTGGTGTACATGTTTTTGCATTTAATTTACCATTCAGTTCTCTGTTTTAATTTACTTTCTTCATTAATCTCTCTACACAATCTTTCTCAAGGGTGTTAGTGACCAATTCTGGTGCTAACAAATACTTTGTATATAATCATTTTGACCTAAATGATTTTTAAAGAGTAAACCCAATGGTTTCGAAAGGGGTACTTTCATTTGTTTTGAAGCTTTATATTTTTAAAAGATGATTTAATACCATCATAAGGTAAATTAGGTTTCGAAAGAAAATGTTTATTAAGGGCTTCGAAAGGTATGTATTCAATGTTTTGAAAGGAAATCTTTGCTTTAGAAAGGATGCTATCTAGAGGTTCTGAAAGAGATGTTTTTGGTTTCAAAAGAAAAACCCAATCTCAATTTAAAAGTAATAACCATGGCATAAATAAAGCTTTTGAAATGATATTCACTTTGTTATTAATCCATAACTGTATTGTGGGAAAAGGGCAGAATAATTGGTTGGGTTGACCCAGTAGTGAATATAACTTAATAGATTTTAGAAATTTAATTAAAGATATTGGCAGTGGACAATAGGTCTATAGTATGCTAATAAAAAACTGTATGATATTAGTAGGGGTCAATAGGTTCATCGTCAACCCATGAAAACTATAATTTGATACTGGCAGGTGACAGTAGGTTTGTGAAAGTGTGTTATGGATTGTATAATATGGATATATGATAATACAGAGTATAGTGATGATAACAATATAGTAAATAGTATGGAATATAAAAGTAGTATAATAAAAATAACACTAGAGATTTTTATACTGGTTCGGAGCACCGTCCTACGTCCAGTCCCAGACTTCTTCTAGAATTTCACTAAAACAACGATCCTCACTCAACCCAGAGGAACATGTATATACAGTTTGATCAGCAGAACAGACACCTGAGCAGCAGAACAGGATTTTCACCTTAGCAGCAGAAGAGCACTTCACAGATACAAAAGAATATCTGATACTGTGTGTTCTTGATAACACTAATTTGTCTCTGATTGTACAAACCTCCTATAATCAAATCCTCAAGTATATGAAGTGTATGTGAAGATATGAAGAGAAGGTAATGCTAAGAATCGAAGATTATAAAAGTCTTTTTGAAGATTCAAAGCAGTTAAAATGTTTGTTCGCTGTTTGAATGCAAGTATGAGAGCACAAGAAGAATATTAGAGAGTTAGAATGAATTTCAGTGAATATGAAGTGTTTGGGAACATGTATTTATAGTAGACAGAGGGTTGCTGCCATTAGTGAAGAGTTCTGACCAAAATAAGTAACCATTTCCATTCAGAGAAGGATCGCAACCTTTCGCAGAATGGAAATGTCTTTTCAAAATACGACAGTTGGGTTCAGGTGAGTTGACTGGTTGAAAATGGTCAGTCGAATGAATAGTGAAGACATGTAAAAAATCATGCACAAATATGTTAAAATGCACAGATTCAGCCGACTGACTGACTGTATTCAGTCGACTGAATTCTATTGTTAAGCAAAAATTACAGTAGCTCATTTGGTTAGAGTAGTTGCCTTCCAAACTAGGGACCTGGGTTCGAGCCCTGCTCCATGCATTTTTGAAAACTTGATTTTGATTAAAATATGCATGCAAGTTTATTTGAATGTGAATGATGATTCTTGAAGATATTAACAAAGCACTAAACCAAACTTTATATACACATTTGATGACTCTTGTATAAAATATATAACAATACAAACCATATATTGAGCCGATGAGTCTAGATGTTATCGTAGTCGTAGATTCGTGAATTGTTGTGTCTTGTCAGCAATCAAAACCTATGATTCAACATTCTCCCCCTTTTTGATGATGACAACTTCATTTGCTATGAACGAATCTTTGACAAGCTTTGTTGATCTTATCTCTCTCAGTGAATATATTCCTATAATTGTGCTATAGATTTCTCCCCCTGAATCTATATTATATAT
Source organism: Allium cepa (assembly GCA_030765085.1). Classification (NCBI taxonomy): domain Eukaryota; kingdom Viridiplantae; phylum Streptophyta; class Magnoliopsida; order Asparagales; family Amaryllidaceae; genus Allium; species Allium cepa. Next base: position 660,219,795 of record CM060938.1, on the reverse strand, counting down.
TCCTGTTAATAATTAATCTTTGCTCCCTCTTAATCTGTGCTTGCATGGTTTATTCCTGCAAATAGTGTTATAGCAATATCTTTCTCCCCCTTTGTCATTGACAAAAAGAAGAGTTTATATGATGATATAAATTATATTTCACATAAGTGTTAACGTAGAACAATGTAAAATAAAATAACTACTACTTATAGTGTAAGGTATCAGAAAAAAATTAACATTTAAAGCATGCGATACCCAAGGTTCTTATAATTTTCTAATGTTTAGAAAATCATACCCATTTGGGTGTGGTTGAACCTTTATAAATATAATTTTCATTATTAACTACCATATCAAAATAATCATCAATGTATTTTTCTCTATTTTTCCAATTAACAGGAACCCAAATATTTAGATAATTTTTATTCATATTTCCCGTCAATGATTTTGTACTTCTAAAGAAATTATAAACATTATTTGTCATAGCAGTATTTGAATATCTATAAAAATTGGATTTAGACTTTTCACGTAATCTAGTACTAGCACTAACATATTTACTATACATGAAAGCGTGTCTAGTGCTATTTCTACAATTAGTTTTATAATATCCTAAACCACTTTTATCATGTAAAGATCTAGAACTGGTTAAAATCACGTTTAAATTGTTTTGACCTTTATTAAATTTTGTGATTTCAGTGTTATTTTTATCAAATTTAGCTTTAAAGTCATAATTATTATTTTCAAAAGAAGTAATATTGTTTTTCAAAATATCAATTTGCTTGTTTAATTCAGATTCTCTTTTTTAACTTACAGTTCTCATTTTCGAGAAGAAAAATTCGAGATTCTGAATTATCTAAAGATGATTGTAATAAATCATTTTGTCCTTTCAAATTTGTAATTTCTTTTGAAAAAATTTCTTTTTCTTTTTCAAACATAGTAATTTCTTCGTCTAGAAAATCTTTAAGGGCCTCAAAATTATTTTTCAAAACACCTTGTTGATTTTCTAATTCTAATCTTTCATTTTTCAATTTCTCATTTTCAAGTTCAACAGATTTCATCTTTTCTAAAATAATAAAATTAAGCTTTGAAATCTTATTGCTTATACTAACAAATTCATTATCATCATTATCCTATACTAAAATTTGTAAATCAGAAAGTACCATTTTGTAGTCCTCACTGGTGGCTTTGACAAGGATTCTGCCTGTTGTATTTCGAATGGATCGTTTTCTGGTCATTATTATATGATGTTGTGATGATCAATAGAATTCCAGGCTCTGATACAAACGAAAGTGTGTTATGGATCGTGTAATATGGATATATGATAATATAGAGTATAGTGATGATAGCAATATAGTAAATAGTTTGGAATATAAAAGTAGTATAATAAAAATAAAACCAGAGATTTTTATACTGGTTCGGAGCATCGTCCTACGTCCAGTCCCAGACTCCTTTTGGAATTTCACTAAAACAACAATCCTCACTTAACCCGGAGGAACAGGTATATAGAGTCTGAGCAGCAGAACAGACACCTGAGTAGCAGAATAGGATTTTCGCCTCAGCAGCAGAAGAGGACTTCACTAATACAAAAGAATAGCTGACACTGTGTGTTCTTGATAACACTAATTTGTCTCTGATAGTACAAACCTCCTATAATCAAATCCTCAAGTATATGAAGTGTATGTGAAGATATGAAGAGAAGGTAATGCTAAGAATCGAATATAAAAGTCTATTTGAAGATTCAAAGCAGTAAAAATGTTTGTTCGCTATTTGAATGCAAGTATGAGAGCACAAGAAGAATATTAGAGAGTTAGAATGAATTTCGATGAATATGAAGTGTTTGGGAACATGATTTATAGTAGACAAAGGGTTGCTGCCATTGGTGAAGAGTTATGACCAAAAGAAGCAACCATTTCTGTTCAGAGAAGGATCGCAACCTTTCGCAGAATGCAAATGTCTATTCAAAATACGACAGTTGGGTTCAGGTCAGTCGACTGGTCGAAAATGGTCAGTCGACTGAATAGTGAAGGCATGTAAAAAATCGTGCACAAATATGTTAAAATGCACAGATTCAGTCGACTGACTGACTGTATTCAATCGACTGAATTCTGTTGTTAAGCAAAAATTACAGTAGCTCATTTGGTTAGAGTAGTTGTCTTCCAAACTAGTGACACAGGTTTGATCCCCGCTCCATGCATTTTTTGAAAACTTGATTTTGATTAAAATATGCATGCAAGTTTATTTGAATGTGAATGATGATTCTTGAGGAAAGATTTTAACAAAGCACTAAACTAGACTTTATATACACATTTGATGACTCTTGTATAAAATATATAACTATACAAACCATATATTGAGCCGATGAGTCTAGATGTTGTCGTAGTCATAGATTCGTGAATTTTTGTGTCTTGTCAGCAATCAAAACCTATAATCCAACAGTTTGTAGTTAGACCATGAAAACTATATCTAGATTAAGATATTGGCAGTCAGCCAATAGGTTCCTAGTTAGCCTATGAAAACTAGGATAAGAAATAAGGTATTAGAGTTACAAATAGGTTCTTGGTGATCCTATGAAAACTAAGTAATTGGACAGATTGCCCTTAGCATTTAACTGGTTAATAGTAACCTTAGAAATGATAATTGAGATAGATAGTCAGAATGAATGTTGATGGGTAATCCATAATTGATTTAATTGTTTTGCATATCATCGTAATGTATTTAAATACTACGTTTTAACCATTGTGGATGCATGAGCACAATATATGGTTTTATAAATGTTTCAGGATACTAGCAAGGAGAAAACCTGTTCCGCAAAGCGGTATGGTCTCACTAGATATCAAAATGGTTTGAGATAGTAAATTATTATTCATACCAGGATTTATGTTTGACTCGAAGTTTTTGTTTTCCCTTAAACTCTAGGTTACTCAATTGATTTTGAGTAGGTTGAGAATTAAGGTTTCCATGTGTTCTTTTAGCCGAATAAAGCATTCGAGGACGCGCAAGAGGCAAACTTGTTATTTGATGTGACACCTCACCTCTATACTCACGCTAGCCAAGGACACTACAGAGTAATGTCGTCGACTAGCATGAAGAATAAGGCTGTTGAGGAGCGATCATCTGTATAATTGCTTTGTGCGAGTACTAATACGTCAGATAGTATAACCATTTTAAGAGGAAATCCGACATACTGATACAAACTCAAAGATACTACACAGTGTCTATGTGAGTCTTCGGAAACAAATATAAAATAAGCATAACAATTATCAGTCATAGATTTTCATATCACTAAGATGGAAACAGATATGAATATAACACATAAAAGTGTACATCAAAGTAGTGGTCATGTAAGGTTCACTACATCACAAAAGAATAGGTACATGTGCTAGACAAAAGAATATGTATACATCAAGGAGTCTCTATCTCGAATGTATAAGACAAAAAAATTACTAAGCTAAGTAGTTAACCAAAAGTCAGGTGACAGTCCTTGATAAGAAGTCAAGTAGAAGAACTTGAAATACCTCGGTCTGACCCGAGTATTATTTAAGAAGGAAATAATAAACGGATCAGTCTAGCTATTAATATCATATAAAATGAGATAGGATAAGAGATATGACAAAAGTGTTTGATAACAATAATGTCATATCGTGACAAGTATACATTTAACAACAAACAAAAATCATACAATATCCCGAATATTCTCATGTACCAAAAAGAATGCTATATTCTTTATTTCAATGCCAATCGTAAAAATTAGTGAAACACAAATTCTAGAAATCATCAATTAGAAATCCAGAAATCACAAAGGGGGAGACCTATCAAAAACGGAAGCATGAAAACTCACCAACACGTGTACCACAAACGGGTCGCTATCCCATGGTCGCTAACCATAGAGCCGCTGCAACGACGTAGTATATTAACAGTACGCTTGAGGAACCTGAAACTCCAATAATTCAGAACATTGACATAGTACAGTAACGGTACGTCCCGATGGACCTGAAACTCAATGATTCGGAACAACGGGGTAGTACAATAACGGGCGCCCGTTGAACCTGATAAACCAAAACAATGATGTAGTACAATAATGGTACATCCGTTAATCCTGGTAAGCTAGAACATCGATGTAGTATAATAACAGTACATCCGATGAACCGAACACCATAAAAGAACATGGGTTGCTAGCCCATAAAAATGAGTTGAAACTCCAAAGAACCCGTAGGTCGTTAGCTTATAAAAGAAATGAGACAAAGCACAATAAATGAGGTAGTCCCTTATGTGGACAAAGAGACATTGCATATCGCTAGTCTAAACCATAAAATGATCACCATTGATCAATAAAAAGTGTGAATTACACTAAGCTAGTAAATAAATGAGTTTAGCTTCATGTCCCATAACCACCAGCTTAACTTAAATATTTACGAACAAATTGTAGATTTCCACTCGAAAATTGTCATAAGAGTTTCAGTCGAACAAGTCTAAGAATTAACAGACAAAGTAAACGCAAGCGTTTCATACCACTTCTTTTGCTATGTCGTTTAATTGGATTTCTCGAAAGAATGAGGTAAAGGTTTGTATATAGTAATAGATTAGAAAACGGTTTTAAAAGTGAATTTGATGTTGAAAGTAAATGTTGCAATCGTTTTGATGAAAGAGTTTAAATATTTACTACTAGTATAGAAACCTTTGCATTTTAAAGTGACAAGCCATAGAAATGATTGTAGAAACAATCAATCACCAAAAATTCACATACGAAGGCGTGAATTAAATCCAAATAAATCGATACCAAATCCATCAAAATGGATATTCCCAAAAATCCATAAAAAGAAGTCATCAAAGTCGATAAAAGTGATAACAACTAAACGGATCAACCAAAATCGATTAATATTGAAAATTCACTCAAAAACAGCCTAAACATGTAAAAATGAACAGTTCAAGACGTCTGAGGGTCAATCCAGACGTCTAGATTTGTGTTCTGGAAATATATAACTATTTCCTTTAATTCGAGAACCATTTTAGACGTCTGAAATTTTCAACCAGACATCTGAATTTGGTTTCAGATATCTGGATTTTGTTTCATACATCTGGATTTTGTCTCTGCCTTTTCCAGACCCCTTTTCAGACATCTGGATTTTTCAACCAGACGTCTAGATTTGGTTTCAGACGTTCGAAATTTGCTCTAGACTTTTGAATTTTTCTTCTAGGCAAAAAAACAACCTAGCCTAAAAATGGAAAATCCAAACCGAAATGCGATCGAACGAGCGATGGATGGTAGGAATTTATGCCAATCGACAACCCAGCACTATAAGCTCTTCGATACGCCACAAATAACATGTTCGAACATCCAAGATAGGATTTTTAAAGATTTTGACTTCAAAACACCAAAATTGAAAAATTCACCAAATCAATTCAAATCAAAGCAAATGAACATAGAATAGATGTTAGGAATTCATACCTAACAACCATGAAAGATATCGACATAGATGTAAGTTCAAGAACTTGCCTTTAAACCCAAAAACACAAGTGAGAAGCTATAAAACAAGGCAAGGTCAACCATCCTTCAATTTTAACCCAAGAAGCTTCAATCTAAGCTCATAAGAAAAATATTTCCTAAGTTAGAGTTTAGGAACTTCTGAAAATAAAAGAGGGATTGAGACAGAGAAGATGAAGAGGATGCTTACCTAAAGCTTCTTTTTGATATCTAGAGATTGAATTGGAATTTCTTAAGAATTTAAGGCTTAGGAATTTTAATTTCCTCTTCTTTCCCCCATTCTTTCCTTTAGCTTGAGAGTATTAGGAAATGAGAATAAATGAAGAGGAGAGGGGATGGAATTAGGGTATTATGTTGGGTTAATGGGTTGAAACCCAAACCCAAATCCCAATAGAAAAATAGAAAAATTCCACTCAACTCCAAACATATCGATGTTTATACTCAAAAAGATTGTAAACACCATTTTAAACTCAATAGAAGTAGTCTCGAGTCCTAATTCGATGGTTTACAAAAAGTAGCATTTCAGACTTTAATCCAACTAGCGATGTTATATTTAAATATACAATCGTAAAATATGTGGGTTGGTGTAGACTTCCCACCTTAAAGAAATTGCATCCTCGCAATACTTAAGAAGGAAACAAAGAGTAAGAACCATAAAAGCATATCAACACAAAAGAAAATTTGAAATAAGAAGTTCACCTTAAAGAGCACGAGAGAGTAAGCCAGATGTGCCCGCTCAATGAATTCTCTGGGTTCCCAAGAACAATCTTTAGAATTTGAGGACCATTGAACTTTCACAAGTGGGACATCTTTTTTTCAAAGGCGTTTAACTTTTGTGGCTGTGATACAAATAGAATGTTTATAAGTCAAATTAGGTGAAACTTTAATTTCTTCAATAACACCGGGTTCAAGAATAGAATCGAAATCCCTAAGGCATTTCTGTAATTGAGAGACGTGGAAAACGTTATGAATAGAAGAATATTGAGCCGGTAATAAAAGGCGATAAGCCACGGAACTAATGCGTTTGGTGATGGAAATGGACCTATAAATTGAGGTGCTAACTTTTCTGATCGACTGAAACGCACAACACCGTTCATAGGTGAAGCACGAATAAACACCAAATCTCCTGCAGAAAATTCTAATTTCCTTCTTCGGTTATTGGAATAGGATTTTTGTCTACTTTGAGCTTCTTTCATCCTATGATGAATAAGGTCAATCTTTTCTACGGAATCATGAATAAAATTTGGACCTAAATCTAGCTTCTCACGGGCCTCAAGCCAACGAGAAGGAGATCGACATGGCCTTCCATAGAGTGCCTCGAAAGGAGTCATACCAATACTAGATTGGAAGCTATTATTATAAGAAAACTCAACAAGGGAAATATGATCTTCCCAACTTCCACCAAAATCAAGAACACATGCACGAAGAAGATCTTCAAGAGTTTGATTCACATGCTCGGTTTGTCCACCGGACTAAGGATGATAAGCGGTGGTAAAATTAAGCTTCGTTCCCAAAGCTTTTTGAAGGCTCTTCCAAAATCCACTAGTAAACAATGGATCACGATCGCTAACAATAGAAGTAGGAACTCCATGTTATTTAACATTTTCTTTCATATAAAGTTTGGCCAAAAGAGGTACGATCCGATTGGACCGAACGGGAATAAAATGGCAGATTTTGTAAGTCTATCCCCAATCACTCATAAACTGTCATGGCCCGAACGAGAATGGGGAAGACCGTCAATAAAGTCCATGGAGACTTGATCCCACTTCCATACAGGAATGTCTAAAGGTTGCAATAACCCACCAGACCTTTGATGCTCGGCCTTAATGAGTTGGCAAGTCATGCAACGCTTAATAAATTAGCAATATCATATTTCATTCCATCCCAATAATAAAGTCGCTTCATATCTGCGTACATTTTATTACTACCGGGATGAATGGTAAATTTAGAACGGTGAGAATCTTCTAAAATGTCTTTACGAAGATCACTAATATGTGGCACGATAAGACTACCAAATTTTTGAATGCCGCCACAAGCATCGATTTCAAAGTCTTTCAACCCATCAATATCAATTTTATCCCTACAACTTTGGCTAAGAAGAGCCAATTCTGGATCATGCTTTTGAGCTTCAAGAATATGGTCTAAAAGAGATGAATGAGCCTCAAGGCTACATAAAACAAGAGATGAACATGAATTGGATTCACGATCTTGAATCTCACAAGTGGATAAAGGCTCGAGATCCTTCCATTTGGATATCATAATTGAAATAACCGCTTGTTGCTTACGACTAAGGGCATCGAAAACACGATTTCCCTTTTCGAAAGTATAGAGAATATAAAGATCATAAGACGTAAGGAACTCAAGCCATTGTTGTTGATGCAAATTAAGTTCCTTTTGAGAAAATAAATACTTTAAAGATTTATAATCGGTGTAGAGAAAAAATTTCTCTTCCAAAAGATAATGACGCCAAATTCGAATGGCGAAAATAATAGCCGCAAGCTCTAAATCATGAATGGCATATCTAGTCTCGGCAGACTTTAATTGCCTAGAAGCATAAGCACTAATATATTCCCTTTGCATGAGAACGGCACCCAACCAACACGACTAGCATCGGTATAAATAATAAAGTCTTGGTTCCCCTCGGAAATCACAAGAATAGGAGCATCAGAAAAGAGTTCTTTTAATCTCTGAAGAGAAGCTTCACATTTGTTTGTCCAAATGTACTTAACTCCCTTATTTGTCAAACTAGTGAGAGGCATAGAAATTTTGAAAAATCTTTTATGAACTGACGATAATAACCTGCCAATCCAAGAAAGCTACGAATATCCGTCACACTCTCCGGTCTCTTCCAATTTTGAATCGCTTCAATCTTTGAAGGATCCACGGAAATTCTGGATTCAGAAATAATATGTCCAAGAAATTTCACACGAGATTGCCAAAAATGAAACTTAGAAAAATTTTCTTTCAATTGATTGCTCCTAAGAGTTTTCAACACAATTCGAAGATGTTTTTCCTACCCTTCCTTGGTTTTAGAATAAACAAGAATATCATCTATAAAGATGAGAACAAATTGATCGAGGAAGTCTTTGAAAACTCGATTCATAAGGTCAATGAAATAAGCTGGAGCATTGGTTAAACCAAATGGCATAACAAGCCATTCATAAGATCCATAACGAGCATGGAACGATGTCAAAGAAATGATATACTCTACAATACGAAGCTGATGAAAACCGGTTGCTAAGTCTAACTGTGAAAAGACTCTAGCACCGCTAAGTTGATCGAATAGATCATTAATCCGAGGTAAAGGATATTTATTCTTGATAATGAGATCATTAAGCTTGCGGTAGTCAACACAAAGCCTAAGTGTACCATTAGATTTCTTCACAAAAATAGACGAAGCTCCCCAAGGAGAGGAACTAGAACGAATAAATTGTTTTGTTTCCAATTCGAATAATTGCTTATGCATCTCCTCATTTTTCTTATTGGACATACGATAAGGAGGACGAGTGATAGGTAGAGCTCCATGGATTAGATTAATCTTGAATTCAATTGCTCGCTTAGGGGGTAATCCTAAAACGGGCTCAAATATGTCGGAAAATTCATGAACAACGTGAATGAGGAAAATGACATCTTCCTCATCATCATTATCGTCATCATGAGGGTCTAGAGAATATAAGGATGCCACCGAATTAGAATCTGAATCTTTAAGAACAGTAGAAATCTTCTTAACAGATTGAGGATGTCGAAGATGAATAGTCCTCTCAGGACATAGGATATGGGCTTTATAATGGTTAAGCCAATCCATTCCCAAAATCATTCCGAAGTCTAATTAACGCATAATATGCAAATCGACTCAGAAAGAATAACCACATAAAATAATCTCGACATACTTACAAAGCAAACTGAGTGTTGCGGATCCACCAACCGGATTCGCAATTCTCAATGAAGTCATCAAAGCCATAACACTTAAAGACAAAATATCAACAAGTTCTTTTGATGTGACGACCCGAGCTTGATATCCGATAAACGACATCAAATTCGTATCGCCGGAGCTTATAACAACATCAGATGAATATAAAACAGTGGAACAAAATGAATATCATGCATACATCACAGGTACAATATCATAATATCCAATAATACATCAGAGTATTTAATACATACACCACAACTCCACATAACATCATAATAATACATCGATGATCATATATCCAAAAGTCCTCATAGGAATGAAAGGATAGCAATCTCCCAAAGCACTAACTACCCAAGATCCAAAAAAAAGCGTCTAGAATATCTCCAAAGTAACAGCTCCAAAATACTGCTAACTCCAAAATAGGAATACCTGCTACTAGGCTGCCCGTGTAGAAATCTTGGACACCCAGAGTTTGGAAAAGAAACAATAAACTCCGGGTCAGTCATGGGTCTGGTATGAGTAAACAAAAATAGTTGCTTTTAAATGAACTAGAGAAAATTCGTTATGCTTTTGGAAAATGAAACTACCACAAGACCTCCCGCCACACACACAATGCAATCGTAGAATTGGAGGAGATTTCTTCTTATAATAGTCAAATATGCTTGATACGAGAAAAATTTCTTTGATATTATTCCTAGTGCATAGTGTAGAAAGCATTTCGAAAATAGAATATTAATCTTAGCCAGCATAGACATTCCGAACTATGCCTACTATAGCTACCATGGTTTGTGGCAGGTTACCGCCACGCTGCATGGCAGGTTATACAACTAAAACCGTACTGGTTCGTATTGTTTCTTCGGATTTTCCAACTAATGGTCAGGCTAAGGAACTTCCTACTGCCACATGGGTACGCCTCTGGCGGGACGTCCCGAGAACCTACCTGGCTCTCTGCCAACACAAGGCCGGGTTACCTCTGTAACTAGGTAACTACTACTCGAGTATGCCACTCCCCGGTCCTTTGGGACCTTTATCCGGGGGCCCTCTGTCACAAAGCAACAACCACACAGTAAATGAGATTGGAGCTACCACACAGGTAAATATCTGGGCTCCATACCATGACATTACCTTTTTCCAGAAGGAAATGACATACCCTAAAGGGCGCGACCCTCATAACCTTGCCGCATCTTTCCTGTTTCGACCATTTCCGGGTTGTGAGGTCCAATGAGGTCTCGTCCACAAAGCTACGCTTTACGCGAAAGCTTTGCCTTGATCACAAATGATCAACTAATGATCATCAACACACAGCAGCACTTAGCATGCCACACTACCAATTTGGGAAAATATCGCTGATAACCTTCAATTACATAACCTCTGAGCTCGTACGTCTCAGAGAAGGGTGTTAAGCTAAGAGAATAAATTCTCCTCCGCCAACAGAGATGTATTTGAAAGAAATCGGCTTTATATCTCAGAGTGTAGTGTCAGACACACGACCATACAAGTCTGTTCCGGGTTCGAACAGAACCGAAGGCACTTCGTCCAATAAAGGAAGAAGCCCTTGCAAATCCGGGTATCCACAATCCCGATCGGACTTCCCATCACTTAGGAAATCTCTATACCGGAGCAACTCAGTGCAGAGACAATCGATAGGTTATCCTATCGTTTTCGAAGACACCCGGTCTTCACCACCGGTCTTCAAATGCTATCCATTTCGACGTATCACTATTCGGAATGGCTTATATGACACAAAGGTCCTCTCCCGGCTAAACCGGATAGTGAGCGCTCAATTTTTTTTTAAACACGTGGATATATCAATCACAAAGATTCATATTCAGGGTTCGATGTGGGTTTCGGATAACAAACCGAAATCCGACTCCCTGTCGCATCGAAGTTTAAATGTCGTTTACGGCAAAAGGGTTTTCACATCAATACAGAGCAAATCACAGTCATAGTGCATCACACAGTATCACAATCACAACAGAAATCAATATAGTGCATAGCAATGGTTAATTATTTACAAATCAAAGTGAATATGATTTAATAATTTAACCAAATAATTATCTTTATTGATTATTTTAAATCAATGTTTAAAATTTCACTTAATTATAAATTTGTTAAATTTTAAACTGGCTTTATTAATCACTTAATCTCTAATTAACAATCTTAATTTATTAATTCTTAATGGTTAATTACTTTTGTTTGCTAATTATTCTTTAAATTAATCGACCTTTAATTTCAAAGTAATTAATTATTAATTATTTAATCATTATTTAACCATCATAATATATTTGTTTTAAGTTAACAAATTTGAATATACTTCTTAAATATTTTGTTAAGTAAAACAAACACTTTACACTATCTTAACCAACTATCATCATTTATGAAGAAGAAAGTAGAAAATTATTTAAAATTATATTGCAAAACTGGGATTTTGTGATCTTCAGGTCCAACCCGAGGGGTTCTTCGAGTCATCCCCGAGAAAAATGGGCCTTTGCTTCGGTTTTAGCTTAAACTTACCCGAGTGCTAATTTTTTTTTTCAAAATTTTCTTAAGTTCCCAAATCAACCACGCTACAACCCTGGACAAACTCGAATCTTTCTTCGAGTTTCTAACCCACTTCCCCGAGAGTGACTTCGAGTCACTTTGCTCCCCTCTCCCAGATTTTTCACCACTGACACAATGACCATTGCGTGCACATGTACACCACCGCGCCTCCGCTCCAGTGGCCGCCGTGACCTCCCACACGTCACTCATCGACCCAACACTCCATAGCAACGATCGATTCGATACTAACAAGCCCAGAATGAAAACGAGCTTTCAGTTCGAAATTCGAACCCATCCTCACCACCAGAAATCAAACCCCGTGCCGCCTCCTCTGGCCATCAGAAGGCACGAAAATTCGCCTGGAGCTTCGCCTTGATTAGATACTCCTATCCCCACCGGCGGCTCGAAGTCTGATCGCCTATCTATGGCGCAGCACCCCCTTTTCTGACACGAACGAAAATGGGTTCTTGAACCCTAGTTCGATCTCGTGTTCAAAATTTTTAGTTTTATAAATTACATTTGTATTTTTCCAGTAATCACGATCATCACATCTTGCTGCCACCACGAATTCAAGGCCTGCCATTGCTTGGATCATCAGAGTTTGGCAAAAATGAAATTTTTTGATCAACCCAAAAATCTCGATAAAGACTCGATGAAAAATTCAATTTTTTATCTCTAAAATCATCATTCCTAATAATGATTCAAATGGCATTATTAGAAATCAAATTCATGAGGTTCGAATTTTATTGATATTTTGAGTTGTAACTGGGTTTACCTCTCCCTGTAAAAAAAATAAATCAAGTTTCACTGCTTTCTTTTATTACTAAATCAAAGTACAGATTAAACAACATTTTTTTTCCACTTGTTTAAAATTTTCCAGAAGCAAAAAGAGGGAGAGAGTGTTTGGGTTTCTTTGACATGGTTTCACTCTGCATAACAGGACTTTGAACATGCCTGTGTGACACTGTAACTCTGTTTGTTACAAGAAAAACAAAACACAAGCCCATTATCCATCCAACTTGAAGCCATCACATTCATACAGGAATTCAAGCACAAAAATTGAATAAACATAGGTTTACTCACTTGGCAAATGTTTTGAAACAGAGGCTATATTGATTTTTCTTTGAACTGCAGTTTGAATCTTTAGTATATTGCTTTCACTTGAACACAGTGATACTTTCCTCTCTTTTTTTATTTTATTTCCTGTTCTCTGCTTATTTTTCTTTCTTTCTTCAGTAACAAGTTTTGAACGAAATGGAGGTAGTATGGATGTGTTTATATAGCACTGCATATATAGAGTAGATAGCTTGTATGAGGGTAGGTGATAACTGGTTCAATTAGCTTCTCTCTTTTTCTTCTTTTGTTCAGATATTTCTTTTTTTTCCTTGCCTACAATTTTTGACCAAGCAAATTTTCTTGTTGACTAAGCCAATTTAATTCGGCTGATATGATTTTTGTTTTGTTTTACATACAACTCTTCATTTTATTGTTTCTTGGTTTACAATTTATATGCAAGTTATATCTTACATATGTCATGTTATAAATCATAAGATTTTAACTATATAGTTTTTTTTATCATAAGCATTCTCTTGAAAAAAAAAATTCTATTTGAAATTTAACTATAAGTTTTAATTCGTCACATATATTTTATTGTTTAAACAATTCCCTGTTTATTATATATTTTTTTTATTTATCATTATTGTTATTGTTTGTTTATTTAATTCCATATATCTTTCCTTTATCTCATATTAATGATATTTAATTTGTCTTGAAATTTCACAATTTGAATTTAAAAGTTCAAATAAATCACAAATTTAAACACACAAATTTTCGGGATGTTACATTTGATATAAAAGAATGGGATGCACCCGTATAAAAAAGAACTCGAATAGGATGATCATGAAACATAATAATGCCATCAAGGATAGAATGAGAAATACCTTGACCAATAGAAGTGTTACTAGACACTTGCACAACATTTAGCTTTCCCTTCCTCTTGCTTAGAAGTGTGGGACATGAACATAAAAGATGACCTGAACTTTTGCAATAACGACAAAATAGAGGTTTCGGGCATCTATTAGAATAATGGTCCTTAGAACTACAATTGTAGCATTGCCAACGACTAGAGGTAGGAGTCTTTGCTACCAAAGTTGCTTGCTTCCCTTTCTTGTTGGGATTAGGGCCTTTGAACTTAATAGGCCTCTTCTTGTTAATGTTGAAGTTCTGTTTGGCACCCATAACTTCAACATTGCTTTCTTTATCGGCCTCTTCAAGTCGAAGAGCGATATCCACAAGCTGAATAAAAGAAACTTATAGTTTCATATGTAAAGGCTTTTTGAGGTTCTTATTCAACCCGTAGACAAACCTCTAATTTTTCTTCAATGGGGTATTAATATACTCGACTCCATATTTAGAGAGAGATTCAAAAGATGTGACATAATCCGCCACAGAAGATTCACCTTGAACAAGGTCAATAAAGTGTCGGGCCAAAGTTACTTTTTCAGCTTTTGGCACAAACTTCAACTCGAACCTTTCCCGGAATTACTGCCAAGTAAGATCCACTTCAATAATCTCAGAAACCAAAAGCTCATACCAATCTAAAGCTCTTTCTTGGAGCATGCTAGAAGCCACTTGGACCCGATGTATATCAACAAGATTCATGCAAGAAAAGATGTGATCGCACGATTTAAGCCAAGCTTGAATTTCTATAATGGTTTAGGATCCCTTGAATGGCCTTACACCCAAATCGGTATAGTCTTTGCATAATCATGCAAACCCGGATCTAGGATGAGTAGGCTCTGGATTAGGTCTGACAGCTTGAGCGTTCTTTACAAGATCTAAAAGCTGTTGGGAAGACATAAATACTCCATCATAAGGAGTAGCACTGGATTGACCGACACTGGGATGGCCTGGTCTAACCATTTCTCTTCTTTAAGAAACAAAGAAAGAAAGAAGAAAAAGTTGTTCTCAGAATGAATATCAAACAATCATGATTGATAAAACAAAGCATCATAAAAGATAATAGGATAAACGGGTCCAATGACTCGAACTAAATCCTAAGGCACAATTCCTAAGAGAGACTTAGGACGATGATCCTTGCTATAAATTTCTATATTGTTCCGATGTTTGGCTTTGGTACCAAACTGTGACACCCCACCTCTATACCCACGCTAGCCAAGGATACTACATAGTAATGCCGTCGACTATCATAAAGAATAAGGTTGTTGAGGAGCGACCATCTGTATAACTGCTTTGTGCGGGTACTGATACGTCGGATAATATAACCATTTTAATAGGAAATTCGACATACCGATACAAATTCAAAGCAACTACACAGTGGCTATGCGAGTCTTCGGAAACAAATATAAAATAAGCATAAGAATTATCAGTCACGGATATTCATATTACTAAGGCGGAAACTGTTGGGCGAATTTTCACCCAGAAGACCTCGAGACCAAGAAGCCACAGTTTCACCCGGGCTTGCAACCTCCACCTCGTTCGATGAACACAAGGCTCGGTACAAGCATGGAAGTCAATCCGGCATTCCCATTCGGCAGAGTTACGTCCGGCCTCTCCCTGTTATGCCGGACCAGAATCCATTCGGCAAAGCCCAACCATTGGTCCATTCGGCAAAAGCAAGGCATAAGGCATTTCCATCCGGTACATCCCATTCGGTAGCCGGACCATACCCCACCGAACCAACCATCACCCCACTACCGAACCAACTCCACGGCCGGACCAAACAAGTACCGAACCACCTCACTGCCGGTCCACCTCCACACTCATTACCACCGGTCCACACTTATTGCCGGACCACCGGACCAAACTCCATGCCGAATGACCTCCGCCGAACCAGGTGATTACCATTCCAGATTGCTTCAGCCCGGGCCCACCAGCAGTTATATACTTCCAAGACCCCTGCCCCCTACCTCATTCTATAAATAGAGGGGCAGGGGTACAACAATGGCAGACAAGTTTGAGAGCTCAAGCAAGGAAGGAACTCTCAAACTACTTTCATACACTTGTATACAACGCATTGTACTTGTAACCTGAAAGAAAGAAGATAATAACATATAAAGTGGACGTAGGCACATTCTGGCCGAACCACTATAAATCTGTGTGTCTTTTACATTTCAGCCCCTACTTTTCTCATATTTACATACTCATCTAAAATCATTGAAAATCACATATAATCAACTAAATAATACGACTTGGAGGTGTTTGTCCATTTTTTGTGCAAACATTTTTGGTGCTTTCACTGAGAATTGAACTCAAGCTTCATCTTCTCCCACTCAACCTTTTTCCTAACGACATCACTCGTTGCTTAGAAATCATGCCTTCCAAACAGAGAAGGGATGTTAACAAAGGAAAGAACATCGCAACTAGCAGCCTTCCAGATCCAGCAATCACAGATCAGCCCACTTCAACAGCAGTACCAGATGAAAATCAGGAAAATCCAACTGGTCCCGCAACGGAACAACCAATCACTAGGGCAGATCTGGACAGGGTTGTGACTGAAGTAACTAACCGCTTCACATCCCAACAAGAAACTTTGGTGGACCAACTCATGACACGCTTAAGGGACGCTGAAGAGTCCAACCGCAACACTGAATCATGGGGTGAATCCCAATCCGGAGGATCCCGGAGGCAACAAAGGTCTTCACTCTTCGAACAAGCTATCAACAGGAAAAACGATGATAGGGGCCGCGCCCGGACTCAGCCCGAATTCCGACTCGAGGAAGCCCTTGGAACCGAACCTAGCGGGGGAGGCACCAGGCGAGGGTCGGATGTAGCTGAGCCAGTCATGCCACCTAATCATAGAAACCCCGCTGAACGGAGCCGAGCTAGAACCCAGCTCGAAGTTGACCCCATGGATGTGCTCGAAACAGAACCCCATAGGGGAAGATCAAGGCAGGGGGCAACTGTAGCTGGTCCTAGCGTGCATCCAAGCAGCCAAAGACAACCACTGGATAATGCTAGAGGTGATAGACTGTACCATCCCTACAGGTCATCTGGACGAGATAGATCCCGCAGGGAAGAACCGAGCTCATTTTTGTCCGCTCCAAGTTCTGACGAGCGGATGGCACGATTATTCAGAGAATGTGTCCAACGGGAGCAAAGGGACCGGGGAATAGGCGCTAGGGTCACCAGTCCCTTTACCCGAAATATCGAAACTGCCATCACTCCCCGGGAATGGAAAATGCCAACCATGGAACCTTACAAAGGAACTTCCGACCCCATCGTACACCTGCAGAGATACACCCAGCATATGCTCATGAGTGGAGCAACAGAAGGAGTATTATGTAAATGCTTTCCGCTATTCCTATCAGATCTAGCTACCTCCTGGTTCTGCCATCTACCCCAAGGATCCATCAACTCATGGGAGATGTTAAAAGAAAGGTTTATTAGCCAGTTCCGCATCCATGTGGAACAACCCAGGGATGCTTATTCTCTATCCAATGTCAAACAGAAAACCGGAGAGACGCTGCAACAATATCTAACACGGTTCAACGCCGCAGCGGCAGCAGTTCAAGATGCCGATGAAAAACTCACTCTAATGGCCCTCTGTAGTGGTGTGCATCCAGACACCAAGTTTGCCAGAAGATTAACTAAGGAAAAACCAGCTACCTTGCCTGATTTCTTCCATGAAGCTGGAAAGTATATGAGACTTGAAGACGCTGCTACGGAGAGGCAGCCAGGGCAACAAGGCAAGATAATTCAGGACAAGGTTCCCACTGCAGCTAAGGACGCTCGAAGAAATGAATCTAGAGACAATGCTGGGGGCAGAAAGGTTGAGAAGCGCCAATATCGACCAGGGCCAAGATTTGACTCCTATACTCCTTTGAATGAAACAATCGAAAACATCTACCTAGCCACTCAGGGCGAACTCGGATACAAGCGCCCCCCGCACAAGAAAGAATCAGATAACGCACTCAAGTCCGGAAAGTTCTGTCGCTTCCACGAATCCCACGGACATGACACCAATGAATGCCACCATCTTCGGGACTTGATCGAAGAACACATTAGAAGAAGAAGACCGGAACGTTATGTGAAAAGTCAGAACAGGACTCCAACTCCTGCCAATGAGAACTCAAAGCAACCCCTCCCAGAAGTAGGCGGAGGGAGTCGCAACAATCACAACACCAGTGGCTCTAGTCAAGAGAAGATAGTAGTCCTTACCATCTCAGGAGGACCACACATTGCCGACAGAAGTTGGGCAGAGATGGAAAGGTACGGCAAGTCGCTTAGAAATGCCGAAGGATATGTTAACTCCATTACGGAGGAACGCCACCCGAAACGAAAACGACGACATCATATTCAGTAGGCGTGATTTGGAAGGAAGACAGTACCCACATATGGATCCTATGGTCATCTCTGCCTGGTTCGGTCCAGCTAAAGTTTTTCGGATTCTAATAGACACAGGAAGCTCCGTAAATATCCTATTCAGACATGCTTTCGACAAAATGAAGTTATCAATGAAGGATGTATCCCCCTGTGACAAACCACTGCACGGTTTCACTGGAGATGCAAAAATGCCCCTCGGGCAACTTGACCTCTTCGTCGAAATAGGAAGTCATCCCCACTCCGTTGTGCGAAAACAAACGTTCGTACTAATAGAAAACCACTCGGCTTACAACGCTTTCTTGGGAAGACCAGCCTTGTCTGACTTTCAGATTGTATTAGCCCCCTGGTGCCTGAAAATGAAATTTCCAACAGACAACGGAGTAGGAGAAGTAGAAGGAGATCAAGGTGCTGCCCGAGACTGCTACGTAACTGAACTTCGCAATAACCGCAGAAAGAATAAAGGAAAAGATGCAGAGACTACTCTCTGCATGAAAAGCTTGGAAGGACAGCACCATTCTCGGAGCACCAGCAATCTCAAGGCAACTAGCCCCAAGTTTCGAACAAGTAAATCTGATAACTGCAATCGAAGAAGGAACCTGGATGACCCCTATCCAGAAATATTTGCAAGATGGCATACTACCCGACAGGCGTGACGAAGCCAAGAAGATCTTGAGAAAAGTTCCCCACTACACAACACAAGAAGGCATCCTCTACCGGCGTGGCTTCTCTGGCCCCTTATTAAGATGCGTCGCCGGAAGGGAAGCCAAGGAGATATTAACAAACATCCATCAGGGAGGATGCGGAGATCACACTGGAGGACAGACTTTGGCAAGAAAGATACTCCGATATGGATATTACTGGCCCACACTAAACAAAGATACCCTAGACTTCGTTAAGAAATGCGACAGATGTCAGAAGTTCGCCAAGATCCCTCGACTGCCCACAAACGAAATTACTCAAATGACCAGCCCTTGGCCCTTTGCTGTATGGGGAATCGACTTAATTGGCGAACTGCCAACGGGCCGAGGCGGAGCCAAATATGCTATAGTGGCAGTCGATTATTTCACCAAATGGGTGGAAGCGGAACCTTTAAATAAAATATCTTCAGCAAAAGTTATCAACTTCTTGATCAAAAACATTCTGTGCAGGTATGGAATCCCCCTCAAGATCGTATCAGACAACGGACTCCAATTTGACAGCGAAGAATTTGCCGACTGGTGCCAAGAGCATGGAATTCATAAAAGCTTCTCATCAGTAGCTTACCCTCAGGCAAACGGACAAGTTGAAGCTGTCAACAAAATTCTCAAAACCCTAATCAAGAAGAAACTTGAAAAGTCAAAAGGCGCTTGGGTGGACGAACTTCCTACGGCACTATGGGCATACCGCACATCTTTCAGAACATCAACGGGACATACTCCTTTCTCTTTGGCATATGGATCGGAGGCAATGCTCCCAGTTGAGACTATTGTGCCTTCCCACCGTAGGATCCACTACAACCCAGAAGAAAACGAAGAACTCCTCCTCATGTCTTTGGATCTGATTGAGGAAAGGAGAAACGATGCAGCACTCAAAGCAGCAGCTCACAAACAAAAAGTGGCAGCACTATACAATTCCAAAGTCAAGCATCGCAGCTTACAAGAAGGAGATCTTGTCCTCAGGCGAATCTTTCCGCGCCCCGGGGCACTGGACCCCATCTGGGACGGACCATATGTAATTCACAAAGATCTCCACAACGGAGCTTACATTTTGTCAACAGTGGACGGAGAGGTGTTCCAGAGGGCATGGAACATCCGACACCTCCGTCGATACTTTTCTTAACTTGTACTGCCCATGTGAAGTGAATTAACAAAGAGAATCAGTGGACGTAGGCATTTTCGTGCCGAACCACTTTAAAAAATCTTGTCTCTTTTTAACTTGTTCCTTTATGTCTTGGCTACTTGTTAAGTTTTATCCCTTTCTGTTGAACAAAATCCTATGGCATCTCCACTCAAGACGCACCGCGGCCTCATCTAGACTAGGCCTAACAGGTACGCCACGATTCTATGCACTCGCCAATGAGACTCTTTTGCTCCAGCATCCCTCTGCTGCGGGTTAACTCATTGCGCGCCTGCCCTCAAAGCCAACTGTAATGAGCCGATTATAAGTCATCATAAAGGCCGACTATAGCCGATGGCAGCTCATTACGGCGTTCGGCTCGTCGGTAACCGTGAACCTACTTTAAGCCCCAACATAAGGTGTGGCCAGCCAGGGGTAGTTCACGGCCAACGGCACCCACGCTAGCCGGCCACGGTAAATCGAATAATACCCACGATTACGGACCATAACGGTTCGGGTAGTTACCGTGCGCGATCTCGGCTCCGATGTGTCTTAAGTGCGGCTGTGGTAAAAAAGAAAACTCCCCGCGGAGGCGTAAGATGGGTGACAAATGTCTCCAAGACCCACAGCTAGGGAAAGTGACTACAAAACCCGTTTGCCACGAACTTAAGCACATCGACGGCCTTCCGTGACTGGAAGTTTTACTTTTACTATATTTCCATTTCATTTAAATATTTTTCTCCTATCCTGTGTAACAAACTCTAAAGTACAGGAAACCAAATAGGAAGCATTCACTCATGAGGCTCTAAGCCTGCGTACTGGGTGGCAGGGCGCTCAGCTATACCCGTAAACAGTTACACAAGACACTCAAAGCTACCGCCTGCGAATAAAACATAAAGGGCGGTACTCTCTTCTCTTGTACATAAATGCGTAACTATAGCTTATTCATACAATGACATTGCAAAACGTGAAGTTATATTTCAAGCAAAAACTTAACATCAAACACAACTAGAATCACAGGCATATACATAATTATACTTCTCACACGGCACATAAAGATAGCAACAACATTTAAACATGACAAAATCAGCTTATATTATAAGATCACGCGAAGTTATTCTTTGCAAATAATTTTATTACAGTTGCATATCAAAGACTAACATGAACAGTGATAAAAAAAAAAAGAAACAAAAAGATGGCAGATGCATCCACACTCCATCACCAACTCCCCCAGCCTACTTAGCCGCAGGATCGGAGCCCCCAGCATGTGGATCTGAAGTCCCACCTGTCCAGATCAGAAGAGGAATTCATTAAACGAACGATCAAGTTATGAAAACACGAAAAGAAAAGAAAGGGAAAAGAATAACTCACCAGCATCCGCCGCTTGATCCTCATCATCCAACTGCACGCCCGCTTCCTCTGCAGCGAGTAGCCGCATCCCCTCCTTCACCGCCGCTTGCTCCTCCTTTGAGAACTGAGCAGTAACCGCACTCAAGTTGAAAGCCTCTCCGCCTTCCTTACCCGCATTCACCCTGGCCTCCTCTAAAGCCTGGAGATACACCTTGGCCATGACCCGAGGGTAATCGTCCATCCAAGACAAGCCGCCCTCCTTCCAAGTGTGGAAGTACATATCCTGCAACATCTCATCCATCATCCCCTCGTTTTCCTCAAACTCCCTCACCCGGGCCTCGGAAGCTTGCAACTTGGTGATGGCGACGTCCCTCTCTGATTGGTATCTCAAGCAGTCAGCCTGGAGTGACCTCCTCATTTCCTCTTCCTTCAACTTGAGGGACCTCCTCATCTCCTCCATCTCCTCCTTCAACTCGGCCTGAGCCATCTCCGCAGCCTCGAGCCTCCCTGACAACTCCTCTACCCGCTCGAGATCCGCATTTCGAACCTCATCCACCGTTGCGATAGCTATGTTAATCCGTTCCCTGCAAGCGACCTCCATCTTCCGTAATTCCGCCCTACTGGCCTTCTCCATGGTCTCTTTCAGACGCTTGGAGGCTTCCTCATGCTGGGAAATCTGGATGGCTTGGTCGGCGAGTTGCTTGGCCTGATCGGCAACCTTTAACCTCAACCGAATGTTAGCACTCCCGATCTCTTCCCCGGCCTTGACCAACTTAGCATGATGCTCCATTAACTTCTTGGTCTCTGCGGCCACCCGGTCGATATTAGCCTTGGCCTCATCCCCCATGGTGACTACCCGTGTAGTAAGTAAATCAAGATCTAAAGATTTGGCCTCGTCCAGCACTCTTACCATGGGGTTGCGGGGAAGTAGGTGCTCGCCCGTGGTCTCATCGAATGAAATGTCCCGAAAACTTGGGTCTAAATCAGGATGGCCGGCAAAAGGGTCACGAGGCACGGGGCGAGGCACATCGGGACGCCTTATATGAATAACAGTAGAACTCTTGGAAGGAGGAGGAGGGGGGCAGGGCTCCGTGCTCTCCTCCGTAGTATCACGAAGAGGCTGAGTAGGGGGAGACAGAGTAGGAAGCTGCGAAGCAGAAGAAGACTCAAATAAGGAACGGCTCCGCTTCCTTTTCTGAATGCCCTCTTCGATGACCCCAAGAAGAGGGCGGTACTTGACTACGTCCCCAGTGCGATCAGTAGAAGGTTTCGCGGAAGCTCTCCTCGACTTAAATTGTTCAAGGCGGTGTCGAACATCCGACGTTTTACCCGCCTGGCCTGCCCCTGGAATAAAGAACAAGTGTTACGAACATACAATAATCCGCAATTCAAAAAATGTGCTAAGTTAAAAAGAAAGAAAAGTGAGGAGACACATCTGTTATACAAACCCGGCGGAGGAGTGGGATACTGCAATAAGTCCTGGATCTCATTCCAGGACGGAAGTGAACCGTAAAAAATTTCTAAGTCCTTATCGAAAATAGAATCGGCAGAAGACAAAAGTTCACCTTGCATCGCCGGAATCACCCTAGCTGAGGAACCCTTAGAGGATGGGTCAGTGCCAGCCACAGCTTTGCCGGTTTCCTTTGCCTTCTCCGTTCCCTTCTCCGTTTCCGACTCTCCCTCCGACTCCCCGAAGGCCCGACGGAGAGCCTCATCCAGTTCGAGGTCTTGTTCAGAGGTTAGAGCAGCAACACCACTACCACCTTGACCGTCGCCATCTCCTCCACCCTCCGACCCTTCTCCAACTTCGCCTCCTTCCTCCTCTTCTACACCTTCCTCCTCCGGGACAGTCGGGCAAGTACTTGGAGAAGGGCCATCGGACTTCTTCAGTTTCTTCCCCCCAACCGCAGGACGCGCTGCGAAAGGCTCCCTCTTACCGCTCTTTACCGTAGCCCCCTCCTTAGCTTTAGCAGCCCTCTCCTCAGCCGTATCCCTTTGCTTAACCACGTACTGGCGCGGTAAGATCAAATTATACTCCAAGAGAGTTGTGTTCCTGATCAAGAAAGAGGCCGACCGGTCCCGTGCCGGAATAGCCTTTAGTTCAGCAGCCATTCGCACTAAGGAATCGTCCTCCACGACTGCAATACCACCTGTCGCTAGCCAGAAATAGAAGCATGTCAGAGAAAACACTACAGTCAAAACGCATGAAAAATATAAATGAAATCAATCTTACAGCCGGAAGTGAAAAGGCGGAAAGAAACAGCATCGTCCTTGACGAAGAACCACTCCTTCTTGAACATGGTGAACTTGGAATACAAGTCCAGAACTGGTTTGAAGGGTACGGCCGCCTCCAGACTAATATACGGAGACCCCTTCTTATAGCCTCTCAGGTTGTACAAGTATCGGATTTCCCGGTTAGAAGGAGGACGCCCGTACCTCCTCTGGAAGATGACAAAGAGGCTCACCAGGATAGCATATGAGTTAGGCTGAAGCTGGAAGGGAGCCACCTTCAAATATGTGGTGAAGCTTACTATCCAAGCGTTGATAGGAGGAATGGCCCCACACATGCAATGATATCGGCTATAGGCAAAATACCCCTCGGGAGGGTTGTACGGCATGACACCAGCCTCCGGCAGCAACATAAGCGCTCTGTCAATCCCGAAGGAACGGGATATGACATCAAGTTGCTCCTCTTTCAGAGAGCTAGGATAGCAATCAGGAGGAGAGACAAGAAGCTCCTGGGGACCATACCCATCGACTAGTGACCTCGGAGCAGGTCCGTGCTGTGCTGGATCTGGCTGAGCTGGGGGCACGGCAGAAGTTTCTCCGCTATCCCTGGATTTCTTCTTGCCCGATCGAGTTTCAACTTTGCGAGACATTTATCTGCATACACAAAAGTAAAAAGCATGATGTTAGAACGACAGTATAAACAAACAAGCATACATAAGTCCGGAGTTCCACTCAAAGTCCAGACACAAAGTTCGTTCGGCACTGGAGGTTCAAGACCATTCGGCACTAGGGTCTTACGTTCATTCGGCAGTACAAGTTCATTCGGCAATGGGATCTGACTTCCATTCGGCAATGGAATCTGAGGTTCATTCGGCAAAGCAAAGCTTCCGTGCCCATTCGGCATAAGCCCATCCGGTTATAGAGTTCATTCGGTAAAAGAGTATATACCTGGTTCGGCGAATATTTGATTCGGCAAATAGTTGGTTCGGTGGGCTTTTGATTCGGCTTCCTCTTGTTCGGTAGAGAAAAACTAAGGGGGGTGTAGCCTCTATATATAGGCGAGCTCTGGAATACCGGACGAGAACCTACTGCCGGACCAACCCCATGCCGGACGAGAACCTATCACCGGACCAACAACAACCGGACCAACAACAACCGGACCAACTATGTACCGAATGAAACCTTCCATACCCAACCAACCTCCAAACGAATAAGAATATATGCCTACTCGAAACCGAATGAAACTGTCTCTACCAGCAGAAGCCAGAAACAGGGGGCATGTAGGGCGCCTCACTCAGATAAGTCCCGAACCCCAGATCTTACTAATAAAATAAAGAATATGATAACAATGGATAAGTCGTGAATCTCTCACTAACATGGGTTAATCGTTCACACGTGCACGCGACCACGAACGGTCCATAAGCACGCTCTGAATGGCTATTAACCCTATCACCGTGAGAATTTACACTTTGACATCCCTTTTTAAGCTCACCGGTTAAAAGGATCCTTGATTCTGATAATTATGAAATGGCTAAGCTACTTACACATGTACGGGGTTGCGAACGATCCCTAGGCATGCTCTGAGCTGGCAATAAACCATCTTCACAAACATAGACCGGGCATCGACGATGCCGAGCCCCTTCGGGACTCACTCTCTCGTCCTGAACGGCACAGTTCACTTCATCTCGAATATTTCGATCATGAACGGCCGCTATTCGAAATCACACTAAAACTGTAAATTCCTTTGCAGGACATTAACAGAATACGAACGTCCAATCGCTGGCGTTACAAAGCCAATCTTCCTGCCACAAGAAAAACAAAGCGCGACACATGCAAGCACGTGCCCCACTTTGGGGGGCAAATGTTGGGCGAATTTTCACCCAGAAGACCTCGAGACCAAGAAGCCACAGTTTCACCCGGGCTTGCAACCTCCACCTCGTTCGATGAACACAAGGCTCGGTACAAGCATGGAAGTCAATCCGGCATTCCCATTCGGCAGAGTTACGTCCGGCCTCTCCCTGTTATGCCGGACCAGAATCCATTCGGCAAAGCCCAACCATTGGTCCATTCGGCAAAAGCAAGGCATAAGGCATTTCCATCCGGTACATCCCATTCGGTAGCCGGACCATACCCCACCGAACCAACCATCACCCCACTACCGAACCAACTCCACGGCCGGACCAAACAAGTACCGAACCACCTCACTGCCGGTCCACCTCCACACTCATTACCACCGGTCCACACTTATTGCCGGACCACCGGACCAAACTCCATGCCGAATGACCTCCGCCGAACCAGGTGATTACCATTCCAGATTGCTTCAGCCCGGGCCCACCAGCAGTTATATACTTCCAAGACCCCTGCCCCCTACCTCATTCTATAAATAGAGGGGCAGGGGTACAACAATGGCAGACAAGTTTGAGAGCTCAAGCAAGGAAGGAACTCTCAAACTACTTTCATACACTTGTATACAACGCATTGTACTTGTAACCTGAAAGAAAGAAGATAATAACATATAAAGTGGACGTAGGCACATTCTGGCCGAACCACTATAAATCTGTGTGTCTTTTACATTTCAGCCCCTACTTTTCTCATATTTACATACTCATCTAAAATCATTGAAAATCACATATAATCAACTAAATAATACGACTTGGAGGTGTTTGTCCATTTTTTGTGCAAACAGAAACATATAAGAATATAACACATAAAAGTGTACATCAAAATAGTGGTCATATAAGATCCACTACATCACAAAAGATTAGGTACATGTGCTAGACAAAAAATATGTATACATCAAGGAGTCTCTATCTCGAATGTATAAAACAAAAAAACTACTAAGCTAAGTAGTTAACCAAAAATCAAGCGATAGTCCCTGATAAGAAGTCAAGTAGAAGCACCTCAAATATCTCGGTCTAACCCGAGTATTATTTAAGAAGGATATAATAAATAAATCAGTCAAGCTATTAATATCATATAAAATGAGATAGGATAAGAGATATGACAAAAGTGTATGATAACAATAATGTCATACCGTGACAAGTATACATTTAACAACAAACAAAAATCATACCATATCTCGAATATTCTCATATACAAAAAAGAATGTCATATTTTTTATTTCAATGCCAATCGTAAAAATTAGCGAAACACAAATTCTAGAAATCATCAGTTAGAAATCCAGAAATCACAAAGGGGTAGGACTACCACAAACAGGAGCATGAAAACTCACCAACATGTGTATCACAAACGGGTCACTATCCCATGGTCGCTAACCATAGAGCCGGTGCAACGACGTAGTATATTAACAGTACACCCGAGGAACCTGAAACTCCAATAATTTAGAACATCGAGTAGTACAGTAACGATACGTACGATGGACCTAAAACTCCAATAATTTGAAACAATGGCATAGTACAATAACGGTGCTCCCGATGAACCTGATAAACCGGAACAACGATGTAGTACAATAATGGTACATCCGTGGATCCTGATAAGCCGGAACATCGACGTAGTACAATAACGGTACATCCGATTAACCGAACATCATAAAAGAACATGGGTCGCTAGCCCATAAAAATGAGTCAAAACTCCAAAGAACCCATAGGTTGTTAGCCTACAAAAGAAATGAGACAAAGCTCAATAAAATGAGGTACAGTCCCCCATGTGGACAAAGAGACATCGCATATCGCTAGTCTAAACCATAAAATGATCACCATTGATCAATAAAAAGTGTGAATTACACTAAGCTAGTAAATAAATGAGTTTAGCTTCATGTCCCATAACCACGGGCTTAACTTAAATATTTACGAACAAATTGTAGACTTCCACTCGAAAATTGTCACAAGAGTTTCAATCAAACAAGTCTAAGAATTAACCGACAAAGTGAATGCAAGCGTTTCATGCCACTTGTTTTGCTAAATCATTTAATTGGATTTCTCGAAAGAATGAGGTAAAGGTTTGTATATACTAATAGATTAGAAAACGGTTTTAAAAGCGAATTTGATATTGAAAGTAAATGTTGAAATCATTTTGATGAAAGAGTTTATATATTTACTACTAGTATAAAAACCTTTGCATTTTAAAGTGACAAACCATAGAAATGATTGTAGAAACAATCAATTGCCAAAAATTCACATACAAATGTGTGAATTAAATCCAAAGAAATCGATACCAAATCCATCAAAATGGATATTCCCAAAAACCCAGAAAAAGAAGTCATCAAAGTCGATAAAGGTGATAACAACTAACCGGATAAACCAAAATCGATTAACATTGGAAATTCACTCAAAAAAAGCCTAAACAGGCAAAAATGAACAGTTCCAGACGTCTGGGGGTTAATCCAGACGTCTGGATTTGTGTTTTGGAAATATATAACTATTTCCTTTAATTGCAGAACCATTTCAGACGTCTGAAATTTTCTACCAGACGTCTGAATTTGGTTTCAGATGTCTGGATTTTGTTTCAAACGTCCGGACTTTGCCTTTTCCAGACCCCTTTCCAGAGGTCTAGATTTTTCAACCAGACGTCTGGATTTTGTTTCAGACGTCTGAAATTTTCTCTAAACGTCTAAATTTTTTGCTAGGCAAAAAAAACAACCTAGCCCAAAAATGGCAAATCCAAACCGAAATGCGATCGAACGAGCGATGAATGTTAGGGATTTATGCCAATCGATAACCTAGCACTATAGGCTCTTCGATATGCCACAAATAACATGTTTAAACATCCAAGATAGGATCTTAAAGATTTTGACTTTGAAACATCAAAATTGGAAAATTCACCAAATCAATTCAAATCAAAGCAAATGAACATGGTATAGATGTTAGGAATTTATACCTAACAACAATAAAAGCTATAGACATAGACAGGAGTTCAAGAACTCACCTTTAAACCCAAAAACACAAGTGAGAAGCTATAAAACAAGGCAAGATCAACCACTCTTCAATTTTAACCCAAGAAGCTTCAACTAAGCTCATAAGAAAAATATTTTCTAAGTTAGGGTTTAGAAATTTCTAAAAATGAAAGAGGGATTGAGACGGAGAAGATGAAGAGGATACTTACCTAAAACTTACCTTTGATATCTAGAGCTTGAATTGGAATTTCCTAAGAATCTAGGGCTTAGGAATTTCAATTTCATCTTCTTTCCTCCATTCTTTCATTTAGCTTGAGAGTATTAGAAAATGAGAATGAATGAAGAGGAGTGGGGGTAGAGTTAGGGTATTATGTTGGGTTAATGGGTTGAAACACAAAATCAAAGCCCAATAGAAAAATAGCAAAATTCCACTCAACTTCAAACATTTCGATGTTTATACTCAAAAAGGTCGTAAACGTCATTTTAAACTCGATGAAAGTAGTCTCGAGTCCTAATTCGACAGTTTACAAAAAGTAGCATTTCAGACTTTAATCCGACTAGCATGCTATATTTAAATAAAATATTTAAATATGCAACCGTGAAATATGCGGGTTGTTACATTTGAGTTCTTTTAATGTCCGCTGTGTGTTTTGTTGTAAAGGAAAATTGTTTTCTTGCCTATCTATATACTCTGATCTACCAAGGGGGCATCTTCGGATGTTGCTCTTAGCGTATTTTGTAATAATTAAATGTTATCTGAACATGGTCTACAAATTGAGATTATGTAATCAATTTGGAATTTGTTTTGCTATTTAAATTTTATTCATATTCTCGTGTTTCTGTGTATCAATGTATCTAATATCACCGTGTTGGGTCGTCGAGGATTAATAAATATGGATGACTGCAGCATCCGTAGCCATTGGTTTTGGGCCTCCAAATAGGGGGATGTTACATTCGGCATAAAAAACAAATAAGAGGTCAAATTAGCGTAGGAGACGAATACATTTATGTGTAATACTAGAAGAAAAATAAGAGACGAACATAGTGCATTCAGACAAATCAACGAATGAAAAATCAGATTTCAACATAAAGGAAAGAGCTCAATACATCGACAAGAGTCATTTATATTCAACTAAAATCATCATATGGCCTCACCAAATAAGCACACCAAAAAGAAGGGAAGATAAATACAATAAACATAAAATACCTCCAGTGACTTCGTCGCTCATAGGGGCAGGAGAAGCCCAGTGATTTATCAATCATCATCAAAAACTAGCTGCTTGTCCACAACTAGGGTACCATCAATGCTCGGCTCACTCAAGCCATCTGTCAAGAAGGCATCTGCTCGTAAGTTAAAATTGTCGAGGTAACCCTGCCTTCCGCCACCATCTATTGCACCACTTCTCGTTGCACCTCACCATATTCCTCCTGGGAGAGCAAGCTCATTATCAAGGGAAGGTGGTATTTGGCTGTAAATATTAACTTCAACATATTTATCAGCCTACCGTTCCACTTCCCATCTTCTTCATCCTTATCTTCGCTTTGCTGCTCTGGAGTGGCACAAGCCAAGTGCTATTGCTATTGACCTCTCATCCTGTCCGCCTTCTTATGGCTAGCCTCCAAGTTTACCCTCAGCCATGCGTTCTTTGCCTTAAGCCTCTCCCTCTTGGCCACCACCTTCGCCCTCTCCTTGAATACTGCTTCTCTACCTTCCTCGGCTTATGTGGCCCTTTTCTCAAAATCGAATAGCGTATCTTCTGCCAAATGGCAGACAATGGCCTAATCCATGGCTTGCTTCTTATAAAGTAGCACGTTGTTGTAGAGGCAGAGGCACATGCCCTGGCCTTCAAATAAGATATAGACAAAAAACAATAAAAATAAAAGATAACAATGCACAAAAATAGTTCAAGTCCAGAAGCTTACCAAAAAGGCCTCCTTACTTTGGCATATAGCGCTAATTTAGTCGAATGACTAGGCACCCAGACTTGGGTCAGCCGACCTGTGCTAAGACCACCGATGTAGTCCACGTGAGTGTATGAAGGATTCTAAGCAGATCAACCTCGTCCAAGCCCTCCACCCAGAGACGTTGGTGATCCCGATCACCCCAAACTTATCATTCCTAAGCATTGGACCAATGAGCTCACCCTTCCGAGCAAAGCTGAAAGACTACTTTTGCTTGAAGCTCTCCGACTCCTAGCCAATCCTCCTTCTTTTGAACCGAATCGAATCCGACCACGCTGCAGCATCATAGGGGATCACTTGACTTGCGTTTACCTAGATATGAGAGGGAGTGCATGGAAGGAATGATGCGTCCATGGAGGGCAACCTCCCTTGAGTGGACTGATGTAAAAGTAACCGACGTCTATTGGTAGGATATAATATCCATGCTAGTTTGTAAGGTGGGGGTCTATGTGAGGTTCTACTCTCTAAAGACAAATCAAGGTTCATTATAATGTTCAAGCAAACCACTGCAAAACACAAATAGAGGAAAAAGCTAGAAAAATTCCAAAGGAAATAAAGGTTAAAGACAAGGCTAAGCTACCTTCATTGGACCGACCTCTCCCTCCTGACTAGAGATGAGTAGGAGGATCCTGTGTTATTACTGCTAGACTATACCCCTTCGTAGTGTTGTGCACTAACGGACATGCCGTGGCTTACATGAATCAAAGATCCACAGGCGGGAGAGGTCTTGGAGGAGGAGACCTCGCTTGATGGCATACATGGCTTCTGCACCAATCTATACGTCCTTTCCGCCCTAGGAGTCTTAGGTATTTTAGAGTAACTAGAAGACCACTCAATTACACAGTTTGGGACCATAACATCCTCCAAGAATGTCGCGTCATAAGCCTTCCCACTCACCATTTTGACGCAAATCTGATATGGTAGACTCTTCCTCCTCTTTAATACCCACCACAAGCACCACCATCAGTTATTCTTTGATCATGACCACAGTGGCCTGGCTGGACATGCGGTTGAGGTCCTAGTTAAAGCTCCACCATCTCCTATCATCTTCCTTGACAAACAACCCTACCCGATGGAGGTTCTCGTCTGTTAGGATCATCGCTAGGTTCCCGGGATCATAGTCAATCGCCCTTATATAACGGATATAGTCCTCATAAATGGTAGTGTCTATGCCGATTCTGATAGGGGTCATTACAGCAAAAGAAAGAAGAACAAGTTGTAGATTATTCAAAATATTATAGGAGAAATGCACTAAGAAATATATCAGACACATTGAAGGCTAGTGTTATATGGGTCAAATTGATGGTAGACGGCACGAAGTAACAATGTCTTGGTGTTCCGATACCTTAATCGGTTGGCTGAAAAGGGGAGCTTTCCATTCCCTAGAAGATAACTATAGTTTATTTCTTTAGTTTTAGCTTGCTGACATAGCTTGAAGGTTAACTAAATCAAGACCGAATCCGGCTCCGGAATGCCCAATTCATGATAGGCAATGAAGAGCCCCGCTAATAGAATATAACTATTTGGAGTGAGCTACTTAGGCGCCATCTAGTGCCCATTTATACACCTGATGAAAAATGGATGAAGGGGGAGTGTTGTCCACTCTTCATGTAAGTTAATGACCATATGAAGTGGCCCGCCTAGAGGCTGGCTGCCTCGGTCCTTGGCTAAGGTTTAAAGGGGTTTGATATGCTTATAACTATAGCGGGCCAAAGAGCGGTTTAGATTTTGACCCTGTCCTCCCGAACTTTTGAAATGGACGAAAGGAGAGTCTATCTACTGCTAAAAATAGTCTCAACCATCTACAAAACAACCTAGATCACTGAACCACTCCAACCCACTTAAAGGATGATCATACTCAAGGGTAAGCGTTCCCTTCACCACTAATGCAAATGACCCACAACCATGCAACAAGGTCGACTAAGCCTAACCCAATGCTCAAGGTCGGTCATGTGGCCCGTATCGTTATCAGTCCACCACTTAATCATATTCATTGGTTGAGCTCAACATGCCATCTTCCTATTCTAATCAAGATTCGGCAATTTAGTAATATTGACAAACACGTAACTTTAATGTGGCTTGTCCAAGTGTTCAACGTCAAAGACCACCACTTATAACCCAACAATGGTCACTAGACGTCTTAATAGTGAAAGTTCATTAGGGCACTGGCGATATCCAGGTTAGCATGACAGTAACAATAAGTGAAACATGAAAGACAACACGTAAGTGCGAAAAGGAAAGCAATGGCACAGAAGCATGAAGCTATCCAACACTTGCAAACAATCAGATATTCAATAAAAACATAATGAAAAGCACAGCAAATCGATACTAGAAACACTTACTGATTAAAGACAAAGTTTGTTGTTGATTTAACATAGAGGAGGTGAAGAAATCTCTCCATTTTCTCTGATATAGATTCTCAGTAAATAATAATAAGAAGAAAAGAGTATATATATGTGTGTGTGTATGCGATGAGAATGGATGTTAGCCATTAGATGAGACGATTGGTAGGTATTATTAATTCCTCTGTCAAATCACATGTTGAAAGAGAATCATCTCTACCACATCTAGGAAAGTAAGCAGCCATAGCCAATAACACAGTGACATGTGTAACAGTATTTTACGTAGCATTAAATTATGCGTGATTGACAAACTTGCATCTGCAAATGGTCACAAACTTAAAAGGCTAAAATGTTGCTCATATTTCACGCGAGTGTGGAATGACTCAGCTCGTATCATCAAACCGACCAGCATGGTTGCAGCAGTGTGTATGTTGCCCCACCACTTGATTGATATTATTCTCTGTGCCTAGCCATTTGGTTCGCCCACTCCATACTTCAGCAGATAGCCTGCCAGCTAGCTAGTTTACGTACATAAGTTAAACGCTACCCACATACATACCTACGAGTGATGACAACAGACACCCGCTCATCCATGGAGTACATATAAGGCACAAAGTGACAGCCGAACCGAAGTAGTAAAGTGGTGCTTGGAGACGTACTTGTGAACCGTTTATGAGTGCGGGTGATGTAGCATTGGTTATGCATAATACATTTTGGTTTTCAAATC
This sequence comes from Allium cepa, assembly GCA_030765085.1. Lineage (NCBI taxonomy): Eukaryota > Viridiplantae > Streptophyta > Magnoliopsida > Asparagales > Amaryllidaceae > Allium > Allium cepa. Next base: position 660,186,261 of record CM060938.1, on the reverse strand, counting down.
GAGAATGTTTAACAATGGGTAAAGATTTACAATTTTGAAATAATGAATTCAAAAATCGAAAAACCACCGAAATGTAAAACGTTCTTTTGAAACCCAGATGGGTAAATTTTCACATCTTGATGCAAGAAAAATTGCACCGAACACACAAAACTTTTTGCTTAGGCTAATTGTTTTTTTTAAAAAAAACTTAGAAGAACCTGGCAGGCCGGTAAATTTGTGATGAGGGTACAATACAGCCAGTCTGTTGATCCATGCCCCCATACTCCCGGATAAATTTATATAGTACAGTGAAGCGCATGTAGGAATCGAGCTTGGGTCTTTTTACCAGAACCCAAGCCTCTTTTCCACTGCGTCGCACTCGCGGACTTTCTTAGGCAAATTGTGTTCATATACATACAACAGTGAGAGTTTCATAAGAGCCACATTTGCTGTAGTAACTGTCATTTTATTGCCTGTTATGTAAAAGTAAATTTAACGTCGAATAGGACAAACTTTACTCATATTGCGCACACGGCCTGCATAAAGCAGTGCTTTTAGCAGACATCTACTGTAGTCATAGCTTTGAACACCCGGATGCATTTACATGAAAAAATGGGTGTAATTTGCAAAATTAACTTAACCAAAAAAACAAAAATTTAAAGGTTTCAAGTGCAAATACGCATGTCATCTGTTGTTATCATCTGTTCTCCTCCTCCGTTTTCCACTGAACCCAGAAACTTTATTGTGCGAAGCCCCAAATTAATTTGATAACCGTTAATGTTTCATCTTCTATTCAATATATTAGGATTTTGACTGATTTAATCTCGGCTCGATGGAGATTACGGCTCAACTCAACTCCCGGCTGTCGCCGCCAGCGGCTCACGGTTAGTCACGGTTGAATCTACGGCCGGGTCCGATCTTCAAAACATTGATTGTAGTTCATTGTCCTTATCGTAAAATCTTGTCATGTCCCTTTAATCTTTTTACTTGTTGATTTTGATACTATAACGAGTTAACCCCGGAATCATTATGGTATTTATCGAAGCTAGACCAATGTGTATTTTTAAGGAAAATATGGCTTTTCGGCTTGTACTCATAGTGATATTCTCCAGTACCTTAATCGCTTCCTACAGCTTCAACATAGAAGAAGCAACAATCAACGACATACAGTCCGCCTTCACAAAAGGCAGTCTTACTTCCCACCACCTCGTAAGACAGTACTTGAACAAAATCCAGTCATACAACCATGTACTCCATGCAGTGATAGAGGTCAATCCAGATGCACTCAAACAGGCAAAAAGAGCAGACTGGGAGAGGAAAAGGACGGGGCATAGCCTATGCAAAGGGCTGCATGGAATCCCTATTTTGGTAAAAGATAACATAGCAACCAAGGACAGGTTAAACACAACAGCTGGCTCGCTGTCTCTGCTTGGTTCAGTAGTTCCTTGGGATGCAGGAGTAATTCGTAAACTGAGACGGGCTGGAGCTATCATACTGGGCAAAGCCAGTATGAGTGAGTGGGCCCATTTCAGGTCCTTTAATGCTTCTAATGGATGGAGCGCTCGTGGTGGCCAGGGCAAGGTACATATATATCCATATACATATAAATCGCCCATTGCTAGATTAGATGATAATGTTAACTAACAGAAGAATATGTGCAGAACCCTTATGTACTGTCTGCAGATCCATGTGGATCAAGCAGTGGATCTGCTATTGCAGTTGCAGCAAACATGGCTGTGGTTGCATTGGGCACTGAGACATCCGGGTCTATCATTTGCCCTGCTTCTGCTAATTCAGTTGTAGGAATCAAACCAACGGTTGGGATCACCAGTAGATCAGGAGTGATTCCAATCAGCCCCAGGCAGGACACAGTCGGGTAATGAAATCAACATTTAAATAATTTCAAGATGATATAGAGCATTATATGTTGCAAGTACTTCTGATAATATCATGCGTAGGCCTATTGCTAGAACAGTTAGAGATGCAGTGGTGGTTTTGGAAGCAACGGCTGGCTTTGATGAGAGAGATGCTGACGCTACACAAGCAGCAGTGAAGTATATACCGAAGGGAGGATACATGCAATTTCTTAATGTATCTGGAATGAAGGGTAAAAGAGTTGGGATACTGAGGAAAGGGTTCTTTGAATTTGGTCAAGGAACAGTTCACAATGCAACTTTTGAGCAACACTTCAAACTGATGAGGTATTTGTCAATTGTCATGAACATTTTCCATTTGGCCTTAAATCTTCATGTTTTTGTTTATTGTTTAAGCGTTCTTTTTTTTTCCTTTCTTCTTTTTTCAAGGGAACAAGGTGCTGTTTTGATAGATAACCTTGAAATACCAAATATAAACATTATAAATGATTTTATGCAAAATGGAGAGTTACTAGTATTGCCTGCTGAGTTCAAGATATCACTTGACATGTACCTGTCCGACTTGCTCTACTCTCCTGTGAAATCACTGCTCGATGTCATCAACTTCAACAACAAGCACGCAGTTGAGGTAAATCGTGATCGTTTATATAATTGTTATGACACAACTATGAATCCTTGTATATGCCAAAAAGTTCCTTTTTGTTTGAAGGAAAAAATGTCAGAAATAGGGCAATTCATGTTCCTTGTGTCTCAAAACACAAGTGGAATAGGTCCACTAGAGCAAAGTGCAATTGAGAAAATGAAGCAGCTATCAATAGATGGAATAGAGAAAGTGATGCGCGAGTATAGATTGGATGCCATAGTAACACCAAGTGCAGATGCTTCTGCAATTTTAGCTATTGGAGGTTATCCAGGAATTAGCGTACCAGCTGGCTATGATGAACTTGGAGTTCCTTTCGCAATTTCTTTTGGTGGTTTAAAGGGTTATGAACCGAAGTTGATAGAAATTGCATTTTCTTTTGAACAGTCTGGTAAAGTTAGAAGACCACCATCATTTAGAAAGCAAGAACCGTGTTACATGTATGTATAAAATGCTCCTATGTAATTTTTTCAGAACAATTATACATGTTATTTGTTATTATACTTATATTTCAACTCAGCACAAAATACACTGCGCAGTCATTTCTGAGCATCCAAAACAAGTTCACACCAATAAGAAGTAATGTACCAATCAATGTCAGGTAGTTAATGCACCCCAACTAAGTAGCTTGAAATGAGCGATCAAAGTATGAGATTTTGATCTACGGTATCGCAAACCCATGGACGGTGACGTTCACGTATGGTGGTTATGCACAGCCTTCCCCCTTACAAACAAGTTAGTATTAGATATCAGAGAGCTATTGAAAAACATATATTTAAAGCAAATACAGTCCCTTTGAGCGGACGATTATATTTCACAAAATGTAAGATCTGCATCAAAAAAGCAATGCAATAAAATATACATCATTGAATAGGTTGTGAATTCAAATCAAAAGGTTTGAAATCTGTAATAAAACTGAGCGCTTTCACACAATTTCCATGTATATGTTCAATAGGCGTCCGATGATTGGACGTTTGTTTAACAAGCGTCCAATTTTAATCCCTCCATTTCTTTTCGAGTTCGGATGTTCGGACGTATGTTCGGACGTTTGTTCAACTAAGGGTTTGAAGATTCAGCTCTTATCAAACAAGCGTCTAACCTCATATTATGTTGGAAAATTCATGTGCTTACATTTGTAAGCGTACAAAATGCAGTACTTGCATCCAGAACTTTTGAAGATGCATGAGACTATTCCCAGTCCCACATTTTTCATTTTATCTTTCTCTTCTCATCTAAAACAAAATAATTCACACAAATATTGCATAAAAAATTTCACCAACAATTGTATATAGTTGAAGGTGCAACTAAAACTGAAATATATTGGGATAAGGTCGTTACGTCAACGGACAGATTATGATATAACTGCACAATAGCCAAGAACAATATTCTTTGTGTAACTATGTTACCATCATAGTTTCAAAGACCGAACCATGAGTCAAAATGTGTTAATGTAAGGTCAAAGATTTTAGTTGTTTAACCGATCAGACCGTGAGAACCGCGTTGATCGCTAATTTTTATTTTATTGATTTAAATGTAAATTATTTTAATTAATGTTAAATTTTAATCAATTATGATTAATATATTGAAATTTAAAACAATTATTTTTGAACATTTCGTACCAAGTATTAATTGAAATAATTCTATAACACTTTTTTTTAAAAGTTTTTTAAGATGAAAAATGTTCACTTCAACGATAATTCGTAAAATGTAAATTAATGATATATTACGTCGTTCAAAATTGGTAAGATAATCTAATAATTTAGTGACTAAGGATATAAAATTATTTGTTAAATTAATTATGTGAAAAAATAAAAGAATAAGACGATAATTATTACACAAACTTGAAAAACCTGGGGTAAAAAAGAGATTGGTCTAAATGTTTCTTCAAGGTTTTGAGGTTAATCCGCGAGTTCATGCACACGCAAAACTATTTCATTTTCAAAACCGTAACGCTTTAAGGTCGAGGATTAAACGTAGTCGAACCGATGTTGGATTTTGTTTTTATAACACTTTTTACTACCCCATACGATAGCAAACACATAACTCTAAAGAACTCATAGCCCACAAGTACTCAAAGATGAAATCATATTCCTTGATGCAATCTGTGAACTTTTCAACATCTTCCTCATCTAGTGTTTAAGCTTAATTCCGTTGACAAAAAGAAATTATTTCATTGAAGAATGATGTATAAAACCAATTATATTGATCACGTGAATTGTTTACATATAAAGGTACTTTATGAACAACGATCAAATCCAGCAATGTATATTGATTGATAAGACTAGGGGATAACTTTGTGAATTTGCAAATGTTTTCTAAGTAAAATGGAAAAAATGAAAGAATTTTATTGATTTCTCTTTATAAAATCAATTCCAATTCTTGATCTAGACTTAAATTAATTTAACCCAGATCTTTCACCAAAGCAAGACATAGATTTACTAACCTTGATACATGCTCTTCAATTAATTAATTTGCAGCGGATTCCTTTGTTGTAATTGTTCTCTTCCTTTGCCTTTCTCTTGATTAGTTTTCTAATGGATGAAAACTTTGATAAAAAAAAACTGAAAATAACGAAGTGGGATACCATTGACAGTTTTCTTTCCACGTACAATATATATACAAGTCACCAAAAGTAACTACCCTTTAATATGTATACATATACCATTAATAAGATACCAAAGTCAACTTATTTAATTAATAGGCAAGGGAAGAGGGATATTATCAGTCCCAGATTTTGATATCCTTTATTGAAACCATCCATCACGGTATCACCTTATATATTAAAATCATATTATGTAAATGAACTTAATCTTTTATTAATTAAATCTATGTTACATGGACCACTATAATATAGAAATATTCTTTCATTCTCCCACTTGGTCCATGTGACGATTTGATGACTTAATATATACTTTAAGCATGCACTCTTATATCAAGTCCAACGTAAACTCATTTACTTTAATCAAATTAGAACTAATTGGATCATGGCAGTCACAGGTCATTGAGCGACGAGATTCCTTCCATGTATCACAAACCAATCCCAACTTTAAATTTCTTTATGATTTGAGCAATACCATAAGTCTCAAGAAATACATGCCATCGAACAACCATAAGTGTATACATAAATAATAATGATAACATGTCTAATAAAACAGAAACACAACTATAAGCGAATCCTAAGTGTCTACATTATGAGCAACTGTAATCAAAACAGCAAGGCTTTATCTATAATTCCCATACGCTCGACATGGCCAATGAACGCCTTGGGAGGTAGTCCTTTAGTCAACGGATCCGCTACCATGGCATTCGTTCTAATATGCTCGAAGAACACTCTCTGTTTCTGCACTTCCTCCTTCACTGATAAGTACTTTAACTCCATGTGTTTAGCACCCTTAGAGTACTTGTCGTTCTTAGAGAAGAAGACGGCTGCGGAATTATCACAATAAATTCTCAACGGCCTGTATGTACTGTCGACAATTCCAAGTCCCGAGATAAAGTTCCGCATCCACAATGCATGAATAGTGGCTTCAAAACATGCCACAAATTCTGCCTCCATAGTGGAAGTAGCAATGACAGACTGCTTTCCACTCTTCCATGAAACTGCTCCTTCAGCTAGTAGAAACACATAGCCAACTGTAGATTTTCTACTATCCAAACATCCGGCATAATCTGAATCTGAATATCCAATGACCTCTAGATGCTCAGATCTCCTATATGTAAGCATGTGCTCCTTGGTGCCTTGCAAGTACCTAAGAACCTTCTTAGCAGCTTTCCAGTGATCCATACCGGGATTACTTTGATACCGCCCCAACATTCCTACAGCAAAGCTGATATCAGGTCGAGTACATGTTTGAACATAGTTCAAACTCCCAACCACTGATGCATATGGAATTCTTTCCATTTCCTTTCGCTCCAACTCATTTTTAGGACATTGCATTTTACTGAACTTGTCCCCTTTCTGTATTGGAGCTATTCCTGCGGAGCATTTGTCCATTCTATATTTCTCTAAGATCTTATTTATATAACCTTTCTGAGACAGTCCTAACAGTCCTTGTGATCTATTTCGAATGATTTCAATTCCAATCACATAGGATGCCTCACCCATATCTTTCATTTCAAAATTCTTAGAGAGATACTTCTTTACATCATGTAATATCCCTAAATTATTTGCAGCAAGTAAAATATCATCAACATACAGGACCAAAATTACAAACCTGCTCCCACTGACTTTTATGTAGATACACCGGCCAACGGCAACCTCTATAAAACCATATGACGTGATAGTATCATTAAACTTTAAATACCACTGTCTGGAGGCTTGTTTAAGTCCATATATTGACTTCCTAAGTTTACACACCATCTGTTCATTTGCTGTGGCTAAGAACCCTTCAGGTTGATCCATATATACTTCCTCCTCCAATTCACCATTTAGAAAGGCGGTTTTCACATCCATTTGGTGAAGCTCTAAATCATAATGAGTCACTAAGGCCAAAACAATCCGCAAGGAGTCCTTCTTTGAAACTGGAGCGAAGGTCTCCTTATAGTCAATGTCATCCTTTTGGGTGAAGCCCTTAGCAACAAGTCTGGCCTTATATCTTTCAATGTTACCCTTTGAGTCTCTTTACGTCTTAAAAACCCACTTGGACCCAACTGTTTTACAACCTTTAGGCAACTCAACTAAATCCCAGACTTTGTTATCACCCATAGACTTAATTTCTTCTTTCATGGCAATCAACCATTTATCAGAATTGCCACTTTCCATGGCCTTACTAAATGAGACTGGATCTTCATCAATGCTTAAGTCACATTCATTTTCAACAGCATAAACCACATAATCATCTGGAATAGCAGATCTTCTTTCCCTTACAGACCTCCTTAACTGTTCTTGTGGTTCATTGATCTCTTCTTGAATTATGACCAGTTCATCCACTATAATGTCATCTTGTGGGATTTGGACATTATTTTGTTGTTGTTCCAATACGTCATGTGACTGTGTTGCAACAACTGGTACAACAACCTTAGGTGGAATGATAGGTGAAGGAAATTCAACCTGAATCTCTTGAATATCCACCCTTCGTGATTCACCACTCCCACTAGATTGACCATTTTCTATGAACCTAGCATTACCTGTCTCAACAATTCTCGTACTATGGCTAGGACAATAAAACACATACCCCTTTGATTTTTCAGGATAGCCAATGAAGAAACCACTGACTGTCCTTGGATCAAGTTTCTTTTCATGTGGATTATATAGCCTTATTTCTGCTGGACAACCCCAAACACATAGATGTCTTAAACTAGGTTTCCTTCCCGTCCACAGTTCATAAGGGGTCTTAGGAACTGCCTTACTTGGAACCCGGTTAAGTAAATACGTAGCAGTCTTTAATGCATATAACCACAACGAAGGGGGCAATGAACAATTACTTAACATGCTCCTAACCATTTCCATTAATGTACGATTCCGCCTCTCCGCTACGCCGTTTTGTTGAGGTGTACCAGGCATTGTATATTGTGCACGGATGCCTCTACTTTTAAGGAGCTTTGCAAATGAACCTGGACATTGTCCATTTTCATTATATTTACCATAAAATTCACCACCTCTATCGGATCTCACAATCTTTACTTTCCTATCTAACTGTCTTTCCACCTCATTTATGAACATCTTAAGGACATTCACAGATTGAGACTTTTCATGCAGTAGATATACATATCCATAACGTGTGTAATCATCAATAAAAGTGATGAAGTATTTTTCACCGCTCCAAGAAGTAACGTCAAAAGGACCACATATATCAGTGTGTATTAATTCAAGAAGCTGAGTGCTTCTTGTGGCAGGTTTCTTTGTTGTGTGTTTAGTCTGCTTTCCTTTAATGCAATCTATACACACATTTAAGTCACTGAAATCCAATTGAGGAAGGATTTCACTTTTCACCAATCTCATTAGTCTTTCCTTGGAAATATGACCAACTCTTTTATGCCACAAGTAAGCAGAATTTTCATTCAATGCACTACGTTTAATGCCTTGACTTTCAACATGAAACAAAAATTCAGAAAATTTAATATCAAGATTGAACATATAAAGCGAACCAATCAAAGTACCACTACCATAAATGTAATCATTTCTGTACAATGAAAAACCACTATTTCCAAATTTAACACAAAAACCTAAAGTGTCCAACCTACTAATAGAAACAAGATTTCTAGCACAATCAGGTACATAAAGACATCCTTCAAGATCAATACGACAACCAGTGTCTAAAATCAAACTATAAGTCCCTATGCCTTCTATTCGTGCCTTCATCCTGTTCCCCATGAACAAGTACTGCTCGCTTCCTCTTATGGTTTGGATCGAACTGAATCCCTGTTTCACATGAGACACATGAGTAGCAGCACCAGAATCTAACCACCAAGTATTATTAGGCACTTCTATAAGGTTTGATTCAAAAAAAAACATAACTATAATGCATACCTTTCTTCTCAAACCATGCCTTTCTTTTCGGACATTCATTCTTGAAGTGTCCCGATTTCTTGCAAAAGAAACACTTTTCCCCCTTTCGGATATTGCTCTCAGGACCTTTTATATGAGCCTTATCCTTCTTCTTGCCCTTTTTACCTGGCTTCCACTTACTGCTGCTGGCACCATCATGACCGACAAGATGAACTGACTGATCCTTCATCTTCTTTAATCTCCCTTCCTCCTGTATTAACATGGCCTTCAATTCTTGAAAGTTCCATTTATCTTTAATGGTGTTATAATTCACCTGGAACTGGCCAAATTCAACAGGCAGAGAGTTAATGATGAATTGGACCAAGAATGTCTCATTTACGTCCATCCCCAAGGTCTTTAAATTTGCCGCCAAATTTGACAAGTGAGTCACATGATCGTGAATAGGCTGAGACCAGTCAAACTTCTTCGTAGTCAGCTGACTCATAAGGCTGCCTACCATCAACTTGTCAGCTAAATCTGATTGGGAATACTCCTTAATCTTGTGCATGAATTCCCTTGCATTCTCTGTCTTGGGCATAGATGGCTTAATACTTTCCGCCATAGTCATCCGCATGAGGTTCAAACTCAACCGGTTAGACCGCTCCCACTTGTTATAAAGAGATTTCTCAGTTTCGGAGCTAGCATCTGTAATGGTTGAGGGTTGCTCCTCCATTATTATTGCAAGGTCCAAAGCCATACAACCCAGTGTGAACCGGATTTGTTTAGACCAATCATCATAGTTCAGCCCATTGAACTTCACGACAGAGTTAGCAGATGCAAACACACTAGATAAAGCTGCAATCATTTATACATACTAATCTATTAGTGCTTTGAAAACTTTATATTCAAAATAAATATAACAATAAAGCATGCATTCAAGTAACCTTTGGGAAATACTTAAGTGCAAGCACTTTCATAGATGCTAAAATTTTAAATATACATGCTTTAATAGATAATCACAGTATGCACGAATTAAATAAGCATGCCATCTTTGGATATACACACTATCCAACCCATATATATTGTGATCAATCCCCTTTAGTGTTACGAACTATATTCAATGATTCACCTTTGGGTGATCTCCTAGAATATAATTAATAAAACAACTATTCAATCAAACTCTGATGTTATTATTGGCATCGCTTTAATCGTGAATAATTTAAACACTGTTATTTTATTTTTATTTTTATTTTTTTATGTCTAAATTCAGATATAACTAGGCCACTTTGGTGACTAACAAGTCATATCCTTATAAAGATAATACATTAATTACTTTAATGGGTAGGAACAAACTTTTCTAATGTGTTCATACTCTATAACACAAAATACCCTATGCAGAAATTATATATATATATTTTTTTTTTATGTGTTCAAACTAACAAGTCCCGCTGTCAGTTTTCATGTGTCAGGGCATCATACATTTGCATATATATATGGAACGCCTGCCTACATTAATACACTATAAGCCTATATACTATCCATGTATATTTCGCCCATATTATATTGTTCACATGCATAAATTTTGAAGGTTAGGCATGCTATTTCTTGTATGAATCTGATGTGAAAAGATTAGAAAATCTTATTTTGAACCTTTAGGATTCATGCGCATCTAGTATTGCTGAAACTGTTTCAGCACTAGACATAGAATTGCAGCATCTTTTGAATCATGCAGGCAATTCGAAATTAAAATTAGGGTAAATCAATAAAGCCTAAACCTAGCTCTGATACCAAATGAAAGAATTTTATTGATTTCTCTTTATAAAATCAATTCCAATTCTTGATCTAGACTTAAATTAATTTAACCCAGATCTTTCACCAAAGCAAGACATAGATTTACTAACCTTGATCCATGCTCTTCAATTAATTAATTTGCAGCGGATTCCTTTGTTGTAATTGTTCTGTTCCTTTGCCTTTCTCTTGATTAGTTTTCTAATGGATGAAAACTTTGATAAAAAAAAAACTGAAAATAACGAAGTGGGATACCATTGACAGTTTTCTTTCCACGTACAATATATATACAAGTCACCAAAAGTAACTACCCTTTAATATGTATACATATACCATTAATAAGATACCAAAGTCAACTTATTTAATTAATAGGCAAGGGAAGAGGGATATTATTAGTCCCAGATTTTGATATCCTTTATTGAAACCATCCATCACGGTATCACCTTATATATTAAAATCATATTATGTAAATGAACTTAATCTTTTATTAATTAAATCTATGTTACATGGACCACTATAATATAGAAATATTCTTTCAAAAAAGCCATGAATAGAACTCGGTGGCACGTAAAAGTTTGTATTCACGACGTGCCTGAAAAGGTTGGATCGAGCTCCTGTATAGACAGAGTAACAGTTGGTTCAGGAATAATTTCTGAAGATCCATCGATGCACAATTTCAGATTCATTCACTAAAAAAACAGCAGCATATATTGACATGATATCGCTCCAATGCATTGCTGATCCCTCCAACGTTTCCTCGACAAATTTGACAAATGCCAGGATTAAGTAGAATGCTCTTAACACTATACTTGAGTAGATTGTTATTGATTGACTATGGCCTTTGGATACCTAGCAAAATACAGTTTGCACTTTGTACATACATATCATGCCTACTTATTACGAAAGATGTGCGATTTCTGAATATATATATATATATATATATATATATATATATATATATATATATATATATATATATATATATATAGACACACACACAAAATTTAAAAACTTACAGCATTCTCCTACTATACCATAGGTAATCCGTAACGAGGGTGAAAAAAATATAAATGAAGATTTTAGAAATTTATCATCTATTTTCTTCAAGAAGGAAAACTCCATGTAAAGATTCTAGAAATTTATCATCACTGCTTTCTTTTTTAATTGTCTCGTTGACATCTCTAGTTTTTGATACAGAACTGTTAGACGCTCCATTCATAGCATCCTAAAACGTTAACAAGTTACTCCATATGCTGCATTAACAGCAGTAACAGAAGGTTGTGACAAGTTCTCATTAAAAGATACATCAATAAGATTGAATATGAACGACTAGGTTTTATTGAAGGATGCTGTATTATTATCTACACGCAATTCACATGATATTAACGTATTTGCGGTACGACATTGAAGTTAGTAGCAGAAAAGTTAATGGCCTATTTTGTCATTCAAGCATACTGCTTAAAGCAATCTTGAACCAAAGCCCTAACAAGTTGCAAAACAGAAGAGAAGAAACTACATATACAAATCATAAAGTAGAAGCTAAAATGTTAATCTACATGTTTCTTGTAGTGGACGCCATTACAAATGCAAACAATATAAATAATCAACAGCTCTTTCCACTACTAGAAAATGGTTAAATAGTGACGGAAAACAATAGAAAAGGGTTAAACAGCGACGGAGAACAACGGCTTCCGACGGTCATTTTCCAACGGCTTCCGACGGACCGTCGACGGACGTCGGAAGTCGTCGAAAAATCGCGTAATACTGGCTACAGCCGAGCCTCTTCTTCCTCGTTTCAGAAAACCGAAAACCTAATTAGAAATTCCCAAATTCACTCCTCAAACCTCCAATCACTAATTTTGTATTTTTGCATCCTCCTCGGCTACGGATTCTAGCTGAAGTATAATATCTTATTTTCGCGAAAAATTCAATTTTTACCATATTTTTAGATTTGCATAAGTTGATAAATTAGGGCCGATTGGCGATTGAAATTGTTTCCAATAGTGTTATAATAGTTTCTAGCATTCTATGGTATACCTATTTCATCTGTTATTGTGAAATTGTGAAAAACATGTATAATTTGTGGTTGTTCGTGTATATGTAAATCGTTGTGTATGCCCTGATTCTACGATTGTATATGTTTGTAGCGCTGCTATCATTGTATTGTGTTAGTTGGAATAAGATAAAATGAATGCACGAGCTAGGAGTATTATCTTATGCACGTATTGACTTATGCAACAAAAAAAATGCTTAGTCTAAATTATAATTGTGTGTATTGAAAAATGACAAAAATGTTAAACCAGCCTTAAGTTGATGTAATACGTCGAATAAATGTGTTAAATTAAAATATAATTTTGTAAATGTGAACGGTTAGTAAAACTGTATTTTTTCGTCAAATGCGCACATTTAATTAACTAATGTCACTTGGAGAGTTTTTGGTCCCGTCTGACGAGTGTTGTATATCATCGTTATATAAATAGTCGTTTTTTTTCAAAAAACTACCATTTGTATCCATCTAGTAAAATGTTTGTTGGATTTGTCTCTGTATTGGACAAGTTATAAACACAGTAAACATTTACATTTTGTATACTATTTCGTCTCAAACGGTTCATAAAATTTCGGCCTAACTTTTCTTTTTTGTTTTCTGCGTACACGCATTTGTGTACAATGCAGTGAACAAAATGGAAATGCTGTCGAAATTTTGTTGAATCGTTTGAGACGAAGTAATGTACGAAATGTAAATGCTTGCTGTGTTTGTAATGGAAAGTAGGATGCCAGACCATGGAAAAAATATATTTTTGTACAAAATTTTGCATCGGTACGTTAAAAAATAAAATGTGTCATATTTGAAAATATTTTTTAATTTTTGAAATAGTTCTTTAAATTTAAATATTATACGATCATGAAAATAATCTTTTTTGAATTTGTATTCTTCAAAATAAATATTAAATTTTGAACTTGTAACTCATTTTCTCAAATATGAAAAATAATTGATTATTTTGTTGATCAGAGGAAATGGATGTGCTAAAGAAAAGGAATGAGAGTCTCAGTAAAAAAAGATTTTTATAATGGTATAAACGTATTTGTTGAATTCGCTTTAAGTAATAACGGAAATGATTCAGAAATTCGTTTGTCTGTGTAGTAAGTGTAGACATTTGAAGTATTTGTTATCAGATATTGTGAAAGTTCATTTGTGCCAAAACGGTTTCGTACCCTAGCATTATGTTTGGAATCGACATGAAAAGTTATAGCAAATACTTCTATAGAGTCTGAAAGTGTCATTAATGAAGTAGTTACGACGACCCGTATAGAAAATATGGTCGAAGATGCAGCACGATCAATGTTTTCTATGGTTGAAGTTGACAACGATGATGGAAATGTTGAAGTAAAAAAAATTATGATTTACTAGATGCTGCTAAAAAACCTATTTTGAATGGTTGTAAAAGCGGCACTCAGCTATCAGTAATCGCAAAATACATTGCGATGAAGTCAAAATACAACATCACTGAAGCTGGGTTTACGGCTGTTGTACACGCTGCAAAAAGACATATGCCACCCGATAATCTAATGTGTGAAAATCACTATGAAGTTAAAAAACTTATGTCGGCTTTTGGTTTACCCTATCAGAAAATAGATACATGTTTAAAAGGCTGCATGTTGTTTTGGAAAGAAGACGCAAACCTTAGAAATTGTAAAATTTGTAATCAGGAGAGATAAAAACCAAGAAAAAAGAAGGGAAATGAAGTTCCGTATAAGCGTATGCATTACTTACCCATCACTCCAAGGTTTCAAAGATTATATGCATCTTCTATAACTACATCTAATATGAGATGACATAGTGTGAGAACGGAGAAAGAGGGTATGTTGACACATCTAGCCGACGGAGAAGTATAGAAGCATTTCGATAAAACGTGTCCAAATTTTGCAGCGGAGAATCGAAATGTTAGATTAGGATTATGTATGGATGGGTTTTCGCCTTTTCCTCAATTTGGTAAATTTATTGAATGCAAATTGTAAATAGTTTGTGCTATATAATTTTAAATGTACAATAATTGTATGTAAAAATCAATTTCAGGAAGCTGAGGTGCATGATCCCGTGGACTATATGAACGTGTTTACTCATACGCATGTTGTCGAGCATGTAAATCCGGACGGGACAGTTTCGTAAACATTGCACGACGATAAATCCAGCAAGAGCCATGTAAGCATATTTTATTTTATGCTGTATCAGTAATTGTTCTGCTTGTTAAAATATAATGAAATAAGATATGATTGTATTAATTTATTAATGCAGAAAAAGTTATGGAGAAGCGCCAGAAACTCTTTGTTGATACGGATTGAGATCAGCTGACGACGGATGAGGATGATGCTATTTTTGAGTCAGTTATGGATCCATTGGACCATGAGAGACGATACGGATTTGGCAATCAAGTGGTTAGTAAATAATATATTGGGTATCATAGAAGTTTTCAAATTCATTATATTGGTTTTGAGTCACTTCGTTATGAAAGCATTATGCATTACCAAAATATATTAATTCGTTACTTGAATGTCATTTCAAAAAAAATAACGAAAAAGACATGTTATTTAATTTAGTTTGCCTGATATGCTGTGCACATGCATAAATTTGTCACATTTACTGTTAAAGAGATCAAAAGCAGTGATATCTCGTAATGTAACATACTATTATTTTTGTTAATAAATGGTTGAACCACAATTTTAAAACGGCCAAAAGAACATATTTTCAAATGTATACATTATACATAAGTAATGGCCAAAAGAACATATTTTTGACAAGCACCTTTGTCCAAGTAGTTAATTGATTCGGCTTTGGTGCAGAATGTCACAAGTTCGAAACTTGCTTTCGAACGTTTATTTGACATGGATATGTTGTCCCAATGATTTGTTGTATATAAAGTTTTTTTTCAAAAAAAAAAATGGTTAGAACTTCATTAACGAGTAAATTATTGTAGCTTTGATTTTATTGCATTAAATAACAGGAAGAAATTCAATGTGGTAAAATGGTAATGGACAGAGTTTTGAAATAGAGCGACTTTGCCATAAAAGCCTTAGGTGTTTCTAACGACATATTTATATTTATTTATTAGCGACTAATGTAACATGTGGATTCATTTTTGAAAATACTCGAGTAATATATGATTTTTGAACAGAAATATATAAAATGAACGAGTACTTGTACATTTATTTTGAAATAAAATAATACAAGTACAAAATTATTTTGCACTGACATAAATTATTTTATTGCTAATTTTTTCTTCATTTTAGGACTAGTATCTTGATTAACAAGTATAAATGAACATACAAATATGAAATACAAATACTTTACTAGAGTAGATTATGTATGGATGCAATAATTTGTAAATAAAGGCCTTTAGTGTTTCAGGTATCAAAATGGCGATTTATGCTGTGGGAACTACATCAATTAATGTTTTTTCCCATCATCTAATATGTGTAAATTCTAAGTTCAAATGATGAGTAATTTGTTAAAATTCAAAATAATGTTTTGTAATGGTTGATATTTGTCCAATATATTGTCAGCCTCATTCAGTCTACAGTTTCATAGTTTAGTCGCATGACCCTCCTTAATCGATTTACAGACCATTTTTTGAAATTAGTCATTTCCTTTCAAAACAGTTATCCCTTTGCTGGGTGACACAACTGTTTGTATCTATAAATTGGCCAACTTCCCTCTCATTTGAGAGATAGAAAACAGAGTAACTTCAAATTTATTGCTCTCATCCTTCCCTATAGTTACTATACTTATGCTAAAAAATTTCAAAGTTATAGTATTTCAAAATATAAATCAACAATCTTGTCACTATAGTTATTTGGTGTTACCACAATCTAAGATATTATCAACATGCACATACGCTTACATAAACATGAATAAACTAAATTAAATAACATTATCACACTGCTAATCATTCACATACTTGTACATACACTTACAGAGATCACACAACTAAATTAAATATTTATTACAGACCAGCAGTCCGAGACATGGTAGGCAGACTAGAGCTCAGATCGATCTAGCAGAGATCGAAGATTTGCGGGCTAGTGTGGCACAGTTGGAGGAGTAGAACCACCGGCTGGCCATAGGGACCACACAGTTGCTAGACCAACATATCACCGAGTACATGCAGCAGTATGGTGCTCGCTTCCCTTCCTCTGCTGGCTCAGGTTCTAGAGGACGATTGCTTTGGTAAGTATGTTTTTTTTTTTCTGTTTTGTATGATTTGGTAGATGGTGGAGGTAGTTATTGATTTATGTTCTATGTTATGATACACTTAGCTGTTTTGTTATATAATTATGTGGATGTTGGGGATGTTGTGGATGTAATAATTGATAGAAAATTTGGTGTTGTGGATATTATTATGTATTGTACATTAGTTTGGGTGATGGTTATGTGTTTTGACTTAATTTTATGTATTTTTTTAGTGAATTGTGTATAGTTTGGTTTTTGATATTTGGTTGGAATATTATATATTGAATTCTGCAGTATTGGTGAAATAGTATTTGTATGGAATATTATATATTGGCTTCAGTATGACATTAATTATCATGGTGTGCTCCTTTGTTAAGGGTGTGGAAGGCCAATAGTGATGGAATTTGAAAGCTTTCATATGCAGTAACAGTATAATATCCAATGTTGCATGAATCAAAAACTGACAACTTGATGCTTTGATTTGTAAGATCCCAGCTCCAATTAGCAAAAAAAATTTTTTGAGCGATTAAGCATTGCATAATTAGTAACACCTCAACTAGTATCATAAGCGATGATAGTTGGGAAAAAGGGAGAAATGCTAATTTTGATTCACATGTACAGTGTATTTTCAATCTGCTTCTGTCTTATTAGGCAAGTCCAATGATGAATTTTCAATGTTCAACGGTACTACATTTTTAAGGCGTTCGATAAAAATAAACAAGACAAACTTGCGACAAAAGCTACCTTTAATAGATGGCAACAGTTGGCACAATTTTGCTGGAAAGAACTAAAAGATCCTCTAATTTGAACAATTATATATTTAATAATAAGAACACAAAATCAAATTCAAACCTTTGCTCTACGAATCAATTTAAAGAGATGGAAGAGATATTACAAATTAGAAGAAAAATTTACCTAATAATAAAATAATGATATTTTTATCATTTTATTTACTTGATTATAATGATTAAAACCTCTGTAATTATATGGAAAAATAATAATTTAGAGAGGATAAAACTTGGAAGTTAACGACTAGAAAATATCTTGTCGAAAATGGTATCTGGCTTTGAATTGGAATCAATGCATTGATTTGATATATTACGACAAATAATTTTAATACTCCACAACGATACAATTTACAAATCTTCAATCTCTCTCCACCGATCTCAACTCACCAAATCAACAAATAAAGAAAAGATTTCAACAGGTCTGCAACATTAGCTTCTAGCCAAACTAATCAAGCTGGAGAAATGCTCAAACTTCTCTCTTGGAATTGACTTCGTCGTCATATCCGCTGGATTATCATTCGTATGCACATGTGCTACCTTTATCCTCTGATACTTCTCTTCGTACATAAAAAGAACTCGTTCACATTTATATGTCTTCTGTGTGAATTATAAGCCCGATTCTCCACCATATGCACATCACTCTGGCTATTTGAATGAATTTCCATGGTCTAATGTATCGTATCAAAATAAGGATCCTCTAGAAGCTACAACAAGTACAACCCCACTTATTCGCCTCTACAATATCAACTAAATGCAATAAGGATGTATATCAGATGTTAAGTATACTTAGGGTGACTGTTACATCTAGTATCAGGCTATAGTACCTTGGTAGGAGATTCCTTACAAATACACACACACACACACATACATACATACATACATACATGCACACACACAAATATATATATATATATATATATATATATATATATATATATATATATATATATATATATATATATAAAATCCACAAACACAAATAAGCACCCTAGGTAATGTAGATTATAAATGAAGTTAACTGTTTACGAACATCATACGGTTGTAGTACAATTCATTCACCGAACTTTGTTTAGTTCGCTCCTTCACTTCCCCTTTATATCCCTTACAAAAGAATAGGTCGGTAAGTTATTGGTCGGGGTTCAGTACGTGGAGGAGGAGATCAGGTGTTGTAAGCTATATTATTTAAAGTTATTTTCCATGTCCTTATATTACACTATTTCTATTGGTCAAACTATTTGTATTTGCAATGCAGAGACATTGTTTTACGGACTATGTTAATTGTTGAGACCGTTATCTATTTCGGACTGTTTACGGTATTTATATTTTTCTTTTTTCCGCTATGAAATCTGAAAGTGTAGAATATATTAAATTTATAATTGTTTCTGTATCATGTAAAATTTTAAAATCCAACGACCTGTACTTCTTGGACGACGTGGGTTCAATTACATTTTTAGCCTAAAATTGGTGTGTTCGGAGGTGCGTGCTATTACATTTGATTTTAGAGCCTAGGTCCAAGATTCTTTAAGGACTAGGCTTGTATTGAGAGAACATACTTGTATATTTTTAAAAGGAAAAACTAAAATATATGCGTAAGTATAACTCGAAATCACCCACTATATTCCAGTAATGCTTAACATAATTTCAGGAAAGTTGCTAATAATTCCTATTTATAGATAGCTGAAAATAGACAATCAAACTGGAAATAGTGCTTACAAGGCAGTTGAGGTTCTAAACATGAATGTCCCGATATGGTTCTACCAATATCTGTAGGCAAAAGGCCAAGTTGATCTTAACCCCAATGAATCTTTCATGGACTCAAAAGTATGGTTGTGTACTTGTGAGGGGATTTTTGAATTGTTGCGCATAGTGGTATCGTTTGGATGCAACTTGTTTCTTGGCATTTACAAAAGGAGACACTAAATTGGTAGGTCTGGTGGTTATAGTGACCATTGAGTAAGAGATAACTGGAGAAGATTTTAGAAGGCGTTTCAAGATGAGGTTCTTTTTGTAGTAGAGCATGGAGTATAGCTGGTGAAATTTATACATTTATAACAAGGACATATTTCAATGAAAGAATGTATGAAACGGTTTAAAATGCTGGCTAAATACCCGACATGAAAAGATTTTTAAGTTTGCAAAAGGGCCGAAACATAGCCTCTTTAAGTTTTGGCCTTAGCCATATTTAATTGAGAGCTATTTATAAGGGTTTGGTGGAAATTACTCTGCTAAATACCATTTCCAAGGATGAAGTGAAGGATGAGCCCAAGAAGGAAAAAGGAAAACCATTCCAATAGAATCAACACAAGGGTGTAATGAGAGCTTAGGGGAAGTTAAAGAAGCATGGAATCGAGTGTAGAAGATGTAGTAACAAGGGGCATATGATAAAGGATTGCAAGGCAAATCTCTTAAAATTCAAATGCTACAACTATAATCAATTTTTGTACATGAGGAGGGAGTGTCTGCATCTAAGACTCTACCAGATAGTTCTAGCTTATGCACTAGATATTGCTCCTAGCTCGAGTGCAGCTCTAGCTTTGGATAAAGGAAAGAATGTCGTTATAGAAGGTGTGCTTACTCTCTTTAATTTATCCGTTTGCACTTTATTTTACATCGAGACATCACTCCCATTTATTTCGAGTAGATTATGAACTGCATTTAGAAACTAGTATAGTTACAGACTCTGTAGTTGTATTAAACCCTATTGGAGTATTGATTCATTTATCTGTGATTTGTAAGGGTTTGAGATTGTATATTTTAAGGGTCAAACTCAATTATGATGCTTTTTTGGGCTTTTTTGGGTTTGGTTTAATCCTTGGATTGACTGGATGGCTGTGTATGGAGAAGTGCTAGATTATGATAGGAAGGTGGTTCAATTAGTTACTTGTAATTGGCATAGCCTTGATGTTTACTATGATCCCAAAAGTTCAATTATGTTGAGTTGCCTATGTTCTTTGGACTGGTCACACGATGAGGTTGCTTCAGTACTAGTGGTTTGTGATTACCTAGATATCTTTATTGAAGTTTTCAGTCTTTCGCTCAAAAGGAGATCGAGTTCAAAAATTACCTTGAAGATAATGTTAGGCACATTGCCTTATCTGTTAGGCATACGGCTCCTAAAGGTAGACATAAGATAAATAAGCAATTGATCGAATTATTGGAGAAGGGCTTTATCCGGAGAGGTTTATATAAATGAGGAGCACCCATTGTCTTCGCTACTAAAGCAGATGGATATTTAAGGCTTTGCAACAATTACAATGAGTTAAATAAACCAACCAAGAAAAATTGTTATCCACTATCTCGTAAAGATGATCTCTTTTACTAGTTAGTTAAAGTAAGGCTTTTCTCTCAGTTTGACTGGGCTACTAAATTCCATCATTTGCATGTGACTGAGGATAGTATTTAAAAAATTGTTTTTCGTACACCTGACAGACTTTATGAGTGGTTAGTCATGCCATTCGGACTGACCATTGCACTCGCATATTTTGTTGACCATACGAGTTGAGTCTTTAGAGGGTTGCTTAATAAATTCATGGTGGCATTCGTTATGACATACTTGTCCATTCTTCAAGCAAGGAAGAGCATATGTTGCATTTAGAAGAAGTGCCCAGCACTCTCCAAAGGCATAAATTAAAGATGAAAATTTTCAAATGTTACATTTGGTGCAAGGAGGTTCTCTTTCTAGGGCATGTTGTCTCTGAGCATGGACTAGCAGTTGATCCTAGTAAGATAGTTGTAGTATAGAATTGGCACATACAAAGAATGCTACAAAAGTGAGAAACTTTCTTCGTTTAGTTGGCTACCGTAGAAAGTTCATTAAGGACTTTGCTAAGGTTTCCACACCATTGACATGCCTTGTCAAGAAAATGTAGTTTTCTTATAGGACCTAGAATGTGAAGATGTTTTTATTAAGCTAACGGAGTTGCTGACTACTGTACTTGTCTTAGTACTCCCTGATGGTTCGAAGACATTTGCGGTACATATCAATGCATGTGGTATAGGACTGATCATTGTGTTGTTGTAGGAGAGTAGAATTATTTGGTATACCAACCGGCAATTAAAATTTCACCAAAGAAACTATCAAACCCACGATCTTGAGTTGGCACCATTGTTTTCGCCCTCAAGTCATAGAGGCATTATCTTCTGGCGGAACGGTTTAAGCTATTCATGGATCATAAATCTCTAAACTATTTATTCTTCCAAAATGATTTGAATTTGAGACAGTAGAGATGGATGAAGTTCTTGGCTTCGTATGACTTCACTCTCTCAAATACTCCAAGCAAATATTAGCCGATGCCTTGAGTAGGAAGCTTGTGATACTAAACTCTATGTTTTAGAGTGGAAATTCTTGGAGTTCAATTCTACAATTAACTTCCGACCTTCATCGGATATTACACCAGGATTGTTGGTAGCTTTGGATGTTCATCCTTCGCTTATGGACAGTATTGGTTCAAGTCAAAGGCAAGAAAAAGATTTATTGGGTATTTTTGAAAAGCTGAATAGAGGAGAACATTCGAGTCATTTGGATCGTTGTTCCTCTGATTTGAAAGGATTGTTATGGAGAGATGGTAGATTATGTGTTCCTCTTATTATAGAGTTAATTAATAGTGTACTAGCTGAGTCCCATCATTCTAGAATGACCATTTTTCCCAATGGTGACAAAGTGTATCGTGATATGTAGAGAGTCTTTTATTGGCCTAACATGAAAAGGCATCTGGAAAAATATGTTTTCCAATATAAGACTTGTTAAAGAGTAAAGGCAGAGCAGAAGAAGCCCAATCGATTATTACAGCGTTGGATATTCTACGGTAGAAATGGGAAGGTATCTCTATGGACTTTATTGATGGATTACCTATAAGTGGAAAGGCGAATAAGAGTATTTGGGTCATAGTTGATCGATCGACCAAAGGGGCTCATTTTATTCCAGTTAGGAGTATGAGGATAGTTGAATCCTTGGCGATCTAATATGTTAAGGAGATAGTTCGATTATATGGAGTTCTTTTAGCATAGTCAACGATCGAGATACACTTTTCGCTATTGAATTTTGGAGAAGTCTTCAGAAGGCCTTGTGCACTGAATTAAATTTGGGTACTGCTTATTTCCCATAAATGGATGGACACACCGAGAAGGTAAATCAAGTATTAGTGGACTTGCTGTGAACGTGCATTTTAGACTTTGGAGCTTATTAAGGGGATCACTTGCCATTTGTGGAATTTTCTTATAATAAAAGTTATCAGGTAAGTATTGAAGTAGCGTCATTTGAAACGTTTCATCGGAGGCCTTAAAGATCACCATCTTGCTAACAAGACACTACAGATAGGATTATTTTTGGACCATATCCGACAAGGGAGACTTCAGAAAAGATAGAATTGATCTGTAGGATAATGAAAATCCCATAGTATAGGAAAAATTATATGCTGATAGGAGATGCATGGAGTTGTAGTTCATAGTAGGCGACATGGTCTTTGTGAAGGCCTTTCTGCTTCGACACATTATGAGATTTGGCAGTTCAAAAAAGTTGGCATCAAGGTTTGTAGAGCCTTTTCTGATCATGGAGAGAGTAAGGAAGTTAAACTTATATGGTGGAGCTTTCTGAAAAGTTGGCGAGAGTTCATAATGTTTTCCATGTTTACACTTGCAGAAGCGTCTACATGATTTAGGTACTATGGTTGAGCCGAGTCGGTTAAAGGTTGTTGAAGTAGAGAGAATGACTAGTTCGACATGCACCTACTCGCATTATTGAGTATGGGACAAAGCGATCCGCAGCATAGCCATTAGACTGGTTAGATCCAGTGGTGAGATGGCACAGCCGAGAGTACTTAAGAGCCAAAGGAGAAGATCTGAGCTGGCTATGGAGAACTCTTTTCTGGAACATTTCCAATTTAGTATAATTACTTATACACTTAGTATTTATCTTAGTATAGGTAGGTATATGGATGCTAGGCATAGTTATGGACGTGTCAATAGAACATGTTTTTGATGATGGTTTCTAATGGCTGAATATTACTAGTTAGTATTGCACATGTAGGCTGATATGTTCACGTTGTCCTATGACACACATCACACTATCCACTTTATTTTATTAGTTTTATGCATATGGTTACTGCAGTTTTTCATATTTATTGAATGTTTTCTCATCCATGTAGAATTGCAAGTATAAGGTATTACACGTGTTTTGGACACATGGCATAAGCATTTGCATTTAGGAGGTCAACTAGTTTAGGAGACCGCCTATTATTACCTATATGTTCATATGCATTCCATGCCGAGGTGTACATGATGCATTAGAAATTTGAATTTAAAGATAATGGTTGCAAGTGGTTTGATGTTTGAGTAGATGGTTGTAGATACTAGCTGTACGAGCGAATTACATTTTTCTATCCTTCGAGATTTCGAGGAAAATATCCTTTTAACGGAGGAGAATGTAAAATCATAGAAATTTAATAAATAAAATAAATTGATAACATTGGCAATATTGTAATTTGACATTAAGAAGTAAAAATATGAATTCTCACAAACATTGGAATTAGGCCACAGAACCTATTCCATTGCATCTGGAATGGCGTTTATAGTTATGAAACATATATAACTTATTAAATTTGATAAAACGAGTAGAAAATAGAGGAAAATACGACCATTGGCATTTTCGTAAATATGGATTTCGGGCATTTATTAGAAAACCCTAATTATTAGCAGTAAAAAGGTCCCTAGCCTCCACTATTTCTTGTCCCAAACCCTAATTGTCACCCATACATACAATTATCCTTCCTCTTCCTCAAAAACTTCTTAACCTAAACAAAACTTCTCTGTCTCTTCCAAAATTCTAAATCAAAGTAAGAAAATTAAATCAAAGTAAAATCAAGATAGAGAAAGGAAATCAAAAAATAGAAGAGAAAGAGATTAAAAAAGGCCTATTCAAATCAAGCTAGGAAGTGTGAAGCTTTAAAAAGGTCAGTGAATTGATTATTAGAATATTGATTCATGAGTAATCAAATTTATTTATATTTCTACAATTCAAAAAAATAAAATATGCTCTTTTAATTTGAGATAGAAGTTATAATCCAAATTTATTTTAAATGGATTAATTTTCGTTATGTACAAATATGATAGGAAACCCTAAATTAATATATTGTAATTGTAGAAGAGGGGAAAACGTAGACTAGGTTAATCCACCCTAAATTATATCGATATAAATCCTTGTTTTATAATGCCAATTTGGATTGGATAAATGAAAAAATTGAATACTCCTTTATCTCACCTTGGATTGATAAATAACTTGAAATCTATGTAGATTTTTAGTTTAAAAACACATATGTATTATATTGAAAAGAATTTATACATATGTATAATCCTTGAAATTAACAAATGAAATCGGTATACTCAAGGGTACGAAACACATATAGAATTTTGGCTGATAATAAGTCCTTAAAGTTGTATGTGAAGTCACGAAAACATGAATAAAAATAATTAAAACAAACTAAATTTAAAATCCGAAATTTGATTAAATGTTTAAGAATTAGGTTCGGATGTTTGAAGTTTAGCAAATCCTAACCCAAGAGTTTAACATTGAAATTCGACTTAATTGAGACATATAAATCCATTTTAGATGTCTAAACGTTCAACTAGGTGTTTGAAAAGGGAATCCAAACGTATGAAAATCTAGGAATGTGTTTTTTTATAGCATCAGGCAACCAAACATCTAAATTGGATTTGAAGACGTCTGGATAGTTTTAGAATGCCCAAGTTGAGCCTAGATTTGGTGTAGGCCGAGTTAGATGACTTAGCAAAACTTGTTCCCACTCCTTTGACTTTAGAGGTGTCCATGAAACCGAAGGAAGTCGTGCAACGAGATGGAAAAGTACCACACTAGGTGACATCCTAGGTTCACACTTCATGAAGTTATAAGTCATGGAATTTGATTCTGTGTGTGGTTCTATGCGATAATGTGCTTTAGAGCATAGTTGCACTAATGTGAGGTTACTCGATGTCTTATGGACAATTGGGTCTAGGCATTGTGGTTGTATGCCCAATGTTGTGTATAATTACGAGCATTAACGAGAGGTTACTCGATATTCTTGGGCAATTAAGCCTAGACTATATGCCCGATATGGTGCAAAAGAATAGGGTGTCAGACACTAACGAGAGGTTGCTCGATGTTTTTTGGGCAATCGGGCTTGTACATTATTGTGTATACTCGATGTTGTGCATAAGATAACGAACATGAGAGGGTAGATTGCTAGTTGCTTTTAGGGTATGTAGGCTTGGGCATTGTGCAACAAGCTCAATGGAGTTAGTGGATTATCAGATTATACACTTGGGGCCCGCATTTGTGGTCATCTACTTAATGTAGAAGTTTTATAGTTAATCATTAAGGATGCATTTCAGATTTAGTATACTTAGGGTGATCGATTGTTACATCTAGTATCAGGCTATAGTACCATTCCTTATACATATGTGTGTGTGTGTGTGTGTGTGTGTATGTTTGTGTGTAGTCCACAAACACAAATAAGCATCCTAGGTCATGTAAACTATAAACGAAGTTAATTGTTTATGAACAATATACACTAGTAATACAATTAATTCATAAGAATCGAGTTCATTAGATTTTCCAATGCTTTTTATGTGGATTTTATAGCGATGCTAACAAATGCGTCATTTTACATCCGTTATACAACGATCTTTTAGAAGCTTCTAATAGATTGAATTTTTTCGATTTTAGGATAAGTTCATCTTCTATTTTAGGTTCGTTATTCCACATACTTGGACGAACAAAATTATGAATCACTTATGTCATTCTCTTATGTATTAAGTTCTTTAAAATCGACATCAACATTTTTAGGTTCATCTTTGACTATCACTATTCGTTCACGTCTTGTCTTAACTTCAGCATGAAATTTTGACATGTGGTAGTCTGGAGAATTTTTTTTATGCGATGTACAACTACAGTATAATATTCCTAGAGTTTTCACACAACATCATTTACTTCTTATGCATCGGATTTTTATCATATTTGTTTTATCGTTAGAAGTAACCTCTAGGAATGCTCCGCACCTTTATTAATTTGGAACGGTACATTTTTTGAACTTTTTATACATTCAACTTCGAGACTCCAAATATTTCTTCTTGTACTTTATGAAAATAAGCGAAAAAACAATATCATAGACCACTAAGTTTTATTTTATAGTACTATGAAATTAAAGCACTTTGTGGTTCTACAGTGATAGAGGTGTAAAAAGTTATAGTGAGGACGCAACAGAAACTAATAGAGGCGTAAATAACTTCATTAAAAATAAAACCAAATATTTCAAGTTAATTTATACCCCTTCTCACATCATTTTTATAGGAAAATGAAATATTGTTTAATTTTATACAACAAAATTGAAGAATTTCATGATTTATGTAGACCGGATTTGATGACTACAATAGATTTCTAATTTATATTGAGCATTTATGCCTTAAAATTATGTCTTTGCCCAAACTTTGTTAATTTGTTTTAAAAGAGAGATAAATCAACCTTTGTATACTAACGTTGCTAAAGCGGATACAAAAAGTCTTGATTTAGCAAGCGTAATGGAAAATAGTGGGGCTTAAAGCGGATGTGCCATAATAACGCTAAATTGATATAACATAGCAGTCGAAAAATATTATGTGCTATAACGGATATTTTTATGAGGCTTTAACTACACAATTATAATATAAATACCATACAATATTGTTTTCTTTTACTAATTTTTATTATAATATCATATATGGTTATGTTTTGTTATTGTTATCATATATAGTTAGTTTTTATTTTATTTTTAATACAAAAAACAAAATTTTCTTTTACTACTAGTACATACTACTATTTATTCATCACTAATTTTCACAATATATCAATTAATATATTATATAATACCATTAATTTTTATCTAATTATTAACGTCATACATTTTTATTTTATTAATTTTTATTATTAACATCATATATGGTTAATTTTTATTTAATCATTAATACCATAAAAAAAATTCTATTACTAATATCATATACTACCATCTTTTGATCACTAACTTCTACAATATATTAATTAATATATTATTTATAATACCATTAATTTTTATCTAATTATTAACACCATATAATATTAATTTCTCTTAATTAAATCATATACTACTATTAATTCATCCCTAATTTTTATTATCATAAATTATACCATGAATTTTACAATTAAGCAAATGATTATGACAA
Organism: Allium cepa; assembly: GCA_030765085.1. NCBI lineage: Eukaryota > Viridiplantae > Streptophyta > Magnoliopsida > Asparagales > Amaryllidaceae > Allium > Allium cepa. The sequence continues at coordinate 660,158,315 of CM060938.1, read as the reverse complement.
GAGTTAACCTTGATTTAACTAGCCATGTATCATACCCTCCACTACAAACACACACACACACACACACACACACACACACTATAGTTCATAAATCAATACTTTATGAATGATTTATATAATTGCACTTCCCCTTGTTCTTCGTATCAGACACAAAATACGTACATGGAAAATAAAATAGAAATGCTTCTAAAATTTTATTGACTGCTTGTGATAAAATATTGATTTAAGACTTATATATACATTTTCTTGTTTATAACGTGTCCGATACAGGGAAAAATATCAACGAATATTGCATCAAATGAACACTGATTTCATTTTAGTAAAAATGAATATCAATATAACAATCATATACAAAACTCGTCAGGCTAGGCTAATAAATCTATGGGTTCACATCAGTTGAACTAATAGTACGAATTCAAAGTATAATGTAATTCAATTTCCTTCGTATTAAAAAAAATCACTATTTCAAAAGCACCAAAATAGTAATGAATCCAAAACAAGTGACGGAATGAGTGGGAAGTAAGTGACAAAGCCAACAAAATAAAAGCAAAATTAAGAAAATGATTTTAAAAATTACCAAAACCATTACTAAAGGAGCGGAAATTGCATCGAAGACTGAAACTAAGATGAAAATGACAACGGTGACAGAAGGTTGTGGGTTCATAGCCAACGAAGGGTTAGTCGAAGGTTATAGGGTTGGACGCATCAATGGAGGAGATGGAGTAGAATTCATGGCCGAAAGAGGATGGGGGCGATGGTGTTGGATATGGGAAGGGGATTTCGTAGTCGACGGCGATCGAGGCGATGGAGGTTGGATACATCGATGGTTTTGACCATGTGGTTTTTATTCCTAGTTTGGGGAAAATAAAATGAGGAGGGGGTTCGGGCCTGGGAGATAGTGGTGGAAATAAGTAGTTGGTACACTGAAGACTAATGTGACTTTGGAAGAAATCTAGTCTGTGCTTAGTAAGTCATCGATATGTCATCAAAAATTTCAATGACTTATCGAGTACTTTTACCTTTGACCATTTACTGACGACCCTACATCACGTCTTTGGCAATGTTTCGTAGGTATATTGCTCATTTTCTAGTAGTGAGAGATTGACATATGAATGAAGTGATTCGGTCTGGCATTTCCTTATGTTCCCTAGCTCTCTCGCCATTATAACCTTTATTTTGGATGGGAAGAAGCAGACTTTGAAGTCATAACGCAACTGGTCCCAAGAGTGGACATTGTCGGCTTGTATATGACGGAACTAACGGGAGGCGGGTCCAGTCAAGGTCAAGGAAAAAAGAAGATACTTTGAATTTCTGTAGAGTTGGTTGGCCTAGGTTATTAAATTGAAGGCGGTGATATGGTCGAACAGTTCTGTGCTTCCATTGTACTTATGTATGGAAGGAAAAACATACCTTAAGTAGATGTAGCTTTTTAGTATTTCTTCGAAGAAAGGGTCCCTGCTCTCATCATCTAATAGACCCTCGTTGCTTGCGTTTCTAATTTAGATTCTGTGCATTTGTGGGCATTGGACGACCATTTCATCTCGGATACTAATCTCTACTCATAGATGGAATTAGCCCCTTACCAAGGAGGGACTTCTCCATCGCCTATCTAGTGATGGAAATATGTGGAAATTGTACGGCGAGGGGGAATGATAACGCCTGTGTAACATACCATATCTAGAGGCCAAAACTAAGTGCTATAGATGCTGAAGTTACCTATAGTAATAACTTTCGATGACTAAATACGACTATATTAATGGTATCTATAATAGCAGAAGCACTTGAATGTGAAACAAATTAAAGATTTCAAAACAACAATTTTCCATTACATTTCAAAACACATGTTCCATATTCATATTACATACGTTTCCCAGGCAATGAAAAAATATACTTATTACAAAATAAGCCAAGAGCGACGTATGAATATTCCCTCTTGGATGATCAGAGTCACATAGTTATAATTGACTTAATACGTACACAGTGGAAATAAATAACAAAACAAAGCACTGCAGCTTCTAATTGCTATCCGTTAGCCTCCTGCTTCCCTTTGGTAGTTTATTCGTCATTCTACTAAAAAACTGAAAGAACCTCAACCCTCAGCCCACTCAAATCAATTTTGAGCGCCCGAGAGTTTAAGGGGAAAACACAAACTTAAAGTCAGACATTAAGCATGGTGTGAACAATAATATACATCCCGATTATTAATGTTAAGTGAGACCATGCCGCTTAGCGAAACAGGATTTCCCTCACTAACATATTTTTAAAACATATCTTTTGCAAATCTTTCCACGTAACCAAAACTGATCAATACTGTAAAGCATCATTATGTAAACACACATATCAAGTAATAAAAGAACTATCTGTTCATACACTTTAGTTTTGTTTGGCTAACCATTAATCTTTGGCTGACTCGGGCCTACCAGACAATATAAACAAAATAATCTAACATCTGTTAGACACTCCTCTTTTGGACGGTCTGTCGTTAGCTATCTGCTAAATACTTCTCTTTTAGACGGTCTATCCCTAACCTAACATATCCCAGGGTCACATGATCCTAATGGCTTTGCGGGTTTACCAATAACCTATCTGTATATAAATATATATATTCCCTTCTGTATGTAATCATAATTTTAGTCTTACCTATGACAAATCCCTACACACTGGATTTGTGGAATAAAATTAGCTAGGGCCAATAGCTAATGTATAGGGCGCGATCCTATACCAGTCCCATCTGGTATTCTAATACCCGAGTCATTTTGCTTAGGGATCCCTTCCCATAATTTACCTCAAAAACCTTTTTCAAAATGATTTAAAACCTTTAAATCAAACTCACACAAAGAAAATACATACACTCTATGCTTTACTCAAAATCACATTGCCATGTTATATATACATACATACATACATACATACATACATACATACATACATACTCAAACTTAGTTGATGAAAAACTTAAACACTTGAAAGCATCCCCCTTTCAAAACCAAGTAAAACCCTTCATTTATCTACGCCGAAAGGCCAAAACCTTCCTTTCAAAACCATTCTTAAAACCCTTTCGAAACCTTTGAAAACCTTCCTTTCAAAAGCTTTTCAAACTTTAGACATCATATCATAAAACACTTCAAAACATTGCCTTTTGAAACCCTTGGAAAAACCCTCCATTTCAACCCTTTCAAAACCATCAGAAAACATTACCTTTCATCTCCTTCGAAACCATTGGGGAACCACTCCTTCGAAACCATTTTAAATACCTTTCAAAAGCATCAAACCTTTAGAAAATCAAACCTTTAGAAAGCATTGGGTTCAATTTAAAATATGTGGAAAAACACCTTCCAAAACCATTTAAACCATCTCTTTCGAAAGCATTGGGTTATACTTCAATCAGAACAAAAGGGTATAGAAAACCTTTTAAGTCGAAAGCCTACCTTTCAAAAGCATTCCTAAGTAAAAAGTGATGGTGCTGAAACCATCATTTCGAAAGCATTGGAGAAGTGGCTAATTTTAAAAGCTAACTATACCTTATGAAACTAGTGACTTCGAAAGGTAGAAAGGCGGCGGTTAGGGGTTTCGACCCCTTCGAAAGCATTACTTAATATAAAAGGGTACAACCCATTCGAAACCTTTTCTTTAAAAACACTTGACTTGGTCGAAAGCTAATTGAGTCGAAATTTATCCTTTCGAAAGCAAAGTAGGCGCTACGTCCATTTTAAAACAAGGCATACTCCAATCCTTCGAAACCCAGCATTTACCCAGCATTTCGACTACGTAATGTTCGCCTCTATCCAATACACTATGTACCAAGGAACTTGATACCATACGCATTCGTTTCGAAAGCATGGTGGTGAAATGTCCTAGTCGGAACCCCTGGTGCCGAAAGTAGCGGAACATGCTAAAAACATGTTATTTTTTTAACTTAAAGATAAACTTTTCAACTAAGATGCTAGTATTTGTCAAATTTCATTGGTTTCTAAACACCTATTTTCAAATGTGCTGCCAATATTTTTAGAAATAAACAATAATTACATTTTACAATATACCTCTTCTCCTTAATTATATATATAAGACATTTAAGTCCCATACCTTAAATAATTTTTTTTCAAAACACTTAGGAAAATTCTATAAAAATTCCATAAAATCCTATTAAATATGTTTTCTAACATATATAAATTTCAAACCCAAATAATTATTTATTTTTCCATAAATAATTTATAACCCAATAAGTTATTTTTTTCACTAGAAAATTAATATAAAATCTACATTAATTCAGAAAATTATGAAAATTGAAACCGACCTCTAAAATATTATTTCTAATCTAAATTTAAATTCGCAAGGCATTTGGATGTCATTTATTAGGGTTTTCATATCAAACATATTATAAAAATCAATATGAACATTCATAAATCATCAACAAACATATATAGATATTTAATCATCTAAAACATGGTATAGACATGCAAAAACACTTCAGATTATCATTAAAATAAAAAACCATAAGAAAACGAGATGTAGAAATTATTCACCTTAGCTTTGTAATTAAAGATTGGAGATTTGAATTAAACTTGATGTCGATTAAGCTTCCCCTTTAACTTCTTCTTCTTACTCTTGAAAATGGTGGCCACCCTCTCCTTAGTTTTAATTTTTTAAATGAATGCAAGTGAGAACGGACGGCTAAGGGTTTAGGGTATTAGAGAGCCTTTTTTCCTATTTTACTCTCCCTTATAACACTTATTTTCCTAACACGTTTTTTTATTCATGCTATCTCGTCTTGATTTACATATTAGCATGCCACAGCTACCCTTAATTATAATCAAATCTCTTTCCATTAGTCATCTTACATTATTTTATTTTATTTATCTAATTAAGTGTCTTAAATAATGTTACTAAAAATTTAGTGTGTTACAGACTCCCCTCCCTAAAGAATTTCATCCTCGAAATTATGATAATGCGCACAACAAATCAGTCAACAAGGTAAAACATACCATCAAAAAAAATTAGGATAAGTGTCTCTAATCCTTCTCTTAGTCTCCCAAGTACAGCCTTTCTCGTCGTCACTCCACTGGTCTTTTACTAGTCTGACTATCTTGTTCCTTAGCCTCTTCTCATATCTCGCCACAATCTGAATCGACGTTCTAACTAAAGTCAAATCTGGTTTTAATACTAGATCCTCTAACACTGTCGGTGCTATAACAGTCTCTGGGTCTCTAACATACTTTCTAAGACGAGAAACATGGAAAATATCATGGACTTTTGCCAAACTACTCGGTAACTCCACTTTGTATGCGAGTTTCCTGATCCTCTCAATAATACAAAAATGTCTAACGAATCTCGGTGCTAACTTTCCTGATTTCCCAAATCTAATCACACCCTTCATTGGTGAAACCTTACAAACACATGGTCTCCAACAGAGAACTCCAAGTCTTTTCTTCTTTTATCCGCATAACTTCTCTACCTAGACCGAGCCTCCTTCATTCTCACCCGAATTAACTCAATCTTTTCTTCGGCTTCTCTTACTAACTCTGGACCTATAACCAACCTATCCTCGACCTCTAACCAACAAACTGGAGATTTGCATGTCCTTCCATACAAAACTTCAAACGGTGCCATCCCAATATTAGTTTAATAACTATTATTATACGAAAACTCGATTAAATGTAGATGGTCTTCCCATGATCCTCTAGAAATCCAATACACAAGCTCATAACAAGTCCTCCAAGTTCTTGTTAACTCTTTCCATTTTCCCACCTGTCTATGGATGGTAAGCGGCACACATCTTGTGCTTGGTTCCTAAAACATCCTATAACCTCCTTCAGAACTCACTAGTGAATAAGGAATCTCTATCACTAACAATACTTCTAGGAATTCCATGCAGTCTAACCACATTCTTCATAAACAACTTCACCAAAATAGGTGTCGTCCTAGTTGATTTAACTGGAATGAAATGGGTATTCTTGCTTAGTTTATCCACTGTGACCCATATGCTTTCATTTTCTCCTACTAGATCTTGGCAACCCGTCAATAAAGTCCATAGAAATAGAATCCCATTTGTAAACCGGATCATCCGACGGCTGAAGTAATTCACTTGGCTTCTGGTGTTCAGCCTTTGCTTGTTGGCAATTCAAACACTACTTTGCACATAAGCCAATATCCCGCTTCATACATTCCCAGAAGAAAGTCCTTTTCATATTTTGATACATCTTAGTTCCTCCTGGATGAAGAGTTAACTTCGAATGATGGCATTCATCCAAAACTTCTTTCCTTATGCTTCCCACATTGGGAACACACAACCTCCCTTTCTTTCTCAACCACCCATTCTGGTTAAGACTAAAATCCTTCAATCCATCGCTCTCTGCTCCTTCCCTTAACTTCCTGATCCATTCGGCTAACACTGGATTCTCCTCCTATTTAGAAGCAATCTTCTCAATCATTACCGGTCGAACTTCTAAATAAGACAACATAGCACCTTCTCTACTAGAACCAGCCTCGGATCTATAATTCACTTTATAAGCTTACAATGTTTTTAAATCCTTCCACTCAGCAATCATTGCTAAAACTGCATTCTGATGTTTCCTGCTAAGCGCATATGCCACCTTATTTCCTTTTCTGGGTGTATACTCAATTCTAAAATCATAAGCAGTAATAAACTCCAACCATCTTTGTTGTCTCATGTTCAACTCCTTTTGAGAGAATAAATACTGTAGCGACTTATGATTTGTATATAGCTCAAATCTCTCTCCAAAAAGGTAATGCCTCCATACCTTTAAGGCAAATATTACTGCAGCTAACTCTAAACCAAGCGTCGGATACATAACCTCATGCGGTCTGAGCTGTCGAGGTGCATAGGCAATCACTTTACCCCTTTGCATCAATACAGCTCTCAATCCTGTTCCACCCACACCAGTATAAGAAAATAAATTTTGATTCCCTTCCGAAACCACCAACACCGGTGCATGTGTCAATAAGTGTTTCAAGCTTTGGAATTCTTCCTCATACTTATCGGTCCATACAAACTTTACATCCTTTTGTGTTAGCTTGGTCATCGGCGCTGCTATCCGTGAAAAATCCTTTATAAATCTCCAATAATATCCGGCCAATCCTAGAAAACTCTTTATCTCGGTCACTATCTCAGGTCTCTTCAGGTTATTTACCGCTTCAATCTTAGTCGGATCTACAGATAACCCTCTCTTTGAGACTACATGGCCAAGAAACTTCACTTCCTTTTTCCAAAAATGGCACATAGAAAACTTTGCCTTTAATTAATGCTCCCTCAATGTCTCCAGCATAACCCTAAGATGAACTTTATGATCCTTCTCATCCTTAGAGTATATCAGAATATCAGCTATAAAAACCAACACAAATCTATCCAAATGCTTTCAGAAAATCCAGTTCATCAAATCCACAAAGAATGCCGATGCATTAGTGAGTCCGAACTACATAACTAACCATTTGCACGATCCATATCTCATCCTAAACACCGTTAAAGGGATACTATCTTCCGCTACTCTAAGTTGATGAAATCCCACTGCCAAATCTAATTGAGAAAATACCTTGGCTCCACTCAGGTGATCGAACAAATCGTCAGTTCTCGGTAATGGATATCAATTCTTTATTGTCTTCTCATTTAACTTGCGATAATCAATACATAGCCTTAACGATCCATTCGGCTTCTTAGAAAATATTGCGGCTGCTCCCGTAGGCGAACTACTTGGTCTAATAAAACTCTTGCCTTCCAAATCCATGAACTACACCTTCAACTCCCTCATCTCCGTAGGTGTCATCGTGCTTGGTGGCCTACTCACCGGTTCTTCTCTAAATCAATCTAAAAATCAGTGGCTCTTTTTGGTAGCAATCCAACTATAGGCTCGAAGACATCCACGAATACTCTAACCATGAAAACTTAACTCAACTATTCTTCCAACTCCACAATACCCAATAAAGCATTCACTTCGCAATTAGGTTTTCTACGGTATAAACTATATGATCACTATAATAAGGGTATCTAAGTGATATTTTCCTATCATGGAAAAATATCCTAACATCATATTCACTTAACCGATCTATCCAAAGAATAATCCCAAACCCCATAAAGTCAAACACATGAAAACTACAAATAAAAGTATAACCCGGCAAATCAAACTCTAAATGGTCACATCTCATTCCAAGCGTTGCATACCCTCCTATCGAATTTTCAACCCTTAAGGAAGTAACAAAATATGAGGATTCTAGGTTAAGCTAATCTAACAAACATCGAGATATAAAATAATGCGATGCACCAGTATCAAACAGAACGCTAACAGACATGCCGTGATTCTGAAGTGTACCTCCTAACACAGCCTTTCCCTTCTCCTGCACTACTGGCCTTGAAGCAGCGGGCTCCAATGCATACACTTGGCCTTTTCCATTCTTTGCAAGCTCCTTGCATTGATTCTTGTAATGGCCGATCTGATCATAATTAAAGCATCTAATGTTCTTCTTTCCAATCACCTCTTTTCCTTTTCCTTTTCCTTTTCCTTTTCCAGTACGACACTTGTGAGCATAATGTCCTTTCTTGTCGCACTTATAGAAAACCACCTCACACTTTCTTTTCTTCAGTGCTCCTCCCTTTTGAGCATTCTTCTCATGGAAAAACTTTCTCTTTTGGCCCTGCCCAACCTGGACCTCCTTCTCCTTCTTCTCCAAACAAACTAATATCTCCTCATGTCTCAATGCATTTCCACTACCATATCACATGGATCTCTGATGTGCGGTAAAGTATCCCTAGCCAACTTCGACTTCAAACCTCTAATAAACTTTTCATTCCTTTTCAATACTTTGTCAATAGTGGCGTATCCATACTAGGCTAACTCTTCGAACCTTCCAACATACTTTAGAATAGACATCTCCCCTTGTTCCAGCTCAGCAAACAACATAGATTGCACCATTACTGACATGAACCTTTCTTGAAAACTCTTTTTAAACTCTGCATGCGTCATAGTTTCCTCATCCACACCAGCTGTTATATTATTCCGAAAAAATAGAGTAGCTACTTGAAGCTGACTCAAAGGAAATCTCCTTTTCTGCTCGACACTGAGCAATAAATTAGCAAAAATGCTTTCACTGTGTAGCAGCAGTTTTCCACCACGATAACATCCTCAGTCCCAATGAACGACTTTTCGCTAAGCCTAGCATAGTCTATGCTCAAATTAGCACAGTGGTTGACTATCAGAGCTTCCTAAATTTCTCCTCCTGCAGCATTCCCTCCAACAACTCCAGCTGCGATTCAAGGTTGCATCATGTTCATGAAAAACTGATACATGTCTCCCATATCCACTTGTGGAACCCCAGCACCAACATTCTCATCTTGAGCCGGACCTTGAGTTTTTTAACATTCGGTCGGGCATTTCCATTTGTGGTGGTGCTGTCTCATCCTAGATTAACTCGGCCTCTTCTTCCGTCCATAGCTGTATTTAAGCTTCGTGAGATACAAAAGAATAGCCTAACAGTGATAGGAGTCTAGAGATAAATTGTCCACTTATATATAGCAAATACAAGTATGTAACTATAACATTATCCCATACCCAATCTTAACTCTAATTCCTAAAAATTATGTTTTCAAAAATCATTTTTAGTTGAAGTATTTCATAACTCATGCTCTGGTACCAAGTTGTAACATCCATTATCTAGAGGCCCAAAGCTAAGCGCTGTAGATGCAGCAGTCATTTATATTATTAACTTCTGGTGACTAAATACGGCGATGTTAATGGTATATATAATATCAGAATCACTTGAATATGAAACAAATCACATATTTCAAAACAATATTTTTCCATTATATTTCAAAACACATGTTCCATATTCATATTACATAATCCCGAAACGTTTCCTAGGCAATGAAAAAATATGCTTATTATAAAATACGCAAAGAGCGACATATGAAGATGCCCCCATGGATGATCAGAGTCATATAGTCATAATTAACATACTACATACACAATAAAAATAAATAAAAAAACAAAGAACTGAAACTCCTAATAGCTATCTGTTAGCTTCCTGCTCACCTTCATTAGCTCTATTCTTCATCTTACTAAAAACCTGAAAGAACCTCAACCCTCAGACTACTCAAATCAATTCTGAGCACCCGAGAGTTTAAGGGGAAGCATAAACTTGGAGTCACATTAAGCCTGGTGTGATTAATACTATACATCCCAGTTATTAATGTTAAGTGAGACTACGCCGCTTAGCAGAACGGATTTCCCCTCGCTAACATATTTTTAAAACATATCATTTTCAAACCTTTCCCTACAACCAAAACCGGTCAAATACTGTAAAGCATCATTGCGTAAAAATACATATCAAGTAATGAAAAATTATTTTTACATTCACTTTAGTTTTGTTTGGATAACTATTAACCTTTGGCTGACTTGGGCCTACCAAACAATATAAAAAAATCTAACATCTTTTAGACACTCCTTTTCTAGACGGTCTGTCCTTAACTATCTGTTGAATACTTCTCTTATGGACAGTCTGTCCCTAACTTAACATCTCCTAAGGTCACCTGATCTTAATGGTTTTGCGGGCTTACCAATGACCTATCTGAACACAAATATAAATTCCCTTCTGTGTGTAATCATAATTTTAGTCTTACTTGTGACAAAACCATACACAATGGAATTTTGGACTAAAATTAGCTTGGGCTAACAGCTAATGTAACATCTCCTTACTTAGAGGCCCAAAACTAACAGCTATGGATGATGTAGTCATCCATAATTATTAATCTTCGGTAACCAAATATGGCGGTGCTAGATTCATTGATACATAGTCACAATAATATGGAAAAAAAATTAACAATTCAAAAACATATTTCCATATTCTATTCAAAATATTTCATGTTCATTACAAAATCCTAAAACGTTAACCACGTTCAGGAAAATATAATTATTACTCATACACCAGAGTGACATATGAAGATGCACCCTCGGTTGATCAGAGTATATAATAAATCTAGTAAATTTGCCTTTACATCCAAATACACAGTAGAAAAGGATAACTCTAAATAACTAACTGCCTCTTGCACGCCTCCGAAAGCTTTATTCGTCTAAGAAGAGAACCTAAAAATCTTATATCTCAAACTACTCAAATAAATTGAGTACCCAAGAGTTTAAGGGAAAAAAACTTTGAGTCAGACATAAAGCTTGGTATGAATAATAATCTAACATCTCAATCTTTTTAGATACCTAGTGAGACCATGCCACTTAGCGAAACGGGTTTTCCCCTTACTCGTATCCTAAAACCCTTATAAAACCATATACTATGCTCCTTCATCCACAATAGTTAAAAACATACACTTTAAATATTTTGATGATATGTATATATTAAAACATCTAGGATTTCCCATCCCAGTTTAAGTTAATACCTTGTCATAAATCACAGTTTTAGGGTCACTATTAACCTATTAGTTTTCATAGCTTGCTAATAACATTCTCTATTACACATAAACATATTGTCCTAATTCATAGTTTTCATGAGATCACTAAGAACTTATAGGATCCTACCAATTAACTTAATTAATTCATGGGTCCCTCTGAACCTATTAGTTATTCCAAAAACTAATCCCCTTATCCTAGTTTTCATGGGTTGACTAGCAACCTATGGACTTATCCAGTAACTCACTTCTCATCCTAGTTTATAGGTTGACTAGGAACTTACTGATGCTTCCATTAACTCTTTTCTTATCCTAGTTTTCATGGGTTGAATAGGAACCTATTGACTGATGTCATTCCTTAATTCGAATATAGCTTTCGTGGGTTCACTACAAACCAATTAGCCCCTGCCAACTGTCCTCAATACATAGTTTTCATAGGTTTACTATGAACTTGTTGGTTACCTCCAATAACTACCTTATCATAGTTTTCATGGATTTACTACGAACCTATCTCCTGGAAAACTTCAAAGTTTAAGCATCATATATTTTTGGTCTCCTTGACTCCCTAGTTGCAATTCTACTGATTTATAATTTAATCAATTTATATTAACTACTGGGTTAACCTAGCTGGTTCTTCCATCCCTTTTTATCCCTAAAATACAGTTATGGGTTTGCAGGTGAATATATTCATAATTGAAGAAGAAAACATAACAATTCAACAATAACACTCTTATGGGTTTAAGGTCCTTGAAACACACTTCATATAAAACATAGTTAATCCCTTTAACTAATATTTTTATCAAGGCACTACTTCTTCAAATTTACTTACTTAAAGACATTTTAAAACTAATTTACTTACCCATGGGTTTTACCTTTAAAATTTGAGTTTGGGTTTAAAAACCTTTTGACACCTTCGAATCCTTTGCTTTCGATCTCATAGGATGACCTCCTTTGAAAGCCTAAAAATCCGTATTTAAAACATATGGCTCCTGCCTTTTGAATACTTTAAAACATCACTTTTGAAACCTTTTGACCTTGTTGAAATATTATCCTATAAATATGGAAGCATAACTTCAAAACCATTTGGAAGTGCTCTTTCGAAACCAATGAAGGTTACCCTTCGACCATTGAAAGTCCCTCTTTCAAAAGCATTAGGTTTATACTTAAAACATCATTTTGGGTGAAGGTGAACATAAGCAAAACATCTCTTTTGAAACTATTCTTTAATACAAAAAGTACTAGGGAAGGTTGATGGTGTCAAAACCATCCTTTCAAAAGCTTTAAAACATCTGGGTAAAACAACTGAAGGTTAGCTTTGAAACCTCTTCCGAAATCATTGCCTTTGACACCCCTAACCCCTTTCGAAAGCATTAGAAAGTGGCTTATATTTATAAAACAACTAAACCTTTCGAGAACATTGATGCCTTCAATGCCATTGGAAAGTCGCCAATACACAGATGGTTTTCGACTTGGTCAAAGCTACCCCTACCAAAAGCTTTAAGCAAAATCAAAGTAACTCCTTCGGAAGCTACTACTTTAAAACAAAGGCGGCACCTCTCTTTCGAAAGACTTTTTGAAATACTCTTTCGAAACCATTGGTTTTGAATTCTTCGAAAAAAAATTAAAGACATGCAAGCACTTTTCTTTTAAAACAAACTAAAACAAAGGAACCGACCCCTTCGAAAGGTACCTTTCGACACCCTACCTTCTGCCTTTCTCCAATCTAGTACGTACCATTTAAATGATACCATGTGTATTTGTTTGCTAGTTTTGACCTAGAAGGTTTCGATTAGGTTGGAGGCGAAAGGTCTTGGTCGAAGGGAGCTTCTAAAGAAGGCGGAATCCCTTTTTCTAAGCAAAAAGGTTGTTTTTACCAAATAAAGTGAAGTTTTTGTAACAAACTTGCCTACTTGTAAGCACATGTGGTTTACACTGAACTTTCAAATTATTTTACTAAAATTTTCCACATTTTCTCAAATCTTAAAATGCGCTAACTTTTAACAATTAAGCCATTCCTATTAATATAACAATTAAATCATTTAGGTCCTCCTTTCAAATTAAATTAATTTCCATACTAAATCACTTAGTAAAAATCCACAAAAATTCCAGAAATTCACTTTAATCATGTCATCTAACATATCAAAATTTCAGACCCAATTTCTAGATATATTTTTCGAAATAAATTTATAAACCCAAATAACCATATTTTCCTTCAAAAATTCATAACTAATTCAACACGGCTTGAAAATTATAAAAATTGAAAACCAACTCCAAAATCATGTTTTTCATAACATGTAATTTTTCCATCACATTTAAAACTCCTTTAACTTCGGTTTTACCCTAAAACTGTGTATATGTCCATTTCAATGTCCTTGTTTAAACCATATAAATTATAAACCAAGCATATCATCATTCAATATATCATAGAAACAAATTTATCCTTAAATCCAAAACCATACGATTATAAAACCAAAAATAGAGATGTAGTGATTATTATTCACCTTAGATTGGTTAAGAAAATCGATGGTTGGTTGAGATTGATTTCTTCTAGCTTGATCGTAAGCTTTAGATTTATTTTCTCTTCTTTGTTATCTTCTTACTGGCCAGCTCTCTTTTATCTTATGGTTAAATTTTTACTTGTGATAAAATGAACGTGTATGGCCCAAAGAAAATGGTATAAGGGTGGAGAATGTGGGCGGCAATTACCCTAATGTCCTTATATTTTAACTAACATTTAACCATTTATAAGTTCATTTGATTTAAACAAGCACAGTCACTTATTTTATTAATCAATCTCAATCTACTTATCTACAATATTATATTTAATTTATTCAAATTAAATCTCCTAAATAATGTCAATAAAATTTAGGGGTGTTACTGCTAATGTACAGGGTGTGACCCTATACCAGTCCTATCTAATATTCTAATATCTGAGTCATTTTACTTAGGGATCCCATTCCATAATTTTCCTTGAAAACATTTTTCAAAATAATTTAAAACCTTTAAATCAAACTCATATAAGGAAAAAACACACACTCTATGCTTTACTCAACATCACCTTGCCATGTTATATATATACACCCTTTACTCAAACCTTAGTTGGTGAAAACATTTAAACACTTGAAAGTACCCCTTTCAATTCCATTGAAAGCGCCCCTTTCAAAACCAAGTAAACCCATTCATTTATCTAAGCCGAATGGCCAAAACCTTCCTTTCGAAACCATTCTCAAAACCCTTTTGAAACCTTTGAAAAACTTCCTTTCGAAAGCTTTTAAAACTTTAGACATCCTATCATAAAACACTTCAAAACTTTGCCTTTAGAACCCCTTGGAAAAACCCTCCATTTTAACCCTTTCGAAACCATCAGAAAACATTAGCTTTCATCTCCTTCGAAACCATTGGAGAACCACCCCTTCGAAACCATTTTAAATACCTTTCGAAAGCATCAAACCTTTAGAAACTCAAACCTTTCGAAAGCACTTGGATTCAATTTAAAATACGCGGAAAAGCACCTTTCAAAACCATTTAAATCAACTCTTTCGTAACCATTTGGTTATACTTCAATCAGGATAAAAGGGTCAGGAAAACTATTTAAGTCGAAAGCCCACCTTTCGAAATCATTCCGAAGTAAAAAGTGACGGTGTCGAAACCACCCTTTCGAAAGCATTGGAGAAGTGGCTAATTTTAAAAGCTAAGTATACCTTTCGAAACCAGTGACTTCGAAAGGTAGAAAGGCGACAGCTAGGAGTTTCAACCCCTTCAAAAGCATTTAAGATAAAAGAACGCAACCCAATTGAAACCTTTTCTTTAAAAACATTTGACTTGGTCGAAATCTAACCGAGTCAAAAGCATCCTTTCAAAAGCAAAGTAGGTGCCACTTCCAGTTTTAAACAAGGCATACTACAATCCCTTCGGAACTTAGCATTTTGACTACATACCGTCTGCCTCTATCCAATAAGCTATGTACCAAGGAACTTGATATCATGCGCATCGGTTTCGAAAGCATGGTGGCGAAATGTCCTAGTCGGAATCCTTGGTGCCGAAAGTAGCGAAACATGCTACAAATATGTTGTTATTTTTTTTAACTTAAAAGATAAATTTTCCACTAACCTGCTAATATTTGTCAAATTTTCATTGGTTTCTAAACACCTTTTTTAAAAAGTGCGGCCAATATTTTCAAAAATAAACAAAATTTATATTTTATAAAATATCCTTTCTCCTTAGTTAAATATATAAAACATTTATGTCCCATACCTTAAATAATTCTACCTATTCATCAAAACATTTAGGAAAATTCTATAAAAATTCCAAAAAATCCTATTAAATATGTTTTTTAACATATATAAATCTTAGACGCAAATATATTTATTTTCCAGAAATAATTTATAACCCAATAAGTCATTTTCTTCACTAAAAAATTAATATAAAATCCATATTAATTCAAAAAAATTATAAAGATTGAAACCCACCTCTAAAGTATTATTTCTGATCTAACTTAAATTTGCAAGGCATTTGGATGTCATTTAATAGGATTTTCATATCAAGTACATCATAAAAATCAATATTAACATTCATAAATCGTCAACAAGCATATATAAATATTTAATCATTCAAAACATGGCACAGACATGTAAAAACACTTCGGGTTATCATTAAAATCGAAAACCGTAAGAAAATGAGATGTAGTAATTATTCGTCTTAGCTTGTGATTAAAGATGTGAGATTTAAATCAAACTTGATGTTGATTAAGCTTCCCTTTTAGTTTTCTTCTTCTTACTCTTGAAAATGGTGGCCGACCTCTCTTTAATTTTAATTTTTGTAAATGAATGCAAGTGAGAACTCACAGCCAATGGTTTAGAGTATTAGAGAGCCCTTTTCCTAACCCTCCCTTGTAACACTTATTTTCCTAGCACATTTTTTTATATATGCTATTTCGTTTTGATTTACAAATTAGCACGGCACAGCTACCCTTAATTATAATTAAATCTCTTTCCATTAATGATCTTACATTATTTTATTTTGTTTAACTAATTAAATATCCTAAATATGTTACTAAAAATATGGGGTATTACAGCTTGGCTAGTGTAGGGGATTTGCTTCTGATGACCAAGGGTGACCTCAGTGGGTAGGCTGTCATTTACAAGATTTAGGTTGAGGCACTTCCTAATGAGGTTGGAAGTGAATTTTAATGACCCAACTTTTCGACCCTTGAATGTCAATACCAAATACATCCACGGTATCGTGTGTCATGCACCTAAGTGCTGAAAAGATAGATAGTTAGATTAAAAAAGATAGAAAAGTAATAGAACAAGGAAGAAACAACATAATATCAGAATCTTACAATGGAATGGCAACATATAATATCAAAAGGATGGTACAAACGGTTACCTCAAATATAGAATAATTTTGAGTTACTAAACCTAAGTATTATCATCAGCCTAAATAGTTATAACTGCATGTCCTCACATTATTGGTAGATACATACAAAATACAGTGCAACATAAATGGAAATAGATAGATAATGGAAGCCTCCAACTCATCTTTTGAACTCTGAAGTGTCTAAAGTTTGACATGCTTTTACTCAGCTTACTTAAAATAGCACATTAGAAATTTAGGAAAAATAAAAACCACATGTTAAACATAATTCTGGTATGATAAAACTCGAGATACATGAATACATGTAACATTAACTATGAGACCGCACCGATCACTGTAAATGTTTTTCCCTCAAAAGAAACTAACCATTCATTAATTTAATATGCCACATGCATCTCATAATACAACGATATTAGAAGTACATCTAAAATTTTTAAGACGTTCACATAGGGATTTTCCATGAAGATCTCTTCGGTAAACTCGAATCCAATTTCCTACACAAGAGTCAGAAATAACCTCCGAGCTTTGTATATCTCTACATAAAATATATCAATTAGGAGATACATAGCTGGTCCATGTGCAAATACGTGATCCCAAATATCATCAACTCCCGCTAGCAACATCTATAAGCATACTCTAGATATGGAGTTTGTATATCCTGCTGCGGTTTCCACAGACTATAAGGCATACTCTATTTTCTGTCATTTTTGATGTCGAGGTCACATGCGACAACTCTCACAGAATCTTTATAACTCAAACAGAATACAAATAGCTCTATGGTTTCCTATATAGCCCATTTGAAAAATTCTAATGCTAACCTCTCCCTTAGACTTAACCTTAGGATAGACAATCCAACTCTATAACATTCCCGCTCACAACCACTTCAAAACATGAACTCGTGTACTTGTTTTAAAGTAGTATCCAGTAAGTAAAACACTTACCGATCTTGGATCCTCCAAAATCAACTGATGAATTTCCAATTAATTAAATTCTAGTTCTTTTAGATGTAAGTGAACTATATAAAGTGAGGTCCTCCCCCAGAGGGTCTCCTATATATAAACTCTTAAAGTTAGAGACATCTCATCTCCTCCCCAGGATGTCTCAAATCATATGAAGTTGTGAAGCTTTTAGATACTTCTTAAGTTATATTTGGTCCAGTTCAATAGTCGACTAATTGAAATATAGTTCTTAAAACGATTTCTTATAGAAATCAAGGTTTGTATACTTAACAAGTTTCCGACCTTCCCAAAAGCCAAGAGTGAAGCCAATAAGTGAGAGCACAATTACTTCTATCCCTACTTGAACATTAATCTTAACACTCATAAATAGATAAGCCTACTTCGTTGGCTTTTAGTGTTAAGTATAGTAGTATTGACTTTTCATAAACAAGTAAGTAATCAACACGATTGACATGCGCCCAACCATTCAAACTTAAGTATTCCTCGATCAAGAGTAAAGCTAATAGGTTAGAGCATATTTGATAATATCCCTACTCGAATCTCAATCTTAACTCTCACAAATAGATAAGCCCACTTCATCGGCTTTTAGTGTTAAGCATAGTTAATTAATTTAAACAAGTAATTAAATAAAAAATGATTTAGCCACTAAGAAATTCCTATCCCTTTTTTAAATCCTTTGTTTATAATTAAAAACCCTTTTTAGAAATTATATATATATATAGTAATTTATTTATAAAACTAGATATTTAATAAAACAATTTAATAGATATTATATTACATAAGATGTTAATACTTTAATAAAATAATTAACTACTTTTATAAAAATTATATATAACTTAAAATACTTATAATGGATTTTAAAACATTCATTCAAAATATTACTTAAAAGCAATAAGTTCATAGTTTACATAAAAACTTGAAAAAACCATGTTTTCCTTATATTTAAAAGTAAAGCTTCCGCTTTAAAAATTTATAACTAATTCTTAAAAATACGTAAAAATTCCAAACCACTTTTAACATGCTGTAGTATTTATTAGAAAACACTTAAAGAAAGAATGAAACAAAGTACTTTAATTTAAAATCATTTTCAAACATTTGAAGTTCAAAAACAAAGGTTAAACGGGGTAGTTTTGCACAAGTGAAAGTTTGACTACTTTTCGACATGTAACTTAACTTTTTAACATCCAATATTTTTATAGAAATAAACCTTCATAACATGCACCATAAATATGGTAAGAAAACCCTAAGGATATTTCTACAAAGTTACTTATAAATTTTCGAACAAAAAGTAATTCTTAAGTGCATTCATAATGACTATCGCAATAAGTGAACTTTCAAATCCGAGTCCAATTAAAAATAAAGTCAAACTACAACCTATATTATTTGATTTAAGGCTTTGCAACAAGTCATACAAGTTCATTCAAGTCCACACATATGGATTTCATATGCCATATTCTTTTAAACCGAGAATCAAATCCAATATTACAACATATAGCAATGCCAATTAAAATCTCATATAAACAATCAACACATATACACATTATATTCATTCAATGGCGAGTTAGCTCACTCTTAACAAGTCAGACAAGCAAGTATAAGCTTCCACTTCCTACCTAAACCTTGCATAACACCTGGCTTCCTAACATTCCTTACTTTATTCGAGTCCTAAGGCTATACTGCCTTGAATATTGCTCATGGCCTTAAGTTGTAGGGGGAGTTGTGCTTCACTTCTTCAAAATCTAAGTTGATGGAAATTGTTGTGATGTTGTCATAAAGTCCTTGGCCAGGTTTGAGTTGATTTGGAGATGTTTAGAAATTAGTAGTGTTAGGAAATTTATGGAGACAGAACAAGAGTAAAGTGTAATATTCTTGCACTAAAATGTGAAATAAATTCAAGAGCCAAGTCCACTCTTTTGTAGAATTCAAATGGTAGCCTCACCCTTCTCTCTCACCCTTATAGTCGGCCATGGAAGGCTACACCCCTCCCTCTACACACACATTCTCCATCATATCGCTTTTCCGCTTCTTTCCTAAGCAAATGACCAAACTACCCCTTACACACAAATATCTCCTTAACTTCTAGAAACTTCTAATTACAATCTGAAGCAAAGCGTGTTAATGAGTTACTAGAGTCCTTATATGCCAATTAAATAAGTACAAAAAGAGCTCCAATAACTTATGTCAAATAAAGAGCTGTCTATCGATAAAACGAATTTCAATCATATGATCGATATTTCTTTAAAGTATTATATGTAAACAAATTCCAAAAAAAATTCTTATCATCATTTATTAATTAAAAGACGTTTAACAAGGTTATAAAATCACATTTATAGGACTTAACTATATGTCAAAGTTTTAAGATGTCCAAAGACGAAGTGTTTAAAATTACAGATCGCTACATTCTCTCATACTTAGAATATTTCATCCTCGAAATTCAGGCAAGAACAATAGTCAAAGAAGATAGAAGAAATAAGATACATATATAGAGTGTTGTTGAAACATATACAAACTAAAATATGAAACAAAAATGCATATTGAGAGACTTCCGCCTCAAGCGGTGAGTGCTACAAATGACATATGATGCTAAGACAATAAGAACGTACTAGTCCATATACAACTCTAGATAGGATTCTCTTAGACTATGCTTTATCTCCCATGTACAATCTTGATCATCCTCTCCACTATACCTTAACTAACTTAACAACCTTAGTCCTCAGTCGCTTCATATCTCTATCAATAGTACAAACATGTTGTTTCAATATAGTCAAATTTAACACAACCTCCAAGTCCTCTTGTTGCGATGCTTCTATAATCATAGATGGATCATGTACAAACTTATGCAAATGCAACACATGAAATATATTGTGCATACTCGATAGTTTATTCAATAACTTGACTCTATACAGGAGTGTACCAATTCTCTCCAGAATTGGGAATGCTTTTATATAACGAGGAGCGAACGTCCCAGCACTTCCAAACCAAATTACACTTCTCAATGGAGAAACCATTACAAACACAAAGTCTCCATCTGAGGACTCCAAGTCTCTAGACTCTTATCTGCAAAGCTCTTCTATCGATTCTATGCTTCCTTGATTTGCTTTCGTATCTTTGTTACCTTATCCGATGTGTAACAACCCGCATATTTTACAATTCGTATATTTAAATGTTTAATTTAAATATAGCATCATTAGTCGGATTTAAGTCTGAAAATGTCACTATTTCGTAAAATAACAGGTGAGTTAGTGAAAAGACAATGGGGATCGTGCTATATGGAAGTATCTATTTGAACACACAGTCAAATAGATATTCAGACGTCTGAAATGAGTAATTCAGACGTCTGAAATTGCTCGAGTTCAACCAGAAAGGAAATAGGCTAAAATTTCCATTTTTAGACGTCTAAAATGAATGATTCAGACGTCCGAATATTGTACTAAACAATATTTCTTTTCCAGATTCAGACGTCTAAATTGGAAATTTCAGACGTCTGAATGAAGATTGAAATTGAGATTCAACAATTTGGACTCGAGACCACTTCCGTTGAGTCCAAAATGATGTTTGGGACCTTTTCGAATATAAACATTGATATGTTTGGAGCTAGCTAAAATTTCGACCTTTTCACTTAGGGTTATGGGCTTGGGTTTCAGCCCATTAACCTAACATATCAACCCAACTCCACTCCACTCCTCTTCATTCCTTCATAATATTTCCAACAACTTAAGCTTTAGCAAAAATGGTGGAGGAGATTGGAAATTTAAAATCCCAAGCCCTAGTTTCTTTAGCAAATCCATGCTTTAGCTCCAAAATCAATTAGAAGCTTAGGTAAGCATCTCCTTCTTCTTCTCAATCTCAATCTCAATCTCCCTCCCATTTCAGAAATTTCCTATAACCTAATTTGCGAAATTTTTGCTTCTAGACTTAGATTGGAGTTTTTAGAGTTGAGATTGAAGAGTGGTTGAACCTCCTTTGTTTTCAAGCTTCTCCTTCCTTGTTTTTGGGTTTAAAGGTGAGTTTTTGAACTCACATCTACGTCTATAGCTTTCGTTGTTGTTAGGTATGAATTCCTAACATCTATTCATGTTCATTTGTTTTTGAGTTGAATTGGTTTGATGAATATTCCAATTTTTGGTGTTTTGAAACCAAAATCTATGGAAATCCTTATATGGATGATGGACATATTGATCGGAGTGTATTGATGAGTATGTAAGGTTGGGTAGTCGTTTGGCGTAAACCCCTCGCAATCGTCACTAATCTGATCGCTTCCGATATGATGTGGCCTAGGCAAAATATCGCCCAGAGCTTCAGGTCTTTGGAACAATGTAGAATAATCAAGCAAGGATCATCGTCCTAATTCCATCTTAGGAGTCATGCCTTAGGAATTTATTCAAGTCGTAGGACCTGTTCTATGCTAATTTCTTTTATGATTCCTTGTTTTATAAATCACGATTGTTTGATATTCATTTTTAAAATAACATTTTCTTCTCCTTTCTTTCTTTCTTAAAGAAAAGAAATGGTTAGATCTAATCGACCTAGTACCGGCCAATCAAGTGCTACTCCCCAGGATGGAGTATTTATGTCCTCCCAACAACTTCTTGACCTTGTAAAGAATGCTCAAGCTGTCAGACCCATTCCAGAGCCTATTCACCCAAAATCCGAATTTGCACGCCTGTGCAGTGATTATACAAATTTGGGTGGAAAGTCGTTCATGGGTTCCGAGGGCGTTATCGAAGTCCAAGCTTGGCTTAGAACATGCGATCGTATCTTTTCACGCATGAATCTTATTGATCTTCATCGAGTCCAAGTGGCTTCCAGTATTCTCCAAGAAAGAGCATTAGAATGGTATGAGCTTTTGATTTCTGAAATTATCGAAGCGGATCTTACTTAGGAGCAATTTCGGGAATGATTCGAACTAAAGTTTATGCCGGAAGCTGAAAAAGTGACTTTGGCCTGTCATTTTATTGACTTTATTCAAAGTGAATCCTCCATGGCAGATTATGTCACATCTTTCGAATCTCTCTCTAAATATGGGGTCGAGTATATTAATACCCCATTGAAGAAAAATCAGAGATTTTTTTATGGCTTGAACAAAAAACTCAAGAAGCCATTACTTCTGAAATTGAAAGTTTATTTTGATCAACCTATTGATATCGCTCTTCGACCTGAAGAGGCAGATAAAGAAAGTGATGTTGAAGTTGGGAGTGCCAAACCGAACTTCAACAACAAGGAGAGACCTAATAAGTTCAAAGGTCCTTATCCCAACAAGAAAGGGAAGCAAGTAACGCCGGTAGCAAAAACTCCTACCTCTAGCCGTGGAGAATGCTACAATTGTGGCTCTAAGGACCATTATGCAAACAAGTGCCTGAAGCCCCTTTCTTGCCGCATTTGCAAGAGTTCAGGTCATACTATATCTTCATGTCCCAAACTTCAAGCAAGAAGGAGGGAAAGCTTAATGTGGTGCAAGCCCCTAGTAACACTTCTCATGGTCGAGGTATTTCTTATTCTATCTTTGATGGCATTATTGTGTTTCGTGATCATCCTATTCGAGTTCTTTTTGATATGGATGCATCCCATTCTTTTATATCAAAAGAACTTGTTGATACCTTGTCTTTAAGTGTTGTGGTTTTAATGACTTCTTTGAGAATTGCGAATCTGGTTGGTGGATCCACAACACTCAGTTTGCTTTGTAAAGATGTCGAGATTATTTTATGTGATTTTTCTTTTCGAGCCGATTTGCATGTCATGCGTTACTTAGGCTTCGGAATGATTTTGGGAATGGATTGGCTTAACCGTTATGAAGTCCATATCCTATGTCCTGAGAGGACTATTCATCTTCGACATCCTCTGTTAGCACCAAAATTGGTCACTAACACCCTTAGAATGATTGTGTAGAGAGATTAATGAAGAAGAGAAATTTAAACAGAGAAGAAAACATAAATTTAAATGCAGAACACCGAATTTATAGTGGTTCGGCATAACTGCCTACATCCACTTTGAAGTTGATTTCCATTGATTTTCTTGATAGTCGATTACAGATACAATCCGTTTTTTGCTACTTGAATACAATTGCAAAGTAAAAGAAATAGGTGTGAAATGAGTCTTGAAAATGGTAGAGTCTCCCCAGTGTTCTCTAGAATCTGATCCTTTTTTCTGTGCCCCTGCCCCTCTATTTATAGACGAAGGTGGGTCGGACTTCCCTGGTGGGCCAGGTAGCTGGATAACTCGGTCCAGGTAGGATGTGCCCTGTGCGCCGAACCGAACAGGCCGAACGGTTAAAGGCCGAATCCGTCTTTCCATGTCGAACGACTTCTTCGTTGTGTGGGAGGAATAGGCCAAGCGATAATCGAGGCCGGACGTGCTGGGGAGAAGGCCGAACCACCTTTGATTACCGAACATTCTTGGGAGGCCGAACGCGCTTTGGTCCGAACGATGCGATGCCGAGTAGTATAAAATGTTGGTTTTCCAGGCCGAACGTTCAGAGATGCCGAACATACTCTACGCCGAGTGTTCCTTATAGGCCGAACGTTTACTTTGGCCGAACGTTCACTTTGGCCGAACGTGCTTGCGAGGCCGAGTATCCTTTGGGATGCCGAACGTTTACTTTGGCCGAACGTTCTGAATGCCGAGTGGAGCAATTGTGCCGAATGTTATCTTTGGCCGACCAATGGTGTAGAACCACTTAAATCCCCACGCCCTTGGTATGCCGAGTACTAAGTTGCCTGGTCAAATCTCCAGGAAACACTTGCCCCAAAAAGTGTGTTACGTGACCGAACGTGATACAATTTAGATTACTCACCTTCCATGCTTCGCTTCGAACCTTGGTCATCACTCTTGGGGGACGCATGACTCTCCTGGCCGAACGTGGCATAGATTCCGAACGATCCACGTTAGCCGAACGATCCACGTTAGCCGAACGATCCACGTTAGCCGAACGATGCACGTTAGCCGAACGGTATCGCTTTGACCGGTAGAACCGGTCACAGTCTCTTCAACTTCTTCTTCTTCCTTATAAAACCCGACCTCTCCTTCTTCCTTCTTTTTCTTTACTTTCACTTCTGCAATTTCGAACTTTTGAACTACCCCTGTCATCATATTCTAAGGACTTCTCAACCCTTTCTAAAGCTCGATCCACGAACTAGGTAAAATCCCTTTATCCAACTACTTTCCCTGATAAGTTTCGATCAATCGGCTTAGGTCAGAATCATGGTCGAACGGGCTACGTGGGCGGAGGACCCAAACTTCGATTAGGATAACTCCAAGGCCGAGCGAGGTGAGGTAGGGAGAAGTGGCTAGGGATGATCGCTCGTAGGGGTTGTCTTGTTGTTTGGGAGAGATGCTGTGGTTCGGCACGGCGCCCTTGTATCAGACGAGTTTTGGGAAAGGGAAAAGGTGGAGGAGAGGAAAATTTGAAGGCCGTGCCGAGCGTCGAAGCTCGGCCTAACCTAGGTTCGACACGACACATCATTGGCCGAACGATGGGATGGAAGGTTAGGGAGTTAGTGTGAGTCGGCGAGGAGGCTGAGTGTTGTTTCGGCCGAATGGTATTTTGGCCGAATGATACTCTGCCGAGCGCTACCCAGTACGAACTGTAGTTAGGCCAAACGAGAGTTGTAGGCCGAGCGATAACTTCGCCGAACAATAGGATAGCCGAACAAACATCAATGTCGAGCCATATCAAGGCCGAACAACCTTACACCGAATGATGCATAAATGCCGAACCAAACCCGCCGAACAATGCATAGCCGAACCACACATAAATGCCGAACAGATGTGCCGAACAATGCCTAACCGAACCACACTTAAATGCCGAACAAACGTGCCGAACAAAGCATGCCGAACGGTCGTAAAACAAGGGCAATGACTCTAACATGCTAGCATATCGAACCGATTTGAACTGATAACCTCCTACTTCCAGTAGTCATAAATCTGAACTTTTCTTAACGTAATCAGATAACTTCTTCTGACGCTCCCTGGACTTGAAACTATAATCATCGTATGGCGGGCTTTTGGAGACGGTCAGCGATGACGGTCTCCGAAGGCGAGGGTTATAATCTTAGTTTCATATTAGTTACCTTGCGACTTCCAAATTTTCAATGCTTATACACGATTGATTGCACTAGTTCACACACCACGTGGGGGGGATTATTCGTGTTGTTAATTCTGACATCGATCATTTTTAAAGTATAGTTCCCATAGGTGTTTTGTCAGATCCACTATTTATTGAAGATGTCTAAAAGATCCATCTCCGCCACCATCTCAGACAGGCCCGGGCCGTTTTCCAAACAAGGGGGCGCAGACACTTCTAATCCATCAACCTCCCCCACTCATGATTTTTCTCCTGATACCCTGGAGTCAATGATCCTCCTGGATAATCCGATCGATTCACAGGCTTCGAGGATTAACGAAGCCGCGCTCCGGCGGATATGTTCGATTCACGAAATCCCTTTTGCTGACGTGTTGGTTCCGTCGGGCCGTGATTGTCCAAACCTTTCCCCAGTCGGATACACCGCCTGTAATAAATTTATGTGCTGGGTGGGCAGCGTACCTCCGTTCAATTTGTTCCTTCGGGATGTGTTGCAACGTATCGACGTCTCCCCGTCGCAGCTACACCCCAACGAACACGCGCTCATATATGGGACTTACCTCCTCTTCATTGCCGTCTTCTCTAGACCTCCAACTCCCAACGGCATCAGATATATTTACATGATCAAGAAGCGAAAGGATAGCCCCTCTTTCGTGTTCCTCGAGCCGTATCACAAGTGCCAAATTCTAACCGGAGCGTGGAGCAAGTTTTCCCTGTACAAACAGGAATAGTTCTATTTGCGCTGCCCTCCCAGCTTCGCGAGGAGATGGGTTGAAGGAAGTAAGTCTTCTTCTTTGAATGGTGCTCATGTTTTTATCGATGCTATGCTTTTCCTAACTCTTGTTTTATCTTTCCAGATGTCAGTCCCCGTCCCGAGGACCGTGGTCACTCTAAGGCTGTTGAAGCTATCAGGGCTCTTCCTACCAAAGAATGAGACATTCAAACTCTCATCTCGAATGCGTCGTTGTCGAGGTTTCGGGCTGTTAGCCGAAGGTCGTCGGGTGAGTCTTCCCGAGGGCATCCCCGCTCCTAAGCCCAAATCCGGTAAAAGGAAAAAGTTGGCTGGATTGTCATCACGCCACACCCGCGGTGCACAGGAGGAGGGGGAGATCAAAGAGGGTGAGCCCCCTGAAAAACAAGGTGAGAATGTGGGTCGCACCCCGGATCCACTGGTCGAGGTGCACGATATTGAGACGTCATCTTCCCATTCGAAGGGAAAAAAGAAGTTGATGTATAGGATAAGGAAGGAGAAGGTTGGCGGAACTTCCAAAGTTACGCTCATCCCGGCAGAGAAAGAGGCTTCTTCACAGCGAGTGGAAAGTTCTTTAAACGGCCTGTCGAATCTCTCCATCCCCGATGATCTGCTTAACTATGACTTTGGCGATCCGGGGGCATTCAAATTCCATTCGCCCATTAGAGGCGATGTGGGCATTCTGTCCCAAAGTCAGAGAGAGAAAACCCCTATTAGTAAGGCTACTGGTCCGTCTGGGGGAAACACTAGGACACACACGAACACTTGCACCTCAAGTCTTACTTAGATTTTTTTATATAACTCCCCTTGCTAATTCGCTGTTATTTGAATTTCGTGCAGGTGACATGGGACGCTCACACAGATTCGATCGCCTCCGTGGCTCTTCTATTTTTCATCCGTCCGGACGGGACTCGGGCCCGAGAGACGTCGAGATAAAGATGGTGATGGTGGTAGGAACCGTCATTCTCGGGACTTATCATCTCGGAAGAAATCGTATTACCAGCCCAAGCATCACCGACTGCCCCCTTCTCATTCGGGGCAAAGTCAAGATCAGCATGGTTACAAGGGTCGTAGTCTGATATCCCCCGAGATCAACGCTCTGATTCTTCTTCCACTCGACAGTCTCGAGATTCTCATAGAAAGGACGAACTTGCAAAGCCGTCTCCTCCTGCTCATGCACTGGATCCCACAACATTAGAGAGACTGAGCGAGCTCAAGGCTACATTTCCCAAGATCTGCTTCGATGGGTTGAAGTTCCTTCCGGCGATTCATCCTATACCTGGAGATGTTAAGCAAAACGACATTGCCTGCACCAACGACGTCTACGTTCAACATGACGCGTTCGTCCACCTAGCTGAGAAACTCTCCGAAGTCTCTGTGGAGCGCCAGCATGAAATAGACCGTTTGAAACTTGAGGCTACCCACGATAAAAGCATCATTAAGGCCCAGGACTAAGAAATCACCACTTATAAATCTGAACTCGAGGCCGCCCACCGGAGTGCCAGGGATACTGCCGAGGCCGTCTCTCGCTTGGAATCAACTCACAAAAAAGAGCTTGACGAGGCGGTCCAATGATGTGGGGCTTTGGCCTTGGAGAAAGACTCCGTTCAAAAGCAGAGGGATGCGCTCAGCGCTCGGGTCAAGGAACTTGAAGAGCTTCTCCGTAGAGAGAGGTAGGAGAAAACGGCTGCCCAGGAAGAGTCACAGCGATACTGTGACGAGATCTTCGCCACCCGACTTTTAAAAGAACAACTTGAGGGCGAGCTCTCCACGGTTGAGATGTTAAAGATTGAGGCCCGTGAGGAGGGCAGGAGGACGGCGTCGACGGATATCGATTCCCGCCTTGAGGCTGCCAGGGAGGAAGGTAGAGAGGAGATGAAGACTGCGTTCGACCCACTCATTGTCGAATTACCCTCCCGCGTGCTCATGCACCGTGACCTAACTTTTTTGGGCGATGGCTATCTTGAATCGTTGTTCGAGGCGTGGGAAACTTTAATTCAGATCAGGAAGGCCGAGCGTGGTGTCGAGGAGGTTGACGAGGAGGATTTAATGAAGGAGTTTCTGAAGGGAAATGAGCCTTCGGACCTATCGGCGGCCAAGGCTCTTTACTGCAAAGGCTCCCCCTCGAGGAAAGGGAGAGAAGTTGTCGCCGGCCCATCCGGGGCCGAGTCTCCTGTTCACATGCCTTCCCAGCCGGCCGGTCAACCGACACTTGATCCCTTTGAACAGCACACTGGCTATGATCCGGAAGCCCCCGGCCTGGGCATTCATGTTTTGTCTCCTATCCCGGAGGGAGAAACTCCTTTGACAGAAGAGAATTTGCCAGAGCCTGGTAGATAACTTTCCACTTTGAGATTTTTAAAGTCGTCATTCTTTGTGAAGTACTACTGCATTCTAATGCTCATCTTTTCTGATTTTGTGCAGGTCGTTCCGACCCCGATCCCTCTCCGAGGAGCGATGTCGTCAAGGAGGTGGAAAAGTCCGGTGGGGGTGCTCATGTGGGTGAGGTTCCTGGGCCAGATGCTCAAGTGATCGGGGCGCTTGACGAAGGCAAATCCGATTCCTCCTCTGGGAGTTATGAAGTAGAAGTCACAGGCGCCTCTGAGCATACATCTGAATTGAGCATGAAGGAGCGGCTCGAGAAAGAGAAAGGAGATACAGTCACGGTCAAGATGGAGCCGCGTGAAGTGGACCTAGATGATCCCTTGAACAAGCCATTGAAGGTCATCTTTCCCAGCAGGTCCAAGCCCATGGATGTTCCCCCTACTTCTTCAGTGGTTACTGCTCCATCAAGGAAAGGTTCCAAGGGTAAACGCTCTTGGGAAGAGTCGTCTGGGAAGAAGCCGAAGAGGCACAAGAAATGACTACTGTCTTCGTTCAATGAGAGTCAGTATAAGTCACGTAATAATTTTTGTAATTTTTGTAGATAGAACGTTGGCTCTGAATTTTGAAGTGTTTGTAGCAGAAAACTTTTCCTGAATAAAGTTTAGTTCCATTTTCTGTCTTTTCAAAAGATTCTTATTATTCAGTTTTCCTTGTGACTGTGATATATTCCGGTCCACATTTTGGGGACTTGGAGAATTTTTACTGTTCATACTCGAGTTCGCGCTTCGGGGACTTAGAGTATCCCAGTCCGCACTCCGGGGACTTGAAGATTTTGAAGTCGTTTATACTTGAGTCCGCGCTCCGGGGACTTAGAGTACTCTAGTCCGCACTCCGGGGACTTAGATTTTTTTATGCGCTTATGCCTGAGTCCGCACTCCGGGGACTTGGAGTACTCCAGTCCGCACTCCGGGGACTTGGAGATTTTCATTCGTTTATACTCGAGTCCGCATTCCGGGGACTTTGAGTACTCCAGTCCGCACTCCGGGGACTTGGAGATTTTCATTCGTTTATACTCGAGTCCGCACTCCGGGGACTTCGAGTAATCCATTCCGCACTCCAGGGACTTGGAGATTTTTACTTGTTTATACTCGAGTCCGCAATCCGGGGACTTTGAGTACTCCAGTCCTCACTCCGGGGACTTGGAGATTTTTATTCGTTCATACTCGAGTCCGCACTCCGGGGACTTCGAGTACTCCAGTCCGCACTCTGGGGACTTGGAGATTTTTACTCGTTTATACTCGAGTCCGCACTCCGGGGACTTTGAGTACTCCAGTCCGCACTCCGTGGACTTGGAGATTTTTATTCGTTTATACTTGAGTCTGCATTCCAGGGACTTCGAGTACTCCAGTCCGCACTCCGGGGACTTGGAGATTTTTACTCGTTTATACTCGAGTCCGCACTCCGGGGACTTCGAGTACTCCAGTCCGCACTCTGGGGACTTGGAGATTTTTATTCGTTTATTCCCGAGTCCGCACTCCGGGGACTTCGAGTACTCCAGTCCACACTCCGGGGACTTGGAATTTTTACTCGTTTATAATCGAGTCCGCACTCCGACGACTTTGAGTACTCCAGTCCGCACTCTGGGGACATGGAGGTTTTTATTCGTTTATACTCGAGTCCACACTCCGGGGACTTCGAGTACTCCAGTCCGCACTCCAGGGACTTGGAGGTTTTTACTCGTTTATACTCGAGTCCGCACTCCGGGGACTTGGAGTACTCCAGTCCGCACTCCGGGGACTTGAAGATTTTTATTCGTTTATTCTCGAGTCCGCACTCCGGGGACTTGAAGTACTCCAGTCCGCACTCCGGGGACATGGAGATTTTTATTCGTTTATTCTCGAGTCCGCACTCCGGGGACTTTGAGTGCTCCAGTCCGCACTCCGAGGACTTAGAGATTTTTACTCATTTATACTCGAGTCCGCACTCCGGGAAGTTCGAGTACTCCAGTCCGCACTCCGGGGACTTAGAGATTTTTATTTGTTTATACTCGAGTCCACACTCCGGGGACTTCGAGTACTCCAGTCCACACTCCGGGGACTTGGAGATTTTTTAACTGCTTTGAGCGTTCATACGCCAGCCAGAATAATATAATTGTAATTGCTTGTCACAGGATTATCATACGCAGAAACATTAATCATTCATGAAAAAAATGGCTTCAAGCCTTTATTAATGAAAGCACTAGACTGTTTTATTACATGCCAAGAACTAGGAATAAGAACATACTGGAAATAGATGCAATTACTGCATGAAGGGAACATATTAGGTGTAATAATGCCGCAAGTGCTCGTTATTCCATGCTCGGGGGAGTGTCGCACCATCGACGGTCGCTAGCTTGAAAGTTCCTTCTCCATGCTTCCATTTGATGACGTATGGGCCTTCCCATGCAGGATTCATGTGAGATGGAGTTGGAAAGTCTCGTTTCAAAATGAGATCTCCCACATCAAAGGTTCTTTGTTGGACTTTTCCATTATAATATCTAGCGACTCGGTGTCTGTATGAGGTCGCTCTCAAATCAGCTTCTTCGCGTTTTTCATCAATGAATTCCAATGATTCCATTAAGAGATCCTGGTTCGTTGCAGGGTCGTAATAAGTTACCCAATGTGATGGAACCTCAAGTTCCACGGGTATGACAGCTTCCGTGCCATATGCCAATGCGAATGGTGTGTGGCCAGTCGTGGTCTTGTGGGTAGTTCTATAAGCCCAAAGCACCGTCGGGAGTTCATCTACCCACTTGCCTCTAGCCTTTTCCAAACGCTTTTTTAATATGGATTTGATTATTTTGTTTATGGCTTCCACCTATCCATTTGCCTTTGGGTGTGCAACTGCTGCAAATCTTTTCTAGATGCCACATTTCTGACAAAATTCTGTGAACTCCTTGCTTTCGAATTGAGTTCCATTGTCTGTTATGATGGTTCGTGGAAGGCCAAAACGGCATATGATATTTCGTACAACGAAATTAATGACTTTCTTGGTGGTGATCGTGGCCATAGGCTCTGCCTCTGCCCATTTGGTAAAGTAATCGACTGCCACTATTGCATATTTCGCGCCTCCTTTGGCTATGGGTAAAGAACCAATCAGGTCAATTCCCCACATTGCAAACGGCCAGGGACTAACCATTTGTGTGAGTTCCATCGGCGGAGCTCTTGGAATTTTCGCGTATATCTGGCATTTGTCACATTTCCTCACATAATCTGCAGCGCCACGATTCACGGTTGGCTAAAAGTATCCATAACGGAGGATTTTCTTTGCCAATGTTTGCCCCCCCGGTATGATCACCACACTCTCCCTCATGGACTTCTTTCAGTACCTGTTTTATCTCGTCATGGGCCACGCACCAGAGTAAGGGGGCCGAGAATCCCTTCCGATACATTATCCCGTCCTGTATTACATAACGCGAAGCCTTACGAAGGACTTGGCGTCTTTCGCTCCTTTTTTCAGGCAAATCCCCTTGTAGCAAGTAGTGTTTGATCGGGGTCAACCATTTTTCAAGTTCGGTTTCCAACACGAAATCTATCTCCATCGTGTCTATACTTGGAGCAAGCAGGGTCTCAACAGGGAACAACCCCATTTGCTGTGCATCGCCGGTGCTTGTGAATTTTGCTAACGAATCAGCTTATCTATTCTGTTCGCCTGGGACATGGGAGATGGCTTAATATTCGAGACTTGCTAGTAAATCTCGAGCCCGAGCGAGGTAAGGAGCCAGTCTCTGTCCCTTTGCTTGATAGTCTCCCCGCACCTGGTATACTACCAGCTGTGAATCGCAGAAGATTTCAATCGACTTCACTCCCAGTTCGATAACAAATCTTAAGCCAGTAATCAATGTTTCATATTCGACTTTGTTATTTGTTGCTGCAAACTCAAGCTTCAAAGCGTAGCAGATTGATCGGTCTTTCGGAGTTACGATGACTATGCATGCCCTTGAGAGATGGCCGTTAGATGCCCCATCGGCGTACATCTTCCATCAAACGGGAGGTATGACCCTGTGACTGCTCGGTTCATCTGGCAGAGTGAATTCAGCGATGAAGTCAGCTACTACTTGTCCTTGTACGGCCCTTCGCGGCAGGTAGGCAATGTCGAACTGGGTCAACTCAATATTCCATTTTAACATCCTTGCGAAAGTTTCCGGTAGTTGGAGTACTTGTCACAAGGGTTGGTCAGTGTACACACCGATTGAATGTGCTTGAAAGTAGGGACGAACCTTGCGTGACGCAATCACCAAGCAATATGCGAGTTTCTCAATCTTTGGATAATTCCTTTCCGCCCCCGTCAAGCGTTTACCAACATAGTAAACTGGCTTTTGAACTCGGTCTTCCTCGCGGACCAAGGCTGTGCTGATGGCAAGCTGGGAGATAGCCAAGTACACGTACAACGTCTCGTGGTCTACTGGTTTCGATAGTACCGGGGGACTATCTAAGTGCCTTACCAGAGTCCGAAATGCTTCCTCACAGTCGGATGTCCATTTGAAGTTTCTCTTTCCTTTCTTTATAACGTAAAAGAAGGGAATACACTTATCTCTAGCTCTGGACATGAATCGACTTAGCGCAGCCACTTTTCCATTCAGGCTTTGCACCTGCTTTATGGTTCTGGGTACCTGTATATCTCGGATAGCCTAGATCTTCTTCGGGTTAGCCTCAATCCCTCGCGTGTTCACAATGAAACCCAAGAACTTTCCTGAAGCTACGCCGAATGAACACTTCAGAGGATTGATCTTCATCCCGTAGTGCCTGAGTATATCGCTCATCTCTGCTAAGTCTCGGATGTGGTCGTTTGACTGCCGCTACTTCACAAGCATGTCATCCACAAAGACTTCCATTGTTTTCCCAATCTGATCTTTGAACATTCGATTTACCAGACGTTGATAAGTTGCTCCTACATTTTTTAATCCGAAGGGCATTACTATGTAGCAATACAACCCGATGTTAGTGACGAAGCTGGTGTGTTCTTGGTCCGGGATGTGCATCAGGATTTGATTGTAACCAGAGTATGCGTCCATAAATGATAGTAAGTCGTGTCCGGCCGTTGAATCGACCAGTTGGTCAATCCTTGGTAATGGAAAGCTATCCTTCGGGCATGCTTTGTTTAAATCAGATTAATCGACACAAGTTCTCCATTTCCCATTTGCTTTCTTTACTAACACCGGGTTAGATACCCATTCAGGGTAGAGGGCGTCACGGACGAACCCGTTGGTTTTTAGTTTGTCCACCTTCTCTTTGAGAGCTGCGGACCTCTCTGGGTCCATGCCCCTCCTTTTCTATTTCACAGGGACATGTTTTGGGTCTATGTTCAACATATGACTCGTAATTGCAGGAGAAATCTCGCACATATCAGAATGTGTCCAAGCAAAAACATCAAGGTTTGCTCGAAGGAAATCAATGAGGTTTTCAGCTGCTATGGGGTCTAGCTGTGATCCTATTTTAAGAACTCGTGATGGGTCGCTGCAGCTAACTGAGATGTCAATGGTCAGTTCGGCCGGTGCTGCATTTGTTTCCCTGGGTTCCCCATCATCATCTCTCGGATCCATGTCTCTATGGATTCGAGATTGCCTCCCGAGCCAGGGCTCGGGCTAGTTGTCAATCATCAGAGTTTTGGATGCGGACCGAGCTGTCCGCAACCTTTCCTTTCTCCCTACGCTGCGCCTCTCTGAGCTCAGCCACATAGCATGCATGACCGGTTGCCTGATCGCCGTGCACTACTCCTACTCCTTTGTCCGCGGGAAATTTTAACGTCAAACACCATGAGGCCATGGCTACCCTGAATTCCGCCAGGGCTGGACGTCCTAGGAACACGTTGTATGGGGAATCGACATCCAGCACTATGAATGGTAGGGTTCGCACTCCCCTGCGTTCACCTTGCCCCAGTTCGACGGGTAATTCCACATATCCCATGGCATCAGTTGCCGCACCGTTAAAACCATGGATCCTGGCTTTGGATGGTTTCAAATCCTTGATTTCCAGTTTCATTTGGTCATATGCCGTCCGAAAGATTATGTTAACGGAACTTCCACAATCAATTAGAATTCTCTTTACGAATGCTGGCCCGATGGTCGCAGATATGACCATTGAGTCGATAGTAGGGGCCTCTATCTTATCTGCATCTCTGCTCTTGAACACGATGTCATCATTCATCGTGCATTGCTGCTTTGCGGGAGTTCCGTCCTCCACATTCGAACAACACTCGTAATCCACATATCTCGGAGAGTTAGCATATCGTTCCATCTCCTTCCAATTATTATCCGCAGGGTGAGGTCCGCCGGCAATTGTGTTAATGACCAATTTTCTCATAGTCCGAGTAGGTTGTTCTGGTTGGTGTGGGGCTGGCCCTCGCACAGGGTCTGATGTCTCTTGCCTTTCGTCATATGGGTCTTTGACAAATTCCCGTAGCTTCTTCTGCCTAATCAATTTCTCAATAGCGTCATGAAGATGTCTGCACTCCTCTGTGTTGTGCCCATAAGACTCATGAAAGTGGCAATACTTTCCAGTCTGCTTCTGCTCCTCTGTTGATTCCTTTGGGCGTGGTTTTCTGTATTGAAAAGTGTTGCAGGTTGACAAGTAGATGTTCTCAAGAGATGCATTCAGTGGAGTGTATTCGTTGTAGGTTGGGATTCTTGAGTTCCATCTCCCCATTTTCTTCTTCTTTCCGGGATTTCCACCTCCGGATTCTTTAGACTGCTCGGGCTTGTTCTGGACGCTGGCTTGAGTCTTTCCAAAGTTATTGCCAGTTATCTTCACGGCGACGTTGCTCTTTACAGATTCCTGAACGGGTCCTGGTGCCTTGTCTTTCCTTATCCACCGAGCTTCTTCCCTCCTTATGAACTGATGAGCTTTCGAATAAAAACGCTCCAATGTGGCTGAGGGCTTTCCCGCCAACCAATCTCCGAATTCAGAATCGGGATCCACTCCACGCATCACTGCCATCAAAATTGCATGGTCATTAGGATTGCTCACTTCGGTAGCAGCAACGTGAAATCTCTGCAAGTATGATCTCAGTGACTTTCCTGAAGCTTGGGTCACACTTGATAAGGACATCATGTCCTTTGGACGGGTGGTGTGTATCCTGAATTATTCTATGAATTTCATTGCTAATTCATCGAAGCTGGATATTGATCGTAGGGGAAGTCGAGTAAACCATATGGTGGCAATTCCGGATAGAGTAATCGGGAAGCGCTTGCACTTGGTTGCGTCATTGGCTCTTGCTGAATCCATCATCCATCCATACCTAATTACATGCTGTCTAGGGTCAGTTTTCCCTTCATAGGATGGAATGGTGGGCATGCTGAACTTTCTCGGATATTCAGCCTATAGAATGGGGTCCATGAAGGGAGTATGGCTTTTCGACACTCCCCAATCTTCATTAGTCAAGCCTTGATTCTCTCTCATTAACCGCCTGATCATAGTTGTCAAGTCTGGGGTTTGTATAGAAGAAGGGAAGTGGGGTTCCGTTCCACGGGCTTGATTTGTAGTAGATCGATCAGTGGCACCTGCTTGTGCATTTTCATCCTTGCGGCGTCTACGCTTAGGCGGTTCATCAGCTGAAGTCGTACTATCATCTTCAGAGTAAGTGACAGGGCTACCTCCAACATTCTGATGTTGCTGCTGAGTAAGCTGAGTTATGAGGTCAGCATTGACTTGCATTTGCTCAGCAAGCTGCGTTCTACTATCCATAAGTTCTCCTATCAAGTCATTGAATTCCGCTCGGGAAACAACTTCTGCTCGGTTTCGGTTGGAGGGTCCTGCACCTTGAGCAGCTTGCTGGTTGCTAGGCTCGAGTTGTTGCACACTAGCAGTTTCATGGGCATCTGCATTTTGAGAGGTTGATCTTGTCCGTGGTCTTCCCATGGTAGAGTTATTGGCAGTAACTCTGAGTTGAATCAACAAATGCCTACGGATGATTGTGGATCTCCTTCGGGGGACTTATGCAATCCAGTAGCTACAAAGTAGATCCTAATAGCCTGAGAATTCAACTCTCAATGAAAGCACCAAAATGTTAGCACCAAAATTGGTCACTAACACCCTTAGAATGATTGTGTGGAGAGATTAATGAAGAAGAGAAATTTAAACAGAGAAGAGAACATAAATTTAAATGCAGAAAGTAAGAACACCAAATTTATAGTGGTTCGGCGTAACTGCCTACGTCCACTTTGAAGTTGATTTCCATTGATTTCCTTGATAGTTGATTACAGATACAATCCCTTTTTTGCTACTTGAATACAATTGCAAAGTAAAAGAAATAGGTCTGAAATGAGTCTTGAAAATGGAAGAGTCTCCCCGGTGTTCTCTAGAATCTGATCCTTTTTTCTGTGCCCCTGCCCCTCTATTTATAGACGAAAGTGGGTTGGACTTCTCTGGTGGGCCAGGTAGCTGGATAACTCGGTCCAGGTAGGACGTGGCCTATGCGCTGAACCGAATAGGCTGAACGGTTAAAGGCTGAACCCTTCTTTCCATGCCGAAAGACTTCTTCGTTGTGTGGGAGGAATAGGCCGAGCGATAATCGAGGCCGGACGTGCTGTGGAGAAGGCCGAACCATCTTTGATTACCGAACATTCTTGGGAGGCCGAACGCTCTTTGGTCCGAACGATGCGATGCCGAGCAGTATAAAATGTTGGTTTGCCAGGCCGAACATTCAGAAATGCCAAACATACTCTACGTCGAGTGTTCCTTGTAGGCCGAACGTTTACTTTGGCCGAACATTCACTTTGGCCGAACGTTCACTTTGGGCGAACATGCTTGCGAGGCCGAGTACCCTTTGGGATGCCAAATGTTTACTTTGGCCGAACGTTCTGAATGGCGAGTGGAGCAATTGTGCCGAACGTTATCTTTAGCCGACCAATGGTGCTGAACCACTTAAAGGCCCAACGCCCTTGGTATGCCGAGTACTAAGTTTCCTGGTCAAATCTCCAGAAACATCCACAATATGTTTAGCAGATTTCTATTGTTCTTAAAGATTCAGATTCCAGTTTGGCAGCGTCTTTATATTCTTTAAATCCTCATGATGAAGATAAGGATGATAAGGAAGATGTCATTTCTCTTATTCGCGTTGTTCAAGAATTTTACGACATATTTGAGTCCATTTTAGGATTGCCACCTAAGCGAGCAATTGAGTTCAGAATTAATCTAATCTCTGGAGCTCTACCTATCACTCGTCCTCCTTATCGTATGTCCAATAAGGAAAATGAGGAGATGCGTAAACAATTGTCCGAATTGGTGACGAAGCAATTTATTCATTGTAGTTCCTCTCCTTGGGGGGCTTCTGCTATTTTTGTGAAGAAATCTGATGGTACACTTAGGCTTTGCGTTGACTACCACAAGCATAATGATCTCACCATCAAGAAGAAATATCACTTACCTCGGATTGATGATTTATTCGATCAACTTTGCTGTGCTAGAGTCTTTTCATAGTTGGACTTAGCAATCGGTTTTCAACAGCTTCGTATTGCAGAGGATAGCATTCCTTTGACGTCGTTTCGAACTTGTTATGGATCTTATGAATGGCTTGTTATGCCATTTGGTTTAACGAATGCTCCAGCTTATTTCATTGACCTTATGAATCGAGTTTTCAATGTCTTCCTTGATCGATTTGTTCTCATCTTTATAGATGATATTCTAATTTATTTTAAAACCGAGGAAGAGTAAGAAAAGCATCTTCGGATTGTGTTAGAAATTCTTAGGAGCAACCAATTAAAAGCAAAATTTTCTAAGTTCCGCTTTTAGCAACCTCGTGTGAAATTTTTAGGACATATTATGTCCGAATCCGAAATTTTCATGGATCCTTCAAAGATTGAAGCGATTCAAAACTGGAAGAGACCGAAGAGTGTGACGGAAATTCGTAGCTTTCTTGGAATGGCAGGTTATTAACGTCGGTTCATAAAGACTTTTCAAAAATTTCAATGCCTCTTACTTATTTGACAAAGAAGGGAGTTAAATACATTTGGTCAGACAAATGTGAAGCTTCTTTTCAGAATTTAAAAGAACTCCTTTCCGATGCTCCTATTCTTGTAATCCCCGAAGGGAACCTAAGTTTTATTGTTTATACCGACGCTAGCCGTGTTGGTTTGGGAGTCGTTCTTAAGCAAAGAGAACGTGTTATTGCTTGTGCTTCTAGGCAATTAAAGCCGGCCGAGACTAGATATGTCACTCGTGATTTAGAGCTCGCGGCTATTGTTTTCGCCCTTAGGATTTTGCGTCATTATCTTTTGGGAGAAAAATTTGTCTCTTCACCGATCATAAATCTTTGAAGTATTTATTTTCTCAAAAGGAACTTAATTTGCGTCAACAACGTTGGCTCGAGTTCCTTACATCTTATGATCATGATATTCTTTCTTCTCCCGGAAAGGGAAATCGTGTTGCCGATGCACTTAGTCGTAAGCAACAAGCGGTTGTTTTATAATGATATCCGAATGGAATGATCTCGAGACTTTATCCACTTGTGAGATTCGAGATCGTGAATCCAATTTATGTTCATCTCTTGTTTTGTGTAGCATTGAGGCTCATCCTTCTCTTTTTGACCGCATTGTTGAAGCTCAAAAGCTAGATCCCGAATTGGCTCTTCTTTGCCGAAATTATAAGGACAAAATTGATATTTAAGGTTTGAAAGACTTTGATGTTGATGTTCGTGGCGGTATTTGAAAATTTGGTATACTTATCGTGCCAAATATTAGTAATCTTCGTAAAGATATTTTAGAAGATTCTCATCGTTCTAAATTTACCATTCATCCCAGTAATAGTAAAATGTACGCGGATATGAAGCGACTTTATTATTGGGATAGAATGAAATCTGATATTGCTAACTTTGTTAAGTGTTGCATGACTTGCAACTCGTTAAGGCCGAGAATCAAAGGCCCGGTGGGTTATTGCAACCTTTGGACATTCCAATTTGGAAGCGGGACCAAATTTCCATGGATTTTATTGACGGTCTTTCCCGTTCTCATTCGGGCCATGATAGCCTATAGGTGATAGTTGATCAACTTACAAAATCCGCCCATTTTATTCTCGTTCGGTCTAATCGGACCGTATCTCTTTTGGCCAAGCTCTTTATTAAAGAAATTGTTAAATTGCATGGACTTCCTACTTCTATTGTCAGCGATCATGATCCATTGTTTATTAGTGGATTTTGGAAAAGTCTTCAAAAAACTTTGGGAACGAAGCTTAATTTTAGCACCGCTTATCATCCTCAGTCCGATGGACAAACCGAGCGTGTAAATCAAACTCTTGAAGATCTTCTTCGTGCATGCGTTCTTGATTTTGGTGGAAATTGGGAAGATCATATTTCTCTTGCTGTGTTTTCCTATAATAATAGCTTCCAATCTAGTATTGGGATGGCATCTTTTGAAGCACTCTATTGAAGGCCATGTCGATCCCCTTCTTGTTGGCTTGAGGCCGATGAGAAGCTGGTTTTTGGTCCAGATTTTATTCGTGATTCCACAGAAAAGATTGACCTTATTCGTCGTAGGATGAAAGAGGCTCAAAGTAGGCAAAAATCCTATGCCGATAACCAAAGAAGGAAATTAGAATTTTCTGTGGGAGATTTTGTGTTTATTCGTGTTCCACCCATGAAGAGTGTTTTGCCTTTCAGTCGATCCAAAAAATTAGCGCCTCGATATATTGGTCCATTTCCCATCACCGAACGTATTGGTTCCGTGGCTTATCGCCTTTTATTAACGGCTCAGTTTTCTGCTATTCATGACGTATTTCACGCCTCCCAATTACGGAAATTCCTTCGAGATTACGATTCTCTTGAGCCCGGTGTTATTGAAGAAATTGAAGTTTTTCCTAATTTAACTTATGAGCAACATCCTATTCGTACCATTGCTTCGGAGGTTGAACGCCTTAGAAATAAAGATGTTTCTCTTGTGAAAGTTCAATGGTCCTCGAATCCTAATGATTGTTCTTGAGAATCCAGAGAATTCATCGAGCGAACACATCCGGACTTACTCTCTTGAGCTCTTTGAGGTGAACTTCTTATTTCAAATTTCTTTTGTGTTGATATGCTTTTATGGTTGTTACTTTTTATTTTCTTCTTAAATATTGTGAGGACACAATTTCTTTAAGGAGGGGAGTCTATAACAACCCATATATTTTGTGATTCGTATATTTAAATGTTTAATTTAAATATAGCATCATTAGTCGGATTTAAGTACGAAAATGTCACTATTTCGTAAAATAACAGTTGAATTAGTGAAAAGATAATGGAGATCGTGCTATATGGAAGTATCTATTTGAACACACAGTCAAATAGATATTCAGATGTCCGAAATGAGTAATTCAGACGTTTGAAATTGCTTGAATTCAACCAAAAATGAAATATGCTAAAATTGCCATTTTCATACGTCTGAAATGAATGATTCAGACTTTTGAACATTGTACTGGACAATTTTTTTTCAGATTCAGACGTCTGATTTGGAAATTTCAGACGTCTGAATGAAGACTGGAATTGAGATTCAACAGTTTGGATTCGAGACCACTTCTATTGGGTCCAAAATGGTGTTTGCGACCTTTTTGAGTATAAACATCAATATATTTGAAACTAGCTAAAATTTCGACCTTTTCACTTAGGGCTTTGGGTTTGGGTTTCAACCCATTAACCTAACATATCAACCCAACTCCACTCCACACCTCTTCATTCCTTCATGATATTTCCTACAACTCAAGATTTAGCAAAAATGGCGGAGGAGATTGGAAATTTAAAATCCTAAGCCCTAGTTTCTTTAGCAAAACCAAGCTTTAGCTCCAAAATCAAAGAGAACCTTAGGTAAGCATCTCCTTCTTCTTCTAAATCTCAATCTCCCTCCAATTTCAGAAATTTCCTATAACCTAATTTGGAAAATTATTGCTTCTAGACTTAGATTGGAGTTTTTAGAGTTGAGATTGAAGAGTGGTTGATCCTTTGTCGCTTTCAAGCTTCTCCTTCCTTGTTTTTGGGTTTAAAGGTGAGTTTTTGAACTCATATCTACGTCTATAGCTTTCGTAGTTGTTAGGTATGAATTCCTAACATTTATTCATGTTCATTTGTTTTTGAATTGAATTGGTTTGATGAATATTCTAATTTTTAGTGTTTTGAAACCAAAATCTATGAAAATCCTTATATGGATGATGGACATATCGATCAGAGTGTATTGGTGAGTCATAAAGGTTGGGTAGTCGTATGGCATAAACCCCTCGTAATCGTCACTCATCCGATCGCTTTCGATATGATTTGGCCATCATAGGCCTAGACAAAATATCGCCCAGAGCTTTTGGTTCAAACGTCTGAAATATCAAATTCAGACGTCTGAATCTGCTTATCTCGGCCCAATTTGCCTAATTTGTGTGGGTTTCCAGTTTTAATCGATTTGTGTTGATCCGACTTATCGTTATCATTTACCGACTTTGATGACTTCTCTTTCGAAAATTTTGGGAATATCCATTTTGACGGATTCGGTATTGATTTCTATGGATTTGATTCACGGCTTCGAATGTGAATTTTGGCGATTGATTGTTTGTACAATCATTTCTGTGATTTGTCACTTTAAAAATATAAAGGTTTTCTATACTAGTAGTAAATGTCAAAACTCTTTCATCAAAATGATTTCAACACTATTTTATTACAAAGCTCGTTTCTTAAACCGTTTTCCAATATATTAGTATATACAAACCTTTATCTCATTCGTATGAGAAATCTAATTAAACGGTGTAGTAAAACAAGTGGTATGAAATGCCTGCGTTTACTTCGTCGGTTAATTCTTGGACTTGTTCAATTGAACTCTTGTGACAATTTTCGAGTGGAAATCTACAATCTGTTCGTAAATATTTAAGTTAAGCCAGTGGTTATGGAACATGAAGCTAAATTCATTTATTTACTAGCTTAGTGTAATTGACACTTTTTGATGATCGATGATGATCATTTTGTGGATTAGACTAGCGATGTGTGATGTCTCTATGTCCGTGTGGGGGACTGTACCCCATTTGTGGAGTTTTGACTCAAATTGGTGGGGTAGTGACCCATGGTCTTCGGGCCGTTTGTGGAGCTTCGGCTCAAATTTGATGGTTAGGAACCATGGAATAACGTTCCATTTGTGATACACGTGTTGGTGAGTTTTCATGCTCCCGTTTGTGATAGGACTCCCCCTTTTGTGATTTCTGGATTTCTAATTAATGATTTCTAGGATTTGTGTTTCACTAATTTTGTGATTTTTGTTGGAAAGCTCTATTAATATTTGTGATTGGTGAATAAATTAAAGAATGTGATTCTTTTTGGTGCTTTGTGAAAGTTTTTAGGCATCGTATGATTTTGTCATTGTTAAATGTATACTTTTCATAGTATGGCATCATTGTTATCATACGTTTTTGTCATATCTCATATTCTATCTCATTTTTATCTGATATTTATAGCTAGACTGATCTTTTTATTATTTTCTTATTAAATAACACTCGGGTCAGACTGAGATGTTACAGGTGCTTCTACTTGACTTCTTATCAGGGATAGTCGCCTAATTTTTGGCTAACTACTTAGATTAGTAGTTTTCGGTTGTCATACATTTGAGATATAGACTCCATGATGTATACTTATTCTTTTTTTCCTAGCACTTGTATCTATTCTTTTGTGATACTGTGGATCTTATTTGACCA
This sequence comes from Allium cepa, assembly GCA_030765085.1. Taxonomy (NCBI): domain Eukaryota; kingdom Viridiplantae; phylum Streptophyta; class Magnoliopsida; order Asparagales; family Amaryllidaceae; genus Allium; species Allium cepa. The sequence goes on along the minus strand of CM060938.1, from coordinate 660,114,766 downwards.
CTACTATGATGTACACTTTTTTGTGTTATATTCATATCTGTTTCCGCCTTTGAGTTATGAACATCTGTGACTGATTTATGTTATGTTTATTTCTATATTTGTTTTCGAAGACCACACATCCACTGTGTAGTAGCACTGAGTTTGTATTGATATGTCGGATTTCCTTTTGAAATGAAATTCATGTTATATTATCTAACATATCGGTGATCGAATAAAGCAATTACATGGAGGGTCGCTCCTCAACAGCCTTATTCTTCGTGCTAGTTGACGACATTACTCCGTAATGTCCTTGGCTAGCGTAGTATAGAGGTGGGGCTTCACACGATACCTCCCAAATCATATTTGGTCCAAACACTCGATGATCTCCTAGTTCCACCCAATAAAAAGGAGATTTACAAAGCTTTCCATACAATGCTTCAAAAGGTACCATTACGATACATCCTAATAACTATTGTTGTATGAAAACTCAACAAGTGTTAAATGCACAATGCCAAAAAAACACATCAGTCGACAGATATGCTCCGTTGTCTGAAAACATTTCTATTTGTCATTAAATCCGGTACCATCTTAATGGACATAAGACCAAAGATATCTGTTGTCTGATATGCACTAATGCAACAAAAAAGTCATATATTGTCCGATGTTATAATATCATTCCAAGAATTCCCTGTTTGACAACATATAGATATTGACTAATACTGTAGAGAATAACGGTTTATGATTTTTGTTTGATGGTAAAGATATTAGATTCAGAATTTATATTTTATTGAAGTAAATATTTTATTTCATTTCAATTTCAAATAGTACACATTAAGCTTCCACCATATTTCACAAATTTCATGCATAATATTATTTTCACACTCTCATATACAATTTTTTTACTCTCACTCACACATTTGAACTTGATATCTTCTTGCTTCTGCTCTAGTCTTCTATCTTACCTGTCAAACAAACAACAATGCAGTAAAAAGCAAGAAGAAATAAACCGATATTTGTAAAAATAAGAATGTGATTTAATATGATATTGCCTCAGTTATTTGGGTTTTTTTTCTTCATATTTTAAAAATGGAATCAAAGTGCATGGACAATGTATGACTTGATGTATCACTATACATGCTATAAGGTCGTATGCACACAAAACACACTTTTGTCAGTAAATTTCAAGGGCAAATGCAAGGTCAAGCTCAAAGGCTCAAAACAGTGCAAGTGTGCACAAGGTCAAGCCAAAGCGGGCTTAGGCTCAATTCAGGTGCAACACATGAGCAATTCGGTGCTCATATGCAAGTTCAACCAACCACACATTTTGACATAACCAGGCACACTAGTATACGTATATACACATATGTATATACATGTATATATGTACATAGTGAATAGAAATGCAACTCAACATCATGTTTGGATATAATAAAGATAGCGTAACAAGACATCACCCAGAAACACATGTATATGCCAAGGCCAAGAAAAAGTAAACACACACAGCATACAACCAGATGCAAGGATTAATTAGTACACACATTTTGACATAACCAAGCTCGCACATTTTGATATAACCAGGCACACTACACACATATGTATGTACATGTATATATGTACATAGTGAGCATAAAGGCAACTCAATAGCATGCATGGATGAACCAAGACATCATAATAAGAAATCATATAACAACATAACAAGACATCACCCAGAAACACATTTACATGTACAAGGCCAAGAAAAAGTGGAATTAATACACATGCAAGTAGTTGAAAATGATCAGAATGTATTTAAAAGAATAATCAAAATGTGCAAGTATAGTAGTAAACAAGTCAGAAGAGCATCAAGCCATCAATTATAAAAAAAGATTGACCGAGTAAGCCAAAATTAGAAAACCAATGCCGAGTCAAAACATATTCTAACATATATATCAGAGAACTAAAATATATATGCATTAGAATAGAAGTAGTCAGAATTCAAATATATATATATTCTAACATGTATTCTAACATATACATGTATATAGTGAATCGTTGAATGAATCAGTGAATCAATTGGTTCAAGTGCAACACATTGTTCCAGACAAGAAATACATAAGGATGCAAGTATTAGAATACACCAGCAGGTGGAACATCACAAAACAATGAAGACAACAAAGACTTGCATACAGGGAAACACATGCACGACTTGAAACTAGATACAGCAAGGTGTAAACACAACAAGGATACAAACAAAAACAACTCAAGAGATCGGTGCACACACATCACTCATGTACACAGGCAACTGGAAGAACAAGAACACACAAGTGCATGTTAACACATTGCAAAAGGACAGTGCAGCGATTCAGACAAGGCATTGAATCATTCATCCAAGGGCACAAGTTCAGGCAACGATAAGAGAAACTACATGCACACTGAAATGAAGTGGCAGCATCAATTGGTGTACATAAGAAATTGTTCTCAAATCAACATCGAAGAAAATCAATATCGAAAACTCAAATAAGCATAGGAAATTAGAAACCAGGTAGCAAGCTCAAATGCAGAAATAAGAAGTCTGAAATCAAAGCCATTTGATCATAAAATTAGATAATACTAACATCAGTCAGAAAATCGAACAGTCGAGTATAGAAGTTGAAAATTTCAAATTGAAATTATCACAAAAAATATAGGGAATCAAACCTTATAAATAATACCCAGTTCACCATTGGCATATAATCAAAGTCGAGAACAATACAAAATTAAAGAAGGCATAAATCATACCAAGTAATTAACTAGTTACTCTTGACAAGTGATAGCAACCAAAAATTTAATCATTGCAAATTGAGGAACGAGAGCATGAAAAAAGTAGGTGGACGATTCAAACAAATTTCAAGCGACGGCTATCAAAATTCAAAACCATAATTTTAGAATTAAGATAAAATAGGAGGATAAAGAGGAATACATAGTGAAAAGCAGAATGAATTCTGGTTTTGAGAGTGAGAGAGTGTCGGGAATAACAAATAAGAATTCTGGTTTTGAGAGTGAAAGAGGAATACAAATTCTTGTTTTTATAGATTGGATTTTTAGAGGGAAACACAAATAAATTTATTTAGAGATTGGGTTTTGAGAGGGAACCAAAATATTTATATGGAGCTAAAACCAATTTTTTTGATAATTTCAATCAAATAATAGATAAATATTATCTAAAAACAAATGTAATCTGATCACTGTTGTGCCACAAAACAAAAGATTTTTTCATATGTTCTGTGAAAATGTGGGATAACGGAAAATTTACCATATGTTATGTGATCATTGTTGTCCGATTCATTTTGTGGCATAGTGGTGCTCTTCCTACGAATCCTCGAAATCTAAAATGTAAGCTCTAAGCAAGTCCTGTAAGACATGGTTCACCCTCTCTGTTAACCCATAATTCTCCAAATGGTATGCGTTACTCAAACTAAGCTTAGTCCCTAATGCCTCATGCAACGCCTTACAGAACTGAATTGTGAATATTGGATTTCTGTCACACACAATATCACAAGGAACATCATTAAATATGACGATCTCCTTAATACTATAACTTAGCCAAACTATAAGACGTTCTCGTAGTCTTAACTAGTAAGAAGTGCACACTCTGGGTCAATCAGACCATAATAACCCACACACCTTCATTACCTTTCCGCTATCTAGGCAACCCATCAATAAAATCTATAAAGATCTGCTCCCACTTCCACTTAGGATTCTCCAGTGGCTAGAGCATTCCAGCTGTCTTCTGATGACTATCTTTGACTTGTTGGCCGTTAGGACACCTACTTACAAAGATAGAAGTGTCTCTCTTCATGCATCCCCACCAAAATGTTCGCTTCATGTCTTGATACATCAGAGTAACCCCTGGATATGTCATCAACCGTGAATGATGACTCTCATTCAGAACCACTTTCCTAATCCCATCGACATTTAGGACACAAAACCTTCCATTTACCTTCACAATACCATGGCTATCTACTTCAAATCTAGGCTACCTCTATGGTGCCTCATTCTCACCTACCACTTTGGCTATCCTAGCAATACAAGGACCTCTAAGCCGATTCTCTTCGATATGACTAATTAGGGTTAAACGAACCTCTATATTTGCCACAAATTCATACCTCCTACTGAGCGCATTAGCCATGACATTAGCTTTCCTGGTCGTATACAATATATCTAGATCATAGGCTACAAAAACTCCAACCAACTCTGTTGCCTCATGTTTTGGTCCTTGTGCGTAAAAAGATACTTCAAAGATTTATGACCCATATACAACTCGAACCTCTCACCTAGCAAGTGACGCCTCCACATATTTAATGCAAAAACAACACTAACATCTATAAGTCATGGGTTGCATACCTCTTTCATGCGGTTTGAGCTGCGAACTGGCATAAGCGATAACCCTTTCATGCTACATCGACACAGCACCTAAACCTCTTCCACATGTATCACTATAAGCAATTAAACCCTCACCTCCTTCCAAAATAGAAAGAACGAGAGCACTAGTCAACCTTGCCTTTAGCTCTATGAATGCTTGCTCACATTTATCTGTCGAAACAACTTTGACATCTTTCTTCATCAGATTCGTTAAGCGAGAAGCTATCTTTGAGAAATCCCAAATGAATCTGCTACAATAACCCGCTAACACCAAAAAGCTCATAATCCCAATTGTTCTTTCTAGCCTCTTCCAATCCTAAACAACCATAACCTTAGTTGGATCAATAGAAATACCTTCGGCTAAGACAATATGAACTAAGAATTTAACTTGTAAACGTCAAAAGTGACACTTTGAGAACAAATCTTCAATTCATGCTCTCTTAATGTTTCTAATACTATCCTCAAATGGCGCGTATGTTCCTTCTCGGTCTTGGAGTAGACCAATGCAAGAACAAAATTATCTAACACATCTCTAAAAACTCGATTCATTAAGTCCATGAAATATGTTGGAGCATTAATTAGGCCGAACGCTATAACTAACCATTCATAAAACTAATTGAAACTGAAAGTTGTCAAGGGTACTCTGACTTCTGTCACTCTCAATTGATGAAACCCCATAGCAAGATCAAGCTAAGAAAACACCCGAGCACCATGAAGCTGATCAAATAAGTAATCAATCCTAGGAAAAGGATACTTTTTTCTAATAGCCCGGTTATTAAGCTCGCGATAATCTATACACATTCTTAAGGAACCATCGCTCATGTAGTAAAGACGACGTAAGCTTTCCAATTCGAATGACTTGGTTGGATTAAGGTTTCTACAACAAATCACTGACCTTATTAGATAGTTCTGACGTCTCATTTCGTGCTACTCTATGAACATGCAACACAATAGGTTTTGCATCCTTAACCAAATCAATGCGAAATTCTGTCTCACGATGAGGTGGTAAACCCAACACCTCTCCAAACACGTCTGGGAACTCATAAACAACCAATATTGAACCCATTTCTTCTTCGCCACATCAAGAGAATAAAGAAAACTAGTCATGAGCGAGCTACGCACTTATCAAGATACTACCATAACCTTCCTCACTTTTCTTAATACCATGGTTTTGCTCAACACAATCTAGGATTGCCTAATACCATGACAACCAATCCATCCCAAGTAAAAAAATTAAATCCTAGAAACCTAACGACATATATATCAAATGAAAGGAGTCAGCCAGGACAAGTGACAAGGACTCTTAAGCATATCATACTAAGATTGACCGAGCCCCCATACAAGGGTTGACATACAAATAGAATCTAAAGCCATAACTGGCTCCAATCTCAATCTATCAACAAGGCTACTAGAAATGAAGCTTAAAGAAACACCCGTATCAAATAAGAAATGAACAGGAATACCATGAATAGATAAAATACCTTCTAGAACCTTCACCCCCTTTGTAGCTCCAAAAGTGGAAGGTGCTGAATCAAGTGCAAAAATTCTAAGCTGCCGCCCCTTTTGGAGCATTGGACAATCCTGAACAAAATGTCCTGGCTAATTGCAAATTTAACAATTTGTATCGGTGCAAACTGAGCTTTGAATGCCTGTGGCTAGCTTCGGTACCTTAATAATCAGTGTCCTAACTAACACCGCTCTTGCCACCAATCCTTCCCCAACTGACCTACAGTTCTTGGCAAAGTGCTCCCTCTTCCCACACTATGATAAGCAAAATAAGAAATATCCCTCGACGACTGAAACATCAGCTTATTGTCCAAGAAATAGACGACTTTGGAGACAAACTCTCAAACCTCAAACCCATGCTTACCAGATTGATGATGCTCCCTAATTAGTTATGTCACTTTGTAACTCTAGATGCATACCTACAATGAACATCTCATTCTTCTTCAGTGGCATTTTAACTAACCTCAACATAAACCAAGATAACGCATGAGCTAGTTTTCATACTCTTCTACTATCATGGACCCCTGCTTTAGATCTAAGAAGATCGTAAAAAATAAAGTCTTTTTGGCATTCGAAAAAACTTCATCTTAAAAATCTCCTAAAATATGATACAACAGAAGTCATTCTCTTGGACATCAATAGTAAACGAATCTTATCAACCCATAGCTGCATTGGTCGAATGTCGCAACGCCAAATAATTCTTCATTGCATCATCTAACTCCATATCCTCGAATATCCTGTCACACATTATGAGCCAAGACTGGACTTCTACGATCTCCTCGAAATAAAAACTCAACTGAGGCTTATCCAGTATGATTTCCTCCAAAACATGAACTCTCGATTCCTTGATGGGAACGACATTCCTTGGTGCATGATTCCTACCATTTGTGACTGTACTACCCCGACCTCCTCTACCTCTACCTCACCTGGCATTAGCAGCTCCAATACACATGGTTTGTACTACCTGAACACATCAAAACAACTTTAGGATACAAAAGGATAGAGTTATTCAAAGAAAGAGTTTTTTCTAAGGAAAAGCTAAGAAAAGGTATAGGTTTATAGAAAAATACAAATACTCTCCCGTATGTATAATACGCTCAACTCATTCTTGGGTGTTGCTTACCCTATCTTTGAACCTTACCCAACCAAAGCCAAGGTGTTCACACAAACTCGCTCCAATACCAAATATAATGAGCCAACTTTTCGACCCTCGAATGTCGACACTAAATATATCCACGGTACTCTTATGGTACACACCCAAATGCTAGAAATAAAGATGGTTATGGTAAAATGAAAGAAAAAAGAATAGAATAAGAAATAAAGAACATAATATTAGAATCTCGCAGTGGAACAGTAACATGTAATATCAAAATGATAGCACAAAGGGTTACTTCGAATATAGAATAATATCAAAGTTAGTAAAACTAAGTACTATTATCCACCTCGATGAATTTTTTATTAACTCAATTCTGGTTCTTTTAGAAGTAAGTGAACTATATAAAGAGGAGTCCTCTCAAGGAATCTCATATATATAAGTTCTTAAAGTTAAAGATGTTTCATATCAATGCTCCTCCTCGATGTATCTCAAATCGAATGAAGATGTGAAGCTTATAGATACTTCTTAAGTTCTATTTAGTTAAGTTCGATAGTTGACTAATAGACAATCTAGTTCTTAAAACGATTGCTTATATAAATCAAGGTTCATATACTTAACACATTTTCGACCTTTCCAACTTAACTATTCCTTAGCCAAGAGTGAAGCTTCTAGGTTAGGAAATAATTGCTTTTATCCCTACTCGAACAACAATCTTGACTCTTATAAATAGATAAGCCTACTTTGTCGGCTTTTAGTGTTAAGTATAGTATTAACGACTTTCCATAAACAAGAAAGTAATCAACACGATGAACACTTGTCCAACCTTCCTAACTTAACTATTCCTCGGTCAAGAGTAAAGCCAGTAGGTTAAAACATAGTTGATTCTATCCCTACGCAAATCTCAATCTGAATAATAAAAGTCTAGAGTATTTCTTAAATACTTCAGTTTACACTTAACAGCCATCTAATGTTTTTCTCCAGGATTAGACTGGTATCGGCTTACACATCCTGATGCATATGCTACATCTTGTCTAGTGCATAGCATAGTGTATAATATAGAACCGACTGTCGAAGCATATAGTATCCTCTTTATACACTCCTTCTCCTCATTAATACTAGGAGCGTCCTTCTTAGAAAGGATGATTCCAGATTGCATTGGAACATTTTCATGCTTGAAATTCTCTATACTAAACATTTTCAGTATGGTATCTATGTATAGGGATTGGGATAATCCTAACAAACACATAGATCTGTCTCTATAGATCATCATACCTAGTATATAGGTTGCTTCTCCCAAATCCCTCATGAAGATGTTCTTGGAAAGCGGAGCTTTCGCTGATTTCAATAATGAAACGTGATTGTCAATCAAAAGAAGACCATCAACATATAATACTAGCGTTTCCATGTTCCTTTCGGTATACACACGCTTACTATGCATTCTAACAAAAACAAACTATTTAATTACTTCGTCAAAACACTCGTTCTAACTCCTTAATGCTTGTCTAAGTCTATAGATAAACTTGAACAACTTGCAAGCCTTGCTCCCATTCCCACTAACTTCAAAACCCTAGCCCTACGACTTATAGATGGTCTCATCTAAACCACCATTTAGAAATGCCATCTTTATGTTCGTTTGCCATATTTTACAAAAATAGAATGCTGCAATAGCCGGCATAATCAAAATGAAGTTAAGAATTTCCATGAGCGAAAAGGTCTCATTATAATCAACATCTTGAATTTAATGAAATCCTTTCGCAACTAGCCCAGCTTTATAAATTTTCACCTATCTATCTAGATCGAGTTGTTTTTCTTAAAAATCCATTTATAGCCGATGGGTTTTATCTTTTTGGGTATGCCAGGCAAAGTCTACGCTTTGTTTTCATATATGGAATCAATCTCGGATTTCATTGCTCCAAGCCAAAGTGCATAGTCTTTACTCTGCAGTGATTGTTGGAATGATAGAGAAGTGTCGTCATCTAATAGATAGTCCTCCTTCTCTCCGTCTATAAGAAACCATAGTATTTCTCTACTTCACAAGATTCCCTATTAGACTTGCTAATAGTTTGCATGTATGCCCATATGGGTTAACTTGGTTCTCCCATTGGTTCGACCTCTTTATTAATTTCTTGGATCTCATCCAAGTATACAACCATGCTATTAATTTATTTTGACTTTCTTTTCTAAAAAGACACATGCCAAGAAACAATAATCTTTTGTTTCTCTGTATTTTAAAGAATATATCCCATCGAGTTTTTAGGATATCATATAAATTTACAATACTAATCTTGCCTTTTGTTTATCTAGACCAATGTTCTTAACATAGGCTGGACAACCCCACACCTTCAAAACTTGAGTTAGGGTTTCTTCCCATACTACATCTCATATGGTGCCCTAGGTAAAAATTTAGTAGGCATCAAATTCAGCATACGCGATGCAATTTCTAATGCATATTCCCAATATGGCAGAGGTAACTCGGCCTTACTTATCATGGAATGAACCATATGTAATAGGATTCGATTCTTTTGCTTTAAAACATCATTGTGTTGTGGAGTATAGGGTGGAGTAATTTAAGAGATAATCCCATTCTTTTAGATATCGCTGGATTTCTTATCCAGCATACTCACCTCCTCGATAAGAACGAGGTATTTTAATATTTTGGTTCGTCTGATTCTCAACCTTGTTCTTATATTCAGTAAATTTCTCACAGATACCAGGATTTGTTCTTCATACTACAAACGCATACTAGTCTCAAGAAATCACCAATAAAGGTTACAAAATAATAACAGTATTTTTGGTACTTACAGGCATTGGGCCACCTATATCGGTATGGGACCTGAGAATTCATTAACTCTTTCATTACTCCTACTGAAGGGGTGCTTGGTCATCTTACCTTTACGATATGACTCACACGTGTCAAATGATTTAAAATCAAATGACGGGAGAAAACCTTCAATTCTCAATTTATGCAGTTGTTTCTCATTAACAAGACCTAATCTACAATGCCAAAGGTAATTTTTATTTATATCATTATTCGAAGAATAACTCAAAGAACAGACTTAATTTATATTGATCACATAAATGTCATTATCCAAACTACCATCATAGACTTTAATACCATCTAAAATAATGTTCATAACATTATTAGCACGATTAGGAATACAACCATTCTCAAACAATCTTAACATAGGATAATTCCACAAATAAGTTCTTTTACATAGTAGTAATGAATTAAAACGAATCAATTCAACAAACTCAAATGAAAATCTCCAACTGCGGTTGCATCTAAAATAGACCCATCAACAACTTAAAGCCTTATTTCTCCGTTTGCCACATGACACCAGTTTCTAAGCCCTTGTAACGAATTATATACGTGGGTTCCATATCCAATATCTAAAATAAAAGATAATTTAATGATCATAAAACAATTTTGAATCATAACTATAGCTAATAGAGAGACGAAACCATTCTTCTTCTTTTCTTTAACTATCTTCAAGTACTTCAGACAATTCTGCTTCCAATGATCCATTTTGTGACAATGATGATATTCACCCTTGTCTGCAGCAGCAGTCTTCTTACAATACAAGAGAAGACCCGATTACAACTATTTATTTACAACATTCGCAAGATAAAATTCGTTAAAAAAATTGGGTAATAAGCCAGTTGTAATAAATGTATTTTCAACAGTAATTTATTTTTTCCAGTTATAGTAGAGATCTAAAACAAGTTATTAGTTTGGCTATTGTAAATATTTATGTATAACAACTTGTTAGCATTAATTATTCGAACAAGTTCATAGTTTTCTAAAATAATTAATAACTAATAATTTATAATTAATAACTAATATTTAATAATTAATCATTCATAAATGAAGATTTATTGTTAATAATTTATAAATGATAACTTATATAGCTAGTAATTTATAATATACTATAATTAATGATTATTGAGAAATAATTTATAATCATTTTTAATAATTTGTAATATAGTATAATTAATTATTAATAAATAATAAGCTAATTAATAATTTATAATAATAGCACATAAATAAAAATATATTCTTAATATTTAATAATTTATACTTAAAAATTTGTTATAATTGATAATTTATTCGTTAATAATTTATATTTTTTTTGTAATTTGATGTGTAAACAACTATATTAACGAATATTAATAAACAACTTACGAACAATAATTAATAACTAATAATTTATAATAATAATAATGTGCAAACTATAATATATAATTAATATATATAATAATTTATTATAATTACTTATTTATAATTTAATGATTCAAAAATGTATAATAAATGATAAATAATTTAAAATTTTGTTATTTGTTATAATCAATGTTCCATAATTAATAATTTATAAGTAATAATTTATATTTAAAAATTTATGACTTATAATTACTAGTTTATAATTAGTAATTTATTAATACGAGTATATAAATAATAATTGATAAGGAACAAATATATATGGTAGAAAAGCTAAAATTTTAAAGCCCGTTGTGTAAATTTCACTACTATGTAAATATTCTAACCATCGTAACCAAAAAAGAGATACGAATTTTCCAGATCAACATCTTCAAACTTAAAAATAGAAAGAGTGCAAAAATTTGGCCTAGGATCAACCTAAAACTCCAAAAGAATGCTCTCCAAATTTCTCCTTTTATTAATAATCTTCATCCACTTCATCCTTTTCTTCAGTTCACAGGAAAAACAAGAGGGCTCACCATGTTCATCCCTCATAAAAGAGCCTGGATCTGTACAATTATGCCCTGTCAGTAGTTTCAGACCCAACCCAGACTGCAGCGAAAACAGTGTAGCCGACCTTAGACTGTACGATAGGCGTATGCGTAGTGAAACATGGGTTTTTCTCGGTCGGCAATGATGGCGACACAGGAGGTCAGGTTTTTTATGGTTCACATCGTTTGGCTTATCGTTATTAGATTTTTTATGCTTTGTGGAATATTTTGAACTAAAATTGATTGAAATTGTATATTTTCTTTTACTTTTGTAGAGTTGATAGGTCCATTTTAGAGATGATGAATACTATATGTATGCTTTGTGTGCCTAGTTAGAGAAAGTTTTGCATTGTTCATTTTGTGTTATATTTCATTTACATTATGTTCTAACATTTTATTGGCATTTGATGGTTTGTTATAAGTTGGATGTCTTGAAAAATCAATGGTACCTACTGAGAACAATTAATATGATATTGGTATAATTTGATTTTTTTTCTGAATGATCAACAGATAGTGTGTAGCATAAGAAACTAACCCTATTTGATTTTTTAGGTTTTGTGAATTTGATTTCCATTAGAAATTGTTAAATGCATAATATAATGATTGAATTATTGAATTAATTTTGCTTTGATACATTACAGATGCATTTAAGGTAGTTTTAGTGAGTCGCTTTTATTTTTGAAACATGTAAAAAAATGTAGTATAGTCAACTTTTCATATGAAATAAATAAAATTCTTTCACTATGTTGAAAATATGTAGTTTAACCAAATTGATGAATTTTTTGTTAACTAAAATACTTTTTATAAATATTCGTGTTTACAAGGTATATGGACTGATATGGGGATCATAACTAAATGGTTAAGACCTCTTGATAATTTAGCTGTTGGATTTTAAAAATAAATCATGTCAGATTTAAAAAAAATTAATTTTGTGGTATTTAATAAGAAAATTAAATGTGAATAAATATTAGAAATAAAATTGCTAAATTGTTTCTTAAAAGGTTGATAAATGTTGCATATTTATTCTTTAGTAAATTACATATATACCATAATAGTTTAAGTTTGAGCATTTGTTACGTTTTTTTACTCCTGGCTTAGTGTTATTTGTTTCATTACATAGGAACTTAAAGTTCCACTTACAACTATGTTAAAAAGGTATGAAATGAAATTGAAAACTTTAAACCTTATATAAATGTTGAAACCTTATGCCTACTGGGTTTGCACTAGGAGAGAGAAATTGTCTATAAAGCATTATGTTCCTAAAGAACATCATGATTGATCATAAGAAGTAAGAGAATTTTAATGTATCTCATTAGAGGGAGCTCTATATATGGTATGCATTTTCCAAATATATCTCTTCTATATGTCGATGAATGAAAATGTATGGCCAACTTATTGATAAGGTATCATGTTAAAACTTATTCACGTTTCTGGACCTTTAATGATTTGGGACCAACTTATGCTTTGTCTACTTACAATGAAATATTTGACTTCATTTTATTGGAAAATTTCTTTCAACCGGTAGTTTTGTTACTGCTAAGAGTTTCATAAGCATTAGGTTGACAAAAAAGACCTTGATTAAAATTTGTTCATGTACTAAGTATGCTACATCATATATACAACATTTCTACACTCTGTTATGGAATGTAAACTCGAGATCAAACTAATCCAAACTGCAAACATAGTGAAAAATGAAATCGTTGTAAGATGTGCAAAAATAACCAATATATATCTCGATGCCAAATCTCAATCCAATCCAAATACAACCAAATCACAATTCAATCCAAATGCATCCAAAATCACAATCCAAACAAGCAATCACGAAAATAATTCATATATGAGATTTTAGTGGTCACATTATCATCGTGTTAGTGTACATCCACTTGGAGGAGAGAGTTCTATTATCAATAATGAAAGAGTACAAGAGATTGATTACGGTGATCACAAAATTTTATAGAATTTGATTTGCGGAGGCTAGAGTTAAAGAAAATTATATTTAGGAATCCCCATTTCAATGTTGGATAATTCCTTGATCATCCCCTCTTTTGAATTCTCAAAATAGCTTATACAGGGAGAATTTTTTCCTAGGAAAATACCCAATTTTCCCTTTGAAGCTTTCACAAAATAACTCAATCGTCCCGGGCAAAACTATCTTCGAACAACAGCTCAAACAACAAGATTTATAATCTAGGTGTTTCACTTGAACATAGGAATTCCACGCTTCAGGTGATCAGACGTTTGGTCACCATTGTTAGGAACTGAGTTGATGATGTTTTGATGACAACAACCTTATATAGTTATTATACTTTACTTTATAAAATATATACTAACATTTTCATTAAGATATATATATATATATATGTATGTATATATATATGTATATAGGAAGTATATGCAGGTATTATCGAAGACTGATCAGTATAAAGACTCAAGCATCAAGATGAAGATTAGAGATTCAAGATTCAAGACTCTAGAGAATCAAGATTTCAAGATCTCAAGATAAGTGTCTAGTATTTTGTTAAAACTTCATAATAGCACTCTCATCTTTCTTCCAATTTTCTTTTGGGATGGAACCCAATTTCTATCGAAACCAGTGGCTTACAAACCCACGACAAGTAGCTTACAAACCTACGACAAGTGGCTTACAGACCCACGAAAATCAAAATCATTTAAACTACTTTGTACAAGTTCTCGATTCCTATGGAGGAGCTCTGTAGGAAGGTTCTTGCAATTTCAGTTTGAATAGATTTTTCAAAATGTTTTAGCTTTCAAAATCATGTTTTCAAAAAATGTTTTCAAACTTTGTTTTAGCCTTAAAATATTCCTCCATTCTGATTTTAAAAACTTCTATTTTTAAACATCAAAACTTATTCTGATTTTAAATATTACTTATATAATTGACGGTCTATATCAATTATATATATATATATATATATATAAAATAATTTTTTATATTCATTCTCTATCTCAAAATATTGTTTAAACACTTTATTTTGCTTCAGAGAAGTTTCAACTTGTTTTAAATTCAAATGCTTTTACAAAACAACATCTCTACAATTTTGAACTGAGGGATGTCGACATATGGGGATACCCCATGTCGACATGGTGACAGTTGAATTCAAAATTCAAATTTCAAAAGAAGTGTCCATTCGTTCAAAAACCTTTCGCCAATGGTTATGACTGTTGTGCATCTATATAAAGGCTTCCAAAACGAATTTTTTAACAACTACTTTCTTATTTTTCTTCACTCTTTCTTCTTCACCATTCCATATCCATAAAACTTCATATTTTCAAGATCGTGCCATCATTCTGCCAAATTCTCAATAGGAAATCATTTAGATACTCTCTCTATTTGATTCTTCATCATTCTACTAAAGATCAAAGTGCTATTCAGAGTTATGGGATCAATTTGTATTCAAAAGTCCATAGAGTCTATCCATTCAAAAGGATTGTTATTAAGAAGTATTAGGGTGATCTTGTGTCCCGTAAATCAAGAGAGTTTACCCTAGACTCGGAGATAGGAGGGTTCCTCAAGGCCTTAGAAATTGAGGGTTGTAGTTTGGATATTGGCTTATAAAAATCTGTACAAGGATATTGCCTTGGTGCAGGACTGGATGTAGGAGGATTCCGAACCAGTATAAAATCCGGTGTGTTCTTTCCTTTTACTTGCTTTACTTTACTATTTGCATTTGTTATATGTTCTGTGATCATTCTGTGTTAGAATTCTGTTTAGATTTTTGTTGGAAGTTTTAATTTAGTCATATAGTTCATATATTCTTTAAAACACTATTCACCCCCCCTCTAGTGTTATTTCTGCCTTAAGATCCTTAATCCGCATCCCCAACAATTGGTATCAGAGCATTGGTTTTCATTGTTTTCATAATCTGAAACTTGAAAAATATAAAAATGGCATTTTTGGAAAATTGTGTTAAAACTGTTTTGAATA
This sequence comes from Allium cepa, assembly GCA_030765085.1. Lineage (NCBI taxonomy): Eukaryota > Viridiplantae > Streptophyta > Magnoliopsida > Asparagales > Amaryllidaceae > Allium > Allium cepa. The sequence continues at coordinate 660,099,113 of CM060938.1, read as the reverse complement.
TATGCATTTCATCAAAGTTTCATAAGTCTGCATATAGTTATTATGAAAAATCAAGTTATCTACTGAATTGGTGTGTTATGCAGGAACAGACATGTTATATGGCTTTTGACGAATCAACACCCAATGGACAAACCGTGCAAATTGAGAAAGATAAATGGATACTTGTTAGTGGTTGTTCAAGGCACATGACTGGAAATCCTGAGATACTCAAGGACATTACTTATCAAGATGGTGGATTAGTCAATTTTGGTGACAACTCTAAAGGATATGTGGTTGGCGTCGGCAATGTCAGTAACTCTAAAACTTTACTTATTTATGATGTTTTATTAGTTAGGAACTTAAAACATAATCTGCTTAGTATAAGTCAACTTTGCGATAAAGGTTTTAAAATTATATTTGAAAAAGATAAATGTCACATTGAAGATGATAAGTCTAATATAATTTTTAAAGGTATTAGGAAGAAAAATATTTATATCCTTAGTATGAAAATTTCAAATGATAACCTATGTCTTTTGGCTACTACAAGTGACCCTTGGATTTGGCATAAAAGATTTGGCCATTTGAATTTCAAATTGTTATCTAGGCTATCAAAACTTGACTTAGTTAGAGGTCTACCCAAGTTAAACTTTAAAATAGATAGTATTTGTGATGCTTGTCAATTAGGAAAACTTAAGAAAAGTTCATTTAAATTAAAAGATGTTATTTCTACCTCTAGTCCTCTAGAATTACTTCATTTAGATTTATTTGGTCCATCTCAAGTTCAATCAATTAACCATAGTAAATATGTTTTTGTTATAGTAGATGATTATTCAAGATATACTTGGACAATCTTTTTAAAACATAAAAGTGATGCTTTTGAAATATTTAAAAACTTTTCTAAAAGAATTCAAAAACAACATTCTTTCAAAATTAAAACTATTCGAAGTGATCACGGTGGTGAATTTGAAAATGAAAATTTTGAGAATTTCTGTACTCAGAAGGGAATTACTACTCACTACTTTTCATTTCCAAGAACTCCACAACAAAACGGAGTAGTAGAACGTAAGAATAGAACGATTCAAGAGTGTGCTCGTACAATGCTTTCTGATAGTAATTTACCTAAATATTTTTGGGCTGAAGCAGTTGCTACAGCTTGTTATATATTAAATAGAATTTTAGTTAGACCATTAACAAATAAAACTCCATATGAATTACTTTATAATAAGAAACCTATAGTTGCTTATTTCAAAGTATTTGGGAGTAAATGTTTTATACTTAATACAAAAGATAATTTAGATAAATTTGAACCAAAAGCTGATAAAGGATTCTTTATTGGTTATTCTAATAGAAGCAAAGCATTTAGAGTTTTTAATTTAAAAACTAATACTATTGAAGAAACTATGCATGTATCTTTTGATGAAAATCTGAAAGATATTGTACAAATAGATGATGAAGAAGATTTTATAAATTTAAATCAATCTAATGAAACTATTAGTGAAATAAATCAACCTAATAAGAGATTTAAAATATCAAAAGATCATCCTATAGAAAATATTTTAGGAAATATTGAATCTGTAGTAAGAACTAGAAATCAATTAAGTAGTATGAGCAATGTAGCCTTTATATCAACAATTGGACCTAAAGATCCAAAGGAAGCATCGTCTGATGATTCATGGATTCTTGCTATGCAAGAAGAATTGAATCAATTTACCAGAAATGATGTATGGGAACTTGTTCCTAAACCTGAGGATAAAAGTATAATTGGAACTAAATGGGTTTATAAAAATAAAATGAATGAACACGGTGAGGTCGTAAGAAATAAAGCTCGTTTAGTCGCGCAAGGTTATTGTCAAGAAGAAGGAATTGACTATGATGAAACCTTTGCCCCTGTAGCAAGATTAGAAGCTATAAGAATTCTACTTGCTTTCGCTAATTATAATAATTTCAAATTATATCAAATGGATGTTAAAAGTGCTTTTCTAAATGGTTTTGTAAAAGAAGATGTTTATGTTGAACAACCTCCACTTTTTGAAGATAATAAATTTTCAAACCATGTATACAAGTTAAAGAAAGCTCTATATGGTCTAAAGCAAGCTCCTAGAGCCTGGTATGAAAGACTAAGATCTTATTTACTTCAATCTGGTTTTGAAATTGATAAAGTAGATACAACACTCTTTATTAAAAGAAATAATCAAGATAATCAACTGGTTCAAATATATGTAGATGATATAATCTTTGGATCAACTAATAACATAATGAATAAAGAATTTTCAGATATAATGACTAAAGAATTTGAAATAAGTCACATGGGAGAATTAAGTTTCTTCTTAGGGCTTCAAATTAAACAACTAGAAAATGGAATCTTCATAAGTCAAGAAAAATATGCTAAAGACTTAATCAATAAATTTGGTTTAAGCACCTCTAGTGGGAAACCAACTCCAATGTCAACAAATGTAGGTTTAAGTAAAGAAGATAAATCAAAAGATATTGATCAAACTTTATATAGGGGTATGATTGGTTCGCTACTTTATATAACAGCGAGTCGTCCGGATATTATGCATAGTGTTTGTCTCTGTGCAAGATATCAATCACAACCTAAAGAAACTCACTTAAAAGTTGTTAAAAGAATTTTAAGATATGTAAAATACACTTTAGATTATGGTTTATTTTATCCTAAAAATAATACTTTTGATTTAATATCATATTGTGATGCTGATTATGTTGGATGTAAATCAGACCGAAAAAGTACAAGTGGAACTTGTCACTTTCTAGGACATTCACTGGTTTCTTGGTTCAGCAAGAAACAAAATACTGTTTCCTTGTCAACAACTGAAGCAGAATATATATCTGCTGCTCTGGCCTGTTCACAAGTCATATATATGCAACAAACTTTAAAAGATTTTGGAATTAACACAAGTAAATCACCAATATATTGTGATAATACTAGTGCATTAAATCTATCTAAAAATCCAACTCATCATGCTAGAACTAAACATATTGATATAATACATCATTTTATTAGAGATAATATAACTAAAGAAATAATAACTCTAGATTATATAAATACTAAAAAACAAATTGCTGATATATTAACTAAACCGTTAACCGAGTAGAATTTTACTAAATTTAGAAGAGAATTAGGTATTTGTTCAAAATCTGAAATATAAAATAATATAATATAATAATCAATAAAAATTCAAAATAAAAATTACACTTTTTCTGAAAGACATGTCGACATGCCCCATCCCCTGATGTCGACATACCCAACAAAAATTTGAAAATAGAATTTCCCTCCAAAGATTAGTTATTTGGTTATTTATCTATTTATTTCGTTTTCTCTCTTCTTTCTTCCCTATATTCTCTGTAAATAACTTCTGAAACAATAAAATAATGGCTTCCTCTTCTACTAATGAACCCACTTCACCCACATCTCCTCATTCTGGTCCATTTCAACGATCTAAGCACGCTTGAGTGATCAAATTGCAAGAGAAGATGAAAGATATCCTTCAATTGTTGACTGAAATTCAAGTAAGTCAACTTAGGATGGCTAGAGAACAACAAAGGCAAGGGAATATTATTAGGAATGTACAAAAATTCCTTATGGATAACCGTACAAATCCTATTAATATTGAAGACTCTTCACAAGCCATGGAATCAGAGGAAGAAGAACCTATTGAAGAGCTACAAGAAGACCAAGAGGAAGATCAACCTTTTCCTCAACCCGAAGTCCCTATAAATGAGGACGAGAGCGTTGTTTGCGTTGGTGAGATCCTTGTTGATACTAATGGAAACATAATTGAACAATGTGGAAACTTTTGTCTCCCCTACCCCAATTGTTCGATTCATAAGTCTCCTATAGTTAAGGATCGCCATTAAAGCGTACTTTCTTTTTTATTCTTTTTTTTAATTTGTTTTGTTTGTTCGTGTTTATGTATGTTCTTATATATGTCATAATAACAAAAATGTGTTCACTTATACTCATTATTTCATGCTTGTTCTATACATATTATTTGTTCATACTAATCATTCTTGAATTCTTAAGTAGTTAATAGTTTTTTGTTGATGACAAAGGGGGAGAAAGTTATAAAAATATATGTGCTTGGTGTAAGGGGGAGTCATGGAGTAAATGGAAGTTGTAGTTTTAAGAAGAAGCCACGGAGTAAGGGGGAGTTATGGAGAGTTATGGTATGGTAAGAATATTTTATAAATAAAGGTTGTCATCATCAAAAAGAGGGAGATTGTTAGGAACTGAGTTGATGATGTTTTGATGACAACAACCTTATATAGTTATTATACTTTACTTTATAAAATATATACTAACATTTTCATATATATATATATATATATATATATATATATATAGGAATTATATGCAGGTATTATCGAAGACTGATCAGTATAAAGACTCAAGCATCAAGATGAAGATTAGAGATTCAAGATTCAAGACTCTAGAGAATCAAGATTTCAAGATCTCAAGATAAGTGTCGAGTATTTTGTTAAAACTTCATAATAGCACTCTCATCTTTCTTCCAATTTTCTTTTGCGATGGAACCCAATTTCTATCGAAACCAGTGGCTTACAAACCCACGACAAGTAGCTTACAAACCTACGACAAGTGGCTTACAAACCCACGAAAATCAAAATCATTTAAACTACTTTGTACAAGTTCTCGAGTCCTATAGAGGAGCTCTGTAGGAAGGTTCTTGCAATTTCAGTTTGAATAGATTTTTCAAAATGTTTTTAAATCTATTTTTCAAAATGTTTTAGCTTTCAAAATCATGTTTTCAAAAAATGTTTTCAAACTTTGTTTTAGCCTTAAAATATTCCTCCATTCTGATTTTAAAAACTTCTATTTTTAAACATCAAAACTTATTCTGATTTAAATATTACTTATATAATTGGCGGTCTATATCAATTATATATATATATATATATTTAAAATAATGTTTTATATTCATTCTCTATCTCAAAATATTGTTTAAACACTTTATTTTGCTTCAGAGAAGTTTCAACTTGTTTAAAATTCAAATGCTTTTACAAAACAACATCTCTACAATTTTGAACTGAGGGATGTCGACATAAGGGGATACCCCATGTCGACATGGTGACAGTTGGATTCAAAATTCAAATTTCAAAAGAAGTGTCCATTCGTTCAAAAACCTTTCGCCAATGGTTATGACTGTTGTGCATCTATATAAAGGCTTCCAAAACGTATTTTTTAATAACTACTTTCTTATTTTTCTTCACTCTTTCTTCTTCACCATTCCATATCCATAAAACTTCATATTTTAAAGATCATGCCATCATTCTGCCAAATTCTCAATAGAAAATCATTTAGATACTCTCTCTATTTGATTCTCCATCATTTTACTAAAGATCAAAGTGCTATTCAGAGTTATAGGATCAATTTGTATTCAAAAGTCCATAGAGTCTATCCCTTCAAAAGGATTGTTATTAAGAAGTATTAGGGTGATCTTGTGTCCCGTAAATCAAGAGAGTTTACCCCAGACTTGGAGATAGGAGGGTTCCTCAAGGCCTTAGAAATTGAGGGTTGTAGTTTGGATATTGGCTTATAAAAATCTGTACAAGGATATTGCCTTGGTGCAGGACTGGATGTAGGAGGATTCCGAACCAGTATAAAATCCGGTGTGTTCTTTCCTTTTACTTGCTTTACTTTACTATTTGCATTTGTTATATGTTCTGTGATCATTCTGTGTTAGAATTGTGTTTATATTTATGTTGAAAGTTTTAATTTAGTCATATAGTTCATATATTCTTTAAAACACTATTCACCCCCCCTCTAGTGTTATTTCTGCCTTAAGATCCTTAATCCGCATCCCCAACAACCATAACCAGACGTCTAAGCAAACTCTTGGATTACCAAACCTATGACTTAGGTATGTCTGAGTTCCAACACAGATGCTCCATCACCTGGTGATCAGACGTTTGAAATTCATGCCTAGACATCTAAGCAAAGTCTCAGGAAACAAGATCAAGCATATATAAACGTTTGAACTCGATTTCAGATGCCTCAAAGAGAAATTTAGACGTCTAGGAATCTCATCCAAATGTCTAACTCCCTATGTCTCAGTCTATGTATCTCCATGCTTCAGGTCGCCTTCACTTTCGAGCTCTAATTTGCGAACCGTCTTCTTCGTTATCAAGTTATTTCCAACCATTTCAACCCTGCATATAGTGTTGCCAAAATTCAACACTCTACTTGACAGTATATCCACCTCCATACATGAAGAACCAAGAGTACTAAATTATCATCACCTCTACTCTCTACCAAACATGCTTGAATACTTTCCCAATGAGCTTCGAAAAGGCCACCGCCTATTACACTCCATCAACAAGCTCCAGCTAAGCCACCGCCCGCTAATGAAGTGTTAAAACTATCCAAATCCAAAACCATTTTACCAAAAGACAATAGTACTTTGGAGTGCAAACAAGTAATTACTAAGAAGATAGAACCATAATATTTCACCGATACTATTCGTCATCAATAAACAAGCTCCCCCTTCACTTGTGGCACCCTGCGGCACCTAGCACTTTAACAAGGAATCATGTTCGAGCAATGCTCAAACTAACCAACCATCAATGCTTTTGTAAACATATCCACCGTATTATCCTTTGTGGGAACTTTCCGAAGATGACCAAGCTTGTCTTCATCCATTGCTACCAAAAATAAATCTCTCACCTCAATGTTCTAGTTTGAGAGCTAAAAGCCAAATTCTCTGCCAAGTGAATAACACTTGGGCTATCATATTGAACATCAATTCTATCATGTTCAAAACTAAGTCACACAATAATCGCCTCAAGTATAGTGCTTCCTTTGCCACCTCCATCACAGCTATCAACTCCGCTTCCATAGTGGATAGAGCAATTACGATTTGAAATCTCGATCTTTAACTTATGGCCATTCCACCAAGAGTGAAGACATACCCAAAAGTTGATTTTCTTCGAACCGTATCACCGATGTAGACTGAATCACAATAACCAACCAACTTGCAATTCATTCCATCACTATCTCTAAAACAAAATCACGATATGAGATACCTCTAAGGTATCTCAAAATGACCTTCATGGCTTCCCAATGAGGTTTTCCCAAATTAGCCATATACCGACCAATCATCCTGATGGCATTTGCACTATCGGGCATTGTACACATCATGGCATACATTAAACTTCCAACTGCACTTGGATATGGCACCCTTTTCATATAAGCCTTTTCGTTCTCCAAGATAGGCGATTCCTTAATCGAAAGCTTCATATGCAAAGGTAAAGGTGTATTGATGCTATTGCATTCGTCATGCTAAACCTACAAAGCACTTTATCGATATACACCTTTTGAGTGAGTTTCAACTCAAACCACTTCTGATTCCTTTCTAGTTCCATGCCTAAATTTTTTTTCCTCCCAGACCTTTCATATCAAATTCCGATTTAAAATAATTTTTAACTTGTTGATTTTAATTTTATATTTTGAGTTAATGAGCATGTCATCCGCATACAAGAGAAAATGCACCCAATGATTATTTTTCAACTTCTTGAAATACACACAAGCATCTTTGATGCTTCTATCAAAACCATTTTCAAGCATAAAATAATCAAATATCTTATACCATTGTCTAGTTGATTGCTTTAAACCATATAGTGGTTTCTTTAACCTGCAAACTAAATTTGACTTATCATCAACGATAAAACCTTCTAGTTGCTCCATGTAGATGTCTTCATACAAGTCACCATGCAAGAATGTGATTTTCACATTTAGTTGCTCTAATTCCAAATCATGAATAGCAACTGTAACAAACAATATCTGGATTGAAGTACAACGCACAACCGATGCAAAAATCTCATCATACTCATTTCCCTTCCTTTGTGCAAACCTCTTAGCCAATAATCTAGCTTTGTATCTCCGATTATCCTTCATCTTGTATATCCCTATGATTTGAATTACAATATGCATCGCGGTTGACAAAGCTTCGACCCAAAATCACTTCGATAAACCCAACATTAATCTCAAGCATCGAGCTTTCTCAAATAGAGTACGGTTCATCCTCTCCACAACACCATTTGACTACAGATCTTCCAGTGTAGTAAAATACCTTCGAATACCATGATGCTTACAAAACACAAAGAATTCTCCGAAAACATACCGTCCGATGTTGTTGGACTTTAATACCTTCAAAGACTTACTACTCTCGTTCTCAACAAGAGCCTTCCAAAATTTGAACTTTGAAAATGCCTTTGACTTAGCCTTTATTACATAAGTCCATACCTTCCGAGAAATGTTATCAATAAAATAAATATAAAAACGTGCTCTACCCAAAGAAACTATTGGTGTCGGTCCCTAAACATCCACGTAAACATACTCAAGAATATCTCTTGTATCATGCTTTCCTTCACCGAATGATAATTTAGTTTGCTTTCCTATGAGACATTCCTCACAAAACTCAAGTTTGTTGAAACACTATACATCGCTCATGTAATGACCCTAATTTTGACTAACATTATTTAGAATGTATAATTAGATAAATTAAATTAAATAATGTAGATAGTTAAGGGATAAACATTTGTTAATCAATAAGGGGCCATGCTTTAATGAATGTGTAAGCAAAAGAGAATATAAAATATGTAAGTAGGAGAAATATGATAAGGGTAAAATAGGAACATCCTTCATTCTAATACACTAAACCTTCCCATTCTCCATTCCTTACTCATTTTAACATTCACAAACAAAATTAAAAAACTACTTAGCTTGGCTGGCCACCATTAAGGAGATTTAAGAGGAAGAAAAGCTAGGATTCAAGTAGAAAGCCTAAGAAAATCAATCAAAGGGAAAATCTCAACGTTCTTAACATAAAGCCAAGGTTAATAATTAACTTACATCTCACTTTTGATATTAATATCGGCTTCAAGTTATATCCGAATTAATTTTGCAAGTTATATGTTTTGTTGTGTTTGTTTAAATAGATATATACGCTTGTTGGTGATTTATATCGTTTCATATAGATTTTATGATAATTTTAGATTAGAAATACCTATTAAATGACATCTATATGATTCGCATTATTTATATATGGTCAAAAACATTATTTTAGAAGTTGGTTTCAACTTTCATATTTTTCTATGTAGCTGTGGATTTAATATGAATTTTCTATGAGAGAAAATAGTTAATGTTGAGTTTAAATTATTTAAGGCAACTATATAAGGATTTTGGGTATGAAATTTATATATGTTATAAAACATATTTAAAGTGATTCATGGTGATTTTTGTGGAATTTTCCTAAGTATTTTACTATGGTTATAAAATTATTTAAGTTAAGAGACTTAAATTTGTTACATGTTCTGTTAAGAAGGAGGGTTTGTTTGTTAAAATGTTTGAAATTGTTAATTTTGAATATTGTTGCCTTTTTAGAAAAGAATTTTGATAAAGAATTGGTAGCCAATCAGATTTGGACAAATTAGGCAAGTTAGGTATGATGGAAATACTTTGGATGGCAAAAATTCAGTTTTGTTACAATTTACAACTTTTCCATTTCCATTGTTTGCCTTCGTCGCCATGACTAGTTGTCCTTTCGCACTCATTCAAAACCAATGCACATGGTATCAAACAATTGATACGTAGTGTATTGGAGAAAGGAGGAAAGGACCGCGTCGAAGGTATGCTTTTAAAGGAGTTGGATTCGTTTATTTACCTTTTTTGTAAGAGATGCTTTTGAAGTGGTTTCTTTTATTGTCTTTGAGCCTATTAACTTGTTTTTGTTTAAAAAGTAAGCTTGCAAAAGAGTTGCCAATTGTCATTGTTTTAAAGGTGCTTTCAAAGGAGTTGTTGCTTTTGAACCTATTCGATACCTAGCAGCCGCATTCATACCTTTCGAATGAGTTCGAGGCGGCTTTCATAGCCTCAAAGCATTGTATTCGCAAGGGGTGCTTTTGTCTTTAGCTTTAAAAGATGGCTTCTCAATGCTTTCGAAAGGGCAGTTTAGCTGCTTTCAAATGGTTTTAGAGGAAATGGTTTTGAAAGAAAGGGTTTCGAAACTATCCTCTTTCTTTTACTTGGGATTAGTGCTTTTGAAAGTAATGCATTCGCCTCTATTCTTTATGTCCCTTTAATTATATTGAAGGTTAAACCCAATGGTTTCGAAGAAATGTTTCCACAAATCCTTACTTATGAAATATGTATTTTAAGTGTTTCAAAAGGAAGATTTCCAATTATTTCGAAAGATAAGTTTAAATGGTTTTGAAAGAGCATGTCTAAGGTTTATGCAATGAATTCGAAAGGGATTGTTTAAGGTCTTAAACAAGGGTTACGAAGGTATGGCTTTGGTTTCATAGCCAAATGTTTTCTAAGTTAAAAAGGGCTTCAACTTGTTTTAAAGGGGTAGATAATCCTACTGATTTGAACTTTCATCTACATTGTTTCACGTAAAGCATATATCATGGCATAATTATTTTGAGTAAAGCAAAGAGTATATTTTCTTGTTTAAATATGATTTAAAAGGGTTAAATCAATTTGAAAAAATGTTTTCAAGGAAAATTGATAGGGGTTGTTAACCATAAGTTTATGACTAGATATTAGAAGAACGAATGTGACTAGTGTAGGGTCGCGCCATATATTTTAGCTATTATCCCCTAGCTAGTAAAATTCCCATTCCAGTGTGTGGGGCTTTGTCACAGGTAAGGCTAAAATGATGTTACATACAAAAAGGAATATATAAAGAAAAGATAGGTTATTGGTGAGCCCACAAAACGATTAGGATCGGTTGACCCTAGGAGAATTAAGATAAGGACAAATCATCTAGTATTTTATTTAATAGAAGTTAGGTTATTTATTATATGTTTGGTAGGCCCTAGTCAGCCAATGTTTAATAGTTAGCCAGTTAAAACTATAATGGTAGATAGTTAGTCCATCGATTACCTGATTTATATGCATATATGTTATGGCACTTGTTGTTATAATCAGTTTGATTACAAGATTTTGATTTACAAAATATATGCTTTTAAAAGGATATTAGTGAGGGGAAACCCATTAAGCTAAGTGGCATGGCCTCACTTAATATCAACGAACCGAGATGTAATAGAATTATCCACACCAGGCTTTATGTCTGATTCGAAGTTTATGTTTCCCTTTAAACCCTTAGGGTGCTCAAAATTAATTTGAGAAGATTGAGATTTAAGGACCTTTTAGGTGTAGTAGGTTGGACGAATAAGCTTCTGAAAACGTGCAAGAGGCAAAGCTAGCTTTGTAGAAGCTATTTAGTGTTATATCCTCTGTGATGTATTTACGACTTATATGTCTATCTCTTTAGTATTCTAATCATCCAACGGGTCATCTTCACATGTCGCTCTTGGCATAATTTGTAATAATTATATTTGACTAAAACAAGGGAATCATTTTGGGATTAAATAATTGAATATGAAATATTGATTGGTAATGTCATCAGGAAAGCTGTTTTTGAAATCTGTATTAATTTTATTTCATATTCATGTTCTTCTGATGTGATGGATACTATTAACATTACCGTATCTTGTCACCAGTAATTAATACTATAGATGAGTGCAGCATATGTAGCGCTTAGCTTCGGGCCTCAAAGTAGGGGATAGGTTTATGAAAACTTAAAAGAAACTCTAAACTTAAAATGATTTGGAAAAGAATATATTCCTAAGGAATTAGAGAAAAGACTAGGGTATGGGATAACTTTATAATAACGTACTTGAATTTGTTATATATAAATATATGCATTATATCTATTCTTCCATCTTTCTTAGGCTATTATTCTGTATCTTACAAAGGCTTGAATGCAGATTTTAAGAAAGTAAGATACGAATGATAGGAATGGTAGTGTTAAACTTGTTGGAGGAAACATACCGCTATTGGAAATGCTAAACCAAACACTAGAAGGAATCCAGGTCGGGCACAAGCTGCTAATGTGGGTGTTGGAGCACCGCAAGTTGATACGGGAGCTATGTATCAATTCTTTGTCAACATGATGCAAGCTAAAGCTGCCACGGTATTAGTTGGAGGAAATGTTGAAGGAGGAAATTAGGGAGCTTCGGTGGTCAATAACTATGCAATACTAAATAGAGACTATACTAGGTCTGGAGGGAAGCCATTTATCGGGACGGATGCAATCGAAGTGGAGAATTGGTTGTTTCATTGCAAGAGGATTTTTGCTGACTTGGAAGTCAATGGTGAGCACAAATGAAGATTGCCATCCATAAAATTGCAAGGAGCAACATTGTGTTGGTGGAACAATGTTACGGTGGGAGTAAATGAAGGGACCATGACTTGGGCAGAATTCAGAAGGTTGTTTGAGGAAAGATTCATGTCAATGATCGACGAGTCAAATCTGCTAGAGTATGCTACTAGATTTGAGGAGCTAAGATACGAATATGCTACGATTGATACGGTTATAAAATGAAATGAGAAGTTCATCTGCGGATTGAGACCCGAGCTTGATAAAGAAACTTTACCACATATAAGGAATCCATGCGACATAGTTGTTGGGATTGGTTTGAGGAATGAGGATTTGCTCGTTTTCTTTAATAGTAAAATAGTGCAAACTCAAGGTGGGAAGAACCAAAAGAGAGTTTTTCCATAAGAAGGGAGCCTAGAAGAGTGGGGTTGTCAAGAAAGGAAAGACAGAAGCTATCAGCTACAAGTGCGATAAGAAAGGGCATTTTGCTAATGAACATCACTCAGGAGATGGAAAGAAGATGATTGGAAAAAAGAATATCAAATGCTTCAACTATGATAAGATTAGACATTATAAGAACCAATATAAGGAGTTAGCCAAAGATGGAAAGGGAAAAGTGTTTGCATTGGAACAACCTATCTCGAGACCAACATCAGAGGAGAAAGGAAAAGCTGTGTGGGAGGTACGCTTTCGATTCTTGATGTATTGGTTAGAGTTCTATTTAATACTAGTGCATCACAGTCTTTTATATCTCGTTGTTTAGTAGATAAGCTTAACCTAGAACCTTCATACCTAGTTAGATATTTATGGGTTGCGAATCAGATAGGAGGGTATGAAACACTTGGGATAAGGTGTAACCAATTAGAGTACAAATTGTTAGGTCATACATTTGCCTACAATTTGCATGTATTTGATTTCAAAGGGTTCAGAATTATTTTGGTTATGGATTGCTTTAGTAAATACGATGCTAGGATATTTTTCCATGACAGAAAAATATCACTTAGACACCCTTTGAGTGGTCGGATTTTATACTCTGTAGAAAACTCTTTTTTTTTTGGGTTAATGCTTTGTTGGGTGTTATGGATGTAGAAGACGAGTTGAATTGGGTTTTCATTGTTAGAGAATTCACAGATGTCTTTGAGCCCAAGTAAGGCTACCGTCAAAACGAGCTATTGAGTTTAGGATAGATAGTACCGGGAACTGAACCTGTAAGTAGACCTTCAAGTAAAATGCCACCTACTGAGATGAAGATGCTAATGGTGCAGTTAGTGGATTTAGAAGGTAAGAACTTTATTAGACCAAGTAGTTCGCCCTGGGGAGCAGCCGTAGTGTTTGCGAGAAAACCGGATGATTCGTTAAGGTTGTGTATAGATTATCATAAGTTGAATGAAAAGATGATAAAGAATTGATATCCATTACCTAGAATTGACGATTTGTTTGACCAGTTGAGTGGAGCCAAAGTATTTTCTCAGTTGGATTTGGCAACAGGGTTCCATCGGCTTAGAGTAGCGGAGGATAGTATTCTTTTGATGGCATTTAGGACTAGACATGGATCGTACCAATGGTTAATGATGTTATTCAGACTAACCAATGAGCCAACATTCTTCATGGACTTGACGAATAAAATCTTTAGGCAACATTTGTACAGACTCGTGTTAGTGTTCGTAGAAGACATTTTGATATACTTTAAGGATGAAAGAGAGCATGAAGTTTATCTTGGAGTGGTGCTTGAGAAGCTAAGGTAGCATCAACTGAAAGGGAAATTTTTTAAGTGTCATTTCTAAAAGAAGGAAGTGAAGTTTCTTGGTTATATAGTCTTAGAAAAAGGGTTATCAGTAGATCGGGCTAAGATCGAAGCAATGAATTGTTGGAAGAGACCCGAGACAATGACTAAGATAAAAAGTTTTCTTGGGTTAGCTGGCAATTACTGGAGATTCATTAAGGATTTCTTATGGATTGCAGCACCGATGACTAAGCTAACTCGGTGTTATCCCATTTTTGGTCAAAACTGGAATATCAATGTTGTGTGCATTTCCACCACGACCGAACCAAGAAGAAGCAGCCAGCAAGCGTATATAGTCTGGGATTTCACTCACGATTCAAGTGCAAAGGTTCATTCAGTAAAGAGAGGCAAGAGTTCGTTCGACACTACATTCCTCGGGTTCATCCGGTAATAAGTGCCATCCGGTACTTAAAACCCCTTTGTATCGTCCGGTAGTTCAAGTGTTTGAGTTCGTTCGGCATTCGAACTCCCCATGGTTCATCCGGCATTCCCAATACAAGAGCTCATTCGGCACTGTTCATTCGGCATTCCCAACACTGCCGAACTATCTTACCCCTACATAGCCGGATCAAGCTTCATACGCTCACCACCAAACCAAGCTTCATACGCTCACCACCGAACCAAGCTACGTCCCCTTCACCGAACCATCCTGCTCCATGTGTCTACCGAACCAAACCAAAGTGTCAACACCGGACCAGATACAAGGAGGCCACCACCGGACCAACCTCTACCGGACCAATCCACTTCCATGCATCACCGAACCAAGGCTTTGCCGAACCAAAGTTGCCAGTCCAGATTGCTTCAGCCCTGGCCCACCAGCAGCTATACACATCCAAGACCCCTGCCCCCAGCCTCACTCTATAAATAGAGGGGCAGGGGTACAACAATGGCGGACAAGTTTGAGAGCTCAAGCACGAAAGGAACTTACAAACAACTTTCATATACTTGTATACAAAGCTTTGTACTTGTAATCTGAAGAGAAAAGGAGAATAACATATAAAGTGGACGTAGGCACGTTCTGGCCGAACCACTATAAATCTGTGTGTCTTTTACAGTTTAGTCCCTGCTTTTTACATATTTGCATAAATCACCCAAATCGCTAAGAACAACATATAATCAACTAAATCATACGACTTTGGGGTGTTTGCCCATTTTTTGCGCAAACATTTTGGTGCTTTCACTAAGAATTGAACTCAAGGACCAACCGCTTGGAAGTTGAATTTGAGAGTTTAGAGATTCAGATTGGAAGAGTCATGGCGAGACAATCAAGCAGAAGGCCAAGGCCAGAGTAGAGTCAACATGAAGGGAGTCAAGAGGCTTCCTCAGGAGCAAACCAAGCTTCAGCCTTCATCACCAGGGATGAGATGGAGGCTATGATGAGAAGACAAGAAGAGATGATCCAGAACTTGCTTCAGCAAATTGGGCAACTTGGAGCACAAAACCAAGGAGCAACTGGAGTTCAGAACGGAGCAGGACCATCTGGCGTAGCACCAGAGCTAGGGGGCACTCACGCAGAGCATGTTGATCCGACCCCGGGAAGAGAGATGGGGGCATCCGAGCCACCTGGCAGCAATAGAGGAATGAACGTTCAGCCAGGGAGGCATACACATGAAAACTCTCGTGGACTCGGGGGCAGGTCGAAGGCAGTGAACGAGGACTACAGCTTGGAGACGATGACAGATTGGCGGAGATGGTTAGAAGAGCTATGAGAGGCAGTTTGGTAAACAAAGACTTGGAACATGTAAACAGGAGTCCTTTTTCTTCTGCAATTAGGATGGCTAGGAACCCACTAGAATTCAAGCTACCATCAGTAGAGATGTACGATGGGAGGACAGACCCTGCGGTCCATCTTACTAAGTATATGAGGCACATGGAAGTGCTGGGGGCATCACAGGAGATCATGGCCCGGTGCTTTCCACTGTATTTGATGGACATTGCAGCGTTATGGTTTAGGCAACTGGAGAGCGGCTCCATAGGAACGTGGGCAGATTTAACTGAGAGATTCATGAGGCAATTCAGGGTTCATATTGCGAGACCCAAGAATGTGATGACTTTGGCAACCTTGAAGCAGAAAAATGGAGAGACTTTGAGGAGCTTTCTAATGCGATTTAATGCGGCGGCAGCATCAGTGGATTGACCAGATCCATCTATGGTCATGATGGCGGCTGTATCTGCAATAGCTGATAGTACAGAGTTCAAGAATTCATTAACCAAGGACCCGCCTATGAATCTGGGAGAATTCTATCATGAGGCTGAAAAGTTTCTGCGTTTGGAAGATGCTAGTGCAGAAAGAGAGGAAGAAGATGACGTTTACGCAATCAAGAGCGGAAACCCACCTGGAAAGGGTGCGGAGACTAGCAAAGGAAAGAGAAAGGCTGAGGATAATGATGACAGGTCAAAGCGGCAAAGGAGGGAGCCGCGATTCATCACTCACACCGAGCTAATGAGAGTCTGGAACGAATTTATCAGGATACCAAGGGGCAGGTTCCGTATCGTAGACCAATGCGAAGGGATCCAACCTCTGACGAAAGAAAATCAGATAAGTTTTGTGTATTCCATGAATTAAATGGTCATAACACTAATGATTGTAGGCATTTGAAGGACGAGGTGGAAGGGCATATCAGGAATGGTATGCTCCTTCAGTATGTGAGGAGGCGAACTCCAGCAGTGGAGCCAGAGCGACCGCCGTCTACATCGGCTAGAGGTGACCCTGGATCGGGGCACCATTTGATTATCCATTGATTGCTTGATTAAAATAACGATGAACAAGTTGTAAACCTCTCGCTAACACGGTTAAATCATTTACACATGTGAGCGATCGTGCACGATCCATAGGCATGCTCTGAATGACTACCAGCCGCGTTATAGTAAGAGTTTACGCTTTGACATCTTCATTCTGCTTTTTGCTTTGATTTTGATTTGAACATTTAAATTCTTCCTATTTGGACATTTCTGCTGTAGGATTCATATGATTATTGCTTTAACATTTACAATTCTATGGAAAAATTTACTTGTATGCCCGTGGATCGCGAACGGTCCACGAGCACCTCTTGCATGGCAGCGAATTGCCGAAGTCTTTGATTCGGAAACTCCCCCAAACAATAACTCCGACACTGATATTATTAAGTCCCCCCCGGGCACACTAATTCGCCTCGAACGGCACCCGATCGCGAACGGTCACAACTCGCCTCGAACGGCACCCGACCTCGAACGGTCATAATTCGCCTCGAACGGCACCCGATCGCGAACGGTCACAATTCGCCTCGAACGGCACCCGACTTCGAACAGTCACAAACTCGCCTCGAACGACACAACTCATCTCGCCACAAATGGCTCGATCGCGAAAGGTCGCCATTTGAGGTCCACCTCCTGACCGCCAACAGTCGCACCTTACCACGAATGGCTCGATCTCGAACGATCGTCATCCGAAGTAAGGCGCTTGACCGCGAACGGTCCCATTTCATCTTTTGCCGTGAACGGCACCTGCCGTGAACGGTCACATTTCACCCCAAGTGGCTTGATCGCAAACGGTCGCCATTTGAGGTCCGCCCTCTGACCGGACTCGGTCGCACTTTACCTCGAATGGCTCGATCCCGAACGGTCGTCATTTGAAGTAAAGCGCTTGACCGTGAACGATCACATTCCACCACAAATGACTCGATCTCGAACGATCGTCGCATGGATTAAGACGCTTGACCGCGAACGGTCGCACTTCACCTCAAGTGACTCGATCGCGAACGGTCGTCATTTGAAGTTAGGCAGTTGACCATGAACGGCCGCGCTTCATCCCAAATAGCTCGATCCCGAACGGTCGTCATTTGGGGCCATATAAAATATCAAGCTCTTTACAGGTTGTCAACAGGATATGAACATCCAGCTCATGGCATTACAAAACACGGCTTCCTACCTCAAGGACATCAACAAGATATGAACATCCAGCTCATGGCATTACAAAAAACGCCTTCCTATCGCAAGGCATGTTTTAGGGGAAAAAGTGTTATCCCATTTTTGGTCAAAACTGGAATATCAATGTTG
This sequence comes from Allium cepa, assembly GCA_030765085.1. Classification (NCBI taxonomy): domain Eukaryota; kingdom Viridiplantae; phylum Streptophyta; class Magnoliopsida; order Asparagales; family Amaryllidaceae; genus Allium; species Allium cepa. The sequence goes on along the minus strand of CM060938.1, from coordinate 660,081,116 downwards.
TGTGCATTTCCACCACGACCGAACCAAGAAGAAGCAGCCAGCAAGCGTATATAAGTCTAGGATTTCACTCACGATTCAAGTGCAAAGGTTCATTCGGTAAAGAGAGGCAAGAGTTCGTTCGACACTACATTCCCCGGGTTCATCCGGTAATAAGTGCCATCCGGTACTTAAAACCCCTTAGTATCGTCCGGTAGTTCAAGTGTTTGAGTTCGTTCGGCATTTGAACTCCCCATGGTTCATCCGGCATTCCCAATACAAGAGCTCATTCGACACTGTTCATTCGGCATTCCCAACACTGCCGAACCATCTCCCCCCTACATAGCCGGACCAAGCTTCATATGCTCACCACCGAACCAAGCTTCATACGCTCACCACCGAACCAAGCTACGTCCCCTTCACCGAACCATCCTGCTCCATGTGTCTACCGAACCAAACCAAAGTGTCAACACCGGACCAGATACAAGGAGGCCACCACCGGACCAACCTCTACCGGACCAATCCACTTCCATGCATCACCGAACCAAGGCTTTGCCGAACCAAAGTTGCCAGTCCAAATTGCTTCAGCCCTGGCCCACCAGCAGCTATACACATCCAAGACCCCTGCCTCCAGCCTCACTCTATAAATAGAGGGGCAGGGGTACAACAATGGCGGACAAGTTTGAGAGCTCAAGCACGGAAGGAACTTTCAAACAACTTTCATATACTTGTATACAAAGCTTTGTACTTGTAATCTGAAGAGAAAAGGAGAATAACATATAAAGTGGATGTAGGCACGTTCTGGCCGAACCACTATAAATCTGTGTGTCTTTTACAGTTTAGTCCCTGCTTTTTACATATTTGCATAAATCACCCAAATCGCTAAGAACAACATATAATCAACTAAATCATACGACTTTGGGGTGTTTGCCCATTTTTTGCGCAAACACTCGGAAAGACATGAAGTTTGTTTGGATCGGTAAGTGTGAGGAACCATTTTAGAAACTGAAACACTTATTGACTAATGCACCTATGTTAGTTGTTCCAGAGGGGAATCAGGACTTAGTGGTGTATATGGATGCATGTGGAACAAGGTTAGGAGCTGTGTTAATGCGGAGAGGCAAAGTGATTGCCGATGCTTCTCGACAGCTTAGACCGCATGAAGTTAGGTATCCAACTCATGTTTTGTAATTAGCTATAGTAATTTCCGCATTAAAGGTGTGGAGACATTACCTTTCAGAAGAAAGATTCGAGTTATACACGGACAACAATCGCTAAGATAATTATTCTCTCGGAAGGAGTTGAAAATGAGGTAGAAGAGGTGGCTAGAGTTGTTAGCCGCTTATGTATTTGGTATCGAGTACATAGCGCGAAAAGAAAATTAGTTCGCAGATGCGCTTTGCAGAAAACATCAGAATGCAGTATTGGCAATGATAGCTAGGTGGAAATATTTAGAAGCATTAACTACACGTAGAATACAGTGGAGATCTAAGAGTAGTTCAAATCAAGAAACTTCTAAGTTGTCATGTTTAGAAGTTCGACCGGTGATGATTGAAATGATTGCTTCTAAATAAGGTGAGGTTCCATTATTAGTTGAACGGATCAGAAAGTTAAGTAATAGAATAGAGAGTGATGACTTGAAAGAATTCACTCTCGATCAAAATGAGTGGTTGAGGAAGAAAGGAAGATTGTGTGTTCCGAAGGTGGGTAACATTAGGAAGGAAGTTCTTAGACAATGCCATCGTTCGAAGTTCACTTTTCATCCGCGAGGAACTATGATATATCAGGATATGAAAAGGAGTTTTTATGGGAAGGTATCAAGAGAGATGTAGGCTAATGAGTGAGGCAGTGGTTGAACTGTCAACAAGTAAAATCCAAACATTAGAAACCAAGTGGGTTACTTCAGCCTTTAGATGTTCCAGTCTAGAAATAGGATTATATCTCAATGGATTTTACAGACGATTTGCCAGGCCGAATCGAGGAAATGAGGGTATATGGGTTATAGTCGACAGAATGATAAAGAGTGCACACTTTATACCTATTAGATCGACCTGGACAGCGCCGGATTTAGCTAAGTTATTCATGAGGAATTTAGATAGACTGCATGGAATTCCTAGTGGTATCTAAGTGATAGAGATTCCTTATTTATTAGCCAGTTCAGGAAGAGTCTACAGGAGACTTTAGATACCAAGCTCAAGATGAATACCGCTTACCATCCATAAACATATGGGCAAAGAGAGAGAGTTAACAAAGTCTTAGAGGATTTGTTAAGAACTTGTGTGCTAGATTTGGAGGACCATGGGAAGACCACCTAGACTTAGTTGAGTTTTCTTATAACAACAGTTATCGGACAAGTATAGGGATAGCATCATTTGAAGCTTTGCATGGAAGGCCGTGCAAATCACCCATTTGTTGGTTAGAGACCAAGAATAAATTAATTCTTGGTCTGGATATGATTAAAGAAGCTATAGAAAAGATTGAGTTAATTCGGGCTAGAATAAAGAAAGCTCAATCTAGGCAGTAAAGTTATGTTGATAAAAGACGAAAAGAACTAAAGATTTCTCAAACGGAGAACATGTTTTCATCAAAGTTTCACCGATGAAAGGTATAATCAAATTTGGAAAATTAGAAAAATTGGCACCTAGATTCGTTGGACCGTTTCCTATTATAGAAAGAATCAAGAAACTCGTGTATAGAGTAGAGTTACTGAATAGTTTGGCTGGAGTCCACAAATTTTTCATAGTTATCATCTAAGGAAGTGTATTCAAGATTCAGAAAATGCTATTACACCGACCATGTTAGAGGATTTGGTAATGGAACTGAATATGACTATAGTTAGAAAACTAGTTCATATAGTTGCGAGAGATGAGAATGGACTAAGGAACAAGATAGTCAGATTAGTCAAAACCAGTGGAGTGGCAACGAGAAAGACTGTACTTAGGAAATCGAGAGCAAGATTAGAGACACTTATCCTGACTTGTTTCATGGTATATTTTACCTTTATGTTTGATTATTATGAGTATTTTATCATAGTTTCATGGCCGAAATTCTTTAAGGAGGGGAGTCTGTAATGGCCCTAGTTATCACTAACATTATTTAGGATATTTAATTAGATTAGTTAAATGAAATAATGTAGATAGTTAAGGGATTGAGATTTGTTGATCAACAAGGGACCATGCCTTAATGAATGTATAAGCAAAAGAGAATAGAAAATAAGTAAATATGATAAATATGATACGGGTAAAATGGGAACATCCTTCATTCTAATAACCTAAACCCTCCCACTCTCCATTCCTTATTCATTTTAACATTCACAAACAAAACTAAAACCCTATTGAGCTCAACCGACCACCATTGAGGAGATTCAAGGGGAAGAAAAGCTAAGGTTCAAGTAATAAGCTTAAGCAAATTAATCAAAGGGAAAATCTTAAACTTCTTTACATAAAGCCAAGGTGATTAATTAATTTACGTCTCACTTTTGATATAAATACCGGTTTCAAGTTAGATCCAAATTAATTTTGCAAATTATATGCCAAATTGTGTTTGTTTAAATGTATATTTATGCTTGTTGGTGATTTATATTGTTTCATATAGATTTTGTGATAAGTTTAGATTGGAAAAACCTCTTAAATGACATCCATATGATTTGCATTTTTGATATATGGTCAAAAAGATTATTTTAGATGTAGGTTTCAAGTTTCATTATTTTCTAAGTAATTGTGGATTTAATATTAATTTTCAATGAGAGAAAACTTTTACTGTTGGGTTAAGGATCTCAGGTCTGAAATTTATATATGCTAGTGTTACACAAAAAATCAACCTTTCGACTAATTCAAAAGGTCTTCCAACAAAGACAAGGGAAAAGATGCATAGCCAAACCTTTTGAAGGAGTCGAAGGGATGCAGTCATCAAAGTTTAACAGTCCCAAACCTTTCGAAGGATTCGAAAGGTTCCATCTCTTAGTATCAAAGAAGTTCTTACCTTTCGAAGAGGATGAAGGAGTCAAAGCAAGTGTGAGCTAATCCATAGTTACCTTTTCGAAAGTATAGCAAGCCTTTCAAACTGGTTGAAACACATCTCGATTACCTTTCGAGAATGTCGAAAGGCTTATGAAGCACTTGCAAGTCAGCAAAGAATGAAAGACAACCTTTCGACAACACTGAAGGGAAGCACGGCTCTCAACAATAATCAAGTAAAGGGCAACCTTCCGACAATGACATAGGGTTCACAACAATTAAGTGAAGAGAAACCTTCCGATAATGTCGAAGGGTTCGCAATAATCAAGTGAAGAACAACCTTCCAACATGGTCTAAAGGTTCACAGCAGTATAGAGAAGGAAAACCCTTCGACAAAGTCGAAAGGTTCATGAAGACATAAAGAAAGCAAAACTTTCGACAATCTCGAAATGTCCACAATAGCAAATGGAAGGAAAACCTTTCGACAAAGTCAAAAGGTTCACAGCTACATATAATAGGGATACCTTCCGACCTAGTCGAGAGCATGGAATTGAAAGGGGGGCTGTCTGTATTTATAAATAAGACCCAAGGGTCATGTTTGGGGATTCGAATTCACTCATTCTAATCATGTATTTTCTTAATCAATACATTGTAACCCTAACCGAGTGCTGATTTGGGGATTAAATAAAATATAGTTTTTCATCGATAAAGATAGAAGTCTTGTGCTCAATTAATTACTTACTATTTTCTTATACTTTTTTTGGATTAACTCTTAATTGCAGGTTCAATATCACCGAAAGATTCTTGTCGACAAGGTCAACAACACTTCTGATACAGTTAACTACTGCAACCTTCCGATGCCGTCAACTCTAAAATCTGAACCCTTCGATAAGGTTGACAACTTAATTGGATCAAAGTCCACTGAAACCTTCCGAAATCATTGATTCTATGGTGTAAACCTTTCGATAAGTCTGCTCTTTAAGTATAGATATCTGGACATACAAGGCTTAATCCAAAAGAGACCGTTCCCAAACCTTTCGACGAGGATCAAATATACTTAATAAAAGTGATCTAACCTTTCAACAAGGTTGAAAGCTTCTACATATCTGCCAAGGAGTTTCATACCCTACCTAAACCCAAAAAGGGCTATCATCCTAACCTTTCGACAAGATAAAACTAACCTTTGAAGGATAAACTCGAGGAAATTTAACCTAACCATAGAAGAAAACTTTTGCAAGAGACCTCATAGAAGCAACCAAGATAAATGGTTACCTAATCCAAGGACCAAACCTTTCAACAACTTCAAAAGGTCCAATTCAAGAATCAATAATAAGAAAGGCTAAATTTAGAAGAAACTCTTGAGGGTATCATGCCCTATATTCAAATAAGTTTATCCACTCTTCTTGAATTACTTTGGCGACGTTGACAAGAAATCTTGTTGACATTATTGGCACTAGAAGGAGGGCCCGAACCTCCGACCTTGTGGTTAAACCCTTGACACTACTTTTCTCTAACCCCCCTGGATCAATTCTACATCAAGTTATGCACTATGGTTTGAACATGGCTAGAAAATATAAATATCTAAACAAGGGTCTTCTGAACAATACTTGACAAGATTCTCCCAAGTAGACATCAAAAGCTCCAATCAAGATGAAGAGTAAAGACTAAGGCTCGAAGTGTTAAGGATTATAAACAAAAAGAAATCAGAATCTTATGACACTGAAAAATGGAATCTAAATCCTTTTAATGTAGGACCTACCCTAATCTTTGCACTTGGAAAGAAAACAAATGGAAGTGAAAATGTCTTTTGTCAAATGAGAAAAACAATTCAACATTATTCCAAGGGCACAATCTTTGAGAAAGAGAAAATGAATTATTATAATGCCTTTGCACACAAATGGCAACCAACAATGACAAGAGCACTTCCAACCCAAGAGATTCAAACAGTAGAAAAAAGAAAGATAATTGAAGAGCATAAATGATAAGGTCAAAAAATAAAAAGTCAAAGTGCCATCCTCAAGAGTTAAGTTTCAAGCAACATTAATTGAAATGTCTACTTGCTTACAAAGGATGAACTTAACTATTGGACATCACAAAAGAAAAAACCAAAACATGAAAGAAACTTGGGAGGATCCTTCTGCCACTATCATATGATGAATGGTCATGAAACCAACCATTGCAAAGCCCTAGGGAGGATGATCATCAGTCTCTTTAGACAAGGAAAGATCAGTGAATTTGTAAAAAGGACTTGAGAAAGATTAATGAAGATCAACTTTCTGTAAAGAGAAAGCCTACATGGTTGGGAATGAAATGCTCCTCAAATTTGGATACTACTTAAGATGGTAGTCTTCCTAAGATGGTAGAAAAGCCTCTGTCCATGCCGAGATGGTCTGGGAAGAGTGCCTCCGGGAGGAAGGACGGAGTAAGCCTCTATCCGCACCTAAGATGGCCAGGGTAGAGCACTGAATAAGCCCTCAACCGTGCCATGCTATGGCCATGTTAAGGCACCTTCTGGAGGAAGGACAGAGTAAGCCTTTACCAGCACCTAAGATGGCCAGGGTAGAGCACCGAAGAAGCCATGTCCGCGCCATAAAAGAGCCAGGGCAGGACGCCTCCTAGAGGGAGGTTGGGTAAGTCTTTGGTTCCAGCCTCTAAGATGAGCTAACCAAAAGCACCAAACAATAGACTAAGATGTCCATGCCCAAGAAGAGGCCCATCAAACAATGCACTAAGATGTCCAAGCTAAAGTGAGGCTTATTGAATAATGGACTAAGATCCAAGCCCAAGTGAGGCTCATTCAATAAATGACTAAGACGTTCAAGCCCAAGAAGAGGCTCAATCAACAATGAACTAAGATGTCTAGGCCCAGTAAGAGGCCCATCAAACTTTGGACTAAGACATCCAAGCCCAAGAAGAGGCTAAATCAATAATGAACTGAGATATCCTAGCTCAAGAGGCAACCAATCAAATTACTCTTATATATATTCAAAATCTGGAGGGTTCATACATGTCAAAGAAGACAGAAATAGAGCAAGAGAACAAAAGTCCACTTACTATTACCCGAATCTGGGTTTTGGGACTTTCTTAGCATCATCTATTAATACTCGAATCTGGGTTTCGAGATTTTCTTAGCATCATCTATTAATGCCTGAATCTAGGCTCCAGGATTCTCATATAAAAATTTCAAAATCTACTACTCGTATCTAGGTTTAAAGATTTCATCATCTAACATCCGAATCTAGGTTTCAAATTGCTATCAACCACTAACTTATTATACCTAAATCTGGGTATCAAAACAACTATTTATTTAAACCCTAATATTCGTACAAGATCCTCGGATTTATGTTCATCTCAAATTGCCCGAATCTGGGCTAAAGAATACTATAAAAAAATCGCTATTAAGAGCCTCCAAATGGAAACTATGGGATTCTAAATTTTTATATCCCATTAATGTTAAGGAATGAGTGAGAGATTTATTACTTTAAAATTTCAGACATTGACTCCTGAATCAGGTTCTTTACAAAATAAAATTTATATTCTAATATTCAGAACCTAATGATAAGGCAGAATCTACTACCTACAAGTTTTTGCATTCCAAACAAGTGGAAGGAGCTAAGTCCTTAATCATTTCTCATCATGGTTAAAAATGAGATCTTAACATTTTGAATAAATCACTTTTCATACAATTGGAAAGATGATTTGCTCATTTAGGAAAATGATATACGTAGACAAATATGTCAATTCCATGTTAACAATTAATGATATTGTTTGCTACATGTTTCTCAGGAAAATCATAATTACAAAGAGTAACAAATGATTCAGCAAGCACAAAAGTCGTTGAATGAGCAATTCAAAGGCATATCAAAGGGTACATTACAGAAAAGGATCACAAATCAGGTGATATTTACAAAATTTCTATAATTTAAATAAGTTATAAAGTCATTTACAAATGAGAAAATTATGTACAAGATAGATTTACATTGCTTAAATACATAAATAAATCATAAATCTTAGGCTGCTTTGTTAAGAGTCTTCGCCATCGAAGGATTTATGACATGATTAATTGCTGCGCGGAGAACGTCCTTAAGCTTCTTTTCTTTTCTTCTTTACTGCTCTCATCATCAATAGCATCAATGTTGGTTTTCGGGATGCAACTAAAATCCCTATTTGCGGCCCTAAAGGTTTTGTTTTCCCTTTCTAACTCTGCAACCCGCTTGACGAGCGAGTAATGATCACATTCTAGCTTCTGATTTTTAGTAGCGTAATCATTAATAGTCTAAGAATACTTCAACTTTTGGTGCATATCAAAATATTTGGCGATTATGAATTTTACCCTCCGACACCAGTTCCCCACTACATTGTCGTCTAATCCTAAGGGAAGGTTGAGCGTAGCGGGAAATTTTTGAGCTGCGAGAAGTTTTGACCTGGTGGGCTTGGTAGCTGAAGGAGTTGCTTGTAGGCCTGGAAGCTTAATCTTTGGAGTCTTGTCTTCCAAGATGAATTTTAGAGAGGCACATTGCGCCAGGCTATCTTTTAACTTCAATTCTAAATCACTTGTTTGTTGAATAAGTTCAGACATCCTTTGGTCAAAATCAGCTGTGGGATTGGTCTTCACTTGTCTCTTAAGTGCAGAGAGCATCTCATCTTTTTTCTTGATACCGGCATCGAGATAGACTATATGGTCATTGTAACCACTGGCGATGGTCTTCTGAATAAGATATCTTTTATTCTACTTCATGGCTTCAGTGTTGCCATCAAAACGCTCGAAAAGGACTTCGTCATGGACCACGAACTCACTGTTCCTTGATAATAATCTATCTCTAATAGAATCAGCGCGAGAAAGAAAATTTTGAGAACGATGAAACACAGATGGCTGTAGCCCCTATTTAAATAAAAAGAAATGAGAGAAAATCAAAATTAGGATAAAAGATATCTTTATTATTACAGTAATAAATTACAACTCAAATAACCACAAAGTTAAAAGGTACAACAAACACTTTCATCACATCTAAAGTTAAGAGACCACATTCCTAACTTTGTCTAAATTATTAGCAGAAAGCATGACTGTCGAACCAAAAGGTATAGTGACTCCATCCGGAGTTATAACTGACGAAGATTTACTATCATCCCATTTTTCGGCTGGTGGACTATCGTGCAAATTAATTTGGAATGGAATATTTTGATTTCTTTTAAGAATGATTCCTTTTCTTCACCAAGGAAGTCAAAGCAGAGATGAGGGTATTCCAAGTATAATTTTTGTAAATCCCAAAGAAAATAGTATCTCGCACTAGTAGAAAAAATGAATCAGACGATAGATATGCTTCGTTGTCTGAATGAATACCAATCTATCGTCTATTTCAGTACCGTCTCACTACATATCAAACCACATATATAAATGTTGTTTGACACTATACTATCATTTCTAAAATTTTCTATTAAACAACATATAAATATTGACTGATATGCATATCAGTTACACTTATGTTGTATTTGCAAAATGAAATAATGAATCAAAATTTTATTTAAACAAATATTTTATTTCAAATAAAATTCAAATACAATACAACTTTCACTATACTAACATTTTCAAATACAATACAACTTTCACTATTCTTACATTTTCAAATATAATACAACTTTCACTATCACTCTCATCTATACAAATTTTCTCTACACTCTTATATATAACATTATTTTTACTAGCGCTTACTTACACCCACTCGTGTTTATTTTTTATATTGATCTTCATTTGCTTGCTCCAACTTATGTCCAGTCATCTCTTGTACCTGTCAAATAAACAACGCAACAAAATGGAAAGAAAACAAACCGAAATTGCAAAAATAAAATAAAATTTGAATATTAATATTTCCTCAGTTTACAGGTTTGTTTTCTCTTCATGTTTTAGACATGTCTGGACAAATATATATGTGCATGGACAACTTATGATATGCACAATGTATCACTATGAATATCACAAGGCCGAACATTGATTAAATCTCATGGACTATTGCAAAGGTCAAGCCTGAAGGCTCAACACAGTGCAAATGTGCACATGGTCAAGTCCAAGCCTCAACGGGCTCCACTCAGGTGCACAAGGAAATGCAACACAAATCGAAAAACCAGATTAAAGGAGGCAACAAAGTTCAAAATTGTAGGTTTCAACACTTCAATAAGCTTCAATTCAATAAGCTTCAACAATTCAATAAGCTTCAATCTGACCATAATGCATAAATAAGCGTACATATATAAGTATAAAGCAAGACCAAAACCAAAATATATATGTATAAACCAAAACCAATACCAAAACCAAAATATACAAGTATATATGAAATCACATTTCATATAGACAAAAGCCAAAGCCAAAACCAAAATATACATGTATAAACCAAAACCAAAACCAAAATATACAAGTGTATACAAGTACATACGCTTCAGCTATATGCACATATATGCATACACACATAAGTATATATATATATATATATATATATATATATCTATATATATGTATGTATATATGTATATATGTATACAAGTATATTGAACATGGAAAAGGCATAGCAACAACTAGCTAGAGACAGCAATAACAAAATACAATAGTATAACACACATACCAAAACATATATGCACATACATATGTGTATATATACATATACTTAGGTAACAGAGGAGTGTTATTTATAAACTCAGATGAACTTAGAGAATAACCCAAGGACAATGGCTCACACAAGTCAAGGCAGGATATAAATAGTTCGGAGATGAATAATACAACTTAAGAGTTTAAATTTATAAAGGGTTAAATAAGAAATGTGGCATGAAAGCATCAACAATATCAAAGAAAAATCATGAAAATACATATGTATGTAAATTCAAAATGGTTTACAAAACAGTAACATATACACACACACATATATATGTAAATACATGCATGCAAGTTATACAAAGGTGCAACACATATCAGTTTTAAACAAAGCATGAACAAGGCTGAACAAAGCATGCACAAATATATATGTATGCATATACATGGATGTATTGCATATATACATGTATACATACAGACATATTCATGGTGGTTCAGAACTGAATTGGTTCAAGATCAAGTATATACAAGTGTATACAAGTATATACAAACAACTCACAAACCAACACTATATATACAAGCATCTGTTCACACATATAAGTAAGTTCAAGTGCAAGTACGGCAATGACAAGCCTAAACATACAAGCAGCTGTTCACACATATATACATACATATTTATGTATGTATACACATGAAACATCTAGTATGGTTCGGCCATAAGTCCAGACTCAAAGTAACAAGGCTATCCGCAAGTCCAGACTCAAAGCCACAAGTCTAGACTCAAAGCCACAAGTTCAGAAGTTAACAAGTATAAGTTCAACAACCCAAGAACATATACAGGTATAAGCACAAACCGATCGCAATGGGTATATAAACAAGCAAGAAGACTATAGGTTTGGAAAGCAACTCAAATGCATGAATGAACCAACAGCCAACATAAGCATTAAAGGAATCAAAGAAAACAAGGCAAGGATGTATACAATGTATACAGAACTTCAACAAGGCAAGAATGTATACATGTATATATGTATACATAACTTCAACAAGGCAAGGATTAACATAAGAATCAATAACCAAACAACATGACTAATTGTAGTTCAAAACGATGACTAACCAAACCATTAAATGTAAACAAGAACTCAGCTTAATATAATCCAAGTTGAATGCTTTCAAGTTAAATAATCATACATCAGTTAATTACTAATGAACTGTTAAATAATCACAATGGGTAAGAACAATCAATACAAGAAAATGTGGGTATGGATTTCTACTATTGAACTATCAAAATAACTAGAACATTACCAACAAATCCATCATAATGAACTATTCAAAATCGAAATTAGAATTTCTACCAAAGTCAAAGTATATTCAAATATATCAAACATATATATATCAACTAGAGACCAAGCCAGAAAGCATCCCGTTCAACTAGAAATCAATAGCTAAAGGGTAAAAATTCAAAGTCAAGTTTGAACATTTCAATTAAAAAATATAGGAAATTGATTCCTATATATACCCATATCATCATCGGCATTAAAAGCAATCTAGTTCAAATAAAACTACAAAGAGGAAACAATGATATGCGTACCAAATTAGTATAGCATCGAACAACTCGACCATTGAATGATTAGGGTTTCATCGTCGCTATTAGGGTTTCACCGCCTAGATTTGGGTTTTACCTAGATTGCATTCAGGATTAGTAGCAGTCGAGATTAGATTAGATTCGAGATTACAACTCGACCATTGAACGATTAGATTCTAGATTATAAGGAGGAGTGGAAAGAAAGAAAGTGGGGAACGAAAATGGAAGAAAAATAACGGAGGAATGAAAATAGAAAGGGGAAAATAATTAAAAGAACCGGCGGCCATGAAATAAATGAGGGGGAAACCAAAATAAAGATTGAGCTAAAACTAAATTTTTTTTATCACTTCAATCAGACAACGGATATAATGTTTTCTGAACAAATATGAAAATTGAGATTTCAGGGGCTATGACACACAACAGATGGTTTTTTCATGTGTTGTGTGAAACAGTGGTAAATATTGGGATAATAGTAAATCTACCTTATGGGCTATTATTTGATTCACTTTGTCGCATAGTGTCATTAACTTTGAATTCTTTAAAGTTGGTGCATTTTCAGAGTAAAATCTCCTCAAATTAACATATTGACTTAAGTGATCTCTTGGGATGACTCGACTTAAAGAACCGATATTCTGAAATAGTACAGTAAAAGAAACCAAGCATAGAGAACATAACAAAAGCATGTATTCATAAATTACTTGATACTTATTTACAATCACTCATCCGATTCATATAAAATAGACTTAGAGGAAAACTCAGATACAAATTTGTCCTTATAGTACTTAAGATTTTCAAGGGGAAGATCTTGAGGAATCGATTTAACCCGTGGTAAGTTTCAGCAAGCTCCAGGATGCGGGTCAAAACCGAATTCATCAAAGTATCTTTTATGAAAACGTCTAAGAAGGCCCCCACTAAATTCCCCTAAGTACGAAAAATCTATGATAGAGTGTCTACAATATGCTGTATACAAAAAAGTAATTAAAATATCTCTCTTTTCCATCATCATCTAGAATATAGTTATCAACGCTCTACTTCCTTCACGAGAGCGTCACACCGAAAACGCGCTTTCTTTAGTAATGGAGCTGCCCTTCGATATTTAAAAGATGCTAAAACAGAGGTACTCTTATCCAGACTATGATATTTCTCAGATAGAGCATTGTGTTCCTTTATTAATTTGGCTAACTCCCTATATAACTTGTTAATTTCCACCTGTTTTCTCTCATATTTTATTCTATGGGGAAATTTTGACTTCTTCTTTTTCTAAGACAAATGACTTATCACTAATTATTAATTTTAGAGTATAAGACATTTAAACAGAGAAGCCCATACCCATAAAACTGGAATGGGAGCCTGGGGAGCTTATTCTTTTTCGTATGGATCCTCAGTATGAGTAGGAGCAGTTTCCTTCTCTGGAGGGGCAGATGGATCAGGGGGTGTTGGTGGCATATCTTTTGGAGGGGATTGCTCTTTCTCAGGAGCTTTGACTTGATCACCACTGTCCATCCCTGAAGCACCAGAAGGCCCTCTTTTATCTCTACCCGGGATTTGACCTCCAGAGGGGTTATCATCATTGTCATCATCATAATCGCTATCCCAATTAATTTCACCATCATCAACGTTTTCTACGGGATCACTATCTTTATCATCCTCATCTACAGCGAATTCTATGTCAAAGGAGGGAATGTCAAAAGAGAGAGCTTCCTTTATATTAACTATCTCCTCCTCGCCTTCGGGTTCGGTGCCCTGCCTAATTTGGTTAATCTTATCCATCACTCTTTTGACCATGGCTAGGTCGAGAGTGGGAAAGCTAAAATCGGGACATCTCTTATGATTTTTAGCATATGCGAGCATGAGAGCATCTTCGTAATGTTTCAGCATCATGGGCCCTAGGGTGGCTTCAGCAAACTCAGAAATAGCTTTTTGACAACGGAGAGAGTTTGAATAGCTAACTTAAGTGATGCTCTGTTCCTCTTGAATTTGTCATTCAGTAAAGTACTCTTAGAAACCAAGCAAGCTTTCTCATCTTCTGAGTCTTTCAAACCCATCTCCATTGCGAATTTTTCATTAGAGGAGAGATGGAAAGCTTGCATCTCCACTTCTAGATCGACTTCAACCTTGATGAGAGAAGCTTTGGCTCTCTCTAACTTAGTGGAAGTGTCATTTTGAGCAGCAACTAAAGAGGATAGTTGATCTTTAAGTTCAGCATTTTCCTCCTTTAGCATGGAGGATCCGTCAGAGAGTTTGGAGACATTTTCATTTAACGAAATCCAATTTCTGGAAATCAGCAACAAGGAAAAAGAAACACAGGTTAGAGATTAGAAAGATCCAATGATAATAGAGTTAGTTGGGAGAGAGCTTACAATAAGCTATTGCTCCATCAGAGAGCGATGATTTTCTACCAAGTCTAGACTGAATGACGATAGAGAAGAAGAAGTGAAAGATTCTGGATGAAGAATAAGTTCGACGAGTTCATCAAAATTGGTCGAGGGAGGAGCAGAAAATGACGACTCTGGTGGAATTTGCATCTTAGAAGGAGTCAACATTAGGGCAAGCTGCATCTGTGCTAGTGCATTTGGAGATTCGGTGATATTAATATGAAGAAAGGGTGCTGGAGCAGGTGGAGTTTCCTTCCTTTTGGCCTTTAGAGGTTTAAACGACGTCTTTAGAGGCTTAAACGAAGGGGCTCTTTTGCTCTCTTAGAAATATATCCTCTTCTTCCTCCACATCAATAATTTTGCTATTTTCGTCGGGGAAGCGTCCTTATGAGGCTCTGTTAATTTTATCTTAAGGGATCTTTTGGATCTAGCAAAAGACTCCAAGATTGTTATCACCTCAGAAGATGATGAAGGAGGGGCAACACCACCTGAAGATACAATGGCCTTTAAGGGAGCTGAAATAAATTCAAATAGATATAAAATCAGTCAGAGCAACATAAAAAATTCTAGAGACAAAGATGAAAAATAAAAAACTAATAGTATGCCTGAAGTGTCAGAACAAATGGGCGACATTGAAGTAAAATGTTCGGCATCACCTGAGGAAACGAAGGCTTGCCAAGAGAATTGTGCATGATTGCGAAAGGAGTTCCAAGATTTTTTTGGTTAGGCAGTAGCAAAGAGTGTTTCCTTAAATTCGAAGGGATTAGGAGCCTCAGCCTGCTTACAAGTTGTCATGAAGCTGCGATTAAAGAATCGATGGTTTTTTATCAACATCACTGAGCTTCTTGGAAGATTCATCAAAAAAAGGGTCAGAGATTAATTAACAGAAAATATAGAGTAAAGTAAAGACAATATTGAAGTAGACTTATGGAGGGAGGCAAAAGTCCCGTGAATATCTGCAAAGCATTTGAAAAAGAAAAATTGATTTTTCTAGTACTTGAACTTATTGATGCCATCTGATATAAGCTTCTTGTACACATTTACTTTATAGATTTGCTTATTGGGATTACTTAACTTTGCCAAATTGGTCAAGGAGTTTATAACTTCAGCATTAAGCAGAGGAATTCCAAATTCCAGCGCCAGCATTTCAAGAGACAAAATATAGGTATAAACACTTAGGGATAGTTGTATTGGAGAAACTCCAACATGAGACAAGTAGGAGAGTAGGAACTCGGGGAATGGAAGGAATCCACCGTGCCATATGTAGACGGTTGTGTATGCAAAATACCCTTCTGGGGGATTTGTCAATGGTGTCAGTTGGTTAAGGAGGGATAGCTTCGATCCTTGTAATTCCAAAATCTTTGAGAATAGCATTAACTTCTTCCCGAGTCTCGATGAAGGAATGCTTAGCTATGGCTTCAATCTTTGAAGAGCTCATGGTTCTCCCAGGTGAAAATGTTTTAGTAAAATCTCTTGCATATTTATGAGTTTAGAAAGCAATCAAGAATTCAAAAGAAAATAAGTATGCTTAGATAGCTCAAATGTGAAAGCATACACAAAGTTTTAGGAATGGTGTGAAAAGTTTTAGGTCAAAAAATTTTTGGTAGTTTAAGATTTCGACAAAGTCGAAAGGTTTATAATAAAAGCTTTCAACAATGTCGAAAGCTTTATAGTTTAAGCTTTCGATGGTGTCAAAAGGTTCACACGAAAATTTTTCTAAAAAGTTGAAAGGTTTATAGATCAAGCTCTATTTAAGCCTGGATATATCTCAAGTGTAGCATGAAGTTAAATGGAAAGACCTTTCGACATGGTCAAAATCAAAATCTTGAAATTCCTAAGTTAAAAATCTTAACATTTTTGATGTTGTCGAAAGGTCTAGTCAAAGCTGCAAAACATGTTATACCCATTAAAGTTGAAAGGTTTCAGGTACAACTCATGCATGCTTTAAACGTTTCGATAAAGATGGGTAGAGAGAACTCTAAGGTCAAAGATTTTCAACCTTGTCGAAAGCTAGTAGTCGAAAGGTATGAAATTCTTCAACTTTGTCGAGAGCTTGTTGTCGAGAGGTTACACCGTTTAATTATCTAATCTTTCGACAACAAAGGTAAAGTTGGCTTCACAATACCTTTCGACCCCATCGAAAGGTACAAAGAGGGAAAATCCATTATTGCCGCCTCAGCCCTTTTCAAAAGGGTAGAAAGGTCTTTTTTGTTGATAATTTGTATAGGAGAGGGTTCCAAGTTATCATATCGGGTTTAACCAAACCCAAACCCAATTATAAATGCAGTTTGTAGAATATGCTAGTATATGATTTTTGTTTAATTGTAATATATATATATATATATATTCGTCTAAAAGTATTTGTTATTATTGTACTATTTTATTTTTCAAATAATTAAATAAATATTTGTTGAATAAAATAAATAACTTAGAATTCATATTCAAACAAATATTTTATTCAAATAAATATTTTATTACATATTCGAATCGTACAAATTTGAGCTCTCACTACATATATACATTTTCAGTTACAATACAATATTAATTACAACACACCTTTCAATTTACAACTTTCAGCTCACTACATATTCACTCACACTTGTATTTCATCTTCAACTTTGTTCCAGTCCGTATCCAGCATTTGAATTATCTGCAAAATAAATATTGCGCAGTAAAATTGAAGAAGAAATATTTTGCAGTGTACAATGAAGTGTGTGTTTGAAAATATTGTTTGCCTCAGTTATTTGGGTTGTTCATCATCAATTTTCTTTTTAATCCATCTTACATGAATAGCTTGTAACATGAATAGTGTATCACTGTACATGTCACAAGCCTGTGCACATCGATATACACTTGTGTGTTAAATAGCAGGGACAAGTGAGCATAAGGTCAAATCCAAGCCTAGGCCAGATTCAACTCAAGTGCAAAAACTTTTTACATGGCTGGTCTAGCATGCAACATGAAAACAAGCCAACCAAGTGCATATGCATACAAATCACACACATATATACATACATGTATGTATATACATGGAGAAGTTTGAAGTGCATCACGCCAGCAAACAGTGAACATGGAAGTTCAAAATAAAGTAACTCAATGCACGCTACAACCAAGATCAAAACAAGGATGCAAACCATGGAACAAAAAAGCTTTAGAATGCAATGACCAAAGGCAACAACACCCCCATAAGACCATAGTCAAGTTCAATAAACATGAAAACTTGTGAAACCAAACTCAGGGTAGAACAACATGATCCAGACCAACATGATCCAGACCAATATACATGTACAAATATGGAGTAACATTCACTACACATATATACATGCATATGTATGCATGTATATACATGAATATGTGCGTATTTTCCAAAATCAATGAGCTACAGTTCCGGTCCACAACAACAACATGCAACCACACTAGACAGACTCAAATAAAACCCATGCACATGAACACAAAGAAATGCAACAAGACTTCATATGACACCAGAGCAGTTCCAATGCATGGACACAAGCATGGATGGTCGAGCTATAGAAACATCAAAATCAAGATTAACATGAATGAAAACTCTGGAGTGCATAGTACATACGCATATGTGAACACAAGGAATAAGACCACCTCAAGTAACAGTGGGAACCAAACAAGAATGAGACCAGACCAGATTTCCAGTGAATCGAATGTACAAGCCAGTGAAACAAGGTCAGAAAAGGTCATCAAGCAATAGGTCATCAAGGCAACCTAGTGTAAATAAATGCAAATGAAAATGTACACAATGAATCAATGCAAAATCAGACTCCATCAAGCTACAGCATGGCATCTACAACATTTCATCCCAACATGATAATATAAATGCAAATGGAATAAAAAACATGAATCAGAGGAAACAACAAGTCCAGACTGCAAATGTACAAAGCTCAACCAAGAAAATAGCAGCTAACCAGTTCAATGAAATACTCGAATGCACCACACAAGGGATGCAATAAGGACCGACTCTAGTGGAACCACCAGTGTGACATTAAACAAGACCATGCTACAATACAAACGAACACTAGCAATACCAAAGACTTAGACAACAAGTGAAGCTCGAGATAAAAATCAATAGGGGTCAAAAATATTTGAGGATATTTCAAAGGAATTGTTATATTCATACATATATCGAACGATGCCAAAGTCGTAGAAGTTGAACAAGTCGAAGTAAATTTTTATCTCAAAGTCGGCAAATTCAAATGTCGAAATCAATGGAGCAAAAGAAGGAACCGACTTCAAATGTTTCAACTTATAATATTATTATCAAGTTATAATTCATCTCAGTCATTAAATCCAAAAGCAACGCTGATGCACAAAAACATGAAATATTCAAATGAAAAATACACGAACTAAAATTTGGGGTTTTAATCCCTATAAATTACCCGTTAACATCATCGGCTAGGTATTAGAGTTTGAAATAGAAAATCCAAAAAGCATACTTTGAACAAACACCATAAACTCCAATCAAGCTCGAAAGCAATTCGAGTTCGAGCACAAACAAATCATCAGAGCATAATATCGAGCTTAAGAAAAAAATCAAAATGGGCAAATAATAACATACCAATTTCTATTCAGTCGAACTCGACAATCGGAGCAGCCGTAGGCGAATGAAGCAATAATCGACTGATAAAGCAATCCAAAGCAAACGCATACTTCAATCGAAGCAAAAGATCAAGCAGCAGCTTAAACATTGTATAACCTTAAATTTGACATGAGCAAGAAACGAAGAAAGTACGACCACGAAAATGAGAAAGGGAGAAACGTTTTCTTGTTTTAATTTGTAATGGGCCGGTTTAGTTATTTTTATTGGGCTTTAATTTTATAATTAGGGTGTTGTATTGTTTTTGTTTTTCTTTTAACTTGTGTAACTTTCTAGTTGTGTGACTAGGTTATGAGCTACAGTGGTGTAGTTTGAGAATTCGCAACTCAGTGGCTGAGTTGTGGCAGAGTTTTGAGCGTAGAGTTAGGTTAGTCATTAGCGGGTGTCGCAAATTTACATGTGTAAGCATCTGACTGCTTAATTTCTAGTAGAAACTTTGAAGGAAGCACGTAGGCAAGGTTTTGCCGAAGCTGGGTTAATTTGTGTGTGATCTCTTCTGCATTATTTACTGTTATTGTTTTTATTTCTACATTAATTTTTATTATTATTAGTATTACCCTATTTACCCCCCTCACTCTAGGGTGAAAACGATCCTATAATGGTATCAGAGCTAGGATAAAAAAACAAATTTTCAATTAAAAAATTGATTTTTTTTAAAATGGCTTCTTTTAATAATGCTTTTGCTGAGGGTCAGTCCATATTTAGACCACCTATGTTCAATGGTGAATATATTTATTGGAAAACTAGGATGAATTTTTTTTTGAAAACCATAGATGCATGGAATATTATTGAGATGGGATATAGAACATCAACTGTAGTGGTAGATAATCAAGAAGTTGAAAAACCGAAGGATCAATGGATAGATCTTGAAAATCAACTGCAATTTGCAAATGCTTAGGCTATGAATTCTATTATCTGCCTGTTAGATCAAACTGAATTTATTCGTGTCTCACATTATCTAATTGCACAGAAAATTTGGCACACACTTGAAGTGACCCACGAAGGAACCTCTCAAGTCAAAGGCTCTCGACTTACCATGCTTAGTTGTGAATACAAAAACATCACAATGGAAAAGGATGAAAGTGTCAAAGAATTGTATGGATGACTTTCTAATCTCGTATACAAATCAAAAGCTCTTGGCAAACCATACACAGAATTGGAGATAGTTTGAAAAATCCTCAGAATTCTACCATGAAATTTTGAAGCAAAAGTCACTGCCATTCAAGAATCAAAAGATCTGAACAAATTAAAGTTGAAGAACTCATCGGAAGTCTTACCACTTATGAGCTAGAAATAAAATTCAAGGAAGAAAAGTGAAGGAGGTAATACTCGAAAGAAATCAATAGCTCTCAAAGGAAAAATGGAAAGTGAAGATGATGATGATGATGGAGCAGCTGAACTGGCACTAATAACAAAGAATTCAAGAGGTGGAATTGCAAGTATGGAAATACAGCCCAAAATCATCAACTGAAAAGCAGTAGTCAAAGTTCTAGACGACTCAAGAGAGTAGGAGGTCATTTGTCACAACTGCAATAAACCCGGTCAAATCAAGCCAAATTATCCTCAGAATAGATTTGGCAAAGGAAAGAAACCGAAGAGGATAAGCTTTGCAGCAACTTGGAATAAAAGTTATGAAGATGATGATAAAAGAGCTAGCAGTGAAAGTGAAAAAAAATCTGTGTCTTTAAGGAGATACTAGTGACAGCGATGATAACGAGCCAGGTAAGGTGTCAAAACTTACCAACTCTTAATTACTTGTATATTTTCACGAAGTAAATGGCTGTTTTGAAAGACTTATGGAGAAGTATGGTAAAATTGAATCACAAAGAGATAGTTTGATGGAACCAAATAAGCAGTTTGATCAATTAATTAAAAACTATCAAAATAAGATCCCTATATGTAATAAGTGTCCATCACTTGAAGAAGAAACTAAAAAATCAAAAATTAAAATTAAATTACTTGAAACTGAAATTCTGATTCCGAAAGAAAGTGAAAACACTACGAGAGAAAATTCTATTAAATGGTGGACCTTGTTATTGAATGAAAATGAATCACTCAAAACACGAGTCCAACAATTGTCTACAACTTTAGAAAAATTCTCCAGAGGAGAAAAACAACTAAATATAGTGTTAGGGAAACAAACTGTTAATACTGTTAGGTAAGAACTTGGGTATATTCAATCTAAAAGAGTTAGAAGTGAAACTAATCATGTCAACTCTAAGTGCACGATTTGTTGAAAAATTGGACATAATCAAAACGATTGTTAGCTTAGACCCAAATACACTAAACCATAACAATTTGGGTTCCTAAAGGCACAAATGTGAAATCCCTTCAAATCAAACAAATTTGGGTGCCAAAAGGAACAAATATAGACTGTTTTGGTTCTACACAAAATTGTTTTCAAAATCTTCTGTCACTAACAATCATGGACCTATAAAAACAAATAGGTCACAAAAATCTTTCCTCGTGTAGGTATGGTGGCAGGCTAAGGAACAACAAGAATGGTATCTGGATTCTGGCTATTCCACGCACATGATGGTCAACAAATCAAAGTTCCTTAGGCTAGAGAATTACAAAGGTGACAGAGTCAAAATGGGCAATAAACGATGTATTATATGTTTAAAATTTGCACCATATTCTGATTTCAATCAGCCAGTGATCAACTGAGAAGATTTGAGCACAATGATCAAACTTGATAAGGATGAAAAAAATAAGGTAGTTAATCATAAGAAATATCGAGGTATGATTAGTCACTTCTTTATCTTGATGATTCTAGACATTATGTTCTATGTTTGCTTGTATGCACGGTTTCAATCAAGTCCAAAAGAATCTCATATTTTAAAAGCTGTAAAAGCCGATTATAAGGTATTTGTTGTACATCCCACGGTTTGGTCTATCTAATGATAACTTTGAGTTAAAGGGGTTTTTTAAATGCAGATTACACTGGTAGCCTAGTTGATAGAAAAAGTACTAGTGGAACTTGTTTTATGTTGAGACATTCATTAGTTGCATCACTATCATAAAGAAAGTATCAGCATAATTTTCATTTCAACAAATTTTAAATTAGGAGACATTTTTACAAAACCCTTCTAGAGAATAGTTTTTGTTGACATCATCTCATTTTAGGCATTTTAGAAATTTGATTTTATATTTATTTTTGGATTTGATTGTAAATTAATACTTTAACTAATCTGACTCCCTACTGAGTATCGAAAAGATAAATAGTGACTAAAAGAGTGATGAGTTTTGATATTAACCATACATTATGACTTTAGACGATATATTTAGTAAATTTCTTTAAAATTTAAACAAATTTTGTAATAGCTTTGAATGGTAAAAATTCCATGACCATCTCTATTTCTATCATATTCCTAACAACCATCACTCATCAAAACCCAATATAGTATGTCAAAATGTGGTATTATAAATGAAAAATTATTCATTTTTAAAATTTAATTAGCAATGAAAATATCAAAAGTATTCACTCTTATTTAAAAGTCCTCACGGTTATGTATGGGTGAATTACTTGGAATCTTTGATCATGTGCTTTCATGCTCATTTAAAAGTCCTCACGGTTATGCATGGGTGAATTACTTGGAATCTTTGATCATGTGCTTTCATGCTCATTTAAAAGTCCTCATGGTTATGCATGTATGGAACACATATCAAAATTGGTTATTAAATATATGAGTTGATTCTAATTCCATTTAAAAGTTTTCACGGTTATGCATGGCTAAAATATACTTGAAATTCATTTTTTTCAAAAAATAATTGGGAATACAACTAATCTCATTTAAAAGTCCTAAAAGATATGCATGGTTAATAAGTATTCAAATTCCTGTTATAAATCTACCATAAATAGATAAAACTATATGGTTTTCTATACCGACATCACCCCTATCATTCTAAAGTGGAATATGCGCCTAACAGAGTATTTATAATTTTTGTTTGATTTTTTTATTGAAATTTAATATTCATACTCAGTTAGGTATTAAGTTGTATTAATGTCTATCACTTTATCTCTATTTTTCTAACACTATTACTCTTTTGTTGATAACAAAAGGAGGAGAGAGAAGTTAAGATTTTGGCAAATAAGTCATATTTTGTAATTACATCTAGGTTCATTGCATTTCTATTTTAGTTGCATCCAGGTTCATTGCATATTTTTTATGCATATGTGAAGGGGGAGCTTTATGTAGGGGGGGCATTCAAATTGAGGGAGCAAATAGAACTCATCAAGATCAAATACATTTAATAAAGTAAAAATCTTAATATATGTTTGTTATCATCAAAAGGGGAGATCGTAGAATATGCTAGTATCTGACTTTTATTTGATGATAATAAATATATATAAATTCGTTTAAATGTATTTGTTATTATTGTACTATTTTATTTTTCACATAATTAAATAAATATTTGTTGAATAAAATAATTCAGAATTCATATGCAAACAAATATTTTATTCAAACAAATAATTTATTACAAATTCAAATATTACAAATTTGAGCTCTCACTACATATATACATTTCAGTTACAGTACAATATCAATTACAACACATCTGTCAATTTACAACTTTCACCTCACTATATATTCACTCACACTTGCATTTTATCTTCAATTTGTTCCAGTCTGTATCCAACATCTGAATTACCTGCAAAATAAACACTGACGTGGTAAATTTGAAAACCAAATATTTTGCAATGTACAATGAAGTGTGTGTTTGAAAATATTGTTTTCCTCAGTTATTTGGGTTCTTCTTCACCAATTTTCTTTTTAAACCATCTTACACGAACAGCTTGTAACATGCACAGTGTATCACTATACATGTCACAAGGCCGTGCAAACTGATATACAATTGCGTGTTAAATAGCAGGGATATGTGAGCATAAGTTCAAACCCAAGCCTAGGCCGGATTCAACTCAAATGCAAAAACTTTTGACAAGTCTAGACTAGCATGCAACATGAAAATAAGCCAACCAAGTGCATAAGCACACAAATCACACATATATACATACATATATGTACATATATACATGGAGAAAACTGAAGTGCGTCATGCCAGCAAACAGTGAGCATGGCAGTTCAAAATAAAGTAACTTAAAGCACACTGCAAACAAGATCAAAGCAAGGATGCAAACCATACTCAAGTTCAATAAACGTGAAAACATGTGAAACCAAACTTAGGGCAGAACAACATGATCCAAACCAGCTTACATGTGTATACATGTACAAATATGTAGTAACATTCACTACACATATATACATGCATATGTAAGCATGTATATACATGAATATGTGCGTATTTTCCAAAATCAATGAGCTAAAGTTCCGGTCCACAACCACAACATGCAACCACACTAGATAGACTCAAGTAAAACCTATGCATATGAACAAAAAGAAATGCAACAAGACTTCATATGGCACTATAGTAGTTCAAATGCATGGACACAAGCATGGATGGTCGAGCTATAGAAACATCAAAATCAAGATCAACATGAATGCAGACTCTAGAATGCATAGTACATATGCATACATGAACACAAGGAACATGATCACTTTAAGTAATAGTGGAAACCAAACAACATTAAGACCAGACCATATTTCCAGTGAATCAAATGTACGAGGCAGTGAAACAAGGTCAGAAAAGGTCATCAAGCAATGGGTCATCAAGGCAACCCAGTTCAAATAAATGAAAATGAAAATGTACACAATGACTCAATGCAAATCAGACTCCATCAAGCTACAACATGGCATGTACAACATTTCAACCCAACATGATAATATGAATGCAAATGGGAGGCAAAACATGAATAAGAGGAAACAACAAGTCCGGACTGCAAATGTACAAAGCTTAACCAAGATAACAACAGCTGACCCAGCTCAATGAAATACTCGAATGCACCACACAAGGGATGCGATAAGGACTGACTCATGTGGAACCATCGGTGTGACATGAAACAAGACCAAGCTACAATACGAATAAACACCAATAATACCAAAGACTTACTCAACAAGTGAATGCCGAGATAAATATCAACATGAGTCAAAAATATTTGAGGATATTTCAAAGAAATTGTTATATTCGTACATATATCGAATGATGCCAAAGTCGTAGAAGTTGAACAAGTCAAAGTCAATTTTTATCTCAAAGTCAGCAAATTTAAATGCCAAAATCAATGGAGCAAAAGAAGGAACCGACTTCAATGTATTCAACCGATAATATTATGATCAAGTCAAAATTCATCTCAGTCATTAAATCCCAAATCAATGCCGAAGCACAGAGACATGAAATATTCAAATGAAAAATATACGAATTAAAATTTAAGGTTTTAATCCTTATAAATTACCCATTAACATCATCGGCTAGGTATTGGAGTTCGAAATAGAAAACCCAGAAAGCATACTTTGAACAAAAACCAAAAACTCTAATCAAGTTCGAACCCAAACAAATCGTTAGAGCATAAAATTGAGCTTAAGAAAAAATAGAAAAGGGGAAAATAATCACATACCAATTTCTATTCAGTCGAACTCGATAATTGGAGCATCCATAGGCGAACGAAGCAGCAATCGATTGACAAAGCAATCCAAAGCAAATGCATACATCAATCGAAGAAAAAGATCAAGCGGCGGCTTCAACATTAAATAACCATAAGTTTGACAAGAGCAAGAAACGAAGAAAGAACGGCCACGAAAATGAGAAAGAGGGAAACATTATCTTGTTTTAATTTGTAGTGGGCCGATCTAGTTATTTTTATTTGGGCTTTGATTTTATAATTAGGGTTTAATATTGTTTTTGTTTTTTTTTCTTTTAACTTTTGTAACCTTCTAGTCATGTGAGTATGTTACGAACTATGGTAGTGTAGATCGAGAATTCACAAATCAATGGCTGAGTTGTGGCAGGGTTTTGAGCATAGAGTAAGGTAAGTCATTAGCAGGTGTCGTAAGTTTACGTGTGTAAGCGTATGGCTACTTAATTTCTAGTTGAAACCGTAGGGGCGGCACATAGGCAGGGTTTTGCCGAAGCTTGGTAAATTTGTGTGTGATCTCTTCGGCATTATTTACTGTTATTGTTTTTATTTTCGCATTAATTTTTATTATTATTAGTATCACCCTATTCACCCCCTCCCCTCTAGGGTGAAAACGATCCTACATGGTTTTTAAATTTCTTGAAGACCAAGCAAATCTATCCAATTAACCAAATAGATACAAATTGAAATCGCTTCAAATTAATTTGAAAAGAAGAATAAAAACTATCAATAAATCAAAAATCCGGGATTAAAAACAAAAGTAAAAATTGGTAACTTTGGGTTAAAAGTTAAATCTGATAAGAGGATTTCCTCTCTCAAGCATCACCAACTTAAATCCAAAGACACGGAAAATTTTTGTTAGAAAGTGATTAGAAGGAGATTTCCTCAAAAAACCAATCTAAAATTGAGTTTCAATTTTGGGTTTGGAAAACTGAAAATTTAATTGAAAATCGATAAGAATAGAGATTAAACTAAAATTTATGAATCGAACTCGAGAAATTACCTTGTTGTTGTAAATCAAAATTCAAAAAGTTTTGGAGAATTCTTTTACTTGTGTGCAATAATTTTTGTTTCAAGTAAAATAAAAATAAAGAGAAGAGACGTAATATATAAGAAAAGTCGCCCAAATTCTCAACCATTGGATCAAATTTAAATGGGCGTCCCAGATTAACGCGGGAAGGCCAGGAGGTAGGAAGGTTTGAAGCTTTCTACAAAGATGACTTGAAAAGTCAAGAGCATCCCTTCGAATAGGGGGAGGGCAAATGTTACACAAAAAATAAACTTTTCGACTAAGTCGAAAGGTCTTTCAACAAAGACAAGGGAAAGGAAGAACAGCTCAAATCTTTCGAAGGAGTCGAAAGGATGCAGTCATCAAAGTTCAACAGTCCTAATTCGAAGGAGTTGAAAGGTTCCATCTCTTAGTATCTAAGAAGTACTTACCTTTCGAAGAGGATAAAGGAGTCAAAGCAAGTGTGAGCAACTCCATAGTGACCTTTTCCAAAGCATAACAAGCCTTTCGAACCGGTTGAAACACATTTCGAGTACCTTTCGACAAGTTGAAAGGTTTTGGAAGCACTCACAAGTCAGCAAAGAATGAAAGACAACATTTCGACAACCTTGAAGGGAAACATAGCTCTCGACAACAATCAAGTAAAGGGCAATCTTCTAACAATGTTGAAGGGTTCATAACAATCAAGTGAAGAGCAACCTACCCACAATGTCGAAGGGTTCACAACAATCAAGTGAAGAACAACCTTCTGACAAGGTCGAAAGGTTCATAGCAGTCTAAAGAAGGCAAACCCTTCGAAAAATTCGAAAGATTTACGAAAGCATAAAGAAAGCAAACCTTTCGACAACCTCGTAAGGTCCACAATAGCAGATGGAAGGCAAACTTTCGACAAAGTCGAAAGGTTCACAGCTACATATAAAAGGGAGACCTTCCGGCCCAGTCGAGAGCGTGAAGTCGAAAGGGTGGCCGCCTGCATCTATAAGTAAGACCCAAAGGGTCATGTTTGGGGATCGAATTCACTCATTCTAATCATGTATTTTCTTAATAGATACATTGTAACCCTAATTGGCTGTTGATTTAGGGATTAAATAAAATAGAGGTTTTCATGGGTAAAGAGGGAAGTCTTGTGCTCAATTAATTACTTTAATGTTTGCTTATAATTTTGTTGGATTAAGTCCTAATTACAGGTTAAATATCGTCGAAAGGTTCTTATCGACAAGGTCGACAACACTTCTGAAACAATTAACTACCGCAACCTTTCGATGCCTTCAACTCTACAATCTGAACCCTTCGACAAGGTCGACAACTTAATTGGATCAATATCCACTGAAACCTTCTGAAATCATTGACTCTATGATGTAAACCTTTCGATAAGGTTGATAATACATTTGGTCTAACCTTAATTGCAACCTTCCGAAGTGATTAACTTTGAGTCTTAAACCTTTCGACTAGGTCAAAGTATGCTCTTTAAGAATAGATACCTGGACTTATAAGGCTTAATCCAAAAGTGAGTGTTCCCAATGTAATGACCCGGGATTTTTGAACCCGAAAATTCTAGATGGTTATGAAAAAGAAGAAAGAGATAGAAGAAGACGAAGAAGATCAGAAACATCAACAACTCACATTCGCAGCGGATAAAATATAATAATAAATAATAGTTTACAGAAGAATACTATATCTGTTGATTACATTAATATACATCAGAGTTTCACATAAATACAGTAACTGAATATATATACAATTATCATGTCTCAGATTAACAATAATATAAATACTACGGAAATACTTTATACGATATAGCCATCCAGCTCGTCTCCTGAGCTCCAGAATGTACCTACCAGAAAATCAGTAATACTCGGTCTGACCCGAGCATTACGTCAAAGTAACACCCAGGTCAGGCTGGAAACCAGCGTGAGTAAACCCATCCAACATGGAATACAAAAGTACACAACTCATATAAACCCGGGGTACTTATATCAATTTTACAACCTCACAAGTTACTATAGACATCACTTATTCAACAAAGCAATTTCTAAGTGCCAGAACTTAGATTATATGGTCCAATTCACTTTAATCATTCCATTACACCTTATTGATTTCACACATCAATTTATAAGAATCGAAGTGGTTTCGGGTATTAACTATTACCCGACTCCGGTCTCTTCGCATTAGGTTCATAGATTATTCAAGTGAAATATAATTCAATTTTAAATAAAGGATATTTCCTTTACTTAGCAATTCCTCATTGAAAAGTAACCACATTATCATTGCCCACCCAAACACATCAGATCACGAACCATTTCAAATCAGGGGTATCAATCAATTCAGGGCTTTAAATTATCATTTAATCATACATTAGCAAGATAAATCAATTACACCATCTCGAATAAACCCAATTAGCCATAATTGAATTAAATCAATTACCTTTAAGTCCTGCTTATTTATCAATTTTCAACCCAATTGTTTAATCATCCCATAACCATTCATCTTAATTAATCCTCCTTGATTTATATTTTTCTAATAACATTAAAGTAATAAACTCCTAATTAATTACACAAATTAATTATCCTCAAACAATTTCATTCATTAATCAATCCTGATTTATCACATTAGTAATTAACTTCCCTTAATTATTTATATTCATTAAATCAACTCTTTGATTAATTACATTAATTACTCCTGTAATTACATTGAGTAATTATCTCTTAATTACTTTTCCATAAGTAGTTATCCTTTAATTTCTTCCCAATAAGTAATTTCCTTTTTTATTAAATACATCCAGTCATTATTCATTCATCGCTTATTAACTAATCATATTCAAAAATTAACTATCCTTTAACAAATCATATTTTAATTAATTATTAAATTAATTACCTAAGGTAATTAGCCCTTTTTAATTACTCAAGTAATTATTCTTTTACAACTCTATATAATTATACTTGTTTAATCATTGAATAACTATCACTTAATTTATTAATTAACCCGTAGTTTATCATGAATTTAAATCATAAATTATATTTAATAAGTCTCACAAGTTAATTTCTTTGTATCATTGTTCTAACCAAAGACAATTTAATTTCAAATGCACCTACCTTAAAAATGTAAAATCATGGAGACATGCTTTAAACCCGTTGATTATTTTATGTAGAACCAGCCAGATCAAAAGTCCACCACCTCTAACGTTTTAAATCAATACATCATTTCCTTATCCACTTCACGACCCAACAAGCAAAATAACCCAATATATTTCGAGCCCAACATTCTTCACGAAACACTCGTTCTTCTTCCTTTTTTTTTTAATAACATCGGTGTCTCACTCACACTCACACACGAAGCCGCTGTCACCATCACTGCCGTGCACATGCACAGTCACCCCAGTGCTCTCTGATCAACTTCGATGCCTCTTAACCATCGAACATCCCTTCGACATCGAACCCCGATCATCCAAAAACTCGTACAAGTCCACAATCGAATTCGATCATAGCTCGAGCCACTCAGATCAGACCTCCCACCTAAAATCGATTCGCCACCGTGCCTCTGACCATTAGAAATACTACAACTTCCACCATAACCTCATCTACGACCACGCTTCCATCACCCAAATCCCAATTGAACTCGATCGACTGCAGAACCCAAAAAGTTCGAATTACTTAGCCTAGATAAAACTAGGGTTCCAAACCAGAATCCACTGCCGCATCCTCCTCAGTGGATAAAACATTATACTGACAATTTTCCTAGGTCCACCGATCGTTCCTCCATCCCCAAGAAGAAACCCGACCACTCCAAGCTTTTGGATCACCAGAAAACCCTACAAGTGCATTTCTAGTTCTTTCCAGAATTTCCCTTTCATTCCCACTTTAAAAATTATGATTTTAGTGTTAAAGATCATGTTTTAGTTTATGTATTCGATTTATAACCCTAAAGTTATGAATTACAGAGTTTGAATTTACACTTAATTTCGACTTGATCAGTTATTTTGGTTTACAGAGCCATCTCCATATTATGATTGACTTAAATAAAAATCTAAACTAAAGTTAGTGATTAAACCAACAAGATTGATTTAAATCTTAAGTTTTAAACAGAGGCATAATCCAAAGATTTTAAATTTAAATTAAAACACGAACCTATGAACTATAGAACATAAGAGACTCAGATAAACAGGATAAATCTACTCGCAGTTCTTTCCACTAATGCTTTGATTCATTGCTTCAGTTTTACTTCCTGATCTCCTTACTCGAATGTCTCTTCCTTCCTTTAGTTTGTCAATTTTTTTTTTTAAAATACTCAGACTCCTTTTGATGCACGAATTGGAAATTTAAGAAGGTGATATATATAAAAGAAGTGTGAACAGGTTTGAAATATTAGACTGGTACTAGATTTTTATGTTGTACAGTTAGATTTGATTTGTATATTGATGTTTACAGATTTTTTTATTTGTTTGGAGGCTGATAAGATATTTGTATGAGCTATAATTAATTAAACTTGTCTTCTTTCATAAGTTCCATCATGTACTACCTACTTTTTGTGAGTATACTTATATATCTAACTTGGTCTTATGTCTTGTTACTTGCCTGATTACTTCCTATGCTATGCTTCTATAAAGTTATTATATTTTAGAATTATCTTATGTGTTCATTACACATTTTACATAACTAAGACATTTATTTTACATCAATTTCTTATTTATTTATTTGTTATTATTTTTTTAAATAATAAGCCGTATTTTAATTAATTCAATTAAATATTTATTAGAATATTACTGCCAAAAATCCAAGATGTCACATCCCTCCCCCCTTAAAACTTTTCGTCCTCGAAAAGGGACGAAGCCATAATTTATGAAATTGTTTACAATCACATAAGTATTCTTTAATCATTTTTAAAACGCTTTTAAATATCTATATAATATTATTCCAAAGTCGTTTTTATAAAAATACTTTTATAACTTGATGTTTCAACAAGTCCATCTTCGTTCTCATAGAGATTCGGTCATACGTTGATCAGGCGTAGGACTGAAAATCCATAAGTACTGGTTAAACCCGTTACAACACTCAGTGAAAATACTTAAAAAATAATTTTATTAAAAATATAGAAAACAGTTTGTTTTAAATAGAGGAAATATCTTTGGTGAGAATTCTCTGGAAATCATCACTCCCATCCATGGTCACAGTTACATTCTAGGGTTACGTTGCCATCGCAACAGAAGTCCATGTAACTGCAGGCTCTCCGCGGCCTCTCGATTACGCCATGGAACCCACAACAGATCACAGTTATATTCCAGGGTTACGTTGCCGTCGCAGCAAAAGTCCATGTAACTGTAGGCTCTCAGCGGCCTCTGATTTTCGCTGTTAAAATGAAACTTCTCCGCTCCTGCATAGGTCGCAGTCTACTGATATAAAATCAAACGCAGACTGTTGGCTCTCATCGGCACACACGACTTTCGCTATGTTACCATAGGTCGCAGTTACATCCTGGGTTACGTTGCCATCACAGCAAAAGTCCATGTAACTATTGGCTCTCAGCGGCACACACGACTTTCGCTATGGTATACTCAACTCATATTCCTCAGGAACTAGTTTTGTCCAGACTCCTCACAGGATCAACTTTAGAACCCCCCTTGGGGCCTAAGGAAGCACCACCCGGTGGCACTTCTGAGAAGTTCATTTCAAGGGAGCGCCTTTTTCCCCAGAGCCATAATCAAAACATTTTATACTATACACATATAGTATCTTTAAATCATACACCTAGTATGAATTTTATCAAATCTCCTTTACACAAAATCGATTGTCCCAAAATCGATAATTCTCAAAATAGGCTTTCCAAATTCCAATATTGATTTTACCCAAAAATCAAAAGCCTTTCCAAAATCCTCATAAGATCCTTTATATATATACAGATATATATAACTTTTAAAACTTTGGATCCTTTCATTCTTGTATAAAACACCTTTTATACTCCAAACACTTTCAAAAACCATAGAAATATCCAATTTCCACCTTTATTCATTGTATATTTCTCAAAATATTCTTTCATTTCAAAGAACCATTTCACAATTCTTATTCACAAATTTACGATATCAATTTCATTCAAATCTATACGATGTACACATACCATTTGTACACTATCCCAATCTGATCGCCCACTCGATCACACAATTTCACTTCTGAACTAGTATCGTCCATCCGACTTCCTAGTGCGGACACAGATCTGGTTTCTTGATTAGAAACCGTCATTCTCCTTTCATAGCCATACCTATGGTATAGAACATCCAGAACCAATCAACAATCCATATCCAGGTTCGCCGTCGAAAATCGAGTGAAAAATCCCGACTCGGATCGATAAACTATCTCGAAATTCTGTGCTCGAATCTGGATCAAATCACTATGCGAATAGAATAATATACGTACATCCTACATATTTAACTTCATTGATTATTAGCCAAATCAATTTCCTTAATTCTCATTTGGATTATCACTTCAATTCTTACCTCAATTGGGTATTAAATCATTAACAGTTTGAACTTCGACCAGTTTATATTTAGAAACAGGTTGAAATTTCTTTTTAAAAATAGATAAGTAGTTGGAAAATAATTATTAGTTTGCAAAATAACTGTAAAATAGTTAACTAATTATAAAATAGTTGGAAAATAGTTAAATAGTTATAGAAATCTTAGATAATTACAAAATAGTTGTAAAATAGTAATATTTGTAACATAGTTGAAAAATAGTAATTAGTTTAGAAAACAGTTGTACGATAGTTAAATAGTTTCAAAAGTAGTTGCAAAACAAGTATAAGATAGTTTGGATTTTAAAAGGAAAGTTGGATAGTAAATAGATAGGAAAATAGATTTAAAACTGTTTATATTAAAATATTTTATTTAGAAAAAAAACAGCTTAGAGCCAAACTACTCAATTCCCAATCTCCATTCTCATCAATTCAATTTAAATTTCCACTTCCATTTAAATTGACTCAATTCCAATTTGAACAATCTTCAAATTTCCATTGAAATTGATTTTATCCCAATTCAAGTTGAATTGATTTTCAATTTACTTCCAACTTCAAATCAAATTCCATTTGATCTTTAAACTTGTACAACTTTAATTATAATTTAAATTTTACAACTTCTATTTATAATCAATTAAATTCACATTTTGCTTTTAACTCGGAATTATACATTTTACTTAGCCAATATATTTTTATTAGTCCATAAACATTTTAATCAAGATTCCAGAGTTTAAACAAATTTCCAAAATTTCAATATCACCTTAGAATTCGACTATATCCGAAATTCTTTGGCAAATTCAATTATCCCTTTGAATTTCAAAACCAAACCCAGTTCACAAACAATTCCAATTTAAAACAATTTGGTAGCAGTTTCTCTTCTAGAAACTCGAAAATGAACATCGATGATGCTGCAGTCATCACCGACGTTATTTTCCAGTGACCAAAAGAGTTCAATGCTTTTATCTCTTTAAAAACATATCCAAATATTTTTAATTTCAAATCTCCCAGATTTCAAATTCAACACAAAAATATTTTTGAAATAATACTATCATTTCTCCAAAACCTTTGGAAACCACTTCCAAATCCAAAGGAATTCTAAATTTTCTCAAAAATTCCAAATTCCCAATCCATCCAATTCATATTTAAACATTACTCTGGAATTTCATCTTACTTTATTTTCAAATATTCTCTGGAATTCTATTCAAATTATAATCTCATTTATTTATGAAGTTTATTTCAATTTATAAATTACATTTACAATCTATATTTCAAATTCCATTTTGTTCTAAACCAATTCCACTTTAATTACAATTCCAAATTATTCAAATAAATATGGACGAATTTCAATTGAACTCTCTTCAAGTTCAATACTCTTTTTAAGTTAATCTAATACAAATTTCCCATTTAAATTTTTAAACTTATCCATCTTCAATCACGAACCTAATTGATTAAAATCAGATTCAGTTTGAACTAATTCAATTCAAATTTAAATTTTAAACCATTCTGAATTATATAATATCGATTTAAATTCTCTAAGGTTGGTTTAACCTTTTAAACCAAGTTAATCCCTATTAAAAGCTTTTAAACAATTTAATTTCTGAGCTCAAATTCTAGTATTTTCATTTTAAATTATCATTACTTACTTATTTCAAAGTTTACATAAGAGTTCAAACAAATTTATCTTAAAAAATTAATTTATTATCCATTTTTATCTTCTAATTTGAAACCAATTTTAATTTACTGACTTAATTTATTCAAATTTTTAGTTCAAAGTAATTTCATATCCTTAATTTCAAATTAACGTTAAATTTTTCTTTTATCTTAATAATGGATATATTACCACATTTCATTTCTCATTTATTAAACAAGTTCGATCCTCAGTTTAAAGATTTTTAACAACAATAGAATGGTGTCATCTAATTTATTTTAAAACATCCATTCATTTTCAATTTCCGGATCTCAAACCCATTTTGAGATCGCATAAACTCCACTTAACTTTCCAAGTTAAATTTCCATTCCGTCTTAAAATTTGCAATTCATGTTGTTCATTCTAACTTATTTAACTTCTCCCAAGTTAAATTCAATTTACTCAATCCAATCAACCTTACTAAAGTTGAATTCCCACTTCAATTTCAAAATTCTTTCCCTCTTATAAGTTCAAAACTTATATCACTTTGGGTTTTACATCACACTTCAGGGAAAATCAAAACTCAACACCTTAGAGTTTATTTCTTGGCCTTCCCAGCCATGCTTTAAAATTTTAAACCACCTTTGGTTTTAGATTCAAATCAAATTTTCAAACAACCAATTGTTTGCAACCAATCTCTTTTATTCAAATAATACTTATTTATTATTTCTTTCTGCACTTTTGAAACAAATTTCAAATTCTGGACCTAGGTTTAGAATTTCACAATTTAAGAATTTTCAATTTATAAGTCATACTGTGCTTAAATGTTTACTTCTTTAGAACATTTCATTTTGCTTACTCATAAATACACAACAATCATTTATGATAATAACCAAGATTATCATATCCAAAACCATCCATTATCATCTTATTCTGAAATTCTTCTCCAATTCAAGATTTCAATTTCAGTTCGGATCCATTCCAAACTTATCTTTATTTAATTTCTGTTTGGTTGTATTATATTACTTCTTAATTTAATAATAATAATTTAATAGACAATTTCCTTAATATTTATTAGAGTGGAATATTGCTTTATATATCAAAATATAATCTTATATGAAATCATTTAAAATCCTTACATAAGAAAAATAACAAGTACGTTCTCTTATATATACGAGTGTATATGCACGCCCAGTTGGGCTTCCAAATCACAATATGCATGTATTTATAGTTATACCCTAAAAGTAAATTTGACAGTATCATTATCTGCATAAACTGAACCTAAAGCAGCATTTGAGAAGACCAAAACAACTGAAGAATAGCCATGAACCAATTTTTTTTTTTATAATACTAAAGTTTTAATATTTGTTTCTTTTGTTTTAGTTTATTTTTATACTGCTGAAAATGGAAATGATACTTGTACCTACACATCCATATAATCTTTTAGCTAATATGGAAACATATTACATGCATCATTACTTCACAACTTGGCTTCATCTCTTCTACCTAGTCTAGTAATAGGGAAATTCAATGCATAAGACTTTCACCATGACTTTTGTTATACATATGAACTTTTATCCATGGTTATAACATTTGACTCTTGTTTATAAAAATACTTTTTAAAAAATGAAAACCAAAAGAAATTATAATACCGTCTGGCATGGGACTTTCGGTATTATTTCTCTAGTTATTATTTGGACACGTTATATGTAATGAGTATATATGCACGTCCACATGGACCTGCATTTTATCACGCATTAATTCAACAATATGAATCTACAGTATGTTTTCAAAGAATGCATTTTTGTTTTGTTTATGGATATAGCATGCAACTATTCTTGTCATAGTGCCTATAATTTCTAAGTGAGATTCACTCTATGAATGGTGGCGGTTTTGTTAAAACGAGGTGTATGAAGTGTAAGGTGAACATAGATCAATGTTGTCGCAGTAAGAGATATATGAAGCCTCCATGGTATTTTTAGCATCTACCTACCTAAAATTGATGAGAGGCACAAATATAGGTGGCAAAATAAAAGGATAAAACCACACTATAAAAATATATATGAATCAATCAGAAATAAAAGTACATACATAATCATAAAAAATTTGGATGTCGATTCTCATCTCTTTCCGATACCCTTTTTTGTTACAAATAGTCATAAACAATTGAAACTAAGATTCAAATGTTTGACGCATTTCACAATCAAATTGAAAATAGGAATCACCACAATGTATCTCCATCCAAATTAGCAGCAATTCCCACTCCATGCAGGAGCCCCATGCTAGTCCTTTACGCATCACGTGCATCGCGTTTCTTTCCTCTAGCCTCTCTTGGTGTAGCTAGTGACTACTCTTCTTTAGTTTCAGCAATTATTCTAGACCATGCATGAAATTCCTTTAAGCGCCAGTTGATGATTCACTCTAAGAGCCATGCAATGCAAGTGGAATACACCCAAACCGAAGATCACGTCTCGACTCTTGCTCCCTTGATACAACACAATTCGAGAAACTTATATCAATGCATGTTTGTTTATCATAGTTTTGACAGGCACCATGCCGCTCACTTGCAGCATCACTACAGAGATATCCTTGCAGCTGCAATTTTCATTACTAAGCCTTGTCATTTTTTGTTGCAGCAGTCTGTTGCTTAGTCTGTTGGCATGGTGTTGCATCTGTTTTCCTTTCGTACAACATTTCATCCAATAAAGCCATTTGATCTCAGCGATTTCTCTGTCCCTCACTCCCATCATTGGACTTTCTTGTTGCCCGTTCCCTGTCTCATCCAGCATTCTATCCAATATTCTTGAAGCCCATTTACACTGTTGTAGCCTGAATCTGACTCATGTCAATATTTCAGCATTCAATTTTTATTTTGCAGTGCTTCGGCCGATGTTTCAACAAAACACCAGCATTCTCCTTGGTTCAGTTCAGTTTGATGTATTGGTACAGCTTCAACATTCCTTTTAGAAAATTGGCAGCACATACTTCCTTTTTAAAAAAGTAAATAGGATCCTAGGCTATTTTTTAATATCAGGTTGCCCATATCCATATAGCACACAAAATACTGCAATTTCAAGCAAGTCCCAACGCCTAGCGGTTAGCATACATATATCAGTTGACCTGGCTGCTCCATTGCATGGGTTGGCTATATCAGACTTTTTACAGAAAATACATACTCTTTAAGGAATTATCGACCATATGAAGAACTAAAATTGAAATGTATTAGCTATGTACATGTTTTCATTTGTAAACTATTACTTGGCATGGAAGATAGTGACAAATCAATATAAGCCTTTATTGTAACATATAACGACAACTGCTTTTAAAACAAAAAAAAAGTTTATCCCTCTGTATTGGATAAAGGACCGACTTTGCATTTTTAATAGTTTTCAAACAATGCTAGGGAAAAATCAAGTATGTAAAAGTTACATTAAACTTTAAACAACATGACATGGCTATTATTAAATTTGCAAGTATCGCAGTTAGTTTAACCATTTATGAAAGAACTATAAAATGATTTTAGTTTGGACAAACTTCAGAATGATCTGGGTATAAAGTTATTACTATCCTGGGGCCAATATGTATACAAATGATTGAAAATTTTCAAGATAATTAGATGTAAGTGTAAGTAGTGGAGATTTATTTTCTTGTGTTCCAAAAGTACTAAAAGATATATGTGCAACCATATTACTTCTTGCAGTTAAGATAAAGTTATTGGAAAATCATTTTATGAGAAGTAAGATAAAAATTCCATATTAGAAAGTTTTCCATAGATTTTTTGACATGTTAAGACTAACTCAAAAAGAATTAAATATCAGAAATGAATAAAAAACCATGTACATTCAATAATATATGTGAATGGGATGAATGTGATTAAACACCATTCATTTGATGGCTAGTATAAATCATACTTATGATTGCCACTACTTGTGCAATGTTCAGCAAAAAAGAGGTTTTATAGAACATATATGAAATATAAGGCATACAACCTATGCAGTCGTAATAAGTTTGAGCAGGGCTTGAAATTTTCAATATTTAATTTTATCTTGTTAATTACACTATAATTTCTAATAATAAGTTATCGATTTATTTAAAACGGAAAACCTTCTCATCATCGTCATAAGAAAATCAATCAAACATATTTACATTACAATAAAAAGTTACCCTCAAATTAATCAGAAACATTGACGTAATTGGTTCAATTAAAAGGAAAACACTGAAGCTATAGTTAACAATCGCGGTCTTAAAAAAGTTCCCATGAACAGTAGGTATGGATTACTATATTGCGAATTTTGAAAATCAAGGATTAGTATAGAAAAATTTCAAAATTGATCAATCAAGTGAGAGATCGAGTGAGAGGACTGACCAATAACAGTGGAAGGAAAATAGTCGTCGTTGGTAAAGAATTCAATAAATCAATGCAAGGATGTCAAAAAGTAGTTGTACTAAGAAAGCATATGCTTCCTTTCCAAATGGCCAGAGTGTCTACTAAATAATAGTAGTAGGAGAATAGTTTAAATCATGTGCTAAGACCGGTAGTAGGATGATGGCGATGGGAGGGGGATTTCCACTAAATTTCGATGATAGATTTTCTGGGTAGCTACGGATTCGATCTAGGTTATTAGAAAGAAAGTGGGGGCGGAGAAAGGGTAGAAGGATGATGGAGTTTGGATCTGCTAAGCAAGTTTTTTTATTTAGGGTTTCATGAGAACGAACAGATAGGAATTTGGAGCGAAGGGTATTTTCGGTAATTCCAAAAGACACGGTTGAAGGTAGTTAATAGAATTCTCATTATTAATAGTAATGATATATATATATATATACACACATATACATTCAATTCATTCTAGGGTACTATTGACCCTATCCTTAATGAGTACACCCACCAGAGCCAAGGTTCTCGCTTAACCTTCTGCTCTCATACCAACTGTAACGACCCGGGATTTTCGAACCCGAAAATTCCAGATAGTTATGAAAAAGAAGAAAGAGATAGAAGAAGAAGAAGATCAGAAACATCAACAACTCACATTCGCAGCGGATAAAATATAATAATAAATAATAGTTTACAGAAGAATACTATACCTGTTGATTACATTAATATACATCAAAGTTTCACATAAATACAGTCACTAAATATATATACAATTATCATGTCTCAAATTAACAATAATATAAATACTACGGAAATACTTTATACGATATAGCCATCCAGCTCGTCTCCTGAGCTCTAGAACTACCTACCTGAAAATCTATAATACTCGGTCTGACCCGAGCATTACATCAAAGTAACACCCGGGTCAGGCTAGAAACCAGCGTGAGTAAACCCATCCAACATGGAATACAAAAGTAAACAACTCATATAAACCCGGGGTACTTATATCAATTTTACAACCTCACAAGTTACTATAGACATCACTTATTCCACAAAGCAATTTCTAAGTGCCAGAACTTAGATTATATGGTCCAATTCACTTTAATCATTCCATTACACCTTATTGATTTCACACATCAATTTATAAGAATCGAAGTGGTTTCGGGTATTAACTATTACCCGACTTCGGTCTCTTCGCATTTGGTTCACTGATTATTCAAGTGAAATATAATTCAATTTTAAATAAAGGATATTTCCTTTACTTAGCAATTCCTCATTGAAAAGTAACCACATGATCATTGCCCACCCAAACACATCAGATCACGAACCATTTCAAATCAGGGGTATCAATCAATTCAGGGCTTTAAATTATCATTTAATCATACATTAGCAAGATAAATCAATCACACCATCTCGAATAAACCCAATTAGCCATAATTGAATTAAATCAATTACCTTTAAGTCCTGCTTATTTATCAATTTTCAACCCAATTGTTTAATCATCCCATAACCATTCATCTTAATTAATCCTCCTTGATTTTTTTTCTAATTACATTAAAGTAATAAACTCCTAATTAATTACACAAATTAATTATCCTCAAACAATTTCATTCATTAATCAATCCTGATTTATCACATTAGTAATTAACTTCCCTTAATTATTTATATTCATTAAATCAACTCTTTGATTAATTACATTAATTACTCCTGTAATTACATTGAGTAATTATCTCTTAATTACTTTTCTATAAGTAGTTATCCTTTAATTTCTTCCCAATAAATAATTTCCATTTTTATTAAATACATCCAGTCATTATTCATTCATTGCTTATTAACTAATCATATTCAAAAATTAACTATCCTTTAACAAATCATATTTTAATTAATTATTAAATTAATTACCTTAGGTAATTAGCCCTTTTTAATTACTCATGTAATTATTCTTTTACAACTCTAAATAATTATACTTGTTTAATCATTGAATAACTATCACTTAATTTATTAATTAACCCGTAGTTAATCATGAATTTAAATCATAAATTATATTTAATAAGTCTCACAAGTTAATTTCTTTGTATCATTATTCCAACCAAAGACAATTTAATTTCAAATGCACCTACCTTAAAAATGTAAAATCATGGAGACATGCTTTAAACCCGTTGATTATTTTATGTTGAGCCAGCCAGACCAAAAGTCCACCACCTCTAACGTTTTAAATCAATACATCATTTCCTTATCCACTTCATGGCCCAACAAGCAAAATAACCCAATATATTTCGAGCCCAACATTCTTCACGAAACACTCGTTCTTCTTCCTTTTTTTGTTTATAACATCAGTGTCTCACTCACATTCACGCACGAAGCCGTTGTCACCATCACTGTCGTGCACGTGCATAGTCACCCAGTGCTCTCTGATCAACTTCGACGCCTCCTACCCATCGAACATCCCTTCGACATCGAATCCCGATCATCCAAAAACTCGTACAAGTCCACAATCGAATTCGAGCATAGCTCGAGCCACTGAGATCAGACCTCCCACCTAAAATCGATTCGCCACCGCACCTCTGACCACTAGAAATACTACAACTTCCACCATAACCTCATCTACGACCACGCTTCCATCACCCAAATCCCTATTGAACTTGATCGACCGCATAACCCAAAAAGTTCGAATTACTTAGCCTAGATAAAACTAGGGTTCCAAACCAGAATCCACTGCCGCATGCTCCTCAATGGATAAAACATTATGCAGACAATTTTCCTAGGTCCACCGATAGTTCCTCCACCCCAAGAAGAAACCCGACCACTCCAAGCTTTTGGATCACCAGAAAACCCTACAAGTACATTTCCAGTTCTTTCCAGAATTTCCCTTTCATTCCCACTTTAATAATTATGATTTTAGTGTTAAAGATCATGTTTTAGTTTATGTATTCGATTTATAACCCTAAAGTTATGAATTACAGAGTTTGAATTTACACTTAATTTCGACTTGATCAGTTATTTTGGTTTACAGAGCCATCTCCATATTATGATTGACTTAAATAAAAATCTAAACTAAAGTTTGTGATTAAACCAACAAGATTGATTTAAATCTTAAGTTTTAAACAGAGGCATAATCCAAAGATTTTAAATTTAAATCAAAACACGAACCTATGAACTATAGAACAGAGGAGACTCAGATAAACAGGATAAATCTACTCGCAGTTCTTTCCACTAATGCTTTGCTTCATTGCTTCAGTTTTACTTCCTGATCTCCTTACTCGAATGTCTCTTCCTTCCTTTAGTTTGTCAAATTTTTTTTAAAAATACTCAGACTCCTTTTGATGCACGAATTGAAAATAAGAAGGTGATATATATAAAAGAAGTGTGAACAGGTTTGAAATATTAGAATGGTACTAGATTTTTATATTGTACAGTTAGATTTGATTTGTATATTGATGTTTACAGATTTTTTTATTTGTTTGGAGGCTGATAAGATATTTGTATGAGCTATAATTAATTAAACTTGTCTTCTTTTATAAGTTCCATCATGTACTACCTACTTTTTGTGAATATACTTATATATCTAACTTGGTCTTATGTCTTGTTACTTGCCTTGTTACTTCCTATCCTATGCTTCTATAAAGTTATTATATTTTAGAATTATCTTATGTGTTCATTCCACATTTTACATAACTAAGACATTTATTTTACATCAATTGCTTATTTATTTATTTTTATTTTTAAATAATAAGCTGTATTTTAATTAATTCAATTAAATATTTATTAGAATATTACTGCCAAAAATCCAGGATGTCACACCCAAACTTTTGGACAAGGATCAAATCTGCATCATAAAAGTGACTTAACCTTTTGACAAGGTCAAAAGCTTCTATGTATCCACCAAGGAGTTTCATACCCTACCTAAACCCAAAGAGGGCTATCATCCTAACCTTTCGATAAGATAAAACTAACCTCTAAAAAAACAATCTCAAGGAACTTTAACCTAACCAAAGAGGAAAACTTTTGCTGGAGACCTCATACAACTTCAACCAAGATAAAAGGTTACCTAATCCAAGAACCAAACCTTTCGACGACGTCGAAAGGTCCAATTCAAGAATCAACAACAAGAAAGGCTAAATTTTGAAGAAACTCTTGAGGACATCACGCACTACATTTAAATAAATTTATCCATTCTTCTTGGAATAACTTTGGGGTGCCGACAAGAAATCTTGTTAACAGTTAGAAAACATAATAAAAGTGATTTATTGTGATTTTTGGGATAAAATTATTTTTTAAGAGACTTAAATGTATTACATGTTTTATTAAGAAGGAGGGATTATTTATTAAAATGTTTTTAATTATAAATTTTGAATAAGCACTATTTTAGAAAAGAATTTTGTTAAATAATTGGAAACCAATTATATTTTGAAAAATTAGGCAAGTTAGGTAAAACGGAATTACTTTGGAAGGCAAAATTTCAGTTTTGTTTTAATTTACAACTTTGCCATTTCCATTGTTTGCCTTCGTCATCATGCCCAGTAGGCCTTCTGCACTCATTCGAAACCAATGCACATGATATCAAGCAATTGATACGTAGGGTATTGGAGAAAGAAGGAAAGAATCGTGTCGAAGGTATGCTTTCGAAGGGGTTGGAGCCATTTACTTGCCTTTGTTTATAAAAGATACTTTCGAAAAGGTTGCTTTTATTGGTTTTCGTACATATTAACTTATCTTTGTTTTAAAAGAAAGCTTGCTAAAGAGTTGCTGCTTTTCTTGGTTTTAAAGGAGCTTACAAAGGAGTTGTTGCTTTTGAACCTATTCAATACCTAGCTGTTGCATTCATACCTTTCGAATGAGTTAGAGGCTGCTTTCATAGCCTCAAAGCAATGTATTCAAAAAGAGCGCTATCATCTTTTAATTTTAAAAGCCGCCTTCTCAATGCGTTCGAAAGGGTAGTTTAGCCGCTTTCAAATGGTTTCGAAGGCAACGGTTTTGAAAGTGTGGGTTTTGAAACTATCCACTTTCTTTTACCTAGGATTAATGCTTTCGAAAGTAATGCTTTCGCCTCTGTTCTTTATGACTACTAAGTTATATTAAAGATTAAACCCAATGATTTTGAAAGGAATAAATTTAAATTGTTTCGAAGCAATGTTTCTGCAAATCCTTACTTGAACCCAATGCTTTCAAAAGACATATTTTAAGTGTTCTGGAAGAAAGGTTTCCAAAGCTTTTGAAAGATAAGTTTATATGGTTTTGAAAGAGGATGTCTAAAGTTTATGTACTGATTTGGAAAGGGGTTGTTTAAGGTTTTAAACAAGGGTTTCGATGGTATGGCCTCGACTTTATAGCCTAATGTTTTCTAAGTTAAAAAGGGCTTCAACTTGTTTTAAAGGGATAGATAATCCTACTGAATTGAACTTTCATCAACATTATTTTAAGTAAAGCATATATCATGGCATAAGTATTTTTAGTAAAGCAAAGAGTATATTTTCCTTTTTTAAGCATGATTTAAAAGGGTTAAGTCAATTTGAAAGATATGTTTTTAAGAAAAATTGAAAAGGGTAGTTAACCTTAAGTTTATGGCTCAGATATTATAAGACCAGATGGGGCTGGTATAGGGTCACGCCTTATATTTAGCTATTAGCCCCTAGCTAATAAAAGTCCAAAATTTCAATGTGTAGGGCTTTATAACAACAAGGATAAAATAATGTTACACGTAGAAAGGAATATACAGAGAAAAGATTGGTTATTGGTGAGCCTGCTAAACCATTAGGATCAGTTGACCCTAGAAGAAGTAAGATAAGGACATATCTTCCAATATTGTATCTAACAGAATTTAGATTA
Source organism: Allium cepa (assembly GCA_030765085.1). Taxonomy (NCBI): domain Eukaryota; kingdom Viridiplantae; phylum Streptophyta; class Magnoliopsida; order Asparagales; family Amaryllidaceae; genus Allium; species Allium cepa. The sequence goes on along the minus strand of CM060938.1, from coordinate 660,036,159 downwards.
TTTATTATGTTTGGTAGGCCCAAGTCAGCCATTGGTTAATTGCTAGTTAAAACTATAATGTTTGATAGTTAGTCCATTGATTACCTGATCTATATGCATATATGTTATGGAGCTTGTTGTTATAATCAGTTTGATTATAGGATTTTAATTTACAAAAGATATGCTTTTAAAACGATAATAGTGGGGGGAAACCAGTTCCGGTAAGTGGCATGGCCTCACTTAAAATCTGTAAACTGGGATGTAATAGAATTATTCACACTTAGCTTTATGTCTGACTCGAAGTTTATATTTCCCCTTAAAATCTCGGATGCTCAAAATTAATTTATGTAGTTTGAGAGTTAAGGACCTTTCAGGTTTAGTACATTGGATGAATAAGCTTCCGAAGACATGCAGGAGGCAAGGCTAGCTATGTAGGAGCTATTTATTGTTATTTCCACTGTGATGTATTTACGACTTATATGTCTATCTATTTAGTGCTCCGATCATCCAAGGGGGCATCTCCATATGTCACTCTTGGTGTAATTTGTAAAAATTATATTTGATCAAAACCTAGGAATCATTTTTAAATTATGTAATTGAATATGAAATATTGATTGGTAATGTAATCAGGAAAGTTGTTTTTGAAATCTATGTCGATTTTATTTCATATTGATGTGCTTCTGATATTATGGATACCATTAACATTACCATATTTTTCCACTGCAAGTTAATATCGCGGATGACTGCAGCATCTGTAGCGCTTAACTTTTGGCCTCAAAGTAGGGGATGTTACAGATCAACTCCTTCTTCCAAAGAATATCCAAACTCCTCTCCGAGACATGACCCAACCTCAAGTGCAACAACCTTATCACATCCAAGCCCCGAGAACTATCAACATCCATACAAGTTTTGCCTTCAATAGTCACATCTTCAACCAAATACACACCATGAGTTCCAGCACCTTCTATTACTGCAAGTGCATCCTCCGTAACTCACAAGCTATCACTCTCAATAGTCATTTTACATTCTAAAGAATCCAATTGCCCCAAGGAAATAAGAGACTTATGAAGACCCAGAGCATAGCGTACATTAGTGAGAGTATGAATTACTCCGTCAAACATCCAAATTTACACAGAGCCAATGCTTATTAATTTACAAATCTCACCATTTCCCATAATAATTGAACTTCCTTCTTTGTCGACATAAGAGGAAAAACAATTCTTACTTGGCGTCATATGATAAGATGCATCTGAATCGAGAACAAATTCGCTACGCAAAACATACGATGTTACCACTGTCAGTATATTCTCATCTACCTCACCAACATCACCCTTCACCTCTACCAATGAAGATGCTACTTCCTTCTTCCTATCCTTGTCCAGATACTCATTCTTCCAATGACTGGGTTTCTTACAAATAAAGCACTTGTTAATTCTTTCCTTTGACTTTCCTCTCCAATCGGGCTTCCTTGATCTAGAACGTCCATTATTCCATTTCTTCTCATTTCCCTCCTTCTCCATAAGTAAATTGTGACCATTACTAGCACTACCACTATCATCAATCAACTCCTTCATTTTATCCCGCAACTCCTCACTAAGAAGACCTGCTTTAAAATCGCTAAGAGTCAATGTATCCTGGCTATAGATCAACTTATTTGAGAAACCCATATAATCATTGGGCAACAAACATAAAAATATCATTACCTTTTCCTATTTCTTAATCTTTAAATCTACTACCTTCATCTTCGTTAGCAAATCATCAAGGGTATTCAAGTGCATCCTTAACGAAGTACCCTCCTTCATCTTATAGGTGAAGAATGTTTGCAAAAAGATCAAACGACTAGTTAGTGACTCTTTATATACAATTCCTCCAACTTATTCTAAATACCCTTAATGGTAGTCTCACCACTAATTTCGAAGATTACATTCTCACCAGTAGCAAGTTGAAGTGTAATGAATGCCCACTTTTCCATTTCCTTTCTCTCAACATTCGAGATGTCCATAGGCAACAAATGCATATCAAACACAACCCGGGGCACACGATTCCATCTAAGAACTGCTTTCATCTTCCATTTCCATTTTTCAAAATCATTATCCTCATTCCACTTGTCTATAACCAACTGTGATTCCAAAATGGCATACGATCCATATACATACGACGCTACATTATTTGGACCAACCATTGAGGGACTATCTGAGGTATTACCTAATTCCATCATTTCTACAACCACTCTACAAACACCAATTCTTTGACACCAAATGTTATGGAATTTAAACTCGAGATCACTCTAAACAGAACTCCAAACGCAGTGGAAAATAATATCGTTGTAAGATGTGCAAAAAAACCAATCAATATCTCGATGCAAATCTTAATCCAATCCAAATACAACCAAATCATAATCCAAACAAGCAATAATGAAAATAAATCACACACGAGATTTATAGCAGCTCCACTAACATCGTGTTAGTATACATTCACTTTAAAGGGAGCCTTTTATTACTAACAATGAAGAGGTACAAGAGATTGATTACAATGATCTCAAAATTCTATATAAATTGTTTTGTGGAGATCAGAATTGAAGAAAATTAGATTTGGAAAACCATATTTCAGTGTTGGATAAACCCTTGATCATTCTCTCCTTTGTATTATGAAAATAGCTTATAGGAATAATATTCAAATACTCAATTTTCCCCTTGAAGCCTTCAAAAACTAACTCAATTGGCCCGGGCTAAACTGTCTTCGAATAGTGGCTTAGACGTTTGGATTTATAATCCAAACATTTGACTCAAACATAGGAATTCCATGCTTCGGGTGAGCAGACTTTTGGTCATGGACTTCTGGTCACCATAACCAGATATCTGAGCAAACTCTTAAGTTACCAAACCGATGACTGCCCGAGTTCCAACACAAGTGCTCTACATCTAGGTGATAAGACGTTTGAGCTTCATGGCCAGATGTTTGAGCAAAGTTTCGGGAAATAAGGTCAAGCGTACAAAGATATCTGAACACAATTTCACATGCCTCAGAGCAAAATTCAAACATCTGGAATCTAATCCAGATGTCTGACTCTTGTGTCTTAGTTTGTGAACCTTCATGCTTTAGATCTTCGTATCTCTCACCTCCGTGCTATGATTTGCTGATCATCTTCTCTATTACCAAGCTATTTCCGACCACTTCAATTCTCCATATAGTGTCGCCAAAATTCAACACCTGCTCTCTCATCATAGCTATAATTTTTAAGTTATACCCAGCACAATCAATATTCAATAAAGGTATTGGCCAATGATGAAGCCTACAACTTTAGTAATGCCTAAACACAATGCAAAGACAGCATTACTTTCTTTTACAAAAGCTAGCTTCCTCTAGGTGATATCTCCATTCCCACCATTTCGACCAGGTGCTTCACTTCTTGCAGTTTTACTTTTTTTAACATCAATGTAGTAATTTGCTCTATTTTAATCTTAACTTTCATTGCCTTCATTCTGGCTCTCGCTTCCTATCATTGTAAGTTTTACATGCATTGTTTTTATTAGCGTTTGATACCTTCCTCTATGGAAATTGCTACCACATTACAACAAGTGCTGTAATATTTTTATAAATAAATAAGGAAAACTTACCATCTTTTCTTTGTAATAGCTAAACTAGTGGAGGAAGATCACAGTTCTGAATAAGAACTTCTGCTTTCATACTGTGTTGTGTCAAATAATTTTTTTTCCTTTGAATTATAACGCATAAGCTAGTTTAAGTACATGCAAGATGAAACTACAAGAAAGTGGGCCTGTGTTCCATTTTGATAGGTGATGTTATCCATATAATTTCATAGGATGATATGTTGTAAGATTTAGGGCTCTAAAGAGATGAGATTGAACCTCATTATAAGAAGAGGCTCTTCGACAGAGACAAAAAATGTTGAAGACATGAAAATATGTTATTCGACAGGATTATAGCAATACCTCGCATCAAAACCATATCTCATCACTTTGATGCTAATCGGTTTCACATCTCTTTAGGGTCATTCACCATTCACTCTTGTCGTCACTCCTCAAGTCGTCAACGTTGCATCACTTCAATAAGGGAAAAAAGTATCAAATGTAACCAAAGAGACATTGAAGACAACCAGCATCAGAAGCCATCAATGAATGTCGAAGAGACCTGTAACCACTCTAAAGTAATAAACCTAATACCAAAGGTTGCTCCTCGATCTCCTTATACGTCATTGCTACTGTCAAAGAAACGAGATTAGGAATACATCAACACCACCTCTCAATAACTTCGAAGATATACGAAAAGAGACATAGAGAGGACATCGTCTTTCATAACTAGTGGCATGAAGAGGTCAAGTACAAACAACTCCAAAGGTCAACAATGAGTGTCGAAGTGACCTTGGCGTATCTCATTAATACTAAGCACCACTGCTCGCCAATCATAAGCTCTTCGCTAATCATAACGAAGTACTACACTTTGCAGCTCTTTGAAGATATTGCATAAATCTTTGGTAACTTTTAACATGGCGCTTCGTCGATGTGTTTTACTTTTGTTTGGAGGGCATCTCATATCTATGCAAAGGAATATTGATGTTGGACACCTTTAATTTCCATGAGGATCCTAATACTGCTCTGTGATAACACCAAAAGGATGCATAGCAGCATCGCACTTTGCCGTTGTTCAACGTAGCACTTCAATCTTCGTGCCACTGAAGGGCGATGACGTCATGCTTTATGATGACATCATTGCCACCATGAATGTTGCTGCTAAGAATGTCGCTATTGAAGTTATTGGTGCATATCTTGAAAGAAATCTAGGCGAGTACTTTATTAACTCCATTGTCAAAGCTCGACCACGTCGAGGAACCTGCCATTGCACCTCTATAAATCAACCCTAGGGTTGCTGTTTTGTGGATCGAAATTTCTCTCCACTCATTTCTTACATTGTAAATATACTTGGGAATTTTAGCGCATATTGTAATTTTGGAACATTGTACACTTAGGATTTTGAATATTGAACAAGGACATAGCATAGCATACTTGATTGTGACTTGTAACTTGTGATTTAAACAATTATTCGACTTTGAACTTTGTACTTGCCTTGCATATATGACTTCAACTATAACGACAACATCAAGTATGATTACCAAAACTCTTACTACATTGTTAAATTCAGGGTACCTCTACAAGGCTTCTTTTTTATTAAACTAAATTTCCCAAGCACTTTCGGGATAAGCAAATTTATTTGCTAACACCATCTTTTACATATTTTAATATATCGATGAATTTATTCGTTAACATTTTTGGCGCTAGAAGGATGGTTCGAACCTTCGACCTTATGGTTCTCTCCACAAAATAATTGCATAAGGTTCGTTTATTTCAGGGAAGAAAATGGTAAGAGCTAGGAACGGTAACGACATCCCAAATGAAGAATCTTCATCAAAAGCAACTTTGGAAGAAAATATCATCCCCGGCTTCTATTTAGAGAATATAGAAGTTGGACAACCTTCAACTTTAGTAAGACTTGTAAGCAGTGAGACCAAAATTCAGGATATAATGCAACAACTGATAGTTATCTGAGAGCTTCTTGAAGAAGCACCATCTCAAGAATCATTTCAGGTGATGAAGTTTGTAGAAGAAGAAGATGAAGCACAATTTTCAAATAAAATCCAAGATGAGGAACTAAAGGCATACTCTCCAAGGTTGCAAATGAAGAAAGTCAAACAAGAGAACCCCTCAAACAATTGGATAGCTTAATCAAAAAACATAATAGAGATTACTATGGTAATGAAACTGACCATACAACAAAAGGACATTCTTAAGGAGAAAGAAATCCTTGACCTAAGATAAGATAATCGCTCTCGAAGAACTTCTTTGTCAAAAGAAATATTTGCTGTTAAAATTCTGTCCCATATTAAAATTCCTTTACTAAAGTATGATGGAACCGCTGATCGAGATAATTACCTTCTAGCTTTTGAAAACCAAATGAATTTGTGTAATGCAATTGGGGCAGTTCATTGTAAGCTCTTCCATGTAACTTTTCATGGAACATCTATGAAATGGTATAGGTATTATCAGGAAAGGGTCATATGTTCTTAGAAAAAAAAAATTCTCCTATGAATTTATGGCACAGTTTTATAAATTCAAAACCTAACTATAGACTTTAGCATTTTAACTACTATCAAGCAAAGACTAGGAGAATGCTTAGCGAATACCTAAAGAGATTTAATGCAGAAGCACAAAAAGCAGAAAAAGAAACCGATAAGGAAAATTTGATGGCAATTCGATCGAGACTAATTGAGCAAACTCCTTTTTGGAAAGAGCTTCATATTATGGACATAAGGATCTATGGTACTTCCATTTCCAAGCAGATAAATTCACTCATATGGATAAGATGTACTACGATAAGAAAGATCCCAACGGGATGCACAAGAAGGAAAGTTCGGTCTCAACCACTCCAACAAAAAGACAAGATGGAATGAAAAAAGAGTTAAAGACCGAATGGTGACATCTGAACCTAATCCTGTAAGCTTAAAAAAATCCCTCTCCTATATTTTATTCATGGAAAAAAGCATTAGAAGTTTTTCCGCTTCCTATAAAATAAGAAAAGCTCCTGAACCTAAAATGGGACAAGATTATTGGGCCTACCACAAAATAAACGAACGCACAATTGATGAGTGCAAGGTCCTGCGAGGGATAATTCAGAATATGATCAAGTGAGGATCTCTAAAAGAATTCGCTAAAGAAGCTTAATGGATCTCTCATTTCGAGAAGAATAGCCCAGACACTTGAGGACTAACATTTTTATACAAGAAGAAAGTAGCTCTACAATTTCAAGTTCAAACTCCAGCCAAATTATGAAATTTCATGACAGCAATCACCATGGATTAACTTTACTCATAAAATTTCCAATTCTATTTGTACTTGAAATTGATCGTGTATTAACATAAAGTTCAAACGTCTTTACAGGTTAAAAAAAAACCAATCTACAGCATACAAAAGGATCTGGATCTCCTTGTCAAAATATAATCAATCTCTGGTTTTCACTGAAGAAAAGATAGATCAAATATCTAGTACGAAGTGGCTCTTTAGCTTGAGTTAAGCAACCTACCAGCATAAGCCAATTTCTAGGAAAAGGTAAATATCCAAATTCTTCTCAAAAGAAAGGATTCTTAGGAAAAATTGCTCTTGTCCGTAAAAGTCTATTAGTTTATAAATCAGGATTTTTTAGACTTACAAATGAGACACTCCTTTTGCTAAGCAAAACGTGGAGGGGTACAATTACATATACAAAGAAGAAAGTAATCGCATCAACCTGATTTTTGCCAAGTCATTTTATTGTCAAAAGGAATTTTCTAAACAGGTCTTCCAGAAGAATTACTTTCGAAAATCAAGAAGGATTATTTCAAATTACGCTATGAATCAAGGAAAAACAAATGTTTATCTATTTTGAAAGAGATTCATACAATCTTCAAAAACATTATTTAGCATTAGCAAATGCACACTAAAGATATTAGCCGAGCATATCCTTAAAAAAGCATTTTCAAAGCTTTTTGAAGTTGTTGATAAGGAAATACCTATGCATATTTTCTAAAGGAAAATTTTCAGAGTTATCAAGGTTCATCGACAACTCTAATGAGAAGAGCCTATTCTCGATTAAATGACTGTTGGTTTATAAATTATGACCACTCAATCTCTTATTTGAGTTCGTGTTTCTATCATGAGAATGATTTTGAAAACCCTTCTTAGTGGAAACGTTGGGAAAGGACTTCCTTATCAAAAATTCCAATATCCAAAGTCTTCTCAAAAGAAAAACTAATTTTCGAAAATAAACCCTCGGTTTATCAAAGAGATCTTTTAAGGGAAACTATTTCTCACAAAAAGAAGTTGATGTTCAAAAAGATCTTCACAAATATTTTGATTGGCTAAATTTTTTTTTCGCATATAAGTTTTAAGCCTGTAGCTAGTCCGTAGCTCCTATGAGAGGGAGGAGGGTCCAGTACCCAAAAAAGCCTATGACCAGTCTATAGTACCTCCTAGCGGGAGGAGGGTCCAGTACCCACCAAAGCCTCCAATGAATTCCTGGAGCACTTTGAAAAAAAACGACAAAGATGTCCACAGCCATAAGCAAGGTAAGGCCCAAAAATGGGCAAAAGGTAAAGGGATGAAGATTTACAAAATTACAAACAAGTAAATGGATAATGATGCCCACAGCTCAAAACAAAGTCAAAGCCCAAGAAGGGGTATACACAAATAAAAGGAAAAGGATATCCACGACTCAAAGCGAAGTAAAAACCAAAGAAAGGGCAAAGATAAAAGACATAAAGGAATCCGAAGACCAAGGAAGAAGCAAAAGGAATCAAGCAAATCCTTACTAGAAGTGAAGGAATAGGTTCATTCAAGGAAATAAATCAAAAAAGACTTTAAATAGAACTGGTCTAGACCTAAAAATAAGGAAACCTTCAAACGAAGGTCTATATATAATAAATATTAATAAACTAATTTGGCCCGCTAAACAACTAGACAATCGAATAGAACTACCTTTTGAACGGCTAAACAGCCAAATGGAACTACTTGCTGAACGGTTGAATAGCTGAACGAGACTACTTGTGTGAAGGTTGAATTGTCGAACGGAACTAACTGGCACTAATAACTCTACTACTAATAAGGTAAATTCAATCAATATCCCTTCGACCGTGTCTTTTTGATGTACCTATAATGCCCTTCACTTTGTCCCCTCAACCGTCTCTTTTCATTCCTATAATCCTACAGCTTCATTCTTGAAACCTTGATCAAATTGAAAACCGTTAGTCTGGTCGAATATCATCGCTGTTACCTCCATCATAGAAGAGACAACCACCACACATTCCATTGCTCCAAATCGTGTGCGCCAATGACTCAACAACATTACAAACCCTAAATCATCACCAATGAAATCCTGTTGCACCCCCAAGTTGTCAACCTCCCGACGATCTCCTCTACTTCATGATGCTCCACTGATCAAAATCGCGTCCACCTGCTCTGTAATTCCCATGCGATTGCATGCTTCTTATTCGAAGGAAATTCTATAGCATCAAGTTATTCGCTAGAGAGTCTCGCTACAGCTTCTTTCGAGGTGATTTGTCTTAGTAGTTCACTTTCGTACACTTAAATGGGTGATTAGGTGGTGTAGTGGTTAACATGTTATTGAGAACAATTTAATTGTAGAGGATTAAAATCTACAACTTCATATATGACCATTAAAACCAAAAATCAATGAAGGTTGCTAAGTCTTAATTTTGAAAATGTAAGGGCTAGATTCGTGTTAATGTATCGATACGGTGAATTAATCCTCACTCATATTCACTCCCACTTTTTTTAAGAAACTTTGTTATTTTTTTGTTGGTTATGATCAAATTTGGATATTGATGATGATTAAGTGATGTGTAGTATGCTCAAGATTGATTAGCTTCATTTTTTGATTTTTTTTTCTAAAAAGGTTTGATTGTTTAAGTTGTGTTATAGTATGTATTTTGTTATGATCTCTCTCTCCTACTCTCTAGAGGGACAATTGATCTTAATGTTGGTTATGAAATGTCATGTGTTGTGGTTGGAGTATGGTGGAGCAGTAACTCTGAACTGAGATTTTGACTGTTGTGGTTAAATCAGACTGCGGAATAGCCTAACATGAATGTATGAATTTAACAGGTTAGGGTTGAAATAATGTAAGTAGAATTGAATATCATCCACCGGTGCAAAAAAGGAGGAGGAGGAGGAGGAAATAGTGTAGCATAAGGTTAACCACTCAATTCACGTGAATGTATGATTTTAAGTGCAAACTATCAAAATGTATATGGAATTGTTTGATATTCATTCAAAATACTTTTTCTTCAGTGATATTAGAAGAGGATATTGTGGTATGAGTGGAATTTTCATTTGATGCAGGTCCATAGACGTGCATATATACTAGTAATAATAGTAATAACAATAATAAGTAACAAACACCTTTACAACTATATATCTAGTAATAAGAAGCATTTCTTTAGAAAACGAGAATCTTCATCATTATTTGAAGTACTAGTCCATGGTAAAAGCATCTGGTATAGCATTTTAAGTAAGGCTACAAAGTTAGTGTCAGATGAAGTTACATATCTTTTGCCATTACTAGATGATTTTTTGATGGATTCTTAAATTTCTTATTATCAGATGAAATTGTGACAAGCTTTTGATTGGGTTTCTTGATTAAATTTATGATTTTCTGGTTTTCTTATTATTATTTGAGTTCCTGGATTTTTGTTGGTTTTATTGATGACTTTTGGATTTCTTATTGAATTTCTGGTTTTCTTGTGTAACTCAAGTTTTCTTGTTATTACTGGGTTAAATTTTTGGCCTCTATTATTACTAGATATGAATTTTTGGTCTTCCTCTATTGTTGCCAGATATGAATTTTTGGTCTTCTATTATTATCGTTAAATATGGGTTTTTAGTCTCCTCTTATTACCAGATGGAATTCTAGATTTCTTATTACCGGACATATTTTTTGCCTCCTTGTTATTAGAAGATATTCAAGATTTCTTACCATATGGTTTTTCGGTCTTTTTATTACAAGACAATATTATGATTTCTCATTGCCAAAAGATAGAATTTTGGATTTCTTATCATCGGATGATATACTAGTCTCTAGCTTTCTTATTATCAAATGGTTTCCTAACTTTTTCTTTAGAATCAGTACCAGATTTTCCTTTAATTTTTCATCGAATGGATTACTAATATCTTAAATTGCCAATCCATCATTAAAGTAAGTCTTAGGTTTGAGGATAAAAATTATAATAAGAAGCCATGCAAACTGTTGCATGTCATCTTGCACCAGATCAAAGCTTTAGAAAGCAAATTGTGTGGTACAGGCGAAGCAACTCAATACTGAAAGTCAATTTCCGACGATCCAAGAAGAATTAGCTCGAGAGAAAAATTTGCAATCTATATTGGTCTTCTCAAAGAACTTCTTCCCTATCTTTTCATCTTCCTGTAAGGTGATATTATTCCAAATTTGGATACTCATTCTTGAAAGCATGTAGGAATTCACATGATATCTAAACAATAAAAAGTTTGAAGTCTAAATAACCTTTAAAACGGGTCAATGATTGCTGAATAGTTAAAATAAAGTTCGCAAGAGAAACTTAAACTTTTGAGTTGATATGAAGAACATAAGTAGTAAACCTATGATAAAGAACAAGTTTATGAGTATATACAAGAAACCTAAATGATAGTTAGCGAAAAAGAATTATAAATATAATATTACACTTATAAAATAACGATGAGGAAATAGGTTGATACCAAATGCCATATAAGTCACGCTACAAAACAAAAATATAGGATTAACTCGGAAGAATAAAAATTTAAAATTTTAAATGAACTCGGTAATTTGAAAACTTCCTTTATTTGAGTTTAAATCGTAGGAAAAGAAGAAACACCGCCTGATTTAATGGATTTCAAAGGCTAAACAAAGCGAGAAAAATTCATGACTTCTAACCTAAAGAGTAAAAAGGTTCTTTTATATAAGGAGTATGGAAAATGTTATTCATTTAATTTCATAGGAAGTTATGGTGTTGGATTCAAGGCTCTAAAGAGATGAGATTGAACCTCATTGCAAGAAGAGGCTCTTCGAAATAGACCAACAATGCCAAAGACATGAAGATAGGCCAATTCGATAGGATAATAGCACCATCTTGCATCGAAACCATACCTCATCACTTCGATGCTAATCAGTCCTGCAGCTCTTCAGGGCCACTCATTTACTGCGCTTGTTGTCATTCCATAAGTCGTTAGTATCACATCACTTCAATAAGGGAAAAAAGTCAAATGTAACCGAAAAGACACCAAAGACAATCAACATCATGAGTCATCAATGATGCCGAAGAGACCTACAATCATGCTAAAGTAATAGAGCCAATTCAAGGTTGCTCTTCGATCTCCTTATACTTCATCATTACTGCTGAAGATATGAGATCAACAATACACCAACACCACCTTTCACCGACTTCGAAGATATACATAAAGAGACAGAGGGGACATCGCCTTTCATGACTAGGGGCATGAAGAGGTCAAGTACAAACAACTCCAAAGATCAACAATGAGTGTTGAAGTGACATTAGCGTATCTCATTGATACTAAGCATCGCTACTTGCCAATCATACGCTCTTCACCAATCATGACGAAGTACTACACTTTGTAGCTCTTCGAAGATATTGCACTGCACTTCGGTAATGTTTAACATGACACTTCGTCAGCATGTTTTAGCAGCGTTTGGAGGACATCGCATACCTATGCGAAGGGATATTGATTTTGGACACTATCAATATCCACGAACAATATCCACGAGGATCTTAAAACTGCTCTGTGATAACACTAGAAGGATGCAAAGCGGCACCGCTCTTTGTCATTTTTCAACATAGCACTTCAATCTTCGTATCACTTGAAAGTCAACGACATTATGCTTAGTAAAACCATCATTGCCGCCATGGATGTTGCTCCAAAGTTATTGTCGCATATCTCCTAAGAAATTTAGGCGAAGACCTTATCAACTGCATTGTCGAAGTTTGACCATGTCAAGAATCATGTCACTCCACCTCTATAAATACAACTCTAGAGGTGTTGTTTTGTGGATCGAAGTTTCTCTCCTCTCATTTCTTACATTGTAATCCCTAAATCAATTTGGAGATTTAGAGCATATTGTAATTTTGGAACATTGTACACATATAATTTTGAATATTGAACAAGGACATAACATAGCATACTAGATTATGACTTTTAACTTGTGATTTGAACAATTATTTGACTTTGAACTTGTACTGACCTTGCATATACGACTCCTACTATGACGACAATATCAAGAATGATTACCAAAACTCTAACTTCGTCGTTAACTTTGATGAACCTCTACAAGGCTCCTTCTTTATTAAACTCAATTTCCCAAACACTTTCGGGTTAGCAAATTTATTTGCTAGCAACATCTTTTACATACTTTTGGGTGTTGAAGAATTTATTCATCAACAGATGATGATAACACGAGTTTTATACTTTGGAGCTATAGTAGATAATTACACGTATGGCATCTACTAGTGTTAAAATGTGGTTAATCTTGCTTAAATTTGCAAACAATAAAGTTGCGCTAGGATTTGTACACGTTGTTCTTTTTTCTGGTGTTGGGAGATAGGTATCTTCTATTTCTTCTTTTCAGTGCTACTGCTTAATAGCCCAATGCATGATTGTTTGTATATTTTTTTTACTGCAAGTTATAGATTCATGTGATATCCTGTCTCCAAATCGAATAAAAAGTAGGAAATAATTAAAGTATATGACATCACTAGTCATCTCTAGAATGCTATCAATTTCCCTTGGTTCGCATAAAGAGTGGAGCAACTCTATTTGCCATGTGACTACGTTCAGCGAAAGTCCAGTCATGTATTAAGGTTTTTTTTTTTCAAATCTTGCACAGCGTTTAGTTGGCGTATGTATTCATATTATGTTTCCTCTTTTCCTTCGTTTTCTTTATATCTCTTTTTTTCTAGTATTGGATTGGATTTTTAAATTTATTATATTCATCTTTCACTTTGTTTTATTTTCGTAGTCCGTTTTGTGATATTGAACTTAATCAAAGCAGCATGTTGGGACGTAACATTCAGGTACATCTTATCTATTTCATAATATCAGTAGTTTAAAAATCTTTCTATCACAGCCAGTTCGTGCTACTAGTTTGAGAAAATGCAGGACAATTTACTTATTTCCAAGTACATGGATTCAATTAGTTTTTATATGTGAATGTGCAATAATATTCATTTGGTTGATATTTTGATGTTTAGCAAATGAGTAATGTAGAAACAAAAAAAAAAACAAAAAAAAAACAAAAAACAAAAATGTGCAGAAAATTAACGATCATACATTGAATTTGAAGAACAACTTTTGCATAATGGAGGGCCACAGATTGAAATTGAGATTATAGAAATAATATATCTTGCACTATAAAAGAATATGTTTGGTTTGTTGAATCATACAGGTCATGATTTCACATCACAACTACTTCCACTCCACTGCAAATGCAATAGGCTCGTACCCCTGCCCTTGCTCCAAGGTCTACTTCTATTTCATTCGGTCTAGATTTAGCATATACTCCATATTTATCTTAGTTTAGACATGAACAATGGTGTTTTGTAACTATGTCAACACTTTATGAATGACGTAAGTATATAAGTTTTTTTGGCATTTTGAAATATTAATCTTTTTTATTAATTTTAGTAAATATGAATGAACGTGGTTGTTATTAGTACAATATTTGGTTTCAACTGCAAATTAATTTAAATTTACAGGTGCACTGCGGCAATATTTATATTTTTTCTCATTTGAATTTTTTTTAACAACTTGCAAATGCAGTTGCGAAAGGCCATATTGGAACGGGCAAAAATAGTTGTAAATGACCATATTGTAACGGACAAAAGCAGTTGTAAATATCTTATTGTAACGGACAAAAACAGTTGCAAAAGACTCTATTGCAATGGGTAAAAACGGTATAAAAGACCCTATTGCAACGGATAAAAATAGCTGTAATAAGCACTTACTACAACACTTGTTGCCAAAGATCGAAAACTATTGTAAACTGCACCCACTCTATAAAAAATTCGCATGTTACGATGGTTGTCTGACCGTTGTTAAAGACCTATTAGAACTAATATTGCTAGTTGTGAAATGGGTATTTTGTTGTACGGTTATTTTTCTTGTTAATCCTTTCCGCTTCTTCGAACCTTTTGAAGATGACATGTTCCCTTTAACAACATGTAACACATCGTAAAGTAAGCAGTGATTAACTAAAAGAATTTGTAAATAATTATAAGGCTAAACAATGGAATTTGAGCAAAAATTAGAATTTAGCCACAAAACTTGCACCATTGCATTAGTGACACTCTTCAGATCAATTTTCATATATAAAGCTTCGCATTCGAAGTTCAAACAAAGTGTTATCAACGTTTGAAGTTTTTGGATCAAAAAGAACTCAAAATTATTTAAATAATAACATATCGTTAACGGAAGAATTAAATCACCAGACCACCACCGATCGACCTGCGGGTTAGGGCCGTTGCACTTAAACCTCGACCTAAATGGCCTTTGTTTAATAAATAATCTAACGGACAGAATTGGTTCAAACGCCTATAAATACATGTTTAGCTTCTCACTTTTCTTCTCATATTTTCGAAATTGAGCATTAGAGCTCCATCATATTTCCTTGTCTAATATTTCTAGGATTATGAAAATACTACACACACACATATATTGGAGAATGACAAAAAATAAAAGAGAAGAAAGGAATGAGTGAATCAATTGTTCGAAAATGGTAAATTCTAGAACTATAAATTTAGGCTCCACTTATCTCAAATCTCTTATTATATCTGTAATTCTAGTGGGTATGTATACATTTTTAAATATATATTTTTGGTTGAAAATAAAATGAGTCACGTAAGAGGAATGGATTTGGATCTAGAGATTTGAAAGCCAAAAGGTGAGTGGAAAAATTATATTGTCTGTAGAATACTAAATTTGTATCTTTGAAATTCTATTTTCGTCATTATGCCTATGTAAGAACCATCGAATTCACAAGCACTATTGTCCCAGTGGTTAAGTGATTTGGTTTTGGTGTGAGAGGTCACAAGTTCGAAACTTGTGTAATTTTGATTCAAACGTTAATTGACAAGTGATATGTTGTCACAATGATTTGTTGTATATATAGTACCATTTCAAAAACAAAAAAAAGAACCACCGAATTGTAAGCTTAAATAAATGAATCTAACTTGAAATCATTGTCTAAATATTTAGTAAATTGTTTAACTTTGATGAAATGGTATATAAACCGTAGATCGGGAATTTATGAAGAATAATCTTTAAAATTTGTGAAATATGATATTGATTGGTTATTTCTAGATTTTCATTGTTTGGGTTATAAATTGTTAATCGTTCATTTGGAATTCTCTAATTTTGTTTGGGATATAAATTTTCTATGTTTTATAAATTCATTGGATTTATAGAATATATAATTTAGCTGTATCAATTGCCATGTGAATTTCTATAAGCTGCCCAACCTCAAAATTATATATGAAAAGTACGTACGTCGTTTGAAATAAAAAGTAATATGCCTAAACGAAAAGATGTACGAAGTAGAGGTGTATTTTTCATAGTTTACACTGTCTATTTCAATAAAAATAAAATGATATAATTTCTTATAATTACAAATGCAACACAATCCCACGTTCCGTAGTTTATGAAAGATTAGCGAGCATCGCATTTTCTTTTTGGAAAAGATACAATTCCAATACAATAAGAATTCAGAAATATTTTTGTAGAGTTTGCACATAAATGTATATATCCCTAATACTACAACAAAATACCCATTTTACAACGGGCAATGCCCATTGTAATAGGTGTTTTGCAACGAGCCTAGGCCCGTTATATTACGCGATGTTGTAATAGAGTGGATGAATTTTACAAAGGCTATTGCCCGTTGCAATATGGTTCTTTTACAACGGTTTTTGCCTGTTGCAAAAAGGTCTTTTACAATTATTATTTTCCGTTGCAATTAATCCTTTTACAACTGTTTTTGCCCGTTGCAAAAGGGTCTTTTGCAACTGTTTTTTGCTCGTTGTTGAAAATTTCAAATGAGAAAGAAAATAAAACTACTACAATGCACGTGTAAATTTTAAACTAATTTGAATTGAAACAAAATTATTATACTAATGACAACCATATTTATTATATTTACTAAAAATAGCAAAAAAATTCATATTTCAAGGTAACAAAAAGATTTATCTATTCACATCATTCATAAAATTTTACATAGTTACAAAACATCTAATACAACCCTAAACTAACATATCACGTATTACATACAAATAATGACACAAGATTTAAAATTTAGACCGAACAACATTGAAGCAAACCTTGAACCATAGGTTAATCAAAACCCACATAACAACCTTTTTTCCAAATTTCTTTGCTTCTGCTATGTCCTGCAATACATACAAAGATAATGTAAATTACATACATAACTCTGTGTGTGTGTTAGAATGATAAACATGCATATCCTAACACAAATGAGTAAGCATGGCCAAAAGCAACATATGTAGGAAATCAGTTTTACTTAACTAGAAAACTTCATTTCATGTGTTCGTTCCTAAAGCTTTACTCTCAATACGTTGGACCTGGAGTCATCTCATTTCCCTGGATCTAGATAACTTGTACATGTTTGTTTATATCATAAATTCTCTAATTGTAATTGTAAGTTTTATTCCACTAAAATAAAGAAGATTGATTTCCACATCACGTCACCTGCGGAGAACGCCTTAATAACTATTTCTTTAGACAACAAAAAGTAAACCATCAAATTATCATTTTTTTGTTTGTTCTCCTGCATAATGTGCATAGCTTATATAGCATAATAGAATGTATATCCATTTTTGATTTGTTGGCTTTGTATGACATATGTTGCCCTTCATCATCTTACCACATTTAACGAATTGTAATATTAATTCCAATTACTTGCAGCCTCCATTGCAAATGTTTTAATTTCTCAGATCCATGATGTAATAAATTTTTGCTTATATTTATCAAATCACCGATTTAAGCTGTCTAACAATCTTGTTGGCTTGATCCAAAGCACATATCTTGTCAGCACTTAAATTCGCAACTCATAACAAGATAAAACTTTGAGATGCTTAATTTAACTGTAAAACAAAGCTGTAATTGATTAGAAAAGCAAGAAATAATTTGCAACAATTTAATTATTTAAGAGTCTAAACAAGTTTAGATTATAACCTGGAAATTTTTGCCCATGGCTTTGATTTGCTTCCTAAACCAGATTGTGAATCTGTTTCTATTCATGACATTAATTATGTGTTCCTGGTTAATTATATTTTGTTCGAACATGATAACTTAATATTCAATTAAGTTCACACCAGGACATTAGAGTAAATTAAACAATTTGTTGACTAACATACTAAATTTAAATTTAGCCTTGTATTATTATGTCAATGGATGGTGCTTATTATAATATACTCTAAACATAAAATTCAATATAGATTTTTACATTATCATGAACTTATATAAAATTTTCAAGTATAAGATGCTCAACACCATTAAATTCAAGTGCACTGAAACGACCCGCAGTTCCGTACCTCTAGAGTCGACACTATTCTTCCTCAATCAACTCAAGATGTACGGAAATACGAACCATTTGGGTTAAAGAAGAAGAGGTAGAAGAAGAAAATAGAAACAACATCAGAATCTTACCATCGCAGCGGAATAAAACATAATAGATAATAACAGATCTTTACACAAAAGAAAACTATATCTGTTTTATACATACATCACCAGAATACATCATCAGAGTTCAACAACATCAATAACATACAACTGGACAGTCATATAAACTTGTCCTCAAAACTGAATACACAACGAAATAATAATCAAGTACGGAAGTATGTATCGCCATCCATCTCGTCTCCTAAGCTCCACAGCATTCTTTCCTGTAATCTATAATACTCGATCTGACCCGAGCATTATAGTTAAATAACACCCAAGTCAGTCCGGAATACCAGCGTGAGAAAACCACACTCAACTTGATTATTAAAGTTTCAAAATCCTTTGAAATCAAAAGCATCTCGTAAGACCACGCCACAAATAAACATGTCGGGTTTTTACCTTACGATAGCCAAAACACTTTTTACCAAAATCCTCTGATATTATAATAGTGTCTATAGAAAGTAAAATAGAATCTAGCTGAAATGTTTGCATCTCACGTTTCAGCAATAGTTAGGCACAATCAAAACCGTATATGCGCGTAGGAAGAATGAATTTCCAACTAATGACTAGGCACTGGGGTACCACCTCTCACAGTACGTGGCCTAAATCACCGTACTGAGGATTACTCACAATCCCCTGCAACACAAGACCGGGACTACCCCTTACTGGATAATCCCGAGTAAAATCGTCCCACGGTTGGGATCAGCACCCGTACCACTAAGCCGAAAAAAGGGACATCTACACAGGACGACCTCACCCTAATGGGTGCTACCCACTTAGCCTTGCTGCATATCGCTTTATTTTTAGTCATTCCCGGTTGATGAGGCTCGAGGCTAAGCATTACCTTTTTGGAACATTTCACTTAGAATGCTCATCGTCCACCTGACGATGTTCTGAAAGCATTCATCCATACAAGTCCGCCCCGGGTTCGAACGGAACCGAAGACATTACTCATACTACATCCATTTTGGAATCATCCTTAAGATTAGTAGCGACTAGCCCTTGCACTTCACTGCTCCATCTTCGAATCCAAACTCTTGTTTTCTACACGAAAACGTTCAGACCAGATCGAAGTGGTTTTCAGGAAATAAATCCTGATCCCGGTCTCTTCGAAACGATCAACGCATTAGCCAATATTTAGAGTCAGTTATTTAACTATCAAATAACATTCACAAACAACCATCAAACATAAACAATTTCTCCTGAATTATTTATTAACCTCAAAATATCTTCGCAAGATACTTTTCCACTTTTCAATCCCTTTTTAAAACAGTTTTCAAACCACACTTTTCTCATGAAATAAATCTCCAAATATTTATTTCCACTGAAAACACCAAGCACAAAAACTTTAGTTTTTAAAATAATTCAAAACACTTTATTATAAAATATCCTTTAAAATATTTAAATTAAAAATTACTTTAATACTTATTTAAAATATATACTTTAAGAATATTTAAAATAAAACTACTTTGTACAATATAAAACTGAATTTCTAACTTTTAAAACATAACACCAAGCCACCAATAAATAAATACTGCAACAATAGATTAAAAGAAAATACTTACTTTAGAATTTAAACATTTAGAACTAATAAGTTTTCTAAACATACTTTTTAAACAACTTAAAACTTTTTACTTATATTTAAAATTTGTTTGAAACTTACTTGGCTATCTAGGGAAATACGCTTCTCTTTCTCATCTTTTTAAAATAAACCACTATTTATTTTTAAACAAATTTACCCATCCCTTTAATAAATTCCCACGTGAATTTATTCTTTCAAATATCCACTGATATATTACTTCACTTTTATAAACCCAGTTTATAAATTTCATAGACTCAACTTCCTTTTAAAATTCCGATTCCAAACACTTAGATCAATTTCCAAATTGATTCCCAATTTACTCCATTTTGAAATAAATTTCTTTACTTAGTCAATTTATTTCAAATCCATTAATTTCAGACTTTATTCCTTAATTATGATTTAGAATCTTTTAACTGAGAATACCAATTTCATATTCCCCAAATTTCTTCTTTATCCTTTCAAACAAATTCAAACCTTGAATTTCAAAATAAATTCCTTATTTCTTGAAATAATATCACTTAAGTTTTAAAAATAAAATCACTTCTTCCCATTTATTCAAAATCTCATTTCCCGCACTTGGAATTTTATTTATCAGAATTCAAAAATCACTTTTTATTCTTTTCCAATTCATTTTTAATTTATTTAAATTTCTATGATTATTTTACTCAATATTCACTCTTTTATTTTCTGATCAGAAATCCTATTTCTATAGATTTCGATAGCTCAGTTCACCGAAATATTTTCAATCAACCATAGTATCCAACATTTTCAATTATCAATATAATTCATCACAGGATAGCAAATAATTATATCATAGAATATATTTAACAAATCTAAATATTTTGAGGAATCTAGTTGGATCCCTCCAACCTGTTTCCATGCATCCACAGATGTTGGCACAATAAAATACCAATTCCACTTCGAGGTGGAATATCACGGTATATGAGATTAATATAATATCATCCGCTATTATACGGCGCATAGGGTCTCATCCGCTATATAATGCGGGAAACCAATCACTCCAATATATACTATATATACTACTACTATATATAATATAGCACATCAAATCAATTTAATCATTCAACCAATTATTTAAATTTAACCATTTAAATTTAAATTAAACCCTGATGAGTGAGATTAACTCACCTTTGATTTTTCTTTTACTTGCTAGTTGTTCCGATTGAATCCTTTACACACCTTCCACAGCTCCGAACCCCACCGCACTGATTTCGTTCGATCTAAACCTTGTATAAGTAATTTCCAATTTTATATAAATTAGCGATTTTACCCTTAATAAAAGTTTATCAACTAATTACATAGTTCAAATTAATTAACCATGAACGCATTTAATTAACCAATTTATTGACTTAATACAAATAATTAGCCACCTAATTATCTCATATCAAATCGTTATTTAATTATAAGTCATTTAAGTTTTCTTTTAAGATTTTACTCTAACAACTAAGTAACAAAAATTTATTCGAATGATAACAAATTTTTTTCCAAGCTCATTTCTAGTTTACAAATGACAACCATGGATAAAAATCTAACCAAAACTCACACGGCCAAGGCCAGAGGGATGAAATCGCACCCCAACAAGCTACAACGCCTTCTTCTTCTTCAGGTTGACCATCACTGAGACGAGCCCAAACCCCTCTTCTCATCACGACGTATCGACCCTTGCAACCTCCAATCAACTCGCGACTTTCCAGACATCCATAACCACCATCGATCTCATCTTCACGGTATCCCCGTACTCCCCCTCATCCTCAGTGTAGGAGCATCCATCCTTCTATTTCTTCACCGCCTCGAAAACCTAGCTGCAGCATGCAAACTTGCCCAGCTGGTCAGACGAACTTCATCGTGCAGGAAAGGAATCTGATAGGAGGCCGGACGGCGATTCTCGACGACATAGCAGATTAGTTTACGGCTCTTTGGATGAAAAGTTTGAAACTTGAAATTGAAAAATGGAACCGAAATCTAAATGGAAAATTAATTTGTGCGATTTGGACTGAGTGAGCCATAGGATTTTTTTCTCGAATTGGACGGAGAAGGAAGCCAAAAATAATCGCGATTCAATTTAAAAGGAAATTGCTTCGGCCCTTAAAATTCCAAGCAAGCTGTTAGCATTTTGAAATCGAAAAGAAGATAGGAGGGGAAGATGTTTACACTTACAGAAATGAGAACAGATCTATACTAATACTTTTATTTTTCTTGCTTTGCACTGCGTTCGGCTTGGTCAAAAAGAAAAGGGAGACAAGAAATGAATTGGCGTATAAGAGAAGGGATACAGTGATTTGAAATGTTGGGAAAAGTTTTGAAAAGTTTCTGATGTGAACAATTGATCAGTCAAAGCATTTATATTTTATATTTAATCGTCTCGAGTTACGTAGCTTAAAACCGCAAACCCCTATTAAGGCATGTCGCCAGACGTTTATAATGTTAAACCCCTTTTTGAACACAATGGAAAAAGTTTCGAGGCCTAATTCGATCGTATGCAGAGGATAACTTTTTGAACCTAGTTATTATATTAAATTTTCGATATAAATTTCAGCGCGTTTACTTACCGTATGCTCACACAAAAACTCCAACCCCTACAAAAATTGAAATCCGATAATAATACAATATTACAGATCCAATGTAACTGGTTTCGTCGAAATCCGAGACTATGCCTCAGAATGCTATTTTTAATACCAATTTAAACAATATAATTTCAAAACTTAACAAAACACTTTCAAATTAAATTATAACACATTTACTACCTTCAGTTCTATCAATATAAATTATAAAAGCCTTCAAACTATTTTTAACAAACTTAAAACTGAAGATTCAATATTTCACCCAACTTCCAATTATTAAATTCAATAATTTAATTATCAAATAAATAGTGATATTTGGAATTCAAGTTAAAATTAATCTTTCAAATATTTAAAATCAATTAAATATTCTGATTTCAAACATCCAAAAATTCTGGGTTGTCACATTCCTTCCCCCTTAAAAGAATTTCGTCCCGGAAATTGCTGGTTAAGAAGAATGGTGCATATCCCGTTAACTATTTTCCTAAAACCATTCACTTTCAAACACTTCCCAAAACAATCTTTTTATTAAAGACACGTTGTCACCCTTACTAACTTTCCAAACCCATCCATATGTTACCAATAATATTATCCCCTTAATAATTCAAATAGTTTAAACCAAATTTTAGACTATCAAAATTTTATTCAAATTTTTTTTCTAACTCCTTAAATTTTCAAAAAATTTCGCCAGCGTCTCCTTTGCATGGCTAGCTCGGTGCAACTACAAAATGCCTCTATGGGCCTCCAGATTTCAAAAGAAAACAAAAGCCAAGTGGCTAGACTAGAAAATCATCAAATTTCATATAGAAATTTAAATACATACCTTTGCCGAGCAAATCAATTCATCTTCAAAAATCAAAAATCCCAATCCTCAATTGCTTTTTAATACCTGAACATCCTACTTAGCAATAATGCTCAATTACAACATTCAAAATTGCTTTACATATTCCTTTACAAAGGTTTTCATATCTATTTCATTCACATCCGTACGATGCACCTATATCATTCGTACGCAATACCGAATCTGATCGCTTACTCGATCACACAATTTCATTTCCGAACTAGTATCGTCCACCCGACTTCCTAGTGCAGACTCGGATCTGGTTTCTTGATCAGAAACCGTCATTCTCCTTGCATAGTCATAACTAAGATAGAGAATTTCCAGAATGAATTAAAATCCATATCCAAGGTTCGCCGTCAAAAATCGAGTGAAAAATCCTAACTCGTATCGATATAGCTATCTCGAAATTCTGTGCTCGATTCTGCATCAAACTGCTATGCGAATAAAATAATATACGTACATCCTACGTATTTATCTCAATTGATTTCAACTATATCAATTCTCTTTTTATTCACATTCATTTAGATTTCTATTCACTTATCAACGCTTATCATTTCACATATTTGATTAAATCTTCACTCAAATGCTTATTTAATATATTTTCCCGACATCCATATTACTTAAGAATTTCACCATTTCTTATTAAGTTCAATATAAGTATTTTATATGCTTCTTATATTTATTTCTACTTCACCACTTTAGTTTATATCTACTTCTATTCAAATTGGTTTTTCCATTTCCATATGAATTCAATTTATCTTAACTCTAAATATTGAATTTTATCTTCCATTTATAACTGATTTATATCATTATTTTAAATTAGTTTCATCCACTAATTTATTTCAATTTTCAATTTGAAATCGTTCTGTCGCTAACAAAAAATTTTCCAAAAATTTTCAAAAATTTTCTAACTACCAAAATTTTGGCAGAGTCTCCTTTGTACGGAGGAGCTTTTGCAATTTGACAAGAGATATAAATATATACACATCGACACACACGGTAGGAAAACAAAAACAGTTCATGTTTTCTATTTTTATTGCGTAGTCGTACCTTTATTTAGCATTTTTGGGCAAGCGGCTTATTATTTAGCAATTAGCGCGTCCAAATTCGGCCAAACGGCTTCCCGGTACATGTACTTACTCAGTTCAAACATGTAAGTACTAAATATATGAAATTTATTAAATTTCACTTACTTTCAATAGCTAAACACATGCATTTCATAAGCAACATGCTCCAAACACTTTCCATGAGTAATTTATATGATTTCAAAACTAATTCAATTGCTTTCAACCAATTCATGTGCCATTCCATTCAATTTTAATGGTTTACACTTCAATTTCTTCCATTCAATTTATTTTTAATCCAAACAACTCACATTTATTTCAATAGTTTCCAAAAATAAATTTTATTTACCTCTACCAATTCATAGAATTTTTATTTACTTCCATTTAAGTCGAACGACTAATTTATTCTATGCAATTTGACGATATTCACTTAATAGAATATCCATTTTAGTTTTTAGCCACATCCAATTGATTCCAACTCATTTTATATTTAATTCCATCCAATTTCTAGTTTATTCACCAACGATACATTTTTAAAATCATTTTATCGAGCTTGACAACATTCGATTCTTATATTAATAACCACTTTCCAAATTAATTTAACCCAAACTTTTATTTAATGAACTTTCATTCTTACTCGAAGTTGAGCTTCTAATTATTTTTAACTTAAGTTAATTTACTTCAATTTATTCCAACTTCAAAACTTTAGCTCACTTCATTTGCGAATAAATTTTCTTTTTCGCTTTAACTTATAAAATCTCATTTTAATCTACAAATTTATTTGATTAGTTTTTTGTTTCGTTCATTACAAATTTTAATTTTCAAATTCAATTCATTCACGACTCATTTAAGTCAATTAGCCATTCTCCTAATCCATTAATTTTTTTAATTCCATTCTCAATTCGTTAAAATAATATCCAAGGCCATATTTAATTTATGTTTAATTCACTTACAATTCCAAGTTGAATTTCTATTTATAACTCGGGTTTCATTTACAAACCCATCATTAACTCAAATTTCAACTTTTATTTATCCAACTAGTGTTCCATTTCCATATTAAATAAGTAATTATCCAACTGGCTCACTTCCCATTTACAATTCAATCTTCGATTTTTATCCTCAAAAATCACTTTATTACTTTACTTGAGTTCAATCTAATTTATAATTCGAGTTTAGATTTCTATTTCACTTTCCAAAATACCAAATACATTTGATTTCGGTTTACATTCTAACTTATTTTCATTTTCTTACTTACTTAAATTTTTTAACCCTTCTCCAAGTTAAATTTTCTATTCTAAACAACTTTTCAAAAAAAAAATTAAGTTTCCAAACTTATTTACCATTCCATAAACATTTTTAATAAGTTTCCAGAGTTTCATCCAAACATTTCAAACCAACTCCAGAGTTTAAACCATTACTAAAATGTTCAAAATCCAATTTTGAAAAAATACATATCTAAATCAAACTATTCCTCTTCATTTTCAAAATCAAACACAATTTCGCAAACAAACATTAATCCAAAACATCTAGGTAGCAATCCTCCTCTTGGAAACTCGAAAATGAACACCGATGATGTCGCAATCATCATCGAATTATTTCCCAACGACCGAAAAGAGTTCAATGCTTTTATCACTTTAAAATCCCTTCAAATATTCCAAACTCTCCAGAGTTCAAATCCAATTCAAAAAATTTTCTCAAATAATATCATCATTATTTCTCCAAAACCTTTGAAAACCATTTTCAAATTCAAAGGAATTTAAATTTTCCAAATTACAAATTCCAAACCCTTTCAATTCATATTTAAACATTACTCTTGAATTTTTATCATAATTTATTTTCAAATATTTCTCTAGAATTTTTATTTCATCTTCAATTATAGATCACGTTTATAATTCACATTTACAAACCCCATTTGTATATGAATTTATTTCTTAATCTTTCCTTACACAACAATGATAATTATTTAATATTATCATTTTCTAACAACCAAGCAACCATATATAACTATAATAATTTACAAAAATTATTTCTCTATATACAAAAATAATTTTGGGTAAAATTATTCATTTACCCTATTTTAAAACAATGTCGTGTCGGTTTATCTTGTTCAAGAGTTTAGGAATCCCAATCGATGACATGGCGTCCCATATATCGATCAGAATCCATAAACACTCAACCGATAAGTCAACACAATATAAAACAACTTTTATATTCACTAACAAATAAGCGCTCATATCTATTAATACACTCAAACTCATTCTAGAGTACTACGGACTCTATTTTTAATGAGTAATTCCAAGCAGAGCTAAGGTTCTCGCTTAACCTTCAGCTCTAATACCAAGTGAAACGATCCGCAGTTCCCTACCTCTAGAGTCGACACAATTCTCCCTCAATCAACTCAATATGTACGACAATACGAACCATTTGGGTTAAAGAAGAAGAGGTAGAAGAAGAAAATAGAAACAACATCAGAATCTTACCATCGCAGCGGAATAAAATATGATATATAATAACAGATCTTTACACAAAAGAAAACTATATCTGCTTTATACATACATCACTAGAATACATCATTAGAGTTCAACAACATCAATAACATACAACTGGACAGTCATATAAACTTGTCCTCAAAACTGAATACATAGCGAAATAATAATCAAGTACAGAAGTACGTATCGCCATCCAGCTCGTCTCTTGAGCTCCACAGCATTCTTTCCTGTAATATATAATACTCGGTCTGATCCGAGCATTATAGTTAAATAACACCCGAGTCAGTCTGGAATACCAGCGTGAGAAAACCACACTCAACTTGATTATTAAAGTTTCAAAATCCTTTGAAATCAAAAGCATCTCGTAAGACCACGCCATAAATAAACATGTTGGGTTTTTACCTTACGATAGCCAAAACACTTATCAAAATCCTCTGATATTATAATAGTGTCTATAGAAAGTAAAATAGAATCTAGCTGAAATGCCTGCATCTCATGTTTCAGCAATAGTTGGGCACAATCAAAACCGTACAGGCGCGTAAGGAGAATGAATTTTCAACTAATGACTAGGCACTAGGGTACCACCTGTCACAGTACGTGGCCGAGATCACCGTACCGAGGATTACTCCCAATCCCCTACAACACAAGGCCAGGACTACCCCTTACTGGATAATCCTGCGTAAGATCAACCCACGGTTGGGATCAGCAACGACACCACTAAGCCGAAAAAAGGGACATCTAGACAGGGATGACCTTACCCTAATAGGTGCTACCCACTTAGCCTTGCCGCATATCCCCTGATTTTCAGTCATTCCCGGTTGATGAGGCTCGAGGCTAAGCGTTACCTTTTTAGAACAATTCACTTAGAATGCTCATCGCCCACCTGACGATGTTCTGAAAGCATTCATCCATGCAAGTCCGTTCCGGGTTTGAATGGAACCGAAGGCACTTCTCCTACTACATTCATTTTGGAATCATCCTCAGGATTAGTAGCGACTAGCCCTTGCACTTCACTGCTCCATCTTCGAATCCAACCTTTTGTTTTCCACACGAAAACGTTCAAATCAGATCGAAGTGGTTCAGGGAATAAATGCCGATCCCGGTCTCTTCGAAAGATCAGCGCATTGGCCAATATTGATAGTCGGTTATTTAACTATCAAATAACATTCGCAAACAACCATCAAACATAAATAATTTCTCCTGAATTATTTATTAACCTCAAAATATCTTCGCAAGATACTTTTCCACTTTTCAATCCCTTTTGAAAATATTTTTCAAACCACACTTTTCTCATGAATAAATTTCCAAATATTTATTTCCACTGAAAACACCAAGCACAAAAACTTTAGATTTTTAAAATAATTCAAAACACTTTATTATAAAATATCCTTTAAAATATTTAAATTAGAAATTGCTTTAATACTTATTCAAAATATAAACTTTAAGAATTTTTGAAAAAAAACTACTTTGTACAATATAAAACTGAATTTCTAACTTTTAAAACATAACACCAAGCCACCTTTAAATAATTACTACTACAATAGATTAAAAGAAAATACTTAATTTGGAATTTAAACATTTAGAACTAATAAATTTTCTAAACACACTTTTTAAACGGCTTAAAACTTTTACTTATACTTAAAATTTGTTTGAAACGTACTTGGCTATCCAGGGAAGTACGCTTCTCTTTCTTATCTTTTAAAAAAAACCACTATTTATTTTTAAACAAATTTACCCATCCCTTTAATAAATTCCCACGTGAATTTATTCTTTCAAAGATCCACTGATATATTACTTCACTTTTATAAACCCAGTTTATAAATTTCATAGACTCAACTTCCTTTTAAAATTCCGATTCCAAACACTTAGATCAATTTCCAAATTGATTTCCAATTTACTCCATTTTGAAATAAATTTCTTTACTTACTCAATTTATTTCGAAATCCATTAATTTCAGACTTTATTCCTTAATTATGATTTAAAATCTTTTAACTGAGAATACCAATTTCATATTTCCCAAATTTCTTCTTTATCCTTTCAAATAAATTCAAACCTTGAATTTCAAAATAAATTCTTTACTTCTTGAAATAATATCACTTAAGTTTTAAAAATAAAATCACTTATTTCCATTTATTCAAAATCTCATTTCCCGCACTTGGAATTTTATTTATCAGAATTCAAAAATCACTTTTTATTCTTTTCCAAGTCATTTTTAATTTATTTAAATTTATATGATTATTTTACTCAATATTCACTCTTTTATTTTCTGTTCAGAAATCCCATTTCTATAAATTTCGATAACACGGTTCGCCGAAATATTTTAAATCAACCATAGTATCCAACATTTCCAATTATCAATATAATTCATCACAGAATAGCAAATAATTATATCACAGAATATTTTTAACAAATCTAAATATTTTGAGGAATCTAGTTGGATCCCTCCAACCTGTTTCCCTGCATCCACAGATGTTAGCACAATAAAATACCAATTCCACTTTGAGGTGGAATATCGCGATATATGAGATTAATATGATATCATCCGCTATTATGCGGCGCATAGGGTCTTATCCACTATATAATGCGGGAAATCAATTGCTCCAATATATACTATATATAAACTACTATAAATAATATATCACATCAAATCAATTCAATCATTCAACCAATTATTTAAATTTAACCATTTAAATTTAAATTAAACCTAGATGAGTGAGATTAACTCACCTTTGATTTTTCTTTTACTTGCTAGTTGTTCCGGTTGAATCCTTTACACACCTTCCACAACTCCGAACCCCACAGCACTGATTTCGTTCGATATAAACCTTGTATAAGTAATTTCCATTGTTTTATAAATTAGCTACTTTACCCTTAATAAAATTTTATCAACTAATTACTTAATTCAAATTAATTACCCATGAACGAATTTAATAAAACAATTTATTGACTTAATACAAATAATCAGTCACCTAATTATCTCATATCAAATTTTTATTAATTATAAGTCATTTAAGTTTTTTTTAAGATTTTACTTTAATAACTAAGTAACAAAAATTTATTCGAATGACAACAAATTTTTTTCCAAGCTCATTTCTAGTTTACAAATGATAACCATGGATAAAAATCTCACCAAAACTCACATGGCCAAGGCCAGAGCGACGAACCTGCACCCCAACAAGCTACAGCGCCTTCTTCTTCTTCTTCAGGTTGACCATCACTGAGACGAGCCCAAGCCCCTCTTCTCATCGCGACGTATCGGCCCTTCCAACCTCCAATCAACTCCGACTTTCCAGACATCCATAACCACCATCGATCTCATCTTCACGGTATCCCCGTACTCCCCCTCATCCTCAACGTAGGAGCATCCATCCTTCGATTTCTTCACCGCCTCGAAAACCTAGCTGCAACATGCAAACTTGCCCAGCTGGTCAGGCGAACCGCATCGTGCAGGAAAGGAATCAGATAGGAGGCAGGACGGCGATTCTCGACAACATAGCATATTAGTTTATGGTTCTTTGGATGAAAAGTTTGAAACTTGAAATTGAAAAATGGAACCGAAAGCTAAATGGAAAATTAATTTGTGCGATTTGGACTGAGTGAGCCATAGGAATTTTTTCTCGAATTAGACAGAAAAGGAAGCCAAAAATAATCGCGATTCAATTTAAAAGGAAATTGCTTCGGCCCTTAAAATTCCAAGCAAGCTGCTGGGCATTTTGAAATCGAAAAAAAGATAGGAGGGGAAGATGTTTACACATGTAGAAATGAGAATAGATTTGTACTAATACTTTTATTTTTATTGCTTTGCACTGCGTTCGGCTTGGTCAAAAAGAAAAGGGAGACAAGAAATGAATTGGCGTATAAGAGAAGAGATACAGTGATTTGAAATGTTGTTAAAAGTTTTGAAAAGTTTCTGATGTGAACAATTGACCAGTCAAAGCATTTATATTTTATATTTAATCGTCTCGGTTTACGTAGCTTAAAACCGCAAACCCCTATCGAGGCATGCCGCTAGACGTTAATAATGTTAAACCTCTATTTCGAACACAATGGAAAAGGTTTCGAGGCTTAATTCGATCGTATACAGAAAATAACTTTTTGAACCCAGTTATTATATTAAATTTTTGATATTAATTTCAACGCGTTTACTTACTGTATGCTCACACAACAACTTCGACTACTACAAAAATTGAAATCTGATAATAATACAATATTACGGATCCAATGAAACTGGTTTCGTCGAAATCCGAGACTATGCATCAGAAGGCTATTTTTAAATACCAACTTAAACAATATAATTTCAAAACTTAACAAAACACTTCCAAGTTAAATTTTAACACTTTTAGTACCTTCAGTTCTATCAATATAAATTTTACAAGCCTTTAAATTATTTTTAACAAACTTAAAACTGAAGATTCAATATTTCACCCAACTTCAAATTATTAAATTCAATAATTTAGTTATCAACTTATAGTGATATTTGGAATTCAAGTTAAAATTAACCTTTCAAATATTTAAAATCAATTAAATATTCCGCTTTCAAACATCCAAAAATTCCGGGTTGTCACATGCATGGACTAGAAAAAGTGCTTTTAATGAAGTAAAAGCACTGTTCAGCAAAATAAATTTTCAACTAATTGGGCGTATAATTATGATCCCCAACATCATAGCAATTTAGGTGTCAAAAATATTAAATTTCGTATCAACATCAAACTACCTTTGATTTGTGATTTTTGGTTTAGTAAATTCTGTTCGAAATCATCCAATTAATTATGGTTTCAAAAGTATGTAGATTCATTGTTTTTGTTAAACAATCTCACCATCAATAAGTAGGACTAAATCCAAAATTCTATCTAAAAAAACTTAAATTCAATTCAGATCTACAATAGAAAATGCAAAAGTTAAAGTCAATTTAAAATGAAGAAACAAAACAAATATTCAAAGAATAAAAGAATTCAATACCAGTGCCTTCTACATGCTTGGATCCAGCTTGTTCGTGATGGGCTGAGCATTCGAGAACTGATTTGTAGTAGGTCTGATTGAAGCATAATCACAAACACCTAATGTGCACTCCTTGTTATTGCCCTTCATTGAATTTATGGCTACGGCAGAACCTTCAACATGAGAATTATCCCTTACATCGTTAACATTTGATTTAGATATCTCGTTTATAGGGGCAGAGGGGACAACATCCACATTAGAATCGGCCACCACTTTCTCAGTATCGCATATTTTAGTTACAAGGATAGAGGTAACCCAACACTTTCATGTTGGTCAGAAGATTCAAGCATAGTTGAAATTACAGAGTCAAAAATGATATTCTCAATACCTGATACATGCCCTTCAAAGGAACGAGGGGAAGCAAGCTCAGCAATGAAATCATTGAAGGCACCAACAACACTGACACGTACACAAAATTCTCATGCACAATCAGAAACCGGAGACATGGTGTTGTTCAAAATAGGATCATCATTATCGACAGATATCAAAACGTTTCCAAAGATATCGTCTTTTTCCATAATACTGGCAGCTTCAGAAAACTATACAGGACCTGCAAAAGTAGCAGGTCGTTTATCTTGCACTGTTAACCTACACGCATCGCTCCACCTGCTTTGTCGCCGCCCGCCATCAGCACTCGCGAGCTACCCTAGCCTCAACTCGCAGCCCTGCTCGACTCTAGCTCGCTCGATCTATGATTTTGAGCAAAAAGGGAATTAAGGTTTTAGTTGATTTTGGCTGAAGAATGAGAGTAAGGAAATGGTCATCCTGGGTTAAATAAACGAATAATGGGCTTCGGGCTCGATGGTGGTAATAGTTTTATTGAGCAATAAAAAGGTTTATTTAATTCTTTTATAAAACCTTTACTCAATGAAAATTAACTCATAGTTTCGAGTCTAAAAACGTCCGTTTACATAATATGCTGATGGGTCATCCAACTTAAAATTTACAAATTAATATCTAAAGTAATTATAATAATTTCTACTTTGTAAAATATTTCATCTATATTTTATTTCTACATTCACTAAATAAAATAATTATTTTATTTATTCTAACCAGTATAAAACGCACGTACGTACATCTAATAATTAAAAATATTTTGATTTTTATTTTAAAAAAATATATCAGTGGATGGATATGTGCTATAAGTGCAAAACATTTGGTAGTCCTAACACTTTTATTTTAAGTAATTTTATTGATTGTGTTGGTGGCAAATCGTTAGCAAAATTTCATTGATAGATCGTCGAAAAGTGGATGTTGTTGTCTGTTGTAAATTGATGGTAAGGTTCCGTTGATGGATGAGGGTATTTTTAAAATTTCAAAAGGACACTATGCAAATCTACTCACTGAATACTCTTTATTAACAGTTGGGATTAGATATAAGATAATTATATATATATATATATATATATATATATATATATTCATCATATAAATATTTTTCGATGGATTATTGTTTAATTAATTCTTATTTATCAATTATTAATTATTATTAATTAATTATTATATTAATTAGTAGTTATTGAATAATAATTATTAATATTAGTCAATAATAATTAATTAATTAATATTTCTAATTAATTATTGAATGGTTATTATTCTCCTACGACGTCTAAGATATTAGATAATCGAAGAAAACAATAATCGGTTAAGAGTTATTGAGATTAACATCTATTATAGCTAGTAAACTAAAAAGGTTAATAATTAGTAATTAGTGATTATTTATTAATAATTGTTAATTATTATAAGTTATAAGCGATTAATATAACATTATTAACGATTAATTACTAAACATTAATAAATAACACAATATTATCAATGATTAGTAATTAGTAATTAGTAATTAGCAATATAATATTATAATTAGTAATTAGTAACCTATGATTAACATAATTTTACTAATGATTAATTATTAAATATTAATAAATAATAAATATTAATTTTAAAAAGGCATTGTAATTATTAATTATTGATTATCGAAAATTGGCAACGAACGTTTATTACAACGGGCATTTTATAATCGTTGTAAAATTGGCATCGACTACAACAAGCATTTTACGACCGTTGTAAAATTGGCACCTATTACAACGAGCTTTTTTCGTCTGTTTCTAAAATTGACACCTACTACAACGGGTGTTATGACCGTGGTAAAATTGACACCTCTTACAGCGGATATTTTGTGACTGTTGTAAAATTGGCATCTATAACAACGGACATTTTGCGAACGTTGTAAAATTGACGTCTATTACAACGGGTCTGGAAGGACTGTTGTAATAGCATTCTATTACAACAGGCAGACATTATCCATTGTAAAAAGGGCGTTGTATATGGCATCTATTACAACGGGCCTGAAAAGACCGTTGTAATAGCATTCTATTACAACATGCAGTCGATGCCCATTGTAAAAAGGGTGTTGTAATAGTGTATTTTTGTTTTAGTATAAGTTAAGAAACTAAAAGCTACAAATAAAAATATAAATAATCTCGTTTACAAATACACACAAAAATCTTACTAGAACTCATAGTTGAATATCAAAGTGCGTTTATCAGTGGAAGAAGTATTTCTAAAAATTCTCTAATGACACACGAATTAATTATAAATTTCAATAATAAAAGCGCAGATAAGCTTTTTTGAAAGTTGAGATCCACAAGGCATATGACAAGATAAGGCGATAATGAAATTTTTTAGGAGTTAATACATATCCGCAACAAGTAATTTTTTTGGTTTTCACCAGTATCATAGTTCTATCAATGTATTTCTAGTTTTCTACAATTGAAGAGTTGTACATTTCATTTGCAATTAGCAAATGCAACAACCAAGAAACATATAATATATTCTGATATGATAAGAAACTCATTATATCAAGCCATTGCTAACTTTTCATATCAAAATTATATAAAGTTATACATGCTTATTTGAAGTGGAGGAACTCTTATCGAATGACTTTTAAGCAACATAGTCACGAAATTTTACTTGGATGATCATTTGGGAATAACAAGGCTTATGCATAAAAGCGCTACACTATATGTAGTATGTACAATAAATCACTTTTAATGCTAAGCGTTGTCCAAGTCATACTTCGTTCATAAAATTAGTATTTCTCGTTCATGCATAATACATTTGGGTTTTCAGACCGAGAATGTTTAACAATGGGTAAAAGATTTAAAATTTTGAAATAATGAATTCAAATATCGAAAATGTAGAAGCTCTTATGAAACCCAAATGGATAAATTTTCACCCCTTGAAGCCAGAAAAATTGTACTGAACAGACAAACTGCTTAGGTTAATTATGTTCACGAGCGTAACGGCATGCATTTTGCGTGTGATGATGGTACATTGTTTACACGTGAATTGTTTTACCATAAATTGAATGTATTTGACATATTTAAGAAAAATGATTTGCACAAAAGTTGAGTTATGTGTTTACGTCGAAATCATGTGCAGTAAGTTTTTGTTTTTATTTTTTAGTTGAAATATCTAAATTGTTGTTATTTGTATTTTTGTTTCTGATAATATGTAAAAAAAAGGTTTATTTGTTAAATTTTTCCAAAGTGTTATTAAGATTTGATAATATTTGTAGAATAAAGTTTTGAATTTGTAAGTATAGATATTCAAGCGGTACTAAAATTTGATAATATTTGCAGAGGTTTATTTATTAGATCGTATATGTAAATGATATTAAAATTTTGTAATATTAGGAGGAAAATTTTGAACTTGAGAAGTTATGTTTCAATTTTTAGGTGAAAATAAAGTGCCATTTTTGGTAGTTGTCTGACACCAGCAATGCGCAACATCAAACTAATTACAAGACACCAACAATGCGCAACGTCAAACTAATTACAACTATTAAAGATAATAAAGATAATAAGTAATAATTGTTAGTAACTGTCATTTTATTGACATTTATGTAATGGTAAATTTAAAGTTGAATAGGACAAAGTTTACTCATAATACGCACATGGCCTGCATAAAGCAGTGCTTTCAGCCGGCATGTATTGTAGTTCATTACCCTTATCGTAAAATCTTGTCATGTCCCTCCTTAATCTTTTTACTCATTAGTTATATGATAATTAATATAATGAGTTTAG
The DNA here is from genome assembly GCA_030765085.1 of Allium cepa. Classification (NCBI taxonomy): domain Eukaryota; kingdom Viridiplantae; phylum Streptophyta; class Magnoliopsida; order Asparagales; family Amaryllidaceae; genus Allium; species Allium cepa. Next base: position 660,000,240 of record CM060938.1, on the reverse strand, counting down.
CCGCGGATCATTATAGTATTTATGAAAGGTAGACCACTGTCTATCTTTAAGGAAAATATGGCTTTTCGTTTTCTGCTCACAGTGATATTCTCCAGTACCTTAATCGCTTCCTACAGCTTCAACATAGAAGAAGCAACAATCGACGACATACAGTCCGCCTTCACCGAAGGCAGTCTTACTTCCCACCAACTCGTAAGACAGTACTTGAACAAAATCCAGTCATATAACCATGTACTCCATGCAGTGATAGAGGTCAATCCAGATGCACTCAAACAGGCAAAAAGAGCAGACTGGGAGAGGAAGAAGACAGGGAATATCCTATGTAAAGGGCTGCATGGAATCCCTGTTTTGTTAAAAGACAACATAGCAACCAAGGACAGGTTAAACACAACAGCTGGCTCACTGGCTCTGCTTGGTTCAAAGGTTCCTCGTGATGCAGGAGTCGTTCATAAGCTGAGACAGGCTGGAGCTATCATACTGGGCAAAGCCAGCATGAGCGAGTGGGCCAATTTCAGGTCCCTTAATGCCTCTAATGGATGGAGCGCTCGAGGTGGCCAGGGCAAGGTATATCCTTGTACATATAAACCACCATTGCCAGATTAGATGATAATGTTGACTAACAGAAAAATATGTGTAGAACCCTTACGTACTGTCTGCAGATCCATGTGGATCGAGCAGTGGATCTGCTATTGCAGTTGCAGCGAACATGGTTGCAGTTGCATTGGGCACTGAGACATCTGGGTCTATCATTTGCCCTGCTTCTGCTAATTCAGTTGTTGGAATCAAACCAACGGTTGGGATAACTAGTAGATCTGGAGTGATTCCAATTAGCCCCAGGCAGGACACAGTCGGGTAATGAATCCAAATTTTGAATAATTTCAAGAAGATGTAGGGTATAATATAGTTCAAGTACTTTGCATGTAATATCATGTGTAGGCCTATTGCAAGAACAGTTAGAGATGCAGTGGTGGTTTTGGAAGCAACGGCGGGCTTTGATGAGAGAGATGCTGATGCTACAAAAGCAGCATTGAAGTATATACCCAAAGGAGGATACATGCAGTTTCTTAATGTATCTGGAATGAAGGGTAAAAGAGTTGGGATACTGAGGAAAGGATTCTTTGAATTTGGTCAAGGAACGGTTCACAATGCAACTTTTGAACAACACTTCAAACTGATGAGGTATTTGTCATGAACATATTCATTTGGCCTTAAATCTTCATCTTTCTGTTTACTGTATTCTCTTTTCTTTTTTTCTTTTTTTTTCAAGGGAACAAGGTGCTGTTTTGATAGATAACCTTGAAATACCAAATATAAACATTATAAATGATTTTATGCAAAATGGAGAGTTACTAGTATTGCCTGCTGAATTCAAGATATCACTTGACATGTACCTGTCCGAGTTGCTCTACTCTCCTGTGAAATCACTGCTCGATGTCATCAACTTCAACAACAAGCACGCAGTTGAGGTAAATCGTGATCGTTTATATAATTGTTATGGCACAACTATGAATCCTTGTATATGCCAAAACGTTCCTTTTTGTTTGAAGGAAAAAATGTCAGAAATAGGGCAATTCATATTCCTCGTGTCTCAAAACACAAGTGGAATAGGTCCACTGGAGCAAAGTGCAGTTGAGAAAATGAAGCAGCTATCAATAGATGGAATAGAGAAAGTGATGCATGAGTATAGATTGGATGCTATAGTAACACCAAATGCAGATGCTTCTGAAATTTTAGCTATTGGAGGTTACCCAGGAATTAGCTTACCAGCTGGCTATGATGAACTTGGAGTTCCTTTCGCAATTTCTTTTGGTGGTTTAAAGGGTTATGAACCAAAGTTGATAGAAATTGCTTTTTCTTTTGAACAATCTGGTAAAGCTAGAAAACCACCATCATTTAGAAAGTAAGGACCGTGTTTGCTTGTATGTATAAAATGCTCCAATGCAATTTTTGCACAAGATCAAATATACATGTTATTTGTTATTATACTTATGTTTCAACAAATTCACACCAATAAGAAATAATGCACAAATCAATGTCAGGTAGTTTGAAATGAGCTTATCATGTCAGATCATCGTCGTCATCTTTCATGGCTTTCAGAGTGGTCTTTGCTCTCAGCAAAAGAGTTGTTTTCCAAGGATCCTGCATTTATGTCATCAGCTGATGATATACAAATTTAACAAGTATTTGCGGAATACAGGAATCAGTCGATCACAAACTCCTAGATATGGGGATGAAATAACCATACTATGGCCAGATTTTGGTGATTGTATATATAGTCGCAGGTGCAACTAAAATTGAAATATTCTAGGACAAGGTTACTACGACAGCAAAAAGATTATGATACAACCGCACAATAACCAGGAACAATAATCTCTGTGTAACTGTGTTACTACGACAGCAAACACATAACTCTAATGAACTCATAGCCCACAAGTACTCAAAAAAGAAATCACTCATAAAAAAACAGAACGTACCAATCGAGTCATGCTATCATACTCCTTGATGCAATCTGATACGGTTACTATTGTTGTTAAAATTTCAACAGGAGTAGAGAAAATTTTAATAACAGAGCCAAAATAACTGATGGAAGAGAAACTTATTTTTTTTTTTATTCAACTAAATGAAAACCGTACAACATAAGAAGAAAACAAAATGATTGATCCTAAATTATGCCAGGATAGCAGCTGATAGTACTAAGAAAACGTAAACAACTTGAAAAATTCAACGATATGATAAAAGACAGCCCTAAACACAATATTCAACACTCCTCCTTACTTTAGAAACTGCATACACCAAACTTTTTTTTGAAAAATTCAAACTTGCTGACCGGAAGTGGCTTTGTGAAAATATCTGCAACTTGATCATCAGTTTTGCAGTAAACAAGATTTATATCTCCATCCTTTTGTATTTCTCTTAAAAAATATAGCTTAATATTGAAGTGTTTAGTTTTTCCATGAAACACAGGATTTTGAGAGATTGCAATAGCAGCTTGGCTATCAATAAAAAAATTTGTGCTCTCCATTTGCTTCATGTTAAGATCAACTAATATCTTCCTCAGCCACAAAACTTGATTAACAGCAGTTGTTGCAGCGATAAATTCCGCTTCAGCTGTAGATTGAGCTACAATTTCTTGTTTCTTTAAGCTCCATGAGAAAACACCGGAACCAAATGTGAAGCAGTAGCCAGAAGTGCTTTTCATATCATCAGTGCAACCTCCCCAATCGCTATCTGAGAAACCATACAGCTTAAACTCATTGCTCCTTGTGAATTTTATACCAAAATCACATGTGCCTTTAACATATCTAAGCACCCTTTTTGCAGCCTTAAGATGTCATTCACTTGCACAATGCATAAATCGAGATAAAATGCTTACAGCATTCAAAATATCCGGCCGAGTTGCTGTGAGATACATCAAGCAACCAATCAAGCTTCTAAAATATGCCTGGTCTATCTTATTAGTTCCATCTTCTTTGCTAAGTTTCTCTTTCGAGTTCATAGGAGTGCTCATTTCTTTGCAATTATCAAGTCTAAACTTCATCAGACTCTCCTTAGTATATTTCTTTTGGCAAATGAAAACTTCATATTCACTTTGTTTAATCTCCATTCCAAGAAAAAATGTCATCAATCCAAGATCCGTCATCTCAAAAAAATTCATCATCTCTTGTTTGAATTTCTCCACATCACTTGATTTGTTTCCTGTAACAAGCAAGTCATCTACATATAGTGAGATGATAAGAATGTCTGGACCATTAAGCTTGACATATAGTGTTGCTTCAGATGGGCTTTTAACAAATCCTAAACTTTGAAAGTATTCATCAATCCTGTTGTACCAAGCTCTTGGAGCTTGCTTTAAACCGTAAAGAGCCTTTTTTAAAAGGTAGACTTTGTTTTCATCTCCGTGCTTTATATAGCCTTCTGGTTTTTCTACATAAATCTCCTCTTGTAGGAAACCATTCAAGAATGCCGATTTGACATCCAATTGATAGATTTTCCAGTTATTTTGCACCGAAATAGCAAATAAAAGCCTTATAATGTCAAGTCTAGCGACATGCGCAAAGGTATTTGAGAAATCCACACCAGGTATTTGAGCGTACCTTTAACTACCAATCTTGCTTTATACTTGTTGATTGAACCATCGGCATTAAGTTTAGTTCTATATACCCACTCGACTCCAATAGCCTTTCTATTTTGAGGTCGATTAACCAATTCTCATGTTTTATTTTTTTCAATCATCAATAATTCTTCCTTCATTGCTGTAACCCAGTTCTCACTAGTCTTGGCTTCTTCATAATTGGTCGGTTCACACATAACAACGTTGCACCTTTGATAAACATCAGAAAGTGGTCTTGTTCCCCTGACTGATACATCATCTGCCATTTCATTCTCCCAATCTTCAATGCTTTGTCCAACTGTGTTAAAAATAGAAAACTGGAAATTTGGTTCTTTTGAGATTGAATCTACCTTCTTTACATCATCCCAATTCCATTCTTCATCTTCCATAAAATGCACATCTCTACTTATTGTAATCTTTTCAGTTTCAGGGTGAAATTTTTTATAAGCTTTTGCAACAGAGCTATAACCAATAAAGATCCCTGGAAGTGCTCTTTTATCTAATTTGTCTCTTTTGACCGGTGGAACATGAGTGAAGCACAAACATCCAAATATTTTCAAAAATTTTAAAGATGGCTTATATCCATACCAGACCTCAAATGGTGTTTTATCTTTCACCACTCTTATCGGAAGTTTATTTTGTAGAAAAACAGCAGTGCATGCTGCTTCAGCCCAGAGCTGCTTTGGTAGATTTTTTTATGTAGCATACGCCGTGTCATTTCTATTATAGATCTATTTCGTCTTACTAACTCCATTTTGTTGTGGAGTGTTTGCGCCAAAATTGGTCACATACCCCAAGTGTTGTAAAAGCACCAGTGTATGAATATAAATCAACAATATTCAAACACAAATCAAAGATTTAAGAAAGCAACAAGTAGCAATTCAGAAATAATGAACAAGGACACACAATTTATAGTGGTTCGGCTGTCTCCGGCCTACGTCCACTTCAAAGGTTTTTCTTTTTATTGATGTTCTCTTGATGATTACAGTTGGTTATAGCAAGTTACAATGGATTATAGCTCTGAAACTTGGATGCAACAGCGATGATAAGGTATAGAATTGAATCCGGTAGAGTCTTGGCGCTTCAGAATTCCGATCCCCTTTTCTGAATGACCTGGGGCTCTATTTATAGGTGTAGGAGGCTGATATTTCTCCTAAAAATCCGGTAGACCACTTCTGGCACGTGAGGGGGCCCACATGCCCGGCCTCAGGAAATTTGGGCCCACCTTGGGATCGATTCGAACTCCTTTCGAATCGATCAAGAAATCACCCAATCGAGACGAAATTCGGTGTGGACATTCTTCAATGTGTAAGTAAGCTCCTGTAAAAATTTCATTGCATTTGGACTTGTATATTGCAAGATATGGTCGATTCGAGTGGATATTCTCGAGCAGGTTGCTTACTTCGACTCGATCCCCTTCGAATCGACGGGTTCGACTCGATGGCTTCACGCGCTTTCGTGATGACGTGGTGCGCATTTTTCGTGTCGATCCTCTATTTACTCCGAGTTGACTGGGTCGACTCCATGATTTTCGCCACTTTTACTTAGTGGATTCGAGGACTTTCAGGGACTCGAACAGAGGCGTGTTCGTATCGATCGTGGTATGCTCTTGCCGATAGATACGAAGCTGTTGTAGATGGATTCGAAGTGGAGCAACTTCATGGATTCGAAGGACTTCAATTTGATGGATACGAAGCGGAGTGATCCCATGGATACGAAGTAGGAGGGACTCGGTGGATTCGAATACATGCTCTTCCGATGGTTTCGAACCTAGGGTTATTTGATGATGAATGACCGATACGAAGCACACGACCTGCCGATGGATACGAACAGAGGTCGGTTCGAAGTGACTAACTCCTAATGGATTCGAACCTGATGGATTCGAATGGAATGAGGTTAACCTGTAATGACGGATTCGAATGGTATCGATTCGAACACGGACCGATACGAACGCTGATGGATACGAACAGCGTATTCTCTCTAACTTGTATCGATCATATCTTGAGCGTACGAACTCGGATTGACTTGAAATTTGAAACGCTGGCTTCTATAGCTTTGCTCATCATGTCTTGTCAATTGCAGCCCGATCCGGACTCGGACAAAATTCATCGATATCAATGGTTATCCTGCAATGCATGGTTGATATTCAAGAATAGTAATCATTGATTTTCAGCCGGTTTTTGAGTATCTGACGCAGCGGACTATTAACGAAACGATATGAATCGATGGAAGGTAGAAATCGGTGAATTGAAGATACTGAAATGCCCAAATTCGTTGATCACAAGGATACCGAATTCTATCTATCTTCGACACGTTGATCGCGCACGATACCGTGAGAGAAGATCTTCAATTCTTCAAGCGTTGATCAAGCGCACTTGATTCCGCGAATCGGCTTCAACAATCGTTGATTCGAGCGCACTCGAATAACCGAAAGTGGAGATAGGAGATTACGCTCAATTACCAATTTAAGATGAAAGCACACAGCAATCAACAAGAAATTTTATTCCAAAATCAACAACCTCGAAATGTACAACACACTCCCTATTTATAGTATTTCACAACACAGCCCTTTAAGTCGTATACGACTTACGACTCATCCCTAGGTCGTTGCCGACCTAACAGACACCCCGCATATCAAACAGTACACGACTTAAACCATAGCGACCTAAAACGCTACGACTCACGACTTATAATACATGGTACAACACAACCCAGGTCGCACACGACCTATCAACATACACGGGACGCGACTTACGACTCAATGACTTACGACCTACTACTTACAACACAAAGTACACGACATAACGACTCAACAAGTTACATCACTTAGGTCGTAGACGACTCAACATCATGCGACTCAAGATACACACCCATATTACAACACAACATATAGGTCGGTGACGACCTAAGATACATCACGAATTAACAACGTGAACGACACACGACTTAAACATAACTTCTTCAGCGACTTAGTTAAGTCGTAACCCGGTCACCTCCTTAGATCGTAGCTCGCATATGACCCAAGACTTCAGCTGCCACTGCTTCATCGAAGGATTTAGGTCGTAACTCTTTACTCCTTGCTCTGTTAGGTCGTGGCCGACTTAAAATGGTGATGTTAGATCGTAGCCCCTTTTCTTCAGACCTGTTAGGTCGTAGCCGACTTAAAGTTGCTTCATTAACTCGCAGATCCTCTTCCTGTAACTCCTTAGGTCGTAGCTCGTTATCCTCCACTCTGTTAAGTCGCAAACGACTTAAGGCCTTAACATTAGGTCGTGAATACCCTTTGTTAAGTCGTGAGCAACTTATAACCCCCGAACGACTTAAAAACGAAGCCAATTCCGAACGACTTAAAGGCCTTGAACAATTTAAAAATATTGATTCCGTAGTTCGTACTGCATCATCCTCCCCCGGTTGACAGAAATTCGTCCTCGAATTTTCACTTTCTCTTTCCACAACAAATTCATTTCCATGATATGGAATTAAATGTTTAACATTGAACACGTCAGACGTATACACATCCTCCGGCAGCTTCAACCTGTAAGCATTTTCATTGATCCGTTTCACAACTTCTACAGGGCCAATTTTCCTGGCTTTCAGCTTGTTATAAGCGCCTACTGGAAAACGATCCTTTGTTAACACAGCGTAAACCAAATCACCTTCGATAAATTCAACATTTCATCGCTTCAAATCTGCAGTTCGTTTATACTTCTCATTTGCCTTCACCAATCGTTCCTGAACGATTTTATGACATTCAGTTACTTCATCAACAAAATAACAGCTCGTTTAACCGTCCCCTTTGGTTGTGGTACTACCGTTAAGTCCAACGGTCCCCTTGGTAAATTTGAATATACAATCTGAAATGGACTGAATCCTGTGCTACGATTCACTGCATGATTATGTGCAAACTCTTCTTGGCATAACTTCATGTCCCAACTCTTCAGATTATCCTTCACAAGACATCGTAATAAATTTCCCAACGATCAGTTAATAACTTCGGTCTGTCCATCCGTTTGCGGATGATAAGCGCTGCTAAAGTTTAACTTCGTTCCCACCATCTTCCACAAACTAAGCCAAAAATGACTCAAAAATCCGGTATCCCTGTCTGACACAATAGACTCCGGCAACCCATGTAAACGATAGATTTCCTTGAAAAATAACTGAGCAACACGAACAGCATCCGCCGTCTTCTTACAAGCAATAAAATGCGCCATTTTCGAAAACCTGTCCACCACAACAAATATAGAATCATTCCGCCTTTGAGTTCTAGGCAAACCCAAAACGAAATCCATGCTGATATCAACCCATGGTTTAGACGGTACAGGTAACGGCATATACAATCCTGCATTGGTCGCAGTTCCCTTCGAAACCTGACATATATGACATCTCTCCACAAACCTTTCAACCTCTTTCCTCATCGACGGCCAAAAGTAAGATTGAGAAATCAAATGTAATGTATGATCACGGCCCACATGTCCTTCCTCGTGCAACTCTTTGATAATCCTCATTCTCAAACTGCTATCTGGTATACATAATCGATTTCCTTTAAACAGGAAACCATTAACCAATATAAATTCATCAGCATTTCCCTCCTCAACTTTCTCAACGAATTTCTTAAAGTAAGGATCTTCTTCAGTCAGCTCTGGTAATAATTCGAACCCTGTCACTTCAACTTTCATTGTCGTCAACAAATAACTCCTCCTACTCAAAGCATCAGCCACACGATTCGTTGCCCCAGATTTATGTTTCACGACAAAAGTAAACTGTTGTAAATAAGCAATCCATGATGCATGTCTCGCAGAAATCTTATCCTGTCCTTGTAAATGCTTCAACGCCTCATGATCAGTGTAAAGAACAAACTCTTTCTGAAATAGATAATGCCTCCAATGTTTAACAGCTTGCACAATGGCATAAAACTCAACATCGTATGTCCTATATCTCATCTTTGCTCCCGATAATTTCTTACTGAAATAAGCAACTGGCCTCCCACTCTGACTCAACACTCCTCCAATCCCAACCTTTGATGCATCAGCGTGTAGCTCAAACAACAACTGAAAATCTGGTAATACAAGAATTGGTGCTGTCGTCAAAAGTTCTTTGATCCGTTCAAAAGCAACTCCTGCTTCCTCTGACCAAGAAAACTGTTTCCCTTTCATACAATCGGTAACTGGTGCCATCACGCTACTGAAGTGTGGAATGAATCTTCGGTAGAATGATGCCAATCCATGAAAACTTCTAACTTCAGTGATAGTTTTCGGTTATGGCCAATTTCTAATAGCTTCAACTTTACTCTAGTCCACCTGGATTCCCTTCTCAGATACAACATATCCCAAAAATAACACACTTCGAGTCATGAACACACATTTCTTCGTAGCTGCATAAAATTGTTCCTTACGAAGAATAATCAACACTTCCCTCAAATGTAGAACATGCTCCTCCGTACTCCTGCTATATATCAGAATATCATCAAAATACACCACCACAAACTTCCCAATGAATGGTCTGAAAATTTGATTCATCACCCTCATAAATGTACTCGGTGCATTCGATAGACCAAACGGCATAACCAACCATTCATATAATCCTTCCCTCGTCTTGAATGCGGTCTTCCATTCGTCTCCCGGTCTAATTCGAATCTGATGATAACCACTCCTCAAATCAATCTTCGAAAAGATAGTAGCCCCACTCAACTGATCTAGCAAGTCATCCAACATTGGCATAGGAAACCTGTAACGAACAGTAATCTTGTTCAAAGCTCTACTATCGGTACACATTCTCCATGTTCCATCCTTCTTTGGCACCAACAATGCTGGTACTGCACAAGGACTCAAGCTTTCCTGAACACGTCCCTGCTCTAACAACTCTTCCACTTGCCTTCGTAACTCCTCATGTTCCTTCAGACTCATTCGATAATGCGGTCGATGTGGTAAAACTGCTCCCGGAACAAGATCAATTTGATGTTGAATGTCCCTCAGTGGCGGTAACTCCTTAGGCAACTCTTCTGGAAATACATCTTCAAATTCTTTCAAAACTGGCTTTGCTTCTTCTGGGATTTCAACCTCCTCACTACAATCTCTCCCAATCAACAAAAAGACTTCAGGCTCCTCTTCAACCTCCTTGATAAACTCCTTCAAAGATAGCAAAGTTTTCAGTTCTTCGATCTCCTCTAGCTTGCTTTCCTTTTGTTGCTGCTTCTTGGGAACTAAAGTGATTTTAGTACCTTCGAACATGAAACTGTAGCTATTAGCACGACCATCATGTTGTACTGCTCTATCAAACTGCCACGGTCTGCCCAACAACAGATGACACACATCCATGTCCACTACATCACACCAAATTTCGTCTTTGTATTTCTTCCCAATTGAAAAATTCACACAAGCCCTTCGACAAACCTTCACTTCACCACCCTTCCTCAACCATGCTAACTTGTACGGTTTAGGATGCTTCTCAGTTTTCAAATTCAACTTCCTTACTGCTTCTGTAGAGATAATATTGTCACAGCTTCCAGCATCAATAACGAACTTACAAACCTTTCCCAGAATAGTACATGTAGACTGAAAAATATTGCTCCTCAACCAACTAGAATCTTCCTCTTGCTTTGGTGTAAGACAAGGTCTCCTCATCATCAAATTACAACCTTCATCCCCGGACAATAAGTCTTCCTCCTCAACATAAGGTGCATTTGAACATTCAGCTTCCACATCCTCTTCTTCAACCTCTGCAACCATTGCTCTCCTCTTTGGCTTCGGACACTCATTGCTTTTGTGACCCAACTCTTGGCAATTATAACACTTGAAACCACTGTTAACCTTCGCCTTCTCAACCTCCTTCACAACTGGTTTATTGGTAGGTTTAGAAACATTAGAACTTCCACTGGCACCCCTTACTGGATTATTGGAATTAGTAAACACACCACCCCCACGTCTTCCCTGCTTCTCCCAAGCCAACGCTTTATGATGTGCTTCTGCAACAGATCTCGGATCAAACATATTAACCATATCATGGATCTGCATTCGCAACCCTCCAACAAATCTAGCAGTTAGTTGTTCTTCCGTCTCCATAATATCATTTCTGGCAATGAGTTGGTAAAATTCATCTGCATAATCATTAACGGACTTCGTCCTTTGCCTCAGATTCTGCAACCTCTGGTACATAAGTGATCGATAATTGTAAGGTAAAATGTAGCTCTCATCAACTTCTTCATCTTCTCCCATGATTCAATCTTTGACTTTCCCATTCTCTCCCTTGTAAGTTTAGTTTGCTGCCACCACGCCAAAGCTCTCCCCCTCAACCTAGTAGCAACCAACTTCACTCGACGATTCTCCGAAACTTCCTTGAAATCAAAGATCTCTTCAACATTAGACAACCAATCAAGAAATTCTTCAACTACCATTCCTCCCTTGAACTCTGGAATTTCCATCTTCATACCCGATTCCCATCGACGATCATCATCTACATCCCGATATGAGTTTCGAATTTGGTCTTGATCTCGATAATGAATGCTAGCTCTATCACCCTCTTCATCAAAATCAAATGTACGTCTATATCGATCTCGACCATCAACATCCCTTTGATCACGCATGTCTCTTCTACTATGTCTCTCTTCATCTCTATATGGCTCATCTTCAAACTCTCGTGGAGTTCTTCTCTCTTCATGTCCATAGTCATGGTGATCTCTCCTTGATGGAATGGATGTTTCTCTTCTTTCTCTACAAGATTGCGGTGATACCCTTCTCGCTTCCGTAACCAATGGCGAAACTCGTTTTCCTCCATGGTTCGAGATTGGTGATCTCCTCCTTTGATTTTGATTCAAATCATTCATCATCATTCATCAACTTCTCTAGTTTTCCAATGCCTTCATCAAATTTCTCATTAATACGTTGTTCCATAAGCTCGGCTTCTTCTCTTCTATACAACGCTTCAACATTTTGATGACGATTAGCTCTCCTTGGTGGCATGGTTAAATTTCACAACACTTCAACCAATACTTCAAAATTCTTCAACAAAGCTTCAACCAAGACAAACAAGTCACGGCCTAACACTTAGCTCGGCCTCAACTTAGCTTGGGTCAAGTATGTAACGACCTACAAACACTTCTCCAACTCTAGATCCAAAATGAAATGGATCAAAATCTTCAAACTCGTTGCAACTTCAAGATGAACACGATGAATTCCAACTTCAAACTTCAACTTCAAACTTCAAAAATTGGCTCCAAGTCTCGGCTTAGCTATGATTGGCTAAGTCTAGCTCTGATACCAAAACTGACGCAGCGGACAATTAACGAAACGATATGAATCGATGGAAGGTAGCAATCGGTGGATTGAAGATACTGAAATGCCCAAATTCGTTGATCACAAGGATACCGAATTCTAGCTATCTTCGACACGTTGATCGCGCACGATACCGTGAGAGAAGATCTTCAATTCTTCAAGCAAACGCACTTGATTCCGTGAATCGGCTTCAACAATCATTGATTCGAGCGCACTCGAATAACCGAAAGTGGAGATAGGAGATTACACTCAACTACCAATTTAAGATGAAAGCACACAGCAATCAACAAGAAATTTTATTCCAAAATCAACAACCTCGAAATGTACAACACACTCCCTATTTATAGTATTTCACAACACAGCCCTTTAAGTCATATACGACTTACGACTCATCCCAAGGTCGTTGCCGACCTAACAGACACCCCGCATATCAAACAGTACGCGACTTAAACCATAGCGACTTAAAACGCTACGACTCACGACTTATAATACATGGTACAACACAACCCAGGTCGCACACGACCTATCAACATACACGGGACGCGACTTACGACTCAATGACTTACGACCTACTATTTACAACACAAAGTACACGACATAACGACTCGACAAGTTACATCACTTAGGTCGTAGACGACTCAACATCACGCGACTCAAGATACACACCCATATTACAACACAACATATAGGTCGGTGACGACCTAAGATACATCACGAATTAACAACGTGAACGACACACGACTTAAACATAACTTCTTCAACGACTTAGTTAAGTCGTAACCCGGTCACCTCCTTAGATCGTAGCTCGCATACGACCCAAGACTTCAGCTGCCACTGCTTCATCGAAGGATTTAGGTCATAACTCTTTACTCCTTGCTCTGTTAGGTCGTGGCCGACTTAAAATGGTGATGTTAGATCGTAGCCCCTTTTCTTCAGACCTGTTAGGTCGTAGCCGACTTAAAGTTGCTTCATTAACTCGCAGCTCCTCTTCCTGTAACTCCTTAGGTCGTAGCTCATTATCCTCCACTCTGTTAAGTCGCGAACGACTTAAGGCCATAACATTAGGTCGTTAATACCTTTGTTAAGTCGTGAGGGACTTATAACCCTCGAACGACTTAAAAACGAAGCCAATTCCGAATGACTTAAAGGCCTTGAACAATTTAAACATATTGATTCCGTAGTTCGTACTGCATCAGTATCTCAGCTTTGCCAAAAGTTGGGATAACACTTTGCCCTCCAAAACATGCCTTTTTGTAGAAGGTATGTTTTGAACAGTCTTAAATCGAGTGTAGAAAATTCACGTTTCATCCGTAGCTGCAGTATTATCAATCAAGTTCATGGCTGTTCGGAGCCAAGTTATTATCAATCCCTTCTAGTGGAAGTTAAGAACGAAATTCTTCAGTCTCTCTGTCTATCGATGGTCACTCCGGACCCTTGCCAAGCTCATTCCCGATTTAGTGATTGAATAGAAAGATCCTATTGCACTCTGGCGTTGCCTTCGTTTCCTTGCACTCCGGTCCTGGTTAGGACGTACAGCGATGTCTTGGTCATTCTAGACCGATCATAGCCTCTCCGAGGCTCTTGCTGGATCTCATCCTGTCACTCTCTGGTGAAGGGGAAACAGCGCTTAAGTGAGTCGATCCTGTCGCTCTCCGGCGAAGCAACTCACTTCTTGCACTCCGGTTCAGTGTATCTGAACATTAAGCGATGTCTTGGTCGCTCTAGACCGATCATAGCCTCTCCGAGGCTCTTGCTGGATCCCATCCTGTCACTCTCCAGTGAAGGGGAAACAACGCTTAAGGGAGTTGATCTTGTCGCCCTCCGGCGAAGCAACTCACTTCTTGCACTCCGGACCCCGCCTCTCCGGGTAGGGTCATAAAGCGATCATTTTATATTGGTATTTAATGTTCGTCTTTCGAATCTTCGGTCAAAGCTTTATTTTAAGAAATTCTAATTTATTTATTTAAATTCAAGTCCTAGATGTTCAATCTCAAACATCAGGAAAAAGCTAAACATTGTCTCTCCGGGCATATCGGTTTATCTCCATCTCAGAGCATGCCTAGGGATCTCTCCGGTTCCCGTACATGAGTAAGTGGAGTAACCATTTATTCTGAAAACAAATCTAAATGAAATTATTCGACCGAAGTCCAAATCCTGGACTTGGCCCTTGCCATCTTTAATCAGTGGATGACGAGTCGTGATCCCGATACAGGATCGTTCCCGCTAGGTGGAGGCTGTAGTTGTTCAGGCCTTACCGCTGCTGTCCGTTCTCTGACATATTGTGGCAATCTACCACTCCTGGCATGTTCTTCCACCTCATCCTTTAGGTGGCGGCATTCCTCCGTAGTGTGCCCATCCAGCTCATGGAATAGGAAGTATTTTCCAGTTCTGCGCTCCCGCTCAGTGGGATCCCTCTTGGGTGGCTTTCGATAGGGGAGTTGCCCCCGAGTTTCAGTGTAAATTCGCTCCAGGCCTGCAGTCAGATCTGTATATTGCCTGAATCTTGGTTCTTGGAATTTCTTCCGTTTATCAGGACCATCATAACTGTCATCCTGTTTCCTCTTTCCTTTGTCTACTCCAGACTGTTCTCCGGAGGTTCCTTCGCCTTGCGTGGCGTTTGTTTCCTTCCCCTCGGCTCGTGATTCTTCTAATCGGATGAATTTTCAGCTTTATGATAGAACTCTCCGAGATCTTGCGATGGATCTTTAGTCAGAGAATCTTTGAATTTGGTCCCTTCCCCAACTCCTGCCACTGCCGCCATCAAAATCATTGAGGGATCTGGGCGATCTACAGAAGTTACCGTTGCATTGAATCTTAGTAGAAAATCTTTTATGGACTCTCCAGTCCTTTGCTTTATCGAGGCTAAAGTCATCACACTCTTGGGTCGCGTCACATGGACCCTAAACTGTCTCATGAAGCAATCTACAAGCTCGCTCCATGTTCTAATTGATCCAGTCTCTAGTTGCCTGAACCAAAGCGCAGCCAAATCTGACAAGTATAGAGGGAAGAATCGTGCCATCACTTCCTCGGATGCCCCCAGCACTTCCATGTGCCTAATATATCTGGTAATGTGCATGGTCGGGTCTGACCTCCCGTCATAAGGATCTAGCGTCGATAGTTTGAATTTTGGAGGGTTCCTTGCGTTTCGGAAGTTCGAAGTGAACGGACTCCGACTGACTTCTTCCAGTCCTCTACTAGACAATCCTCCTCTCATGATTCGTCGCATTAGACCAATCATTCTCTCGTCTCCATCCAGGGGTTGACCCCTTGTCAAGTTTCTATCCTGCCCCCCGAGCCTTGAAGGGAATTCTGGTATATATTCTTCGTGAGGCTCGTTAGCATTAGCATTAGCATTAGCATTGGCTCCAGCTTGTTGAGCTCCGTCTATTGGTCTTCCAGTATCGGACCCTAAGGGTCTGCCCCCAAGCCCTTGTTGATCACCTTCAGCTCCTGCATTCTGGTCTTGAACCCGACCTTCATTAGCTTCTGTAATCCTGATTCCTTGTCCCGCACTTGCAGTTGTCGTAGTTGGTCCAAGGTTTTGCACATTCGCCGCCCTCATTTGTTCGAGGAAATTCTGTAGCATCTCCTGTTGAATCTTCATCATGCTTTCGCGTATCGAATTAGCCATAGCCTCCATCTCATCTCTAGTGATGTAGACGGAAGCTTGTCCTTCTCCTGCTCCAGAGGATGCCTCCTGGCTTCCTCCTTGTTGGCTTCTTTCAGCCCTCTGCCTTCTACTGTTTTGTCGAGTCATTGTTGAATCAATCTGAATCCTTTAAACTTTCAAATCTGAACTTCAATCCGATGTAGCGGGGGCTGGTCTTCTCAGTGAAAGCACCAAAGTGTTTGCGCCAAAATTGGTCACAAACCCCAAGTGTTGTGAAAGCACCAGTGTATGAATATAAATCAACAATATTCAAACACAAATCAAAGATTTAAGCAAGCAACAAGTAGCAATTCAGAAATAATGAACAAGGACACACGATTTATAGTGGTTTGGCTGTCTCCGGCCTACGTCCACTTCAAAGGTTTTTCCTTTTATTGATGTTCTCTTGATGATTACAGTTGGTTACACTACAACAAAAGGACCCTATGATAGCGCCCGAAAAACGCTATTAAAGGATATTATAGCGGTTCGATAAACGCTGTATAACGACATGTGATTAAAAACAACTAACATTAGATAGCACAAAAAAAGCGCTATAAAAATTGTTAATTTCATAGCGCAAATATTGGGCTATGTTATTTATTTTTATAGCGGCAAAATAGGCGTTATTGATTAATATCACAGCGCTATTAGCCCGCTATGAAATTCGTTATTAGCCACAAAATACTTTTTGTTTTTTCTAAGATAGCACTAATATTGCGCTATAGAAAGTGTTAATAGCGGATTATTAGCACTGTATTTGAACAGGTTATTGTAGACAGTGACTTGTCACAACTCCACACTATAAAAAGTCAGCTACAATAGCGCTTGTACTCTGCTATAATATCTTATTTTATAGCGCTTATTGTAATACCATAGCGCTTTTTATGGTCTGCATCTTTAATACTAACAGATTTGATAGCGGCCATTAGGTGCTATTAAATATTATATCGGTTTTGAAGTGCTATAATTTAATTTCACAATTCAAAAATTTTCTACATCCTACTAATAAACTGCAGTATTAAATACCAATATCAAAAGGCACAATAATAATCATAAAAGATGATAAATATAGAGATGTAACACATTACATTAAACATACCAAATATTCATACACATCAAAACGTTGTAGCAAATATTTTAAGCACCCCAAAAAATAGTAGCATAGTTTAAAAAAAAAAAACAAGTACATATTTGATTGTTTGCATTAAAATGAAGATCACAACTTTAGCATCTTCTTCTTTCACACACCTGCAAATAAGATAAATAATTACATTGAGAACGATACATAATTAATGATAGATGTTTTTACATGTAACAAAAAACTAAATTATTGCATATTATTGCATGTCTCATTTTATATTCGTACATGTTAATATCCATTTGAATCTACATCAAAATTTCTGGCATAAGTTGGTAGCCAACTGACTTTTATTAAGTCAGATAGCTAATTTACGTTTGGACAGTATCATGTATATTCGAAAATTATGGCTTCTACTTTTTTTATGTGTCTACCATTCACTGCGCCCTTCAATCAAGGGATGTAATCATTCAAAACTCAAGAACCACTAAAAAAATTCAAAATATTAAGTACGTACTTATAGACAATGTGTATAAATTTTGTTTATTATAGTGTTGTATCCAACCGTCCTGCCAACTTCACCCATTCCCCACCCATTCCACCCATTCCCCAAAATCAAGAAACATCGCCAACTTCAACCCACTCCAACAGCAAGCCACTACGTGAAGACTACATGGATCAGTTTGTGTAAAGTTGGAGGGTGGTAGTGGTAGGGAGCCCCATGTATGTATTTTTGAAAAAACTAAAGGCAGTCAAGCATAGATTGAAGCTTTAGGCTAAAGGACACAAGAGTACTAAAAAGGAGGTGGAAGACTTACGTAATGAATATGTAGAATTGCTAAAACTTTATGCACCATTGCTCCTTCTTCATTGTTACTGCATAATCATTTATGTTTAGCACACAAACCAGTTATTATTTATAACACAGTGGTACAAACCTTTGTTATGGCTGTAATTGCTATTGATGTGGTCCATTGCTAGTCCACAAAGCTCTACTTTTAACCTTGTTGCTATGTTTTCAGTGAATTTCTACTTGAATTTCTGCCTTCTAGATATTATATGAAGTAACACAAAAGAAGAATTATCAGTGGGCTAAGCTCTTTTACTGCCCGATGGCTTCTTATCTAAAACCATATGAAATAACATGTAAATCTAAAACTAACCTAAATAGTTGGTTATCATGAAACATTAGTAAAAACATATGAATCGCCTCTGACGTACCTTGTGTACACATGAAATTTTTGTGCAAACATACCCTAGATTAGCAACAAAAAAAAGAAATATTTTACAACAAGAAGGGTGTAGATTAAAATTTGATGAAATCAATTTAACTTTTGGTGAAGGAAACATGGAGGGAAATTTTACTTGGGATCTGAATTATTGAAGTTGGGAATGAGATTAGGATTCAGAAGTACAGGGATATCTGGTGCACTGTCATTTACACCAAAAGTTACATAAACTGATTCACAATATGCAAAATTATTCAAATGAAACCAATATAGCAATGGTTTACTATGTCAGAAAAATCTGTTCACTGTAACTCACTCAAGCAATAGTTTTTAAGTACATAATATTCTACCTACAATACAACGACAGTGGAGGATAAGGCTGAACCATTACCAATTACAATTGATGCAGGGCCTGGAAGACCTACAACCAAATGCGCAACCAAACCAGCAACTACCAAAGTCACCAAAACCTGAAAATTTATAAAAAAAATGATGAATAAAAATAATTCAATTCTCAAAGTAATTTGCTCAAAACACTAAAATAAGTTTAGAAGAATATTGATGTTAATGTTACCTGAGCAAAACCTAGCCCAAAAATATACTTTTTCATTGAGCTTAGCCTTTCCATAGATAGCTGCAAGTACAAAAACACATCATATCGTTTGATATAAAAATAGATATAAACCGAGTATGATAAGTTATACCTCAAGTCCGATGTTAAACAGCAAAAATACAACTCCAAATTCAACGGCAGCTCTAGTCCCATGGATGTGGCGTATAACAGAGAACCCATAAGGCCCAATAAGAACATCAGCAGCAAGATATCCAAGTACATGGCTCCTGGATTCATATAACAGTTTACTATTATGATGTGTACCTAATATATAAATTCAGTTTCTTCCTATTTTAAAATGTAGACAAAAGCAACAAAAACTCGAAACATAACTTTCAGATCGGTAAAAACATTCCTCAAGGGCTACTATTTTCAAATAAATAGAATTTAAATGGAAATTGATGAAAGACTAAGCAGGCATTCATCTTCTTTCTTGGTTACTAAATCAAAATTGATGTGGTAAAAGAATGGATGAAATTACAGCAGAAAAACAAATCAAAATATTTTTCAAAAATTCTAGTACAAATTTATTTATAATCTAGTTTGCCAAAAAAAGTTCAAAGTCGAATGTACAATGGATTAGTCATAGTATTTTATATTACATATGACAATGTCCCTCAAAAATGCTCTCAATGCAAGAGCTTTTGACATGCCAAAAAAATACACGTCTCTAAACCGAAGTGGATCCTAAAACAAACTTCTTACCATAGCCATGAGGATGGTACATCTACTGAACAATAAAACCCGATAGCCGTGAAGCTTGTGAACCATCTGCAAAACCACAACCTATATTGAAAGATAATGCCACACGGTAAATCAACCTTAAATAAAGTGGTCAGCAGCTTGATTTTTCAATATATGACTCAATAGTTTTTTTACCTATCTAGATAAGTTGTCCATAAAAAAATAGCACAGATCACATGTTTTAGTAGTAAAAATGTTGTTTACTTAAAGCAGGTGAAAATTACAATGCATGACATATCAGCCATTATGATATCTATTCTACAAGTCTTCCTGTACATGGAATCTACTCATAAGAATTCAAAGAAATTGCTTCAAAAAAATTTGGTCCACCAAAATGCAAAAAATTTGGTGAAGCGACAGTTTATGTCTATATCAACACGTTCATCCCCAAGAACACTAGACCAAATTAACCATCTAAGAAGTATGCCAACACGACTTATTTACTCGCTACTTAATAATCTGCTCACTATCACCTAATTTACTAAAACAACATGATTACATCAATATAGAGGTGCAAGATTTACTGAGTGCTAAGTTTGAAATTAAGTAATTCAAAATATAAAGTGACACAATTACCAAGATCACCATCACTTGAACCATTTCAAATAATCGCATCTTATCTAAAATTGCAACAAAATTTTTACCATGAGGAGCTTCTTTATGACATAACAGCACCGCTCCTGATGTTCCTCTTCTTAATAAGCTTTTGCATTCTGTCGCTCATCCACCCAGACAAGTCCAGCCAACCAAACAATAATGCAACTCAATCAAACAATGTCACCTGCTGTTACAAATAATAATGAAATTCTTTAACGAACAATAATTCTAGTGGAAATCTTGACTAAATTTATCACCAAGTGCGTCAATTAAGCAAATATGCAATCAAGACTCTTATTCCAACATATATTGAGACAACATATAGCAAAAGAAGTTTTAGAAATGTACTGGAGTTGAAGCATTTATAAATTATAGATGTTATTTCTAATTCTGTATAGCAAAAGAAGTTTTAGAAATGTACTGGAGTTGAGGGGTAAAAGCTGCTCTGCCTTTGCTTCTAAGCAGCTCGATCCTTAAGAATCGTTGCAATAGTGGTTTGGTGAATTACGTATGTTATAATAGGATAGTTTTTTTTATAAAGGCACGAAACATGCCCTCTTCTAGATTATATTTTCTCAACCAAAATAATACTTATTTCGTTTGGTTGAAATATAGAAAAGAGGTCTAATTCTAAAACATTCGAGAGTAATGCCATAACTAGAAGGGAAACAAAATAAAATGAGAAGGTAATAATTGAAACCTGTCTAATCTGTCTGTTCCTGCTAACAATAAGAGCTTTGGCACTGGGCATGATAGAAACTTATCGGAAAGGCCTTCATAGTACCTAAAAATAGCAAATCTCAGAAATGATATGAATGTTAAAACAAGCCTAGCAAGGGCCATATAAAGCAACAATGCAATTGAACCACAAATCATCTTTCGCTCAATTCTGATTCTTAATTGTTGGTGTGAAGAAAATGCTTCAAACGAACTCTATATGATTATTTTACAGCCTATACGGCTGGAAATTGACACTGTCATCTCTATACACACTGTCATCTCTATATAGAGAGTTTCAAGTCAAAGCTTGTGCAGGGGTAACAAATTGTCTGCTCCCGATATTACAAACCTTCAACATCCATTTTCGTGCTGTATACAGCTATTACATCAAGAGGGATATGATGTGCATTAAGTGAATGAAACTAACCACAAAAAAAGGTATGCAGTAAGCCATCATTTATGAATCTGAACAAGTGGTAAACTGGAAACAGCAATGTACCCAGACAAAATGTTCATGCACATTTTTCTACTACTTGAACCACCAGAAAAGAAAAAAAAACTAAAATGCACTAGGCTCGATGCAGACAAGGAAATTAATATCAGATTGAGTGTAAAAATACATCAAATCAATTCATGGCTACTCAACAACAAAACATATGCTTTCAAAATAACAGTAATCAAACAAATAGATTAGCAACATTAAAATAGAATTTTAAATGGATAGGTGTCATGAGTTGGTAGAATTTTTGATGGATAGTATGCACGAGTTTTGAATAAACATAAAATGAATCATAAAACTTTAAGTTTAAAGTACTTATAATTCCACAGATGCTTTTGCAGTCTCTTAAGGAAATAACACACTTACAAAAACATAAATTAAAAGAGGCTCAGCTTTGTTCTCTTTACAATGGCTCCACCTAAACCGCAATTCTTAAACAGTAATAAAACTAATTTCTTGGTAGCATGCCTGGAAATATAACCACTTGTTGTACCTACTTCTTGCACAATTCTTTTTCTTTTTTCCTTACTTTATTTCTTACTTCTCCTCTCATTTTCATCCTCTCGCCATTAATATCCTCCTCGCAAAATAAGTAGCACAAGGGCACAGTTCAAGATTTCTGCAGGCCACCTTCTATCCATTGTTGACATTTGCAACTTTAGAAATTGAACGGCTGCACTCGGTATTGGTTATTCTACGGGTCTCCAATTTGCCTTACCATTGACATGAGCCAGAAAGTATTTTCAGGAAAACATAAGCATGTTTAACCAAATTTCCAACCATTTTACTAATAATGCATACATTGAATCCATTTTTTCCCGAGCTTATAATAAACGGATTGATATCGCGTAAAGAAATTCAACATTTCCACATGCAAATCATCATCCCCTCGTTATATAAAATAAAAAATATCCATGCACACTCTTTTAAAAAAAATGAAAATACAAATAAAATTGTTGGTTAAACTTATACCCAAAACTATAAACCAGTAGAGTACTGCATAAATAATCAAATAATTTTGCAAGAAGATCTTCATCACCTCGTTGTTGATGAGGTTAAAAGATAAAGTGGATGCAGGTCAAAAATTAAAATTATTGTCATCTGATTAGTGGCATGGACACAGGGCAGTTCAAAATTAAGGAAAATGAAGAAATTGTATGAATACAATATTTAACATTTGATTGTCATATAACCACAATTGACATCGACATTCACACTGCCATAAACTAACATGAAAAAAGGTATTATTAATTTTTTAAGGATATATTCAAAGTAATCAAAGAAAATGAAATATAAATTACCAAAAGTGGCTTGGATTTTTCGACTCGTCAAGAATGTTTCACACCTCAATTTACCACATTGGGTGCTTCATAGAACCATTATCGCACTAATCTTTGGTCAACACAATCAAAAAGGCACCTTTATAGCAATATTGTTGTTGTTGTTGTTGTTGCTGCTATGACAATTAACATTCTCATTCCTTTTCTCCTGTTCCTTTTCTCCCGTCACTTAAAAATAAGGGATAAGGGTTGTTCTCGAATGCCCATCCAGTCCACTAATCAATCCTACAAGTTCTAATTGGTAAATGGATGCGTCAGGTACCTGCTATGAAGCAAGCTTCCATGTTGCCTCGCCACTGACATAGGAAATCCATTAGATAATAGCAAAGCTTAAGAATTTCTAGCCTCATTCTAAAATTATTTTTGACCTTTTTAAAAAAAAATCAAATCTGCACTTAGGTTAACTAAAATAGGTAAATTTCAAACTAACAGTTTAAAAATAGATAAATTTCAAACTCTATATTTTGTCTTCCTAATTTTGAATTCCAGTTCCACCTTATAAATAGCTCCAAGCTAAAAGGTCTACTTAGTACTCACCTTTAAATAAACAATTAATCATAGCCCTTCCCTTTTCATAGTTCTTTCTACCACTTATGAACGAACATGAAAAAGATGTGTGCCTTTGTTCTCTACTGTAAGCAGAAGTTACAGTGTTAGCAATAGCATTTCCAAACAAGCCCAATCGCTGCATAACACTACATTAGTATTCATTTTGCATATGGGGTCGGTGATATATATTAGTATTCACTTTGCATTGTCAGGTTTCTTAACAGTTGTCTATTTTGTACCTCCACTGAGTGGATGGATGAAATAAAAGCCATATATACTATGCAATGAACCAGTTATGGTATAAAAATTACATAAGAAATTTTCCTTTTGGATGTATTAATTTCCTAAGGGTTTCCCTTAGTGGGAATTATGTAACAAAATACCCCCTTTTAGCATGCTGATATCAGTGAGATATTATCAACTAGTCAAGAAATTTTTTACAACCTTATATGAATAGTTATATAAGTAAAATTGAATAAAATAAAAAACTGGACCTTCAATCTTGTTGCATCAGAAAAGAAGAAACAGCATTTGGGTTTGGCAACCTAGAAACCTAATCTGGCAATGTACTAGCTGTTCGACTAATCTCCACGTCGCAACTAGGACATTCGACAACGACCAGAAGTGAAATATCCAAAACCACTGCTTGAGCTAAAGGCAGAAACACAGAGGTATCAGATAGCATAAGGATACAGCAGCCACCAGTCACAAAGTGGACCATTAGAAGGCAGGAAAAAAGCGCGACATATCTAGACAAACTCAAAAGAGAAGCAAGAAAAAGACTTAAAGATATACCTGAAATCTATGTGAAATGAGCTTCATATTTCATCAACAACAGTCGCAACGGATCTAGGGTTTTGGAGAAAAACGAATCGAACTCAAGGTTCGATAAGGAGGCTAAGGTCGGCGACGATAAGCAAGAGTTTGACAAGCTTGAGACAAGCCGAGGCCAGTGGCATGTGGCGGGTGTGAAAAGTTACGGGCGAAGGCAGTGATAAGGGAAGGGATTCTATGGTTAGGGATTTCAGAAAATAACGGGAGGAAGAGGGAATACTTTGGGAAGAGGCGGGTACGCAAAAAGTTTGAGCCACTGAATTTGTAACGGAGCCAATCCACAACCAAAATAAAGCAATTGAGTTTAACAAATAACTAAGTGTAAACAATAACGCTTTAGAATAACGCGTTATTAAATGGCGTTATTAATAACATATTTTGTTGTAGTGTTATAGCAAGTTACAATGAATTATAGCTCTGAAACTTGGATGCAACAGCGATGATAAGGTATAGAATTGAATCCGGTAGAGTCTTGGCGCTTCAGAATTCCGATCCCCTTTTCTGAATGACCTGGGGCTCTATTTATAGGTGTAGGAGGCTGATATTTCTCCTAAAAATCCGGTAGACCACTTCTGGCACGTGAGGGGGCCCACATGCCCGGCCTCGGGAAATTTGGGCCCACCTTGGGATCGATTCGAACTCCTTTCGAACCGATCAAGAAATCACCCAATCGAGATGAAATTTGGTGTGGACATTCTTCAATGTGTAAGTAAGCTCCTGTAAAAATTTCATTGCATTTGGACTTGTATATTGCAAGATATGGTCGATTCGAGTGGATATTCTCGAGTAGGTTGCTTGCTTCGACTCGATCCCTTCGAATCGACGGGTTCGACTTGATGGCTTCACGCGCTTTCGTGATGACGTGGTGCACATTCTTCATGTCGATCCTCTATTTACTCCAGGTTGACTGGGTCGACTCCATGATTTTCGCCACTTTGACTTAGTGGATTCGAGGACTTTCAGGGATTCGAACAGAGGCGTGTTCGCATCGATCGTGGTATGCTCTGGCCGATCGATACGAAGCTGTTGTAGATGGATTCGAAGTGGAGCAACTTCATGGATTCGAAGGACTTCAATTTGATGTATACGAAGCGGAGTGATCCCATGGATACGAAGTAGGAGGGACTCGGTGGATTCGAATACATGCTCTTCCGATGGTTTCGAACCTAGGGTTATTTGATGATGAACGACCGATACGAAGCACACGACTTGCCGATGGATACGAACAGAGGTCGGTTCGAAGTGACTAACTCCTGATGGATTCGAACCTGATGGATTCGAATGGAATAAGGCTACCCTGTAATGACGGATTCGAATGGTATCGATTCGAACACGGACGGATACGAACAGCGTATTCTCTCTAACTTATATCGATCATATCTTAAGCGTACGAACTCGATTGACTTGAAATTTGAAACGCTGGCTTCTATAGCTTTGCTCATCATGTCTTGTCAATTGCGGCCCGATCCGAACTCGGACAAAATTCATCGATATCCATGGTTATCCTGCAATGCATGGTTGATATTCAAGAATAGTAATCATTGATTTTCAGCAGATTTTTGAGTATCTCAGCTTTGCCAAAAGTTGGGATAACATGGAGTATATGTCGTGGTTAGTTGATGTTGAATACCTGCTTCCTCACAAGACCGATCAAATATTTCAGAAGTGTACTCCTTGCCATTGTCTGAACGAAGAGTTTGAATTTTACACCCACTCTCATTTTCAACTTTGGCTTTAAACTTCCAGAACACTTGAGCTACGTCTGATTTATGCTTCAAAAAGAAAATCCAACACATACGTGTGAAATCATCAATGAAAACAACATAATAAAAACTACCATTTAGAGAAGGTGTTCTTTGTGGGCCAACAACATCAGTATGCACTAATTGAAGCTTCTTTGTTGCTCTCCATGTTGTTTTAGGAAACGGTCTTCTGCTTTGCTTTCCATATTGACATGTTTTGCAGTTTGAAATATTATTGTCAAGTTCAGGAAGATCATTTGACATTTCCTTTGATTTCATTTGCAGCAGCCCCTGATAATGATAATGTCCGAGCCTTTCGTGGCATAACTCGTTGATATTTTCTTTAATTTTAAAGGAAGTGTGCTCCTCCTCTAATAAATTTAGAGCAAAACTTTTCCCTTTCATTTTTATTTTGAAAATATCTTTACCATTTGCGTCTTTAATTAAATAGCATTTGTCTTCAAATACAACTTTATTTCCCATTTCAATTAGCTGACCAACACTTAACAAATTTTGATCAATTTTAGAAACATATAACACATCAAAAATGAATTTTGTACCTGAACTAGTTGAGATTGCAACTGTTCCTTTTCCTTTTACAGCTATATACTTGCCGTTTTCAACTCGAACCTTCGATGAATTTGTGCTTCTTAGCTCCTGAAATAGATCTTTATTATATGTCATGTGGTTTGTACAACCACTGTCTATAAGCCAGCTCTCATTTGATTCAATGGTAGAGAAACATGTAGCAACAAACAAATGATCCTCCTCCTCTTGATCAGCGGTCTTTGCCTCTTCATCACTTTGCTGAATTTTGTTTCTACAAATAACAGCTTCATGCCCCCATTTGATTACATCTGCTGCACTTAGCATCGGGTCTCTTCCAACATCTAAATGGAGGATGACCTTTCTTTCCACAATGTTGACATGGTGGATAAGTTCGCTTTTGAATTTTGTTCTTTGCCTTTGCATACGCATATGCTGTACTTGCTCCATTTTCTTCCATATCCTCCTCATTTTTACTTTTGGCTATATTATGATGCTTAGCTGCTAAAGCTCCTTCTGTGACTATATCCTCTCTCATTATTCTTCTTTGTTCTTGTGCTTGCAATGCATTTAGCAATTCTATCAATGAAATCTTTGATAAATCCCTTGTGTACTCCAAGGTTGTGACGGTTGCTTCATACCTTTCAGGCACAGTGACAAGAATTTTCTCATCAATTCTGGAGTCAGTAAATTCTGATCCAAGAAGCCTCACTTTATTTGCAATATTAAAAAGTCGGTCGGAGTAATCTTTGATCGTCTCAGAATCTTTCATCAGTTGAAGCTCAAATTCTCTGATCAAGTTCATTACCTGCATACCTTTGATTCTTTCATCCCCTTCATACTCCTTTTTTAGATAATCTCATCTCTTTTGCTGTCTTTAAGGACATGAGGCGAGTGAAAATAGTAGATGTGACAGCAGCAAACAAGCATGCATTAGCCTTTGATTTCTTTGTTTTTCTTTCTTTATGCACTTTTATTTGTGCCAAAGTTGGATTGTTTGGAAGCATAGGAATTTCCAGGTCCTCTTCTAGTGCTTCCCATAGATCCAAAGCTTCTAAGTATGTCTCCATACGCACACTGCCCAAATCTGGTAGTTGTTTCCATCGAACACTGATGGAGCAAACGAAGACAGACTAGTTTCAGTCTCCATAGTTTTAAATTTTTAAGCACAGATCCCTTAAGAAGATGGCTCCGATACCAATTGATCCTAAAATTATGCCAGGATAGCAGCTGATAGTACTAAGAAAAAGTAAACAACTTGAAAAATTCAACGATATGATAAAAGGCCGTCCTAAACACAATATTCAACAACTATAATAAATAGGCCTAAAAGGAGTGTTGTTATGCCTGCAAGATATAGAGCATGAATCACAATATGGAATCTTAGTTGCAACAATGCATGCATGGCTGCACATCATGACAAAATAGAAATATCCTTGCTGTTCTTGTTTTCAGAATATGTTAAATTTGTTATCAATTAGTTACAACTTTTCATTTAGCCATCTGTGTAATGCCTCTTGGCAACCTAGGATTCACTACCTTGTAACAGCTTCTCTTTATATGAGACGGCAAGTTGAAATGAAGGAACAATTATTTCTGCATTCTTCTTTTCTACAAAAATCATTCTTCTTCTTTCTTCATTTCTTTGCTCCGCTCCTCAGAAATTCTTTCTCTTTTGTTGCATACAACATTCAAGGAGTTAGTTGCTTTCACAAAATCTGTGAACTTTTAAACATCTTTTTCATCTAATGCCTCAGTTAAATTCTGTTGACAAAAGGAAATTATTTCATAGAAGAATGATGTATAAAAACAGTGTCAAAGGAAATTATTTCATAGAAGAATGATGTATAAAAACAGTTCTATTGATCATGTGAAATGGTGTTGCATATAAGGGTACTTTATGAACAATCAACAAATCAATCAATGCACTGAATGATAATTTTGTTAAGTTGCAATGTTTGTGAAAGCAAAATGAAAAAAAGACATGAATAACGTGAATTGAGCTCAGTGAACTTACAGATAAAAGTTGTATTCACGTGTGCCTGAAAAGGTTGGATCTAGTTCCTGTAGACAGAGTAACAGTTGGTTCAGGAATAATTTCTGTAGATCCATGGATGCAGACTTTTAGATTCATTCACTAAGAAAACGCAGCATATATTGACATGATATCGCTCCAATGCATTGCTGATCCTCCAACATTTCCTCGACAAAGTTGACAAACGCCAGCGTTAAGTAGAATGCTCTTAACACTATACTTGGGTAGATTGTTATTGATTGACTGCCTTGCTATATCTTAGCATCTCAATGGCCTTTGGATATGCCTGACAAAATATAGTTTGTACTTTGTACATACATATCATGCCTACTTATAACGAAAGCTGTGTGATTTCTGGATATATATTTTACACAATTTAGAACTTACAGCATTCTCTTACTATACCATAGGTAATCCGTAACGAGGGTGCAAAAAAAATGAAGATGCCCTTTCCAGTTTAGCATTTTGTTTGTAAAGTACTAGGGTAAGAGATCCAAAACCAGGATCCTCCATCTCATCAAAAATACTACAGGGATACATATTGTATCATCTTAAAATTTGCTAATGATAATCTTGAACCATTGTTCACTATTACTGATAACAGCACAAAATAACTAGGTAAACAACACACGGCTTACTGCTTGTACTTAAAATTTCTTCTTATGAAAGGTGATGATGATTCAGAAAGCTAAAGTTTTACTTGCCAACAAAGATTTTGCTTACAAACACAAACCATATTTTTGAATTGCACCTAGACAGAAAAAGAAAATAAGAAATGGACCGACAACATCATCGATTTACAGAATGATTCACCAAGAACACAAACCAACTTACACATTAAAGTTTGTATATAGAATCATTCAATTCCATCGTTTTACAATTTGATCTACGGAAGATTTGCACTGCAAATCATTAATAGTTTGAATCAAATGCTATGAAGCGTTAATCCATTGTAATCCGATTAACTATAATTATGTACTTGTTAACGAATTTCGTCCTTAACCCCAAAATATTCATGGAAAGGGAACATTGGTTAATGAAAGATTTTGGAGAGCTTTGGTTAACCCCATCGGGTGTAACGACACTTGATCGGGTTAAGGCTTAAGAGGAGTGAGTAAGGAGGCTTAGGTCTATGATTAGCACGATTATGTTGATGTCACATGTTCTTGAGGTCAATTTATGTAACAATTGTATGTAAAAATAAAAATCGAGAATCTGAGTGCTTATGGAATTTGAAACAAGTTATGATTAAAATAAATCACAAGTGCTTAGAAATTCCAAGGCAATCCATAATTTAAGACAACTTTGTTGTATTCCATATAATAGTTGAACGTACAAAGTCCTATATTCAATAGTACATTTGACACTAAAATCCAAAAATTGATTTAGGATTACAAAGTTAAAAATGTAAGTGATGAGAAAAGAGTGATTCGCCCCTTCTCCCATACCCTTAGATCCGTATTTACAGGGGTAGAAGTACGGCATAGCGGCTTAACCTCAGTATGCATGAATTTCGACAATATCAAGGCCGCATGGCAGTAGGCCTTCCTCGATGATGACATTCGACATTCCTTGGAAAATAATAAAACTTCAGCACCGTCTCAATAGTAAAGACATCCGATGTCAATGACTTCCAGCATCGATGACTTCTTCTATGACGATCAACGCTCTTAATTAGCAGGTGGTGGCATCAGTTTGAAGCGACATTAGTATGAAGCAGCATTGGTAAGAAGCGGCATAATAACTTCCGTGGATATTGATGACTTCCTGTAGCATTTATAGTTATGTGGTGTTTTTTAAGGATTGATGAAGTGTGTCATCAATAAGCGACGACATTGATAAGTGGCGATATTAGCAATCATCAGCATTGATAACAAGCGGCACTGATAGCAGGCAACATTGGCAGCAGGCGATATTGATAACAGACGGCATTGATAACAGACGGCGTTGTTAATAGGAGGCATTAATGATAAGCACCATTAATAAGAGACGGTATTGATTCTTCTGGCTATATAGAAGAAGTGCTCCATTAATGAAATACAGCATTAATGTGGTGTGACATCAATGCTATATCATGTTGTTATAACATCGATAGCTTTTGGCAAAGAGCTTTCCAATATCGTCATTCCTTCACTAACAAAAGGCATTGTTTTCAATTTCTTTGGCACGATATCATTCATTTAACCTTATAAGCGGTATGAGGCATTAATGGCATTCGGTATTGCCGGTGTCATTGATGACCTATGACATGCCCTATTATTCTTTATTGATGAGGGGCAGCGACGTAGGCCTTCAGCGCTGGCTCATTACCATTCTTTCGGCATCGGTTATTTTTTTGAGAGAAATGTGTGATTCTCCAAAGTAGAGAAGAGCATACATGTGTGTGTTTCACTGTAAACAAAGGTGTTGCCAACATGCATGACAGATAACTAATCATAATATAAAAAAAAATGAAAAAGACTCGGGTACAACTAGAATAAGCTCTAACAAGGTCACCGCCCATTACACCTCATTATCGAGCTCCAATACGAGCACTGCCCGTAATGAGGTGTTAAACCAAAAAAAACCATGAAGCAACTCAGTGTGGTTGATATCAGTAGACAGCTCCAGCTGAGAGGGAGACGCCTTGGCGCAAACTCGAAAAATCTAGAATGAACGTCTCACTGCAAATGTGAATGATCCAGAATAAAGTATGTCACTCTATAGATGTGGAAGAACCGAAAAGAACGCGTCACTGCAAATGCGAATGATCCAAAATGAAGAGCACCACACTGCAGACGCAGAAGAACTAAGAATAACTTCTCACTGCAAACGCGGAAGATCCAGAATGAAAGTCTTGCTATAATCCTGTTAACAGCAATCCTGAGAACCTACAAATAGAAATCTAGGGTCATTTCTGGCCTAAACCTGTATTTGTTAATGGAACTAAAGAAAATTATGAGAATAATACATATATATATATATATATATATGTATTAATGAAGTAAAAGTAATAATACTATAGCTAAAATTATAAAACGAAATAGCAACAAAAATTAGAATCAAACTAAAAAAGAATCCAAGCACATTATGTAACATCTTAACCAACACTGAAAATGTAAAAAAGAGATATCAAATCAAAAAGGTAAAAGTTAACAAAATAGAAAGTTAAATCCTGTAAACTAAAACAATTTTAAAAATTATCCTTATGCTCTTTTAATCAAAATGACATTATAATAATCAGTGAAATCATCATTCAAATTAGAAAAATGTTAACGCTATAATTATTAATGTTAAAAATATCGTTATTATGTTTAAATACCTTAATGCTATTACTAACCTTTTTAAGATATTCTTTGAAATGATTATTTTTAGCTAATCTATATTTAGGATTTGAGATCCAATTAAAACAAAGTGATTATATTATAAAAATCAATTTATTAAAATGATTATTATTATTATTAAAAAATCTCTGGTTTCTCTTAAAACTAAATATACCAACAAATTATAATGAATAAAGTACCAAGTCAAATTCTATTTTCCTTTTTAAACTTAAATCTTAAATTGTTCCAATAATAATCGCAATCAATAACTTTAGTTGTAAGACTAAAGTTAAAGATTTTGAGAGTATTATTCAGAATGTAGTAAGTATCCATGCAATTATTATACACATGTTTAATATCTTCAAAATACAGATTACAAAAAGAATATTTATTATCAATTTGCATATTTTTTTCTTTTTGTAAATTCAATGGTATTAAATTTTCCATGCATGATTAACCATAAATGAATTTTAGATTTAGGATGAGCATTTGTTCTCCAAATAATATCATTCCCAGTTAATATTATCATCTTCATTATCAATATTATATAAATTCAACCTAGCATAACGCAAAAAAGCTGCCTAAGAGTTGTACCTTCTAAAATTCTATTAAAGTTAAAATTCCAAAGGGGATCATTATCTAGAGAAAATACATCCAAAATTAAAGCATTCTTAAAGTTACAAATTTCGTAAAGCTCTTTAAATTCTATCCTAAGAGGAATAACATAAATCTAACAATCATTCCAAAAAGATGTATTATTTCCGAAATGAATAATTGTATTGGTGCTAAGGTTAAAAATCTCATGCATTTTAAAATTGATTTTCAAAAATTAGATAACTTACTAATAATTGTAGGTATAATTTGATATAAATTATTACTGCCATTATGATAATGTTTAGAAATAATTTCTTTCCAGGTAGAATTATCATTTATATCCTTAAATTTTCATAACTACTTCCTAATAAAGATAAATTCATGTTATGTAAATTAATAACTCCTCAACCACCTTCCTTTTTTGATTTACAAATTGTTTCCCAATTGACTAAACATTTAAGACTAATGTTGGCATTATCATTACTCTATAAGAAATCAGTTCTTATTTTATCAATTTTATTAATCATCCAATCTGGAAAAAGATGCATAGGCATCCAATAGATCGGAAGAGCAGATAAAACAGAGTTGATAAGAACTAATCTACCACCTCTCGACAAAAACCTCATGTTCCAATTAAAAATTCTATTTTTAATCTAATCTATTATGATTAACCAGTCATCATGCTTAAGTTTAGTTGATCTAATCGAAAAACCAAGATAATAAAAAGGAAAAGTCATAGTTTTACAACTAAGTGTATTTGCAACTAAATCTTCAACCTTATCAACGTCATTTATACTAAAACAGAACATTTATCAAAATTAATTTTTAGCCCTGAAAGAAGTTTAAAACTGTATAAAATAAATTTGAGAGTAATGATATGATTAGGCAAATGAGAAGTAAATAGTAAGGTATCGTCCGCAAATTGAAGAATAGAGAGACCATTGCAAAAGATTTCACTACCAATTTTCCCCAAACATCCATTACCGACCTTTTTTTAATTATCATAGCAAAAACATCAGCGTCTAAGTTAAAACAGAAGAGGCGATAAAGAATCATCCTGCCTTCCTCATTTAAATTGAATTTTATTCTATAAAATACCATTATACTAGAATTACCAGTTTTAAGCAAAGTCATAATCCAACCAATCCATTTGCGACCAAAACCTCTAGCCCATTACACATTTATTAAAAAATTCTCAATCAACTGATTCAAAAGCTTTCACAAAGTCTAGTTTTAGCAGAGCACATATAATATTATTTTTACAACAATGATTAAGTATTCTTGAACAGCAGCCACTCCATCAGTGATATTTCTACCTTTAATGAAAGCAATTTGTAAATAATCAATTAGATCATTCAATCTTGTGTTAAGTCTATTAGTTAAAACTTTTGAAATAATTTTAACATAACAGTTAATTAAAGAAATAGATCTAAAATCTTTTAAATTATTAGCACCAATTTTATTGTGTAATAAAATTATGTTTGCAAAATTAAATCTTCCTAATTGTAATTTCCCATTATAAAAATTATTAAACAATCTAATTAAATCAAATTTTAAAACATTCTAAAATATTTTGTAAAATAAAATAGGATCGGGGCCTGGAGCTTTATTACTAGGCATGCCATTAATAGCCTTCAAGATTTTTTCTTCAGAAAAAGGATTATCTAACACAGAAAGGTCAATCCTAGAATTAATAGGATAAATATCATTCAATCTAACGTTAATTCTATGTTTATTTTTAGTACAAAAAATATCTCTATAATAATCAGTAAATGCCTTATTGAGATCCCTTTAATCAACCAATTCTACATTGTTCATAAAAATAAAATTTATCATGAAACTACGTTTTCTACGATCATGAAAAAAAAAAGTATTATTATCACCTTCATTAATCCAATGAATTCTAGATCTCCGTTTCCACATAACCTCTTCTTTTTCTAAAATTGAATTAAGCTCTTCTTTTAAATTAGCAAGACCGTTACGGTCACCTCGATTTAGTTATCTATTTTCTTCTATCATGTTAATATTAAGCATTTCAAAATGAATGTTTAATTTTAATACTACCAAGAACATTCTTACTCCAAATTTTAAGAAAGTTTCTACGACCCATAAGCTTTAAAGCAATTTTTTTATAGAATTATCTGTATTTCTGATATATAAAAATTCATCGAAATCAAATATTTTTAATTAGATTTGACAATTTGGATTCTAATAACCACATTTATTCGAATTTAAAAGTTATTAACATAATTTTATGATGATCACACGTAAGAATTATGAGGCACTGTAACAAGTGTAAGGCAAACTAGAAACTCAACAAATAGAAAATTTATCCTCAATTTCGTCACTTACAAAAAATTATCTAAAAGGGTCATTGAAAGGGACTCTCTAGTATTACTCCAAGTAAATTCTCTATTAGTAAGAGGAATTTCAATCAAATTGAATTAATAATAAATTGATCAAACTCTTCCATAGAAGAGAAATCACCTTCCCATAGGGAACGATCTCCTAGAAATCGCGTAACATTGAAATCAGCCCTCATATTCCAAGACCCAAGAGCTAATGATCTAAATTCTATACATTCATTCCATAGAACCCAACGATCAATTTTTGAGTTTGATCCATTAACATTAGATATATTCAAAATAGAGTTGTCACTAAGCTTGACGAGAATAATATGCAAAGAATATTGCTTAGAAATACAATGAAGAAGTTTAAAAGAATTTTCCCTCCACCCTATAAGTAAAGCCCCAAAAGCTCCAACAGAAGGTGAGCAAGCCTAATTCCTAAAGTAATAACCACCTAATCTTCTATAAAAATGAATATCCGGACACTCTATTTTAGTTTCCTGTAAGAGTGCAATATCAATAAAATTATCCTTAAAAAATGCTCTAATTTTATGACATTTATTTAAATCGTGCGTACCTTTAATATTCCAACTAATAATCCTCATAAACCAACAGGTCTATCCCTCTCAGTTTCCCTACTTCTTATATATATAAGCAGTATCTAATTAAACATAAAAAAATAAAAGCAGTATCTCTAGCTTACTGTAATGACCTTGAATTTTAAGTAGCATTATTCAGGATATTTAATTGGATAAATTAAATAGAATAATATGAATAATTATAAAGATGAGATCAATAAATCCTATGGATGTCTCTAAATGAATGAACTAAAATAAGACTTGACTAAATTTAGACAGAGGAATTTCCTAAGGGTAAACTTGAAAATAGACTACATTTCTTCCTCTACTTTAATAAAATTTCACTTTCTCATTCATAACTTCTCACCTGGTCGGACATTAAAAAACTCCAGGAAGAGTTTAAATTGAAGAATAAGCTAAGGAGTTAAACCTAGGAAAGTTTATCATTCTCCAATCAACTAATCAAGGTGAATAATCATGTTCATCATCTCGCTTTTTTCATGTTTGGATTGGTTAAGGATTATATCTGATTCATGTTTGTGATTTTGGTTAGGATATAACCATTTAATCCTTTGTTTGGATAAGCATGGGTGTTTTAAAATGTTAGTGGGCTAATTAACACATTTTCATCCGGTTTTGCTTAAATTTCGAGTTGTTTTGATCTTTATATGCTTTGAAATTTTAACATGTTGAAGTATATGATTTGTCAGATTTTTAATGATTTTTGAGGATTTTTCCTTAGTGATTTACTAAAGTAATTAAATTATTTAAGCCCATGGGCTAAATTGAAAATTTGCTTCCAAAATTACTCAAATTTGAAAGGAAATTGCTTTTGGAAATATTTGAGGAAGAAGTACAATGTTTTGAGAGAAAAATTGACTTTTGTATACTTTTACTATTTGGAAGTACATGAGAATGTTCCTCGGCCAATCAAAATTAGACAAACAAGACAAAAACATCAGTTCAATGGACCCATTCTGCTTTTGACTCAACAAGCCTGCCTTTACCCTTTTGACAAAGTCGAAATGTACTTTTCGCTTAAGATGGAAGGTAAACAGTTACACCTCGCCAAAGTCGAAAGGTAAGCACGGTGTCCAAGGGAAGATGGGTGAAGGGATAGGGAGGCTGCTTCTTTTGCTTTTGGATAGAAATATAATTGCTTTCGAATTTGTTTAAGGGCGATCCTTTGACTCTAACATTCTATAAGAGATTAAATTTTTTATGTATTTAAGAAGGGGTTTCGAATGGGCTCTCCAAAAGCTTAAACCTTCAAGGGTACTGTTTTAAAATGTTTTCGGAAAAGGTGTTTTAATATCTTTCGACAAAGCCGAAGGGTTAACCTTCCGACAAGGTCGGAAGTATATTTTCGAAGGGTTGGCCCAACCAAATCTTCATTGTTTTTGAATGATTGCGAAATGCGACGACCCACATTTCGAAAGATTTAAATCAATGATAGGCCACACATGTCTGACTTAAACAATCCGGGATATAGATAATCAATGGGGTTAATAAGAAAAATAAGAAAAGAAAAGGCAAACAAATACACAATCTTACAGCGAAAACGATAAAATAAAACAGTCAAATAACAGTTCATGAAGTTGCTTACTGTACATTTGATTATAATCTATACACATTTATCAGAGTTATATATATCAGGGATAAATAATCAATACAGTAGAATAGCATGATGTAGGGGATAATGATAATAACAATATACCAATTCTTCGTCTTCGTCCTCCAGAGAATAATTTCAATATGCTAAAAAAACTCAGGATCGACCCGAGCGTAATGAAAAAACAAACACTTAAGTCATGACTAAAATACTCTTATTTAAGTCAAATTAATATCACGAATTATGAGTGCAATAACATAAGAGATGTTACGGGTTTTGTCATCTTCTAAGGATCTGTCAAACTATCAATATATAATAGTATACGCTACAATAGGTAATGTCTATTAGTAAAAAATATCAAAATAGCATTAAGTTTTACATTGATCCACCTTAACACATTTTTTACAGTTTTAAACCAAAGTCGTAATGGGCTTGTATAGGAATAAATTTGACAAGACGTGTGAGGCAATGCCCAAGATAGGATTCTATCAGTTTACCCTTTATGGTTAGTCTTAACCCATCCGTGGTCGACCGCAAGAATCAATCCAAACAAAAGGTGCAACCATCGAGTCAAAAATCACAATAGTAATACGAGTGATCAACGTCGCTAGAGGTAGCTAACCTTATTGATCGGACATAGGCTCTTGTTTTAGTCATTTTAATTATGACACAAGTGTCAAGGCTATCCATCATCGTTCTCTTACTTCATACCAATAAACGTCGCCAATTCAACCACTATATTTTCGATATTATCCGCCGCGTACACAGTTGTCAAAGTGGTTCAATATTGGCAGAGAGTATGTCAATAAGAGGTCACGGTCTCTTTAACAATCAAACGTCATTTTACACACCGGTTGGTTTTTTATGTTTTAAAAACAATTCATATTTGATATCAAAATATTAGATTCACTTCAAATCAAATCCATTTCGAAATCATCATATTCGCTTCAAAACCATATTTTTACTTCAAATGTTAATTCAACTCGATGTATCGATTTCACTTCGAAACTTGATTTGAATTACATTTTTGGTTATAATTCAATTTAACCCAATTCGCATTTAAATCCAAGATTTAAATATAAACATTCTACCCTTTTAACCAGTTTGAATTTTTAGAAAATGGTTTAAATAGTTTTAAAAAAAATAGGTAAATAGTTCAAATAGTTTAATAGAAAATTGTTTGAGTATTAAAAATGATTTATATAGTAAAATTGTTTGAAAAAACAAAATAATTTGAATATTTAAAGAATATAGTTTTAAATCGTTTATACTAAAAATATTCATTTAAAAACAGTTTCAAAGTCAAACAGTTTCACTTTCCAAATTTCCAATTCAAATCAGTTCCAATTTCCATTTCGATTCAATCGATTCAATTTCAATTTCAAGTCGAATTTTATTCGATTCCAAATTCATTTCAATTCCACTTCCAAGTTAAACCATTTCAATTTATTTCCGAGTTCAATTTTCAAAATATCGATACAAACACTTATATCAAATTTTCCTTCAATATCCAATTTAAAATCCAAATCTTCAGATATGATTTAAATCCGAGCTCAATTTCGAAATATATTTTATATCACTTTTCTTAGCAATACAAAGTTCGAATAAAAGTCAAATCTTTAAAAAAAATTCTAAAATTCACATCATATTTCGATTATAGCTTTAAAAATTTCAACTTCGATTACTTAAAATATTTCGTTTACCAAATTTAAATTTCAACATTCCGAGTTCTAATTCGAATTTAATTCAATTTCCATAAATTCAAAATTTTTTCATAAAACCAAAATCATTTCAATAATTTCAAATCAAAATTTTAAAATCATTTAATTTAACCTATCCGGTGTCCGTATATAATTCTCTATCTTATGGCTTAGTAAATCAATTATTTCAGTTTAATTCCAGGGATGGATATATATCATTTCAATCTAAAATAAATGCCATAGGTATATGTCATTTCAACCTATTTCTTAATTTATTCGAAATAATCCAGTTTACAGTTTTATACACTGTAAACAACATACAAGGTGATAAAAGGATATATTAACATAAATAAAGATCCAAAATATAAATCAAATTTCATCCATCATCTTCCATCATCCAAACAGTCAATAATCACAGCAATCAACTAATTATCAATAACTTGAGGATTTTACTAACAGTTAAATCCTAATTCAATTTTAACTATCAATCTAAATTCTATCCATTTATTCAGATGTCACTTAAATTTCAAACTAAATTTATCCAATAACCATCAATAAATTTTAATTACTTCATGATATAAATTTTACTAACATAAAAATATAATAGTAAAACGTGAGCGTAAAAGCACTCACCTTTCATTTGAATCTGGAAATATTTTTAGCTAAACTAATTCCAACTTGATTCGGTGCCATAAACGACGTCGGTGCGAATTCACATCAACTCGTTCTCCCCGAATTGAACATCGTATGGAGAAGTTACGTGATAATTGATATAATGATAAAAATTACAAACATACTTAACAATTTAACTATGAAATTAAAATTTAATCATTGTCGTTACCTACTCTTCCTCGTCTAGATTCACGCGAGAACCCACCAGTATCTTCTTCCTCCATCGTGCGTAGACCGACCTAACCAAAACCCTAGAACGACAAACACTGATCGACGAACTCTTTCACTGCTGCAGCACGAAAGTGCTGCGACTCGGCCTGCATCCATCGACCATCCCACCACTCAATTCCTCTGGCATCGCTGCCTCAACACGTGCGAACGCGCACTTCCTCCACGCGATCGACGCCAGCGACCAGACATCCCCCGACCGCCGCGCCCACGCTCTGCGCCTCACTCCTCAATGCCGCCACCCTTTTTATCGTCGTAGTCGCCTGATCAAGGCTCGAAACCCCTTAGCATACAAAACCCTAAGTGATCGTGCCGCCTTCGATCAATCGTGGCCTTCGCGCGCTACCCGACGTCGCGACCATCCTATAATATTTTTTTATATGAGATTAATTTCTTTTTCTTATTGCTGTCGTTCGTTTTTTGTCTTCATATGGGAGGGTGCGATTAGAAGAAAGGGGGAGGATACGGGCGGAAAAGAGGGAAAACGTGGGTCCGAACGATATTTTTTTCTTATGTTATATTATAATATTTTGAAAATATCTAATTTGATCGACCCACGAAGTCACGAACTCCAAACAAAACGTGTTGTTTGACATTTATAATGTTTTACCCTTATTCCAAACATAATGGAACTGGTTTCAAAAGCCAATTCGATCCAATGCAGAAGATAAGTTTTCAAGTCGAATTATTAAATTAAATTCTAAAATTAAATTCTACGCGTTTCAACTCGCACGGCCAAACGACAAGTCCGGTCGCTACGAAACATGAAATCCCACAAATAATTCACTGTTACGGATCCGATAAAACTGCTTTCATCAAAATCCGAGACAGTAACCAAAATGGCTATAAATAAAATATACAATTTCCAACTTTTAATTATCCACTTAAAAGTCAAACTTTTGGATGCTAACTCCCTTCATTCATACTTGGATAAAATTTAGATCGATTTTCAATACCATTTTTATTCACAAAAATTAAAGATACAATTATATACAAAATTCCAATGTTAAATTTAAACAATTTGATACATCAATAGTAATAACTCATTAAATTTTATTTTTAACCATTTTTACTCAATAGTTATATCAAATCCTAAAATTTAAAACAGTTAAAAATACAGTTCGTTACATGAAAGGTTTTGATTTCGAAAGGTTTTGATTTCAAAAGGTTTTGAAGGATTATCTTCAATGATCGCGAAAGATTTGATTTCGAAAGGTTCAAAAGCTTTTGAAGGAGTTATCTTCAATGATTGTGAAAGGTTTAATTTGAAAAGGTTTTGAAGGGGTTATCTTCAATGATTGCGAAAGGTTTTGATTTCGAAAGGTTTTGAAGGGGTTATCTTCAATGATGCTCTTAAAAGGAAGGTTTTCGAAGGAACTAACTTCGAAGGGTTCTTTGCTTTCGAATAGGACATCATTCGAAGGATTTTAAACGGCTGTGTTTAGCTATTTTCCTTAAGTAAAATTTTGCTAATTTGAAGGGGTTACATTGAAGGTTTGTAACATAAAATACTTATTTTGTTTGAACGTGTAAAGGGGAGCCTTATATAAATTTGATATTATTAAACAAGGGGACACCAATGTGGGATTATTGATTTCGATACATAGTTTGGGGTTACAAATAGAAATATGCTTTTGAAATTATATATTGGAGCTATCAATGTTTTTTAGTTTAATTTAACATAATTGGGGCTACCAATGGGAATAGGTTAAATAGGTGGTATACTTGGGAAAAATAATTAATCATTGGGATCACGATATTTTAATTGGCCAAGTGATGGGTTCTTGGTTAACGTAGAAAAACCATGTAATGTGCAATGGATAGCCCACATCAAATTTCTAAAATAAAGAATGTTTTGTCAGGTGTGGTTAGCCTCGGGATTTGGCACCCTAGGGTTCATAGTCAGCCCTAGGGAAAATATAGAGCGTGTGTTGGATGTCCCATACAAACTTTTATAAAACAATGTACGATGGATAATCTGCATTTATTTTGAATGGATTTGGGATGGATAGTCCTATTAAATCATGACGGATGGTCATTTTAAAAATTTTAGAGGGGAACTCTAATAAATTGATTTTAGATGAGAAATCTAATAAATTGCTTTTAGATGAGATATCTAATAAATGGGTGAATGTGATATCCAATACATGATTTATGGCTTTATTTCATATTATACTAAGACTAATCATTTTGGGTGAAAGGGCATAGTACATGATTTGCATGTTTTATTTTGGATAATAGTAAAGGGAAAACCCGTTACGCTAAGCGGCGTGCTCTCACTAGATATCTATTTATGATAAGAGATAATATGGGATTATTCATACCGGACTTATTGTCTGTCTCGACGTTTGTGTTTCTCCACAAACTCTCGGGTGCTCAAAATTAATTTGAATAGTCTAAGAGTGGGAGACTTTCAGATTTTTGGACGAATAAGCTTCCGCAAACGTGCAGGAGGCAGTATTAGCTATATAGGAGCTATTTTGTGTATTCCACTGTGATGTACTAAGAAAGGTAAAATTCGTAGTTATTAGTTCTCTGATCATCATAAGGGAACATCTTCATATGTCGCTCTTATCGTATTTTGTACACGTATATGTGATCCGAACGAGGTTAACGTCTGAGATTATGTAATTAAATCTTAAATTGAAAATCATAAGAAATTATAAATTTTATTTTATTGAAGTTTAAAATTTTTCATATTCTTGCATTTCTGTGTTGCCAATACTTTCAAGATTCTGATTTCGGCCATTCAGAAATAACACCTATAGATGACTGCAGCATCCGTAGTAGTTAATTTTGAGCCTTCGGAAGCGGGATGTTACAAGTTGGTATCAGAGCATGGTTTATGTACTTAGAAGGAATTTAAACCTTAAAATATTTTTAAAGCATAATCTAATGAATATAAAATATAATTGGGCTTGGGTAAGCTTTATAGTAACATATGTGTACTTTGCTATAAATACCTAAATATGTATTCCCCACTCTCTTAGATTGTTCTTCTGTATCTTAACAAAATTGGATTTAGGTAGTAGGGAAGTAAGATATGAAGGCGGAAAACGGAAGAGTGAATCAAGGTGGGAGACGCACCGTAACAAGTGAAAATGTTTGACCCAATACTAGGAGCAACTAGGGTCGATGGAAAAATGCAAACCCAGATGCAAATGCTAATGTTGGTGTTGAGATTCCTGTAGAATATGCTAGTGTAAGATTTTTATTTGATGATAATAAACATATACATATATATATTCATTTAAATGTATTTGTTGTTGTACTATTTTATTTTTCACATAATTAAATAAATATGTGTTGAATAAAATAAATAACTCGGAATTCATATTTAAACAATTGTTTTATTACAAATTTAAATAGTACAAATTTGAGCTCTCACTACATTTACACATTTAAAATACAATTTCAGTTACAAAACATTTTCACTTTACAATTTTCTCCTCACTACATAAGTCACTCAACACTCTATTTGATCTTCAACCTTGTTCCATCCTGAATCCAGCATCTGAGCTATATGCAAAATAAACACTGACGCAGTAAAATTGAAAAAGAAATTATTTTGCAGTGTACAATAAAATGTATGTTGTGAAAATATTATTTTCCTCAGTTATTTGGGTTGTTCATCATCATTTTCTTTTAATTCATCTTACACGAACAACTTGTGACATGCACAGTATATCAATGTACATGTCACAAGGCCGTACATACCGATATACACTTGCGTGTAAAAATTGTAGGGACGGGTGAGCACAAGATCAAACCTGAGCCTACGCTGGATTCAATTTAGGTGCAAATGAATCTCGAGCAAAACAAAGTCACAAAGTTTCAAATGCATAAGGGCCTGCACATACACATGTGTACACGTACACATGTGCATTACCTCAGCATCTCAAATTTCAACAAAGCATACAATAGAGGCATAAAAATTCAAGTCCACCCAAACCAGACTTGACTTCAACATGACCATAGTCAGAAAGTTCAAGTGCACCAAATCAGAAACAAAACCAATATATA
Source organism: Allium cepa (assembly GCA_030765085.1). Classification (NCBI taxonomy): domain Eukaryota; kingdom Viridiplantae; phylum Streptophyta; class Magnoliopsida; order Asparagales; family Amaryllidaceae; genus Allium; species Allium cepa. Next base: position 659,956,627 of record CM060938.1, on the reverse strand, counting down.
CACCAAAATACAACAACAAAGCAACTGGTGCACTAGGTGTGAAGGCAACACAGAGAAACCCAAAGTGCATACCAGTTCAGATCATAGGGAACCTAAGACAAGACATCAGGTGCAAAACAAAAGGGATGCAACAAAAACCAGGCTCATAAGGATCATGACAGCAATCACTCATGTACATGTAAGGCAACCGGTCTCAACTCAACAAACATGAATACAAAACAAGCTTCAAGAATTCAAAACAAAACAAAAACAAATGGCATGAACTCAAATAAACCAGTTCACAATGATATGCAGACCATATCAGAATAAAGGCTGTTTCAAATACAAGACCACTTCAAAATTCAACATGAAATTGAACCAAAAACCAGATTTCAAGAAGTGACAACAAAATGCACAACTTGGGAATGATAACAACTTGAAGTACACATACTTCAACATATAACAAAACTGAACACCACCACACTGAAACATAAGCCAATGCACATGAACCAGAGGAAACAATCTCACCATACTTGTGGAACAAGACCACTAAATCATACATGTACAAAGAAGCAATGGAATTCAGCATGAATGCAAATCCACACATGTAACCAGTCAAAGATCAAAATGAAATGCCAGACCACAATGCACCAGATCAGTGAAGCAACAAGCAAAGTGACATATGTATGCACATATGCATATAAGTACATACACATATATCAGGTCAGAGGCGTGAACAACCAGATTGCAGACTCAAAGCAACATGAAGACAAGACCAATGAAGACTATATCCATATGAAACAGGACAACAGCTCTACATATGTACAAGTTTATATGCAGTGACAAATATATATAGTTTAAATGTTTTAAAATAGTGAAGCAACATGTATATACATATGCAACAGTGTGGAATACAAGGCTACCAAGTCCAGTTATTAACAGCAGCAGTTTTGAACATTTTAACGAGGGAATATATTCGAGATATATAAATGTAGTCGAAGTAACAAAATAAAAGCAGTTCGATGAGTCAAGGCCAAGATAAAAATAAACAGGGGTCAAACATATTCGAAGATATTTCAAATTCGTATGTATACGAACATGATGAACAAGTCAGAGCGGAAAGGAATTGAACAAGTCGAAGTCAAGTTTATCTCAAAATTCACGATGCCAAAGTCATAGCATAAAACTACGGAACCAAAATTCAAATACATTAGAGAAAATAATGGAACCGGCTCAAGAAATTCAAATTCATCAATTACGGAACAAGTCAGCAAATAACACCATCGTTCGATTAAAAAATCATGGCCAAGAAAAACTCATCGGAGAATTCAATTGAGAAATATACGAACGAAAATTAGGGGTTTCAATCCCTATAAATACCCATAATCATCATTGGCAATTAAGCGTTCGAGTTCAAGCAAAATCAGATAGCAAGTATCAATCCAGAACTTGAATCGAGTTCGAGCTTAAGTAAATAAACAGAGCATAAAGTCGAGCATAAGAAAAATCAAAAGGGGCAAAAGTCTCATACCGATTCTACTCCAAGTCGAACTCGACCTTGAAACAAGCATAAGCGAATTGAAGCAAGCGAAGCGAATTGAAGAACGAAAGACAATCAATTTAAACTCCAAGCGGCGGCTTCAAGGAAATCAACAAAACCCTAATTTTGAAAGGGGAATACAGGGAATCGGCCGAAGTAAAGTAATGAAATGAAACAAAGGGGAGATAGTTTTTTCTCTAATTATTTGTAGGCCGGTCTTTAATATTACTATTAGGCTAAAATTAGAAAATAGGGTTTTTTTTAAGTTTTTTTTCAACTGTAATTTTCTTTTTTAAACTGTATAACTTTCTAGTCGTGTGACTAGGTTACGAACTACGATGGTATAGTTCAAGAATTCGCAACTCAGTGCTAAGTTGTGGTAGGGGTTTAAGTGTAGAGTTAGGTTAGTCATTAGGGTTGTTAAAAGTTTACGTGTATAAGCGTCTGACTACTTGATTTCTAGTAGAAACCTTAGGAGCAGCACGTGAACAGAGTTTTACCGAAGCAGGGTAAATCTGTATATGATCTCTGCTGCATTATTTTCTACTGCTTTCGGTTATTATTTTATTTTCTCATTATTTTTTAGTATCACCTATTCACCCCCTCCCTTTAGGGTGAAAATGATCCTACAATTCCGCTGGTTGATATGGGGATAATGTATCAGGTCTTCATGAATACGATGCAAGCTGGAGCAGCTGTAGGAGTGGTTGTAAGGAATACTGAAGGAGCTAATCCGGTGGTCCCAATTGATAATAATTATTCCAAGATGAGCAGAGATTACACTAGTCTTGAAGGAAAGCCTTTTCTAGGAGCCGAGAATGCAGTAGGAGTAGAGAACTGGCTATTGCAGTGTGAGAGGATATTTGCATATCTCGGCTTGACAGATATGTAGAAGAGAAGACTTGATTCGAGGCAATTGCAAGGAGCAGCACTGTTTTGGTGGAACAGAGTTACCATGGGAGAGCCAGAGGAAGAACTGACTTGGGCTGAATGTCGAAGAAGGTTCGAAGAAAAATTTCTGTCAGAGGTTTCCAAGTCAGCATTGCTCAGGATATTTTCAGATTTAGTCCAAGGGGATAGATAGGTGATTGAGTATGCTATAGAATTTGATGAGTTGCCCTGTTATGGATATGCAACTGTGGATACTGTCATTAGGAGGAATGATAAGTTTATCGGGGGTTGAATCCTGAGATCGCCGGAGCAACCATGCCAAACCTCCGGGATCCGTGTCATATTGTTGTTGAGATGGCTATTCGGAATGAAGAGATGCTTTCTACTTTTGGAAAAGAGAAACCAACTGAGTGTAACACCCAGATATTTTACGAGAAATATAATCAAAAAAATTGAAAGTGCATTTGGTACAGTGGTAAATGCGCATGTTGACTTTCTTAGTAACCAGGGATCAAGTCCCGCCGTCGTCCAAAATCTGAGGCAATGTTTTTTTAGCTGGTTCGTTTCCAACGATTTTCTTACATATTTCAGCATTATTTCTGACATATAGTGGCTTCCCATTCGCTCCAGTAATGTAAGAGGATGAGGCGGCTAAATTTTATTGGTTGAGTGATGTGTATGGGCTAGAATGGATAGCTATTAAGTGTATGGAAGAACCATATTTAATCTAAAATAGTCTAATGGATTATATTCACTCAAACAGTCTACAAATAAACCATCTAACCTAAACATAATCTCTTGTTCAGCCGCCGCCATAATTCTACAGTAAAATTAGTGTGTATTATTCTTCCTCCTACTAAATAAACAAATCTTTGCCAAATTAAATTACCTACATATACTCAAGCAATTTGGGGAATTTAAAGAATCAAAGGGAGAAAGATTAAAGCAAAGCTTTTTTCAAATTTATGCAAGCTCAAGTGCCAGGTGAGTGGGAATTAATATTGTAACGGCCTGGAATTTTCGAACCCGAAAATTCCAGATAGTTATGATAAAGAAGAAAGAGATAGAAGAAGAAAAAAAAATCAGAAACACCAACATCTCACATTCGCAGCGGATAAAATATAATAATAAACAGTAACAGTTTATAAAAGAATATTATATCTGTCGATTACATTTTAATACATCAGAGTCACGTATATACAGACATTGAATATACTCAATTATCATGTCACGGATACACAATCATATTATACGGCGGAAATACTCTATATGCTCTTGCCATCCAGCTCGCCTCCTGAGCTCCAGAATGGACCTACCTGAAAATCTGTAATACTCGGTCTGACCCGAGCATTACATCAAAGCAACACCCGGGTCAGGCTGGAAACCAGCGTGAGTAAACCCATCCAACATGAAATACAAAGCATATCACTTATATAGAACCCTGGTAACTCATATCAAATCACAAAGCCACAATTCATTATAGACATCACTTATCATATAAGTTTTCTAAGTGCCAAAATTTAGATCAAATAGTCCGATTCACTTAAAACATTTCATCCCAACTATTAATTTCACATAACAATTTATATGAATTCGAAGTGGTTTTGGGGATTTCCCAATACCCGATCCCGACCCCTTCGAGTCTCGTGTCATCCTAACCCAATTTATCCAAATGAAATACACGACATTTCATATCGGAGATATCAACTCATTCAAAGTATTCAATACCATTCAATCAACCATAAGCAAATTTGATCACTTCCAAATTAATTCAATCGATTCTAATTGAATTTCTAACCTCAATCACTTAGATTCTTTCATTTAGCATTAATTAATTCCAAATCAATTTATTAGTCAACCCTTCATTATTCATTTTAATTAATCACCCTGGATTAATTATTTTTCAATTAAATTCAGGTAATTATCTTTAATTAATTTCACGATATTAATTATTCTTAACCAAAATCAATAAATAATCTTAATTACTTCATAAATTAATTAACTATACTAATTACATTAATCCTTAATTACTTATATTAATTAATTTATCATAAGTCGCTTATTATTGATTAATTCATCTTAATTAATCAATCTTTAATTACATCGTTGATTATATGAGTTGATGATTTTCAATCATACTTCAATTTATCCTAATCTTAATTAACTACATTAACTAAACCCTGATATAATCATTCTTGATTTATCTCAACCTGTAATTGATTATCTTTTATTTACTTCATTAAATAAATCAATTACTCCTTCATCAATCATCTCTTAATTAATTACACAAAATAATTTTATTAATTGCATTAAGTGATTACTTATTAAACCACCCAATGATCATTCTAAATTAATTTAAATTCAATTAATTAGCCCAAATCAATAATTAATTAATTATCCATTTAAATTATCCTACCTATTTAATGAATCATCAATCATTAAACCCTTATTGATTTTACTGAACCATTTTCTTATTTATGATTTAAGTTTAAAACCATTTAAAACCCAAATGCTTCGAGTCAAACAACAATTAACTCGAGAACCAACCAAAAACCAAAGTTACCCGATCATCAGTGCACATCACATCAATTCAACCAATTATTTATATTTAACCGTTTAAATCCAAATAAAAATACAAAAGAGTGTGATTAACTCACCTTTGGTTTTATTAGCATCCACTCCCAAATCCAGCTTGTTTCTTCTTAAGTTTTGACCTAAAATAATTACCACTAAATAAATTCAATCAACTAATTTGTTCGATTTAAAATTTAATTTAAAATTTTAAAGTGTTTTAACCAACTAGATTTTTCTTTTGAAATCTCCTACCTTTACAAAAATCATTCATACATAATTTCCAAACTGAGACATTTTATTTTATTTTTATTTATTTTTAAATTTTTATTTATTGCATACTTTACTCAATGAACTTGTTAAATGGAAATTTAACATACCAAAGGTTTAAGCTATCTCACCTAAATTGCCGAAGAAGTCACCTCAGCTGCTCTACTTTGAAGAACTCCTCCTTGCCACTGCTCAGACCCTCTACGCATGATCAAACGACCGACCTCACCCCTTAACAACGAACGATGTCTCAACCTCGACCTTGACTTCATTACTGATGCAGCACCCGCACACCACTATGAGAGACTCCACCAGCGTACGAGCTTCCCTCCAGCGCCTAGACGCGAACAGGAAACCCTAGCGCGCGCGACCAACCCTAATCGAACGACTCCTCCTCAATCAAACTGAGTCACGACCTGCTTCGAGTATCGAGCTCGAACTCGATCCAAGTCCGCATCGCCATATCAACCACTGCGTGCGGCGATTCACTCCAGAAAATCGAAGCCCTAACCCCATCCTATCGATCGCGACTTCGGCTAGACCTTCGAGCACGAGCTTGAGTTAACCCTGCGTCGCCGATTATATTGAGCTAAAGACGAAAATGATTGAGAATAAGGCAGAGTCGGCTTCGGGCATTGATTTTTTTTTCTTTTTGCTTTTCTGTTTGAAGGTTAGAGAAGGGTCGGGGATAAGGTATAGGGTTGGAGAAGCTTCTAGAGTACGCGTGTATATAATATAATAGAATATTGAAAATATCTCTTTCGTTGTATAACGCGAAATCCCGAACCCCGAATCAGACATGCTGACAGACGTTAATAAGGTTTTACCCGCATTCCGAACATAATGGAATGTGTTTCGGAGGCTAATTTGATCGTATGCGTGAGCTACAAAAGAAAACGATCAAATTTAAATTAAATCGATTAAAATAGTTCTAAGCGTTTTGAGCTGCCAGGGTCAAACGACAACTCTGGTCGCTACGAAAACTGAAATCCGATAATAACTAACTTTATGGATCCAACGGAATTGGTTTCGTCGAATTCCGAGATTGTGCCTCAGAATGCTGTTTTTAAATTCAATTTAAACGATATATTATTAAAATTGAACAAATCACCTTTAAATTAAATTTCAACCATTCTAGTATCTTCAGTATCATCACTATAAATTTTATAAGCCTTCAAATTATTTAAACAGGCTTGGAAATTTCAAATTCAACAATTTACCCAATTTCAATTATTAAATTTAATATTTAAACTATATAATTCAATGATTTAATTATCAAATAAATATTGATAACTGAAATTCAAGTTAAAATTAACTTTTAAATATTTAAAATCAATTAACTATTTAAATTTAAATTGTTAGAAATTCCGGGTCGTCACATTCCTCCCCCCTTAAAAGAATTTCGTCGCCGAAATTATTAGTTAGGAAGAATGGTTCAAAACCCGTTTACCGTTTCCCAAAACTCACAATTCAACATTCTACCAACTATCGTTTATTAAAGACCCATTATCATCTTAACCAATCTCGCGAAACCTTCTATAGTTTCAAACAATACCATTTTGCTCAATCATTTAAATTTCAATTTAAAACCAAATTTTGAATTATCAAAATTTTTCCAAAAAATTTCTAACTCTCTATATTTTCGAGAATTTTGCCAGCGTCTCCTTTGCGTGGCTAGCTCGGTACAACTACAAAAGGCCTCTACGGGCTCTCAAATTCCAAAAGAAAACAAAAGCCAAGCGGCTAAATTAAAAACTCAATCCAATTTCATACAGAAATTTAAATACATGCTTTTTTATCAGGCGATTCAAATTTATCTTTTGGAATCAAATCCAATTTTCTTTTCCCTTTAATACCTGCATATCTTTACTTAGCAACAATATTCGATCGTAGCCATTCAAATCATTTTATACATTCCTTACAGAAGTTTCACATCTACTTCTATGCAAATTAGTTTCCCCCGTTTCATACGAATTCAATTTATTTTCAATTTTGAATATTGAATTTTATCTTTCATTTATAATTGATTCATATTAGTTTCATCTACTAATTTACTTTAATTCCCAAATTGAAATCATTTTGTCGTTAACAAAAAATTTTCCAAAAATTTCAAGAAATTTCTAACTTCCAAAATTTTCGAAATTTTTTGGCAGAGTCTCCTTTGTACGGAGGAGCTTTTGCAATTTGACAAGAGATATAAATATATATACATTGACCCACCCGGTCGGAAAAAGCAAAAACAGTTCATATTTCCTATTTTTATTGCGTAGGCGTACCTTATTTAGCATTTTAAGCGTGCGGCTTATTTATTTTAGCAAATAGCGCAACCAAATCCAGCCAAACGGCTTCCCGGTACCTGTACTTACTCAATTTAAACATGTAAGTGCCATATATAGAAAATCTATTTGCATTCACTTACTTTTAATGGCTAAACACAAGCATTTCAATAAACACCAAACGCTTACCATAAGCGATTTATATGATTTAAAATCAATTCCAATTGCTTCCAACCAAATTTATATGCCATTTCATTCAATTTTAATGGCTTGCAACTCAATTTTCTTACATTCAATTGATTTTTAATCCAAACAAGCTCATATTCACTTCAAATGATTCAAAATAAATTTTATTTAATCTCTATCAACTTATAGAATTTTAATTACTTTTGTTTACGCCATACGACAACTATTTTTATGCAATTTTGACAATATTCACTTAATAGAGTATCTATTTTAGTTTATAACTACTCTAAATAAATTTTCTACTCATTCTGTATTTAATTCCATTACATTTCCAATTTATTCACCAACCATACATTGCATTTCATTTCATCTCCGCATCGTTTCCATTTTAAACTATTCCATTGAGCTTGACAATACTCATTTCTTATATTAATATCAATTTTCCAGATAAATTTAACCCAAATCCTTATTTAATGGTCTACTATTCTCACTCGAAGCCAAGCTTTTATTTAAGTAATTTTGCTTCAAATTAATTCGCCTCATAACTTAAGTCCATTCTGATAATCCAATTCCAATTAAAACTTTGATTCAATTTTTTATTCAATCAGACTTCATCCATTTATTATTTAATTCCATTAACCCATTTAATATTTTTAATTCACTTACTTAATTCATTTGCGAATTTATTTTATTTATACAAAGCCATTCCCAATTTATTCCTACTTACATGGGTTTTGTTTACACTCAAACCATTTCTATTATAATTCACTTTCATTTCATTCGGCAACACTTTCCTTATATCTAATTTACTTACAAATTTCGTTAAATATTATTCATATCACACTTGAATTTTATTTGTAATTCATCCCATTACTATTTCGATCCCACTCGATTTTATTTCTATTTTTATAACATCTCCACTTATTTAATTCATTATCAAATCCAAGTCGAATCCTATTTACAATTCGAATTCACTTCCAAACTCCATTATTTATTTACAATCCGTTTATTTAACCGAGTTAAATTTATTAACATACTCTATCAAATAATTATTTACCTAATTAGCTTACTTCCAATTTTTAAATTAATATTCGGTTTATTACAAAAATCACTTCATTAAATTTTCCTGAGTTTAAATTTTGCTTTTTATATTTCCAATTTGGATTTTCTTTCGTTTTCCAAAATTCCAACACTTTTATTTTATTTATTTTTTAAAAATGTTAAAAAATGCTTTTAAATTCACATAATATTATTAAAATAGCTCTTTATGAAATACTTCTTATAACTCGATGTCTCAACCAGTCCATCCTTGTTCTCACGGAAATTCAGTCATACGTTGATCAGGCGTAGGACTGAAAATCTATAAGTACTTGGTAAACCCGTTTTCAACATCCAGTGAAAATACTTTGGAAAATAAATTTTTATTGAAAATATCGAAAACAGTTTTTTTTTTTTTTGAAAATAGAGGAAATATCTTTATAAGAATGCTCTGGAAATCATCACTCTCATCCATGGTCGCAGTTACATCCTGGGTTACGTTGTCATCGCAGCAAAAGTCCATGTAACTGTAGGCACTCCACGCCTCTCGATTACGCCATGGAACCCACAACAGATCGCAGTTACATTCCAGGGTTACGTTGCCATCACAGCAAAAGTCCATGTAACTGTTGGCTCTCAGCGGCACATACGATTTTCGCTGTCAAAATGAAACTTCTCCACTCCTACATAGGTCATAGTCTACCGATATAAAATCAAACGCAGACTGTTGGCTCTCAGCGGCATACACGACTTTTGTTATGTTACCATAGGTCGCAGTCTGCCGATATAAAATCAAACGCAGACTATTGGCTCTCAGCGGCACACATAACTTTCGCTATGATATACTCTACTCATAATCCTCAGGAACTAGTTTTGCCCGGACTCCTCACATGATCAACTTTAGAACCCCCCTTGGGCTCAAGGCAGCACCACCCGGTGGCACTCCTGAGAAGTTCATTTTAAGGGAGCGCCTTTTTCTCCAGAGCCATCATCAAAACACTTTATACTATACACATATAGTATCTTTCAAATCATACACCTAGTATAATCTCATACAAGCTCCTTTACACAAAATCGATTATCCCAAAATCGATAATTCTCAAACTAGGCTTTACAAATTCTCATATTGATTTTACCCAAAAATCAGAAGTCTTTCCAAATCCAAAGGTTCCCAAAACCTTTTCCAAAATCCTCATAAGATCCTTTATATATATATTCAGATATATATAATTTTTTTAAAAAAACTTTGGATCATTTCAAACTTGTATAAAACTCCTTTTATACTTCAAACACTTTCAAAATCCTTTCCTTCTGGCAATAGATTCAACAAAAGGAGTTTCATCTTACATATAACAAAGATATATAACTTTGTTTATTCAAAATCAAATATTCCAATTTTGATTACTCTTTTAAATATCATTTTCATTCAAATCCGTACAATGTACACATATCATCCGTACGCTATACCAATCTGATCGCTCACTCGATCACACAATTTCACTTCTGAACTAGTATCGTCCACCCGACTTCCTAGTGCGGACACAGATCTGGTTTCTTGATCAGAAACCGTCATTCTCATTGCATAGCCATAACTATGATAGAGAATATCCAGAACCAATCAACAATTCATATCCAGGTTCGCCGTTGAAAATCGAGTGAAAAATCCCAGCTCGGATCGATAGCTATCTCGAAATTCTGTGCTCGAATCTGGATCAAATCTCTATGCGAATAGAATAATATACGTACATCCTACGTATTTATTTTCATTGATTATTAGCCAAATCAATTTCCTTTCTATTCACATTCACCTAAATTTTCATTCACTTATTTACAATTGCCTTAATTCCATTGAATTATCACTTCAATCCTTATCTCAGTTGGGTATTTAATCAATAACAGTTTGAACCTCGACCAGTTTATATTTAGAAAATAGCTTGAAAATTTAAAAAATAGATAAGTAGTTGAAAAATAATTATTAGTTTGCAAAATAGCTATAAAATAGTTAACTAATTATAAAATAGTTAAATAGTTTCAGAAATTTTAGATAATTGCAAAATAGTTGTAACATAGTAATTAATTTGTAAAATGATTGAAAAATAGTTGTAACATAGTAATTAATTTGTAAAATAATTGAAAATAGTAATTAGTTTATAAAACAGTTGAAAAATGGTTACATAGCTCCAAAAATAATTGTAAAACAAGTATAAAATAATTTGGGTTTAAGAAAGAAAAGTTGTATATATTTAATAGCTTGGAAAAATAATTTTGTACTTAAAACAATTTATTTAAAAATAGTCTAGAGTCAAACCGTTCAATTCCCAATCTCCATTCTCATCAATTCAATTTAAATTTCCACTTCCATTTAAATTGACCCAACCAATTTGAATAACTCCAATTTCCATTGGACTTGATTTATTCCTAATTCAAGTTGAATTAATTCTCAATTTCTTTCCAACTTCAAATCAAATTCCACTTGATTCTTACTTATTCGACTTTATTCACGGTTCCAAATTATTCAAATAAACTTGGACTATTTTCAAATTGAATCAACTTCAATTTCAAATCATTTCAATTCCTGCTTGAATTTAATCCCAATTCCCATTCAAATTTTAAACCCTCAAATTAATAACCTTTCCACTTAAGTTTAAAACTTGCTTCACTTTGGGTTTCACATCATATTCCAAAGAAAATTCAAAACTCAACCTTAGAGTTTATTTTCATATTTATTTCCTTTACACACCAGGCTACTTTTAAATTTTAAACCACCCTTGGTTTTAATTTCAAAACAAATCCCCTAAAAATCTTCCAAACATTTCTTATTTTAAAATAGGACTATATTCAAAATAGCCTGTATTATGTTATTTGTCATTTTCTTTAACTCTTTGAAACAATTGATTATTTCTAGACTTATGTTTTAAAACTTCAAAATTTTAAAACCTGGTTATACTCATCTTATAAATTTACTTCATTTGGCTTACTTAATAACAAATATATCATTATTAAACACAATCACTATTTATGATAATACCCAAGGTAATCATGTCTAGATACCAATTCCTTTTTATCTATCTATTTTTTTATATTATTCTTACTTCTATAAATTCAAGATTAAATTTCAGTTTGAATCCATTTCAAACTTACTTTATTTAAAGTTTTTAAACAAATTAATTTCTGAGCTCAAATTCTAGAATTTCATTTTAATTAATTTAATTTTAATTTGGTTGTATTTCTGTTACCACTTAATTTAATTCCAGTTTAAGATTTCAATTTGGTTGTATTATATTACTTCTTAATTTAATTACAATTATTTAACATTCAATCACCTTAATATTTATTAGAAGGAAATGTTGCTATATATATCAAAATATATTTTATATAAAACCATTTAAAAAAATTTATATAAGAAAATAACAAGTACACTCTCATGTATATTTATACACAACTCATCCTAGAGTACTACTGACTCTATTAAATGAGTAGTCCCCACCAGAGCCAAGGTTCTCGCTTAACCTTTCAGCTCTGATACCAACTGTAACGACCTGGAATTTTCGAAACCGAAAATTCCAGATAGTTATGATAAAGAAGAAAGAGATAGAAGAAGAAAAAAATCAGAAACACCAACATCTCACATTCGCAGCAGATAAAATATAATAATAAATAATAACAGTTTATAAAAGAATATTATATCTGTCGACAACATTTTAATACATCAGAGTCACGTATATACAGACATTGAATATACTCAATTATTATGTCACAGATACACAATCATATTATACAGCGGAAATACTCTATACGCTCTTGCCATCCAGCTCGCATCCTGAGCTCCAGAACGGACCTACCTGAAAATCTATAATACTCGGTCTGACCCGAGCATTACATCAAAGTAGCACCCGGGTCAGGCTAGAAACCAGCGTGAGTAAACCCATCCAACATGAAATACAAAGCATATCACTTATATAGAACCCGAGTAACTCATATCAATTCACAAAGCCACAATTCATTATAGACATCGCTTATTTCACATATAAGTTTCCTAAGTGCCAAAATTTAGATCAAATAGTCCGATTCACTTAAAACATTTCATCCCAACTATTAATTTCACATAACAATTTATATGAATTCGAAGTGGTTTCGGGGATTTCCCAATACCCGATCCCGGCCTCTTCGAGTCTCATTCATCCTAACCCAAGTTATCCAAATGAAATACACAACATTTCATATCGGAGATATCAACTCATTCAAAGTACTCAATACCATTCAATCAACCATAAGCAAATTGGATCACTTCCAAATTAATTCAATCGATTCTAATTGAATTTCTAACCTCAATCACTTAGATTCTTTCATTTAGCATTAATTAATTCCAAATCAATTTATTAGTCAACCCTTTATTATTCATCTTAATTAATCACCCTGGATTAATTATTTTTCAATTACATTCAAGTAATTATCTTTAATTAATTTCACGATATTAATTATTCTTAACCAAAATCAATAAATAATCTTAATTACTTCATAAATTAATTAACTATATTAATTACATTAATACTTAATTACTTATATTAATTAATTACTTATATTAATTAATTTCTCATAAGTCGCTTATTATTGATTAATTCATCTTAATTAATCAATCTTTAATTACATCGTTGATTATATGAGTTAATGATTTCCAATCATACTTCAATTTATCCTAATCTTAATTAATTACATTAACGAAACCCCGATATAATCATTCTTGATTTATCTCAACCTGTAATTGATTATCTTTTATTTACTTCATTAAATAAATCAATTACTCCTTAATTAATCATCTCTTAATTAATTACACAAAATAATTTTATTAATTGCATTAAGTGATTACTTATTAAACCACCCAATGATCATTCTAAATTAATTTAAATTCAATTAATTGGCCCAAATCATTAATTTAATTAATTAATTATCCATTTAAATTATCCTACCTATTTAATGAATCACCAATCATTAAACCCTTATTGATTTTACTGAACCATTTTCTTATTTATAATTTAAGTTTAAAACCATTTAAAACCCAAATGCTTCGAGTCAAACAACAATTAACTCGAGAACCAACCAAAAACCAAAGTTACCCGATCATCGGTGCACATCACATCAATTCAACCATTCAATAAATTATTTAAGATTTAACCATTTAAATCCAAATAAAAATACAAAAGAGTGTGATTAACTCACCTTTGGTTTTATTAGCATCCACTCCCAAATCCAGCTTGTTTCTTCTTAAGTTTTGACCTAAAATAATTACCACTAAATAAATTCAATCAACTAATTTGTTCGATTTAAAATTTAATTTTAAAGTTTTTTAACCAACTAGATTTTTCTTTTGAAATCTCCTACCTTTACAAAAATCATTCATACATAATTTCCAAACTGAGACATTTTATTTTATTTTTATTTATTTTTAAATTTTTATTTACCGCATACTTTACTCAATGAACTTGTTAAATGGAAATTTAACATGCCAAAGGTTTAAGCTATCTCACCTAAATTGCCAGAAGTCACCTCAGCTGCTCTACTTTGAAGAACTCCTCCTTGCCACTGCTCATACCCTCTACGCACGATCAAACGACCGACCTCACCCCTTAACAACGAACAATGTCTCAGCCTCGACCTTGACTTCATTATTTATGCAGCACCACACGCCACTATGAGAGACTCCACCAGCGTATGAGCTTCCCTCCAGCGCCTAGCCGTGAACAGGAAACCCTAGCGCGTGCGACCACCCCTAATCGAACGACTCCTCCTCAATCAAACTGAGTCATGACCTGCTTCGAGTATCGAGCTCGAACTCGATCCAAGTCCATGTCGCCATATCAAACACTACGTGCGGCGATTCACTCCAGAAAATCGAAGCCCTAATCTCACCCAATCGATCGCGACTTCGGCTAGACCACTCGAGCACGAGCTCGAGTTAACCCATGTCGCCGATTATGTTGAGCTGAAGACGGAAATGATTGAGAATAAGGCAGACTCAGCTTCGGCAATTGATTTTTTTCTTCGTGAATTTGGTTTTATGTGTGAAGGTTAGAGAGGGGTCGGGGATAAGGTATAAGGTTGGAGAAGCTTCTAGAGTACGCGTGTATAATGTAATAGAATATTGAAAATATCTCGCGTTGTATAACGCGAAATCCCAAACCCCGAATCAGACATGCTGACAGACATTAATAAGGTTTTACCCGCATTCCGAACACAATAGAACATGTTTCAGAGGCTAATTTGATCGTATGCGCGAGCTACAAAATAAAACGATCAAATTTAAATTAAATCGATTAAAATAGTTCTAAGCGTTTTGAGCTGCCATGGTCAAACGACAATTCTGATCGCTACGAAAATTGAAATCCGATAATAACTAACTATTACGGATCTAATGGAACTGGTTTCGTCGAATTCCGAGACTGTGCCTCGATAGGCTGGTTTTAAATTCAATTTAAACGATATATTATTAAAATTGAACAAATCACCTTTAAATTAAACTTCAACCATTCTAGTTTCTTCAGTATCATCATTATAAATTTTATAAGCCTTCAAATTATTAAACAGGCTTAGAAATTTCAGATTCAACAATTTACCCAATTTCAATTATTAAATTCAATATTTAAACTATATAATTCAATGATTTAATTATCAAATAAATATTGATATCTGAAATTCAAGTTAAAATTAACTTTTAAATATTTTAAAATCAATTAAGTATTTAAATTTAAATTGTTAGAAATTCCGGGTCGCCACAAATATGAAATAGAAAAATAAAGTAGTTCAATTTTAGGTCTTTACTGGCATGTTAATATGAATTAATTTCTATTATTAATTGGGAATAGATGTAAATTATTGCATCTTCTTCTTATTCCTCTACATCTCAAATCTAATTCATGTTTGGTTTAAAATATGAGACATATAAATTGTCTATTCATGTTTTATGGCATAAATAAGATTGAAATTTATATAAATTATTGTATCTTCTTCTTATTCCACTTCTCAATTCTAATTCATATTTGGGCTGAAATTTGGAATAAACAAATTGTTATTCACTTTTCATGGTGTAAATAAGATTGGTTTAATTAAAGTGAATTAGAATTGTTATTCAATTTCTAATGGTAGAATAGGTTAGTTGAATAAATTTAAAATATGTTACTTGAAATTATGATTTTCATTGTTATAATTACATAATTTTGAATATGGATTTGGAACAAAATTGAAAAGTCTAATTGGCATAACTATTTGTTTCATATGTGGCTTAAAAATGTAATTTTTGTGTGTAATTGAATGGTTTGTGGCTATTGGATAAAAAAATGTGTACAAATTAAATCTTTAAAAGGAGAACGAAAATTAGGGTGGAAAAAAATGTAAATTAAATGAACCCTAAAGGCTAGTGTAAATCTGTAACAAAATGGCATAAAAATTACAGACAAACTATACGGACTGAACGGACGTAAATTGAAATACCATTTATATAAGAAAAAGGGAGATTGTGAAATAACCAAATCAGATGTAAAAATGGCCTAAAACAGATTAATGGAAATAAACAATATATGAACTATAACAATAAAATTAATTAACCTGGAAGCGACTTGGTAGCCGGACCTTGTAAAGGTCTGGATAGGTGTTCATGCAATTAAGACCAAAATATAGTTTTGATTGTACGTACTAGGAGCGGGCAAGTAGGTTCACAAGGATGTTTGTTACCTTTCATAGGTTGCTAATACATAGGATAGATAGCTTCCGCAATCGTAGGCTTCTTTAGGCAGATCGATGTGGACGAAATAGGAAAAGTGTGCTCCGACGTAGGCTTCTTTAGGTAGATCGTTGGATTATTTTGCGCAGCCGACCCAGCTGCGGGTGCTCATTCGGAGGACCGACACTTTGGATAGGGGTAAGTCCACATTGGTGATCGAGGAGACAGGAGGAGTCCAGTTTGGTGAAGCCTGAGCGCAATTTCAAGTCCCGCGAGGTTGTTTGAGTCGGCGACGATCAGACGTAAGAGGAATTTAGTCACAGTGCACCGGTAAAGAGCATGACTTTCACGCTATAGCACGTAGATGGGTAAAGACAGCAAGTCCGACAGGCCGACTGATGTTTAGTATTACTGCATGGTTGACTTCCCTAGAGTGACCGTGGACTTTGGCTTCTTAGGAACTGTATCTAAGAAGGATTCACTGCATTATATTATTCGCCCTCTGCGATATACTTTGGCTTCTTAGGAACTGTATTTAAGAAGAATTCACTGTATTATATTATTCACCCTCTGCGATATCCAAGGAAGATCTGGAATTAAACTGTTTTATTCTTTCTGCTTCATTTTATTTCTCATTCACCAGACTTTGTGTCTAACTCATTCCTATTTTTCTTATTTTTCTCAAATCACAAGAGGATAGGTCTAGGTTGCTATTCTTTGCAGCTTGAAGGGTCATTGGAGCAGTTGTTGTCTTCGGCTTTTGTTTCATGTACTTCGGTTCTTTTTTCTGCACTTTACTGTATATATAGGGACCTATATTGTGAACTTTGTTATGTTTTATGTTTTGGTGGAGATTACTTGATACCTTTGGTTTCGGAAATAAGTTTGGGATAATGTTGTTTTTAATGAAGCTATTTTTTTTATTAATTTATAACTAGTGAAAGTTTTCTTCCATTGTAATATTTTAATCATTTTATGTTGTTGCCTTAGTCTTTATGCTATGTTATCGACTTTTATTTCATCCGACCAGTCGTGCTTCTAGTCATGTTCGATTTTCAGGGTGCTTAGAGGTGTGGGTGTCGCACTGAAGTTCAAATTTTTTAAGGTAAGAAGCGGAAGTTCTTCAAGAAGAAAAGTGCTCAGTCGGGGGTAGCAGCTAAGAAGAGCTAGGCTGATATTGTTTGTTACAAGTGTGATAAGAAGGGGCACTACGCTAATGAGTGTCGCTCGGATGATGGAAGAGCAGTTGTTGTGAGGCCAAATGTGAAGTGCTACAACTATGGCCAGGTCAGGCATTACAAGGACAGGTGTCTCGAGGCTTTTAAAGGTACAAAGGGAAAGGTCTATGCGTTGGAACCATCATCCTCTAGACTAACAGCTGCTGAGAAAGGAAAAGCTGTGATCGAAGGTATGCTTATGATTCATAGTACTCTGGTTAGGATACTATTTGATACCGGTGCATCACACTCATTCACATCTCAGTATTTGATAGATTGCTTATTTATGGAACCTTTATACCTAATTACTCCTTTAAGGGTTGCAAATGCAATAAGAGGGTATCTAACCTGGGAACGAGATACGACCAGTTAGAACTTGATTTGTTAGATCATGTGTTTAAATGAAGTTTATATGTTTTTGATTTTGTGGGTTTCGGGATCATATTGGGTATGCATTGGTTAGATAAATATGATGCTAGGATATTTTGCCAGGAGGGGGAAATATCATTGAAACACCCTAGTAGCCGTAACCGAGTTAATTACTCGATAAATAGTTTGGATGGAAATGCTTATGCGTTATTAGATGCTATGGAAACGGAAGCAGAGTTGAAGTATGTTTATGTAGCAAGAGAGTTTGCAGACATGTTTGAACCAGTTTCGGGCTTGCCACCAGAAAGAGATGTTGAGTTTCGGATAGATCTCGTACCGAGAGCTGAACTCGTAAGTAGACCACCTAGCAGGATGTCACCAATCGAGATGAAAGAATTGAAGGTGTAGCTAGTGGAATTAAAAGGAAAGAATTTCATCCGACTAAGTAGTTCGCCTTAGGAAACAGCCGCGATATTCATGAAGAAGCCAAATAGGTCGTTAAGGATGTGTATCGACTACCGTATGTTGAACGAGAGTACGATCAAGAATAGGTATCCTTGGGCGAGGATCGATGACTTGTTCGATCGGTTGAGTGGATCTAGAGTGTTTTCCCAATTGGATTTGGCGATAAGTTTCCATCAGCTAAGAGTGGCAGAGGATAGTGTTGCTTTTATGGCATTTAGGACCAGATATGGGTCTTACGAATAGTTGGTTATGCCATTCGGGCTTACTAATGCGCCAGCTTTCTTTGTGGATTTGATGAACCGGGTTTTCCGAGAGCATTTAGATAGGTTCTTGTTGGTTTTTATGGATGGCATTTTGGTATATTCTAAGAATGAGAAGGATCATCTTAGAATAGTGTTGGAGATGCTAAGGCAACATCGGGTGAATGTGAAGTTCTCAAAATGTCATTTCTGGAAGAAGAGAGTGAGGTTCCTTAGTCATGTAGTTTCTGAAGGTTTAGCAGTTTATTCAGATAAGATCGAAGTTGTTAACAATTGAAAGATACCAGAGATGGTAAGTGAGATTAGGAGTTTTCTTTGTCTTTCGGGTTACTACCGAAAGTTCCTTAAGTACTTCTCGTGGATAGCGGCATCCTTGACTATGCTAACTAGGAAGGACGTAAGGTTTGTTTGCTCTGACAAATATGATGAGGCATTCCTTAAGTTGAAACATTTATTAACCAATGCACCCGTGTTAGTAGTTTTTGATGCAAATCAGGGGTTGGTAGTTTACACCGATGCATGTGGTATTGGGTTAGATATTGTGCTAATGCATAATGGAAAGGTTATTGCCTATGCTTCTAGACAGCTTAGACTAAATGAAGTGAGGTACCCTACTCATGATTTGGAGTTGGCAGCGGTGATCTTCACACTGAAGGTGTGGAGGCATTATCTTTTGGGAGAAAGGTTTGAGCTATTCACTATGTCTCTGCGATATTTATTCTCTCAGAAGGAGCTGAACATGAGACAGGTGAGATGATTGGAGTTTGTTGCAGCTTATGATTTTAACATCAAGTATATACCAGGAAAAGGAAATAAGGTAGTGAATGCGCTTAGCAAAAAACATCAGAATGTGATGTTAGCTATGTTGGCAGAATGGAAAGACTTAGAATCACTGGCTGCTTGCAGTGTGCAGTTGAGGTCGACTGGTGGATCTAGTGGGAATATCATCATGATGCCTTGTTTGGAAGTTCGATAGTGTTGATCGAACGAATTTCTTCTAGGCAGAAAAAGGATCCAGTGTTAGCCGAGAGGATTAGTAGGTTAGAAATTGGAGTCGAGATTGATGACTTAAAGGAATTTATTCTTGATCGCAGGCGTTGGTTGAGAAAGAATGAACGGCTATGTGTTTCGGGTGTTGGTGACCTTAAGAAGGAAGTTCTTAGCGAATGTCATCGATCGAAGTTTACGATTCATCCTAGGGGAACCAAGATGTATCAGGATATGAAGATAAGTTTATTCTGGGAAGGAATGAAGAGGGATGTTGGCTTATGAGTAAAACAGTGTTTGGACCGTCAACAAGTAAAAGCCGAACATCAGAAGCCAAGTGGTTTGGTTCAGCCTTTGGATATTCCAGTCTGGAAGTGTGACTCGATATCCATGGATTTTATTGACGGTTGCAAGGTCAAACTGGGGTAATGAAAGCAAATGGATCATAGTGGACAGATTGACCAAGAGCGCCTATATCATTCCAGTAAGGTCATCCACGACGACACCTGTTTTGGCTAAGTTTTTCATGAAGAACATCGTTAGACTACATGGAATTCCTATTAGTATCGTCAATGATAGACATGCTTTGTTTACTAGAGAGTTCTGGAAGAGCCTGCAGAGTGTGTTAGACACTAAGCTGAAAATGAGTACGTATGTCATCCTCATATGGATGGATAGACAGACAGAGTCAACAAGGTACTGGAAGATCTGTTGAGAGCTTGTGTGTTGGATTTTAGCGGTTTTTGGAAAGGTTACTTGCACTTAGTGGATTTTTCCTATAATAGTAGTTATCATACTACTATAGGAATGACGCCTTTTGAAGCTTTGACTGAAGGCTATGCAAATCACCAGCATGTTGGTTAGAGATCGGAGACATATTAGCCCTTGGTCCAGATTTAGTGAGAAAGGCAACAGAAAGATTGAGTTGATATGGGAAAGAATGAAGGAAGCTCAGTCTAGGTAGAAGAGTTACGTAGACAAAAGACACAAGGACCTAGAGTTCTCGGTTAGAGATAGAGTTTTCATCAAGGTATTACCGATGAAAGGTGTGGTTCGGTTCGGGAAGTTCGAGAAGCAAGCACCGATATATGTTGGACCATTTCCTATATCAGAGAGGATTGGGAGAATCGCATACCGAGTAGATTTACCAAGCGGTTTGACCAGGGTCCATGATGTGTTTCATGTTTTTCATCTTAGGAAGTATGTTCATGATCTATAAACTACTATCGCTCCGACGGCGCTGGAGCACTTAGTGGTGGAACCAGATATGACTTTTGCGAGGCAACGAGTTTGTTTGTGGCAAAAGATGAGAAGAGGATAAAGAACAAGACAGTCAAGTTGGTAAAAGTTCAATGGAGCGACAACATAAAGTACTGTACTTGGAATACAGAAGACATGATTATGGCTACTTTTCCCGAGCTTTTTTAGATGGTATGTTCTATATAGGGTTTATATACAATTCGGCTGGTAGGTTATACTAATTTTGCTTGGCTGGGCTATATGCTTGTTGTTTTGTCATTACTGGATTTCGGGGACGAAATTCTTTGAGGAAGGAGGCCAGTAATGACGCCGAATTTTAATTGGAATTATATGGGATATTTAATTGGATAAATTAAATAAAATAATGTGAATAATAAGGAAGATGAGACTAATAAATCCTATGGTCGTGTCCAAATGAATGAACAAAAATAAGACTTAACTAAATTTAGACGGAGGAATTTCTTAAGAGGTAAACTTGAAAGCTACATTTCTTGGTATAAATCTCTTCCTCCACTTTAACAAACTTTCACTTTCTCATTCATAACTTCTCACCAACTTCAGCCGGACATTAAAAAGCTTCAGGAAGAGTTTAAATTAAAGAATAAGCTAAGGAATTAAAGCTAGGAAAGTATCTCATTCTCCAATCAACTAATCAAGGTGAATAATAGTTTTTATCATCTCATTTTTCTGTGTTTGGATCGGTTATGGGTTATACCCGATTCATGTTTGTGATTTTGGTTAGGCCATTTAAATCTTTGTTTGGATAAGACATACGTGTTTTAAAATGTTAATTGGTTAATTAACACATTTTCATTCGGTTTTGCTTAAATTACGAGTTGTTTTGATCTTCATATCCTTTGAAATTTTAATATGTTAAAGTATATGATTTATCAGATTTTTTATGATTTTTGAGGATTTTTCCCCAGTATGCTAAGGTAATTAAATTATTTAAGCCCAAGAGCTAAACAAAAAATTTGCTTTCGAAATTACTCAAATCTGGAAGGAAATTGCTTTTGGAAATATTTGAGGAAAAAGTACAATGTTTTGAGAAAAATTTGACTTTTATATACTTTTTACTATTTGGAAGTGTAGGAGATAGTTCCTTAGCCAATCAAAATCAGACAAATAAGGTAAAAACATCACTTTAGTGGGCCCAGTTATGCCTTCGACTCCAACAAGCCCGCTTTTACCCTTTTGAAGAAGTCGAAAGGTACCTTTCATCTAAGACGAAGGTAAACAGTTACCCTCCACCCAAGTCAAAAGGTAGGCACAGTGTCGAAGGGAAGAGGGCCGAAGTGATGGGGAGGCTACTTCCTTCGCTTTCAGATAGAAATATAATTGCTTTCGAATTAGTTGAAGGGGAATCCTTCGAATCTAACATTTTATAAGAGATTAAAGTTTATATATTCAAGAAGTGGTTCCGAAGGGGATCTTCGAAAGCTTAAACCTTCAAGAGTACTGTTTTAAAATGTTTTCTGAAAAGGTGTTTTAATACCTTTCAGCAAAGCCAAAGGGTTAACATTCCGACAAGGTCGGAAGCATACTTTCAAAGGGTTGGTTCCAACACGAACACTTCATTTTTTTGGTTGATTGTGAATGGTTTTAATGTTGAAAGGTTTTTATTTGAAAGGATTGATTTCGAAAGGTTTGATTTCAAAAGTTTTTGAAGGGGTTATCTTCAATGATTGCGAAAGGTTTGATTTCGAAAGGTTTTAAGGGGTTGTCTTCAATTATTGCAAAAAGGTTTTGAAGGAATTACCTTCAATAATTGCAAAAGGTTTGATTTTGAAAGGTTTTGAAGGGGTTATCTTCAATGATGCTATCGAAAGGAAGGTTTTCGAAGGGGCTAACTTCGGAGGGTTCTTTGGTTTCGAATAGGACTTCATTCGAAAGGTTTTAAAGGGTTGTTTTTAGCTATTTTCCTTAAATAAAATTTTGCTAATTTGAAGGGTTTACTTCAAAGGGTTATAACATAGAGTACTTATTTTGTTTGAACATGTTAGGGGAAGCCTTATATAAATTTGATATTATTAAGCATTGGGGACACCGGGGTGGAATTAATGATTTTGATACATAGTTTGGGGTTACAAATAGAAATATGCTTTTGAAATTATATATTGGGGCTATCAATGTGTTTTTATTTAATTTAACCTAATTGGGGATACCAATTGGAATAGGTTAAACAGAAGGTATATCTGTGGAAAATAATTAATCATGGGGATCATGATATTTTAATTGGCCAAGTGATGGGTTCTTGGTTAACCTAGGAAAACCATGGAATGTGTGGTGGATAGCCCACATCAACTTTCTAAAATAAAGAATGTTTTGCCAGAGGTGGTTAGTCTCGGGATTTGCCATTCAATGGTTTATAGTCATCCTAGAAAAATTATGGAGTATGCGGTGGGTAGCCCACACCAACTTTTATAAAACAATGTACGATGGATAATCTGCATTTATTTTGAATGGATTTGGAATGGATAGTCCTATTAAATCATGACCGATAGTCAATTTAATGATTTTAGATGGGAACTCTAATAAATTGAATTTAGATAGGAAAACTAATAAATTGCTTTTAGATAGGATATCTAATAAATAGATGGATGTGATATCCAATACATATGATTTATGGCTTTATTTTATATTATGCTAAGACTGATCATTTTGTGTGCACGAGCTTAGTAAATGATTTTCATGTTTTATTTTGGATACTAGTGAGGAGAAAACCTGTTTCGCTAAGCAGCGTGGTCTCACTAGATATCTATTTATGATAAGAGATGATAGAAGATTATTCATACCAGACTTATTGTCTGACTCAAGTTTGTGTTTCTCGACAAACTCTCGGGTACTAAAAATTAATTTGAGTAGGATGAGAGTGGAATACATTCAGATTTTTGGATGAATAAGCTTTCGAAGACGTGCAGGAGGCAGTATTAGCTATGTAAAAGCTATTTTTGTATTACGTTGTGATGTACAAAAAGCTATAAAGTTCATATTTATCAGTTCTCTAATCATCATAAGGGGACATCTTCATATGTCGCTCTTATCGTATTTTGTACATGTATATGTGATCCGAACGAGGTTAACGTCTGAGATGATGCAATTAAATCTTAAATTGAAATTCATAAGAAATGAAATTCTGTTTTGTTGAAGTTTAATTTTTTTTCATATTCTTGTGTTTCTATTGTCAATAGTTTCAAGATTCCGATTTCGGTTATTCAGAAATAATACCTATGGATGACTGCAGCATCCGTAGCAATTAGTTTTGAGCATCTGAAAATGGAATGTTACACTAACTGACAAAAATTTGAGAAAGACAAGCTACCTATAGCATACAAAGAATATGTACTGTCCAAATCAGAAATCATACTTGAGCCTGAATTCGTAGCGTCACTCATGACACTCGAATCGGATAACTCATCCGAATACTGAGAATGATTACTACGGAGCTTGGCACTCCGACGAACATAGCCACTCACAGCAATAGATTTCCCACACCTACCTTTCTTAGCCAATGAACATAGCGAAGAAGATTTGCTACCAATGATAAAATTTCCGATACCAGTGGTTGATGCGCATGATGAACGCTGCATCATAGCATCCACCCCATCACCACTCTCTACACCAACGGCTCCAGAAATAACTAAGTTACTCTCTGCAGTAGTTACATTAATATTTTTGTTAACTCTGACCGCATCACCATCATTTCCATGAAACATATTATTTTCGTCAGCAATTATGATTCCATCACCAACAGACCACTACTTACATCCCCAATATCATGCATGTTATTACTCGAATTTGCATTCAAATCCATGCCAACCTTGAATTCAACATCCTCAAAGCTAACATCTTTGCTATCCATTAGAAGATGGAAATCAGATTCAATAGTATAATCAGCATTCAGTAACCCCTTGTGACAAAAAATATCTGTAGAAAAACTTGACGAGTGTTGTTCAGCAATAACAGAAACATATAAACCATCATCAGTTTGAACTCTAACCAAATCCATAGCATGAATACCATCACCACTTTGATATACCATTGACACAAGTTGAAAAGCAATTATATCAGAATCTATATGAATGTCTTCCCCATTTTCCTTACCTGTACATGTTGTATCAGAAACTGTGTGCATGTCAACCCCATTCTTCAAACTAGGCAATCTACTATCGTTCATAAAACCATTCAAATCCATATCATAGACTGACTTTGCATTTGAAACAGAATTCTCTATGAACATACCTAATTCTACATAAACACCTATGTCCATCATTGTCTGAAAGCTGTCAGAAGTCAACAAACACTTATCATCAGCATTCTAGGAATCCTTTTCTTGAGAAAGAACCCCCTCCATACCTGAAGCCTATTCAATCATTGAAACATCACAAATATCCACACTACTCACATCCAAATCCTTGTGCATATCACCAACGCAGCATGCCAGATCACCATTTAAACCACCTTGCATCACCACATTTCTTGTTATACCATCCATATCAACATTGACAACCTTACGTATCTCTCCATTATTCAATTGCATATATAAACCAAGTTAAGATTTACCATCTGCATTAAGCAATTTTCTATAAGAATCCACCTAATCATCCAATCATTTAGTTTTAATATTGTTATCCACTGTTTCTTGAATCTGATTAGAGCAAGAAATAAAATCATCCAGATCATAAAGACTCTAAAAACAATTAGATAAAACAAACTCCAGACCCTATGTCTTGCAAGATTTAGATTTATGTTTATCGTTCTTATCTTGAACAAAACTATAAACATCTTCCTGTATAAGAATGACTTCCTTGGAAACAAGATTCAACACTTCATTTTGACAGTTAGAATTCGAATTCAACTCCAATATCTTAGGGTCCAGTAACGTTGGATCTAAACGAAAGAACTCCATCTGATTATCACTTGATAGCCCCAAATTTTCTTCGCTTTGATTGCAAGAATAATCATATTCTATATTTGAAGAAATATTTTCATTAACAACACATTCATTTCTAATTAAAGAAGAGTCGGTATCTCCAAAATATTCAATAGGATCACCAAATTTCATTCTATAATTGCTATCAATATTGACTTCATTTATCACCCTAAAGTGTCTGAATAAATCCTCCAACAATTCGATCCCTTCATCCCTCTGTATCCAGATACTATCCATTAAAATCCTCTTTAGTCTCATATACTTCAATACGAACTGAACCCCATGATCATTTATAGTAAGATTACTCCAATTCCTATCGATAGAATTTCCAGCGATAGAATTGCCAGAGGAAGATTTAAGGTTCTTCAAACAGTTGAATTTTTTGTGACCAACGACACCACAATCGAAACATCTGATGGGGTCTCGACAGGCATTAGCCAAATGGGATAGATCACGGCATCTAAAAAAAAATTCTCTTTCCTTTTTTGGAATCGATCCATTTTTTGGATGAATATTTGCGATAAAAAGAATTAGATGATCTTTTACAATTTGAGCATACGGTCGATTAGCAATAGTGTTGAAACCAAAGAAAGAATTTGAATTGAAATAATTAGATGATAATGGTCGCGAAAAAGATGAAGATAAGAAAGTAGCATTAAAGGTCGCCATTGGAATCACTTTTATTTTTGAAGTGAATGATATTTGTTTTTCGGCATTGATTATTGCTGCGGTGTCATAGCTATGCCGCCTGTCACATATCTTCGAAAACAATAATTGTAGTAACATTTGCCCCAAGTGTAATGGAAGTGTTAACCTTTCTGGTCAACAATCTCGTCAATAATGCTTGATGTCTATTGGTCAACAATCTCTATAAGCAAACGAACTTCCTCTTCATTCCTCTTTTACTTGTAATTAAAAACTCGAGCAAACGAAATCAAAATTCACAAAATTGTTTACAGATCCTAGCTATTCAGCACCAAAGTTAAAATCAAGGTATGATTCTCCTTCTATCGATTAAGTTAACATGAAAAATTAGGTAATCTGGAATCAAAATTGTTGTTAAAGTTTAATTAAGGTTGTTGATTTCGAATTGGCATTTAGGTTTGATTATATAGCTTCGATGTTCATAGTAATGATTAGATTAACAATCGTTTATGCTTGTAGTTTAATTTATCATTAAATTTCTATGTTACTTGAAGGAATTTTTGGTTAATTAATAACTAAGTGACGTTTATAATGAAAACCTAGGTGTTCTTAGTTTAATAATGAATGGAGTAGTTTATTAGACCCAATTCCAATACAGCTTTGTTTTACATCAACATTGAGCTTTTATGACATCACTATAATATTAGTCATTGACTTATTTTCTTTTGTCTTATGCCGAAATTGATGTTTTACGATATTGATATGATGCTCGCTGCAAAACTTTTCATATCGTTAATGACTAAAGAGATGCGTGTAAACATATTTTAGGGACACTGGAGTCACTATTACAGGAAAGGTTATGTCGATCATATGCGACATTACTAAGTTTGGTATTAACTAATCATGTTGCAGCTTATATTCGATATTGACTTAGGGGATTATGGTTTAATACCAATAGATTGACTATTTGTTATTATCTTTCGGTAGCCACTTTTAACATTATAAACTAAGCTATATTCGACATCATAATTTACAACATAATTGTTGCAACAACTTATAAGTCGTTTATAGATTTAGCATTATTTATTGATGTTGGCAACCATATTATTTCAACATTGATTATAGTTGCAAGCATTACATTGTTGCTTTATAGTATGATCTATTGGACTTTTGGCATTGATATACCCATTTGACGTGGGTTTATTAATGCAATATTGTACCTAAAATACCATTATGTTAACTTTTATTCAAATTTCATGCAAATTCTCATAGACTTTATTATCATAAATTTAATGTTTACTTGTGCACTTTTAATCACCTAATACTTCAAGTTTTTCATGAATTCAATACTGATTACTCAAAGGCCACTGATTTATCGTAAATAATATGTTAGGTTTTGTATTTTAAATATTTTGGTGTGACAAGTAAATCACTTATATGCCTTTTGACTTAGTATATACTAACTCATCTATATAATAAGAACTGATATTTTTCAAATTTGAAATAATATTACCTGGTAGGGAAATGGAAGGCCAAAATACGACCAAGAAGTTCGTTAAAAAGACTCCCACGTACCCTAAGCTTCACCCTCTTGTAATAAGAAGGGGGACCATTTCTTAAATTCTTCATATATCACAACTAAGGCTAAACTAGATTCCATTTTGGAGAAATTCAGCATTACTGAAATTGAAGCTATTCCTGCTGGTCCTACTAGCAGCATCTATAACCCTACATAAGGATATTTTGCTTCCACCCCAATCCACATCTGGCATACGGGCTGCCTTTTTTTACTTTCTTTTAGGATACCTGGAGCATTTAAACATTACCCCGATCCAATTTATTCCAAATGTATATACTTACCTGACATGCCCAAAATTCCTTGCTCAATTAGTCGGACTTCCTTCCTTGAGTGTTAAACTCCTTCATTCTATAGCTAGTTCTGTAAAAATAGGCGATCAGCAAGATAATCCATTGTATCGCATTTGTCCCATCTCGAAAAGCCTAATCACTGACACCGTCAATAAGACCAGGGAATAGGAGATGCAATTCTTATATGTTAAGTATTATTACAGCATCAAGGGAACTTTCTTCACCACCAGCAAGTTTCGTTTTCTTACTCTTTTTTTGTTATCTGCTAATGAGTGTTTTCTTTTAGCTGCTATTCCAAAGCAATTAAGTTCTCCGACATACGAAACTATCCAGTCTTTAACTCAAGAATCAAAATGATAGGCAATAGACTTATGCTGCTAATACAACAAGGCTCCTTCAATATTCTATAATCTTGAATCATCACAAAATCTTGGAGGAGCCTCCAATGATTAAAGGCAATATCCGAGGAAGACGATCATTAGTAATGGGCAGGCTAAGATCTTTCTGTATTAATTCTTCGGTCCAACTCGAACCTTCTGGTGAGCTACCATTGCAACTTATACAAAACCTATTGTAATATTATCTTATAAGATTTCCACTCTGATTCAAGCCCATCTGCCTAGTTACCCTCTTTAAAGAAAAGGAAACATAAGTGATGCTCCCGAAGAGAAGGGGAATAAAGATGATGCTCCTGCCTCGACTCAGATTACCAAACCTCTTTCAATGAAGGATTCCATTACTAGTGCGTTCAAGATTTTGAAAAGAAAACCAAGTGATGGTCCTACCATTTCCACTTCAACCGCCAATAGAAAGTTCAAGGTTGGGGATGAGCATACATCTGTAGTTCTGGATGAAGAATAATATGTAAACATCGATGAAAGTCTCGAGGCTTTAAATATTAACACTCTTTGGAAAATAGCTCAATAGCTAATAGAGTTGGGGCAGTCTCATGACTCGCTTCTGAATATCCATTTTCTAGATACTCCTAGGGCTCTCTATCATATGTGTGAGGATCTTGGTCTATCTGTTACCTCAGATGATCCAATCCCCTCTAAGTCTCAAGCACAAACTCCTGACAGTAACTTTGACGATCTTCTTTGATTGGTCATCCACTCTCTATCTTTTACTTCTCATAAACCACCACAGACTTCTTCTCATTTCCAAGATCGCCTCTTTACTATTCTCAAGCAATTCTTATTGATATGTGTCTTTCTTTGTTTAACTGTTTTAGGTTCTCAAATCTATATATAATGTTATAACCTATACTTGTTACTTATTCCAGTAGCTAAGAACATGTTTCTCTTTCAAGAAATTGCCCAAGGGTCTTCTAATGAGGTGCTTAAGCTAAATGAGCAGACTTCATTGCTTAATACCAACATAATCGATCTTTCAATAGCAAAGGATGAAGCCATGGCCGAGAAGGAAAAACTTGCCTCCTCCTTTAGTGAAGAGAAAAATGCCAAACAAGCATTAACACAACACTAGAACTATCATTTTGTAACGGTTATAACGTTGGTAATCAAATTCCCAACGGTTATAACCGTTGGTAGCAGGTACGTTATAATTTTTTTTTTTACATATTTTGTAACGGTTATAACCGTTGGGAATTTTGGTCATTCCTAACGGTTATAATCGTTGGGAACTTCGAAACTTCCCAACGGTTATAACCGTTGGGAATTATTTCACATTCCCAACGGTTATAACCATTGGAAATTACTTCACATTCCTAACGGTTATAACCGTTGGGAGTATTTTAATTTCCAACGGTCATAAGCGTTAGGAATTCCTTGTATAAGTAAATAGCAAAATTACCAACACTTATAAGTGTTACAAATTTGGTATAGCAGAACCATATCTTATTCAACATCTAATAGTATTTGATTCAACCATCTCCCATTCCAGATCTTATAGTATAATCACATATTATTTCACTCAACTATACAAATTCAAATTTATAGCAATAACAAACATGAAACTAAATTTGAAAATTAATATATCATCAAATTGTAAAGAAAATCAAATATACTAACTAGTTCATATCAAATTCTACAAAGTTCATTGTGAAAATTTTAAATTTCACTACTACAAAATATTTTGAAGCTTACTGAACTGATACTGCATTTTCTAAGGGTCTGCGTCGTAATTTTAGGTACCCAAACTGGACTGCACCTGGAGAGGAGCCGTCGAAGATAAAAGGCAAGTGTCCTGCCGCTGCTTGATATCTTTGTTGAATCTGTTTAACAATGTTGTCGCAAATTGTCATCTAATCTAAAAAAGAAGTTATTGATAAAAAGAAGAAGAAAAATACAAGAAATGGATCATGTCGTCCCTTCATCCCTTAAAACCCAAAGGATAAAAAATCAAAAAATAAAATGTAAAATGAATTATGTTTTTCAAGAGGATTGTTTGTTACCTCTATGATTTCTTTACTGCTTCGAATGCAGCTTCTTCCAATGACACAAACTGTGCCACCTGAACCCCCTCCAGTGATTTGTGCACCAAACAAGCTTGAATCGTCAGTGTGAGGTAATAGCCGATGCTGCATTTCTTGAACTAGCTCCACTAGTTTATTAGTCCCGTGTGACCCAAGTCCACAATTATTGTAACTATAATGGCACTGTATGCCAGTAAGGTAAGTAATAAGTGTTGATGATAGAGTTCATACGATACAAGACTACATAATAGTAAAATAAATGTCCCTTTTAGCAGAAGATGACTAGACAACCAATACCTGATACATGAGCTCTCCCGGTGCTGAAAGTTGCTCGACAGTTGGCGCTGCCGTTAATAGCGCTTTGAAGGTCTATATATTCCCAAATCATCGTACAACATGGTTAGCAAAATCTTCAAGCATAGCAAAATCTTCAAACATCGTACAACATGTGTATAAATTTTGTGTACAAAGGAACTAAAATAAACGATTGGACACATTATTTTACTAACAACACATTAGTTGTCCCTAAGAGTAAATATGGCATCAAAACTTTGTGATACCTCATAAAAAACAGTAGTACATATCAATTAGGAGCATTTTAAGGAATAAAATAACATAAGCAAAGTATGTGCAGTCAAAAAACAGCAGATAACCTCAATTAAATACGGATTTAGTCTAACCTTCACCATTGAATGACGCAATATTTGATTTCTGTCAACAAAGGAGGAGGAAACAAAGATGACGCTGGAAAAGGATTTAAAGCACCCACCGATCAATATTTGAAGGATTTGTTCCTCCCTTTCCGTTGTTTCTGCAGTCGAAAAAACGTTAGTTTATTATTTAGATTCGTGAATACCTAATTGCATCAATATTAAATTGCATTCAACTTACTTCCTAGGAGCAGAAGGAATACTCAGTTTCAATTTGCAATACTTTGCAATACTCAGTTTCAATTATAAACAGTGGCTAGTTTTTATAATGACGAAGTTTTCGCCGCTATAAGCCGTTATAAGGTTATAACGGGGAATACTTCGCTGTTATAAGTTTATAACGGTAAAGGCTTCGCCGTTATAAGTTGTAGCGGCATAAGTTTAGGGCATAAGTTTATAATGGCGAAGCTTCGTTGTTATAAATCCTACCATTTATTTAACTTCACTGGACCGTGGCTAGTTTCGTGGTTATTTGAACGTTTTTGAACGTGCAGTTTGTTCGTTCAAATAAAAAAAATTAGGTGATAATGATGCAACAAAACATTATTGTGTAAATAAATAAAAGTTTTCTTCAGTTTTATTGGGGCACTTGATGTGAACTCATGCTACACATGGGTTGTATTGGTAATGCAATATTTTTGTGAAGATATAAATAAAATCACTATAAAATCTTTCTAGTTCAATTTAAAAAGCCCATTATTTTTCATATGTTCTGCATGTTTATATTCAGTAACAAATATACTGATGTACACGAAAGCAAAAGTAATTCATACGCAAATTTCAGCAAATACTTAATATTAATAACTAAAGAAATTAAACACTAATGTAAGAACTTTCTAGTTGAATTATTGTACCATAATAAATAAACAAATATCACAGATTTATATTCTTTGCTGTGTAATTACCTGGATAAAATTCTAACAACTCTCCACCTGGGCACAATATAAGTAGGGTAAAAAGAGTTATGGAATTGAAGGAAAGAACAGTTGTATGAAATAAATCGAAATAAATCAATAGTAACTAACAGTCAGCATCTAATGCAAGCTAATTAAATAACATTAACAGTGAGCAAGCTGCAGATGCTTGTATGAGAATCGGTTCCATTAAACAGAATAACATATTAATAGAAAGAAAGCCAAATGAATGGATGGTAGAGACTATAAAGATGAACACAAACTCCATAATTATGTACACATTTATAAAATCTACTCACATACATCATAAAATTGGACTAAGCTTTTATGCCCAGAGAGAGCTTTTAAGATTTTGACCACTCTACGAACGTCCTATATTGCTATAGCTATTGTCATCTGGAAAGCAATTTCAGCTAATCAACATTTACCCTTGAAAGCAGTTTGGTTATTTATTTATAACAGACAGTGGTGAACATACCAACGATAATACATGTCATAGCTAACCGTGTATGCAAATAAAATTATGGCCCAGTAAGTTTATCCATGTAATTTTTGATAGTAAAGTAACATAATAAGCTTTCAGCATACAACAACTACTTATTCCATAACCAATATTTATGTATCAACGATTTGCAGCTATTTGGGTATGTTACATGAAGATGATTTTTTCTTTTTCTGTACATTCTTCTTGTAAGCTAAGCCAGTAAATAATATGCACTGTTTATGCGTCCATGCAAGTTTATTCAAGCCAAATTATATCACTACTTGTACAGTATTACAGTTACCATTTATCCTCCTTGTTTGCAATTTTATAGATCACCCAGATTTTCACAATTTTAACCATCGAATTGTTTCTCCCTTTAACCTACATAATCAGTTTTTCTATTTACTGTAGTGGTTCCATTCCAGTTGCGTCCCTTAAGAGCCTCCTACTTATAAAACTTTGTATAATCTAGAGTTCTGGTAATTTCGACATATAAAAACTTACATTATAGTTCTAAAACAAACTTTATGAATTGCATTAACTATAACTCGAACTTACCTTATGATTGTATATCTTCTTGCCCAAGCTCTTTGGCCATCTTGGAGATGCAACTTCATCCCTAAAAGTAAAGGAATAATTTGGGTTAATTATGGAAAAATATGACCTACCTTTAACAATAAAGTGTGCATAATAAACTATTAAAAACCTAGCAAACCTTACTTTGATTGAATGATATGGTGATGTTAAGCGACATCCACAGTGGCAACCAAAACTTGACTTTCTGATTGATATGAATCACACACATATAAAAGAAGGATCAATATACTCTTAATTTCGAGCTTCTTTGTAGTTCTAAATCGTTATTGGATTTGAAAAAAAAACAAGTCAAATACAACTACTTCAAAACATATCATAATATTTCTGAATATTATATTCTAAGAAGATGAAAAATGCGAGTATAGATCTAATAAATAAATCATATATTATTGAACTACGTTATTTAAATAAAACATCTAAAACTACCATTGTCTACCATTGTTAAAACAAAAAAACCAAAACACTAAAATAACATTTTAAAGGTATTTTTAAGTCGAGGAGGAACATTTACAAAATTTTTAAATGCTAAGTAGAAAAAGCCTGAGTCCTGGTTTTAATTACGAGACTTTAACATTTTAAAGGTACTAAGTAAACTACTTACTTTGGCTTAACAATTTGATAACTATTAACTTTGATGATTTTTAAAGTTCTAACTTTGAAATCAGATGTTATGTTCTTATGATTATATTTCTTTATATTGGTCATTTATAAGAATCAAAATATACATTTGAGAATTTTTGATACAAAAATTATGGCTTCCAACCTAAATGCCAGTGAAGCATTAAAGAGATGCTAAACTACAGAATCTTATATAACTATTGAAAAATAAAACAACATCCATCAACTACAAATTTAATTATCTTAAAAACTATTGAAATCGTAAGTAAGAAAGTTTCAAAAATATTAAACCAACCTGAAATACTCTCCATTTATGAATGTTGAAAGACATACAATACAACATTCATGTTACTTGTTTCAAAGCCATAGATATTTATTTTTATTTTTCTCAATTCTATCGTCTAGCCTTTTAAAATTGAATACATTTCCCACGTACAATTCATGAAAGATAGGATGATTCTGTGGTTTTAAATCCCGAAGTTCTCCCAACTTCTTTACAAACACATATAGACATGCATTACCAATAAACCAAGTAGAAATCTATGTCAAACTAAAAAATCCCTAATTCAAGGCTGAATAATTCCTCATATGACTAAATAAAATACATCTCATCAAAATGTTAACCCTTTTTATACACACATTACAATATAACTTCAAAAATAATAGAAAACTGAAAAATGTACCCGATAAGAACTGAGATGATCTTATCCAATTATGTATCCAAGCACAACAAACATAGGAAGAGTTGCAAAACCAGCAAGCAACAACTTACCTCGGATCAAAAATCAAGGAAAAAGCAACATCCTAGAAAGGATTAACAAAATTAGAAAGTACTTCAGGTTCATTAGTCATGTATAATGATAACTGGCTGCCAATGTTCATATGAATGTTAGGTCTGTACAATCACTAACTATGTTTGTAGCCTTACAGCAGTGGTGTCATTCGAGTTACATGAAGATTTCTACGATCTTTGATTACTCACACAGGCAAGGAATTGGTGAAATACATCTCAAATAATAATAAATTGGATATACCTAGAATTTGAGATATCATAAATTTTTTAGGTATGGTTGCTACACAAATGCAAGAATAAACTGAACATAATATCATTCTTCTAAGATCAGTCCTGCTTTAGAATTCAAAAGCAACCGTATATTTTCTTTTCTATCCAAGCGATATAACTCATATGTTACCAGATATTTGAAACCATGCAATATCATGCACATAAAGTCATTATTATAGCACGGAAAGTGAAAACAATGATTTGTTTTATGCTTGTAGGAAATATATAATGGAAATGAGAAAGGTTATAAGAGAGAGGCTAAAGGAACGTCTATCCATGGTTTTTTTTGTCTCTGTAACCATTACGATAATTTTGAAACTGGGGGATTTAGCTAAAAGTGTGTAACTATGATTTAACACAAAAATGTTTTATGAATCATCATTTCAATAGTAGCTAAAATTTATTTTCAAACCCCTCTATAAGTAGAAAGTGGACACATTAAATGTTGAATATTTTACGTTGAATTTTGAAAGAGAACGTTTGTGTTCAATTGTTATGTTTATTCGCGTTTGCATTCAATTCTTATGTTTATCCGCGTTTACATTTTCCTTGTATATAAAATACAGTTGGCATGAATAATTGACGTACATAGGTGCACATACCATTGGCAAAGCTAGGAGCACAAGCTTTAGAAGCGAAATATGAAAGCTTAACTGTCCAAGTAGTTCAAGCTTCAGGGATAACAATCTGATACCATTAGATCTCTAATCTGCAGCTGGCTTTGACAACAAATATTACCAAAACCTGGTGAATAAGTCAGTTAAGCTCCTTTGCACAAAATAGAAATCCAGAAAATTTTAGGAAAATTTTAATTTTTGTTTATTTCTTTCCTTTGATATACAAGTGCCTACTAAATTTGAATGTACACATTTGTATTTTCTATCATTTCCATTAATATGGTGTACTTTAATAAGAGAGTGTGTGTTTTAATTGAACTTATTTTACTAAAAAAAATTCCCACACATCGGAACAAAAAAGAAATAAAATAAACTTGAGCCAAACTAAACTGTAGGGTTTCTACAAAGTTGCTATAACTTTTTTATTCCAGAAAGCAAACAAAGAGGTAGTAAGACAACAAATACAAATGAAGCAGCTAAACTTTAAAATTTGAAAGCAACTAAAAAAGATTACTATATGTTTAACTAATTGCTCAACGTATGTCTAAACTTAAAATTTTAAAAGCGACTAAAAATGAAAAGTTCACAATATTACTTATTCTAAGACAAATTAAAGTAATTAGCAGTTAAATATTTATTTAAAATTGTTAATACATAAAAGAAGTCTTACGTTTTGATCACTGTATGTTTGTACCCTAAAGCCATCATGAGATAAAATTGACAGTAAAGTGAAAGTTGGTTTTCGATTCGAATAGTAAAGTCAAAGTTAGTGCTACGTTCGATCATGAACAAAATCAATAAATTTAAACAAAAAATTCGTCTTCTTTTTCTCAAATGCAAAATAGGCCAAGTGAAATTAATAACTTAATCCATTAAACAAAAAATCGACGAACAAAACCATCTTTTATACTTGAATATCAACACATAAACGCATAAAATAAAGTTCCTTTACCTAGCCGAGTAAGATTTCTCTTCTTTTCCTGGAGTAAAGCCTACAAAGAGGAGATTATGGCGATACAATGAAAGAAGGGGATCGATACGACAAAAAAATTAACTCCGATTTTGGGAGTTGGAGTGGAGAAACGCAAAGATAAAACCCTAGATTAGGAATCGCAAAAACAGAAGATGGAAAAGGAACGAAGAAACACGAGCGTTAGGAATGTGTTTTAATACGATAATTACAAATTTGCCCCTGTGATTTCATCTTATTTACACCATGGAAAAATATACCAACAGTTATAAATGTGAAAAATGTTAACCAACGGAAATAATTTTTGGTATTTTGTAACAGTAATAACCGTTAGGAATTCTAAAAAATAAGCGTTGCAAAATAGCTGTTTTGGTGTAGTGACAGGATAAGGTGAGTACAATAAAAACTTAAGGAGGTCGATAAAAGAGAGGCCATGCTTGAAGAGGAGAATAACCTTTTAAAGAAGAAGCTTTGGAGGAAAAGAACCCTCCCGACAAAATCAATCGACTTTATTAAAGATGCAAAGCAGAAGGTCCCTTATCTTTTTGACATGGCTCTCGATTCCATTATCGAGAAATGCTATGAGAATGCCTTATACATTGCATGCACCAACAATATTCACAAGTGTCCGGATCTAAACTTCCTCTCTCTTCCAGCTTGGAATGAGGGGTTTAGAAGGAAATTCAGTTAAATGCTAAAAAAGCTCTAGAATCTAAGGAGGAGACCTCTAATGAGGAGGAGGAGTTCGATGCTAAGAAATTGCTAACTATTGATGATCCTCTGGCAGATGAGGAGACAGAGTCCAACGAGGAAGAGAAGGATGACTATGAGAACAGGAATGATGATGGTCATAATGATGGAGGTCATGATGATGATGGCAATGATAAAAATGGTGGTGATAATAGAAAGGGTCACTTTGGACGGCCAAATGAGAAGGATAGATCAGGAGACGCTAACCTGGACTCGGCAGCCCAAGGTACGAAAGTTACTGAAAATCCCGATTCTCCAAGTAAAGATTCTCCACGGATAGAAATTGCTCAACAAAGCCATAAGTCCAAAGGGAAAGAGAAAATTTCTTCTTCTCAAATTCCATTTTCTCAATTATGGATCTCTATTTAAACCTTTTAAGTTATCAAGCAGTTTTTAGTCAATATGTAATTATTTTAGTCAAGGAGAAAATCGAAAACACTATTATGAGGTTATGCTTGAAAAAAAGCAAATGGAAATAAATCAGCCGAATGGTGAATTGGATAGGCTTTTGAAGGAGCATAATAAACTGTCTGAGAAATATAATAATCTTGATGCTAATGCATCATAATTAATTAGCATCAAGATTAATATTTTTCAAAAAAAATGGCAAATTTCCTCTGCGTATGAAGAATGCACGTCTTCATCGAAAGAGACTCTTGATAGAAAATGCAGAACTTATGACCTTCTTTTGGATGCCGATCGACGATAGGAATGCTTTGTAGGAGTTTCTCTACAAATTTTATTTCAGGGGTTTATTCATTGATTTTTCTTAATTTGGCAACAACTACGGGGGTTTTCTTAGGCGCTTCCATCATAGATACTAAAACAAACATGGGTCTGATTCTCATTCCGGGACATGTTGGAATCTCCAAAGGATTTCTTTTATCCCTCTTTCTTCTCATCATCTTCCCTTCGAAAATCTCAAATACAATAGGAAGAGATTTATTTCTGAATTTTATAAGAAATCAATTTTGTATGAACCCAAATAATTCTATAATTGTAATATGTAATTCAGGTAGTTTATAGAATTTATCACTTTGTCTCTCTAATTTTCACATATTATACAGATTAAAGAACTCTCCAATAGTCCTGTTTCTAGGGAACTTTTGAGTAAGTTTACCAAGTCAAAAAGAGATTTTAAGGAGAATTCTTCAACCATTAGAACATCTCCGTTAGCAAGGCGCTGGTTTCTAAGAAATCTATAAAATGTATACACATGATTCCCTTACTTCATTTTGATTTTCTAGATGATGAGAATGAATTAATACTCTGGATGATGAGAATGATAAACTACTTAGTGAAATTCAAACTTATCATGCCAATTTGCTACGTGGTCACACTAACCCTTCGGTCGAAAAATGTCATTAGCATCAATTCCTACCATTTAATACTCTAAAAAGGGATTAAGGCTCCTTTTGATTTTATCCTTACCTTGTCGGTCGGGTTATTTGAAAAGGCCAAAGTCGATGTTTCTAAACTTTAAAAGTTACTTAAATGTTCAAAAATGGAATTGCGATACAATTTGAATTTCCTTATTGTTTGTAAACTTTTTTATTATTAATGGAAAAGCCTACTTTTCATATATTAATTTCCGTTTTACTTATTCTAAATAGGAAAGTCAGTCAGCACTTGCACTTGGTCCTACAGATGCTCTTTCTCGACTGAACGTTATCGAAGATAAGCTGATAGCTAATATCCAAAAAGAAATGGTCCTCTCAAGATGCTTTGCCTTTACCGTTTCTAGATAATCAAGAAGTGCAAGAGTGGCATAGGAAATATTATAAATTAAGATCACTGTTTAGAAATTATAAAGAAATGACTTCTAGCTTAGAGGATCAAATTGAAAAGAAGAACAAAGAATTACAAGAGTTAAAAAAGAAGATTAACACGGTCCTAGTGCACTACACCAAAATAGTGATTTTGGAACATTTTATATATGTCAATTTCCAACACTTATAGATGTTATAAACTGCCAACATTAAAAAAGTGTTAGGGTACCTACAAAAGTGTTAGTAAAAATAAATAGTCATATGTATAAACATTGCAACATATTGGTTATAATTTGCAACACAAATAAGTGTTATACTAATTGGTAAACATGTAAATAATTCGTTGAAAAATGGAGTATTTTGTAATTTTTGCACATGATATGTTTTGTGATGCTTCCCCCACTTCCTATCAGTTTCAGGCCGCATAAAATTATTATTTTTTTAACTAGGGTTTCAGGTGATACCCACTCTCTTGACTTCAACGACGACGAGTGGCTTCTGGAGCCGTCCTTCTTCTCCAAGAAACATTGAAGACGGCTTTTCGTGGCCGCGACATCGACAACGGCTGGAAATATCGGGATTCATGACATAGGCTTCAGATTCAACACATTGCAATCCATCTTTTGTTCATGACATTGACAACAGGACTAGATTTCGACATGACTTTAGATTTCCTGCGATTTCGATTCTCTACATCGCGACTTCAATCTCATCAATTTTGTATAAAGGTTCATTTTAGTATAAAGTTGACTTTTCCTGAATAGACTTCAGAATCTCACCAAGTGTTGCTATATCTTAAGTTTAGTTCTTATGAGATTGTTACTCATGCAATTTTGAACTTAGTTATAAAATTTGAACTTAAGGTTCAACCTTGAGGTTTATAGTTAGATGAGTTTATTTTTGAAACCTAGTTATAAAATTTGAACTTAAGGTTTTCTTATATATGTTACATGAAAAATTCATATTTAGGCCGCATCTTTTGAGCTTTGCTTTGAAAAAGAGATCTGGTAAGCTAGAATTTGTCTAGCTAAACTTCAAGAAAAAGGTTAGACGAAGAGAGAAATTGATATAAATCAAATCAGTATATGGAAGCAGATTAAAAAAATTGATATTGGAATTCCAATAATAAAAAAATTTATTTTGGAATCCGTTTTGATTTAGTCAGAGAAATGGACTTCAAAAACAATGTTAGACAAAGATTTTTTATTCTTTTTTACTCAGAGAATATTGGATAATTAATAGTTTGAATCTGTTTTGATTTACCCGAGTGTTAAAAAAAGTTTTGATTCATTCAAGAAGTTCAGCAAAAATTTGTTATGTATTACGAGAATCTGTAAATAACTCTTTTGAGTGTTTTCATTTTATGTTCAAGTACGAAATTATGAATGTGTAAATTAAACAGTATCTTGAAACCAGTTTTGACTCATGATGATTGCTACATGGTTTGAGAAACTACTGTTAATGTTGCATTAGCTATGATTTATCGATATTAAGAAGCTTATACTTTATTAGATGACTAATCATTCTGCTTTGTAATGTCTATGAATCTTAATTGTGTAGATGATTGATGGCTACTGTACGTAGTTGATTATCCTTGCTATGTAGTTTGTTTGTAGCAATAACTTACCGTAACTTTTTATATTTCAGTATGAAATCCATATTCATAACTTACTATGCATAGTTATTAATCCAGTTATGGGTCATGATGATAGTCTGTTATTGTTTCAAGTCTCTTTATTGATAGCAAATCGACTATTACATATATAGTATTATGCGGAATGACCTGAACTACTGTTATTGTAGTTTGTATTTTAAGACTTGAGTAATGAATTGAATTATGATGCATAATCCTTCAATCTCATAAATATCAACAGGAAGATTTTCAGTTTTTTTTATCATTTTTCTTCTTAAACTATTCATTGTGAGTATGATTAAGGTAGACACATTTCCCATAAAAGAGCTAAAACGTACACGTTTTTGTTTTTGTTTGATTCTGATGTGTCGCTTTATTTTAATTTAATTCACATTATCCACAGGAAGATAAAGAGGTTAAAGCACAAAAGTCACGATACCAAATTTAGGCCAGCAAAACCCATAAAAATTTATGGTGAGAGCATTTATATTTTTATAATTGGTTAATTGGAACCATTGAACGTACATTAAAGCTTGGTCTTTTTTTCATCTTTTTCTTTTTTCAATTACATGGAGTGAATAATAAGACTGTATCGAAATTCATTTAAGAGTTGGGAATGCAAGTATTTGCCTTTTTGTTTTAGCTCTTCGGTAGAAACATGGAGTGAATAATAAGAGCTTTATCTATTGTTGAAAGAGTAGTTTATCTATAGCACGAATATTTTTTCGTAACTTGCAAGTATTTGCCTTTTTATTTTAACTCTATGTTCAACTCTTTCAATGTTCTGTGGAATGTTTGTATGATTTAAGTGTTTGTAATCCTTTCGTAGCTTGCATGATTTAAGTGTTTGTAATCATTTTAGATATAATAATATTCCCTATATTGTAGGACCGATCAGTACTGTCATCCATAATTAGTTCTAGAATACACCATCAACAAACACCTTATCCATAGGAGTAGCTAGAAGCTAAGCGCGCATAAGTTATAAACGGTAACTTTTATGCTTAATGTATGAATAATATAATATTTATTTAAAGTTCGAGTAATTACTGCACATGTTATGTATAGTCCTATGGTCTAAAGAATTATTAAGCTTAGTAACTACACATAGCATGATTAATTTTTTTTGTAATTTTCTTATATTTCATGTGTTATATTATCATGATCATACTGCAATGCATAGTCAAAATTGGTTAGC
Source organism: Allium cepa (assembly GCA_030765085.1). Lineage (NCBI taxonomy): Eukaryota > Viridiplantae > Streptophyta > Magnoliopsida > Asparagales > Amaryllidaceae > Allium > Allium cepa. The sequence continues at coordinate 659,914,400 of CM060938.1, read as the reverse complement.
ATGTTGAGAAGAACATACGTCTGGATACACTACTGACAAAGGTTGTGCGGTGAGTAATACCTTACTTGGTTGTAAGATTGTAAGTGTAAGCTTAGTAACAACATATCATGAAGAACTAGAACAAGTAAGCAATAATTGATCTAATTGTCTTTTAAAAAACAATTTATCGTAGAAAGTACCTAGCACTACACCAAATCAGTTATTTTTTTGTTTATCTCCTCGTAGAATTTCTACGTACTTTGTGCACTAGATTGTTAGTATGATTGTACGTTTTCTTGAATTGTCATAGATGTTTGCATTAAAAAACGATGTCCATTTTTCATATAAAAAGAAAAGACTCAAATGAAACATTGAAGAAGATATATAACCAGTACAAACACACTTTGCATGAAATAGAATAGTGATTGAAGTTTGGAAAATTAATAGTAACTTTATGTTTTTTAACTAGAAAAGCAATAATAAGAAATCCACTAGCACTTGTAAGTTGTAACAAATACATTTAAACGTGTTCATGGTTTGAGTTGATATGTTTCTGTAGCTCACTCTGTAAGTAATGGGTAATTTAAGTTTTGGATAATTACTAAATATAGTTATAGAAAATCCTTACTGTTAGATTCAAGAAATTCATGCAAAGTGCAATTTTGGTAGCATTGGGAAAAATCTTAAACAAATTGAAATATTTTCTTTATATAACCAATTCGTCAATTTTTGTATTAGATTTCTCTCATATTACATTAACGATATCAATCCTCAATCAATCAATAACATAACGATAATTTTTTTAAATGCAAAAAATGATAAACATATTATAGTGATAATGGTTTCTATTTAACAGAAGTTATACTTTAAATAAAATAGTAAAATTGCATGGAAATCAGCCAACTTTTCCTTTCAGATGGTACCTTATGAAAGAATCAATTAGGATGGAATCGTATAACAAAATTCTTATTATAATAATTCTGGATTAATAAGTGTTTAGTAATATGTTAAATACAATGTTTAGTAATATATTTAATACAGCGATGTGGGTGAACTTGTGGAGTTGGCGGCATGGATTCAGGTAGCGTGTGTGATGTGGAGTATGTGCGATTTTCTGGTGGCAGCAGGCTGGAGATGTGGTGTCTAAAGCCAGTGAGTGATGTGATGTTGCTGGCTTGAACATGGCTGTTGGCATTTGCAGGTGAAGGCAAGCAGCTTTGGTATAGTGAATTGGGGTTGAAAGTGTCGAGCTTCAGGGTGGAGGAGTGTGTGCACTTTGGTTCAACGGTTGATGGCCGAGGTTTCTGATTTTTGGAACTTAAGCATCGTTTAAGCGAGTAAAATTATTTTTACCGATGAAATGTATGTGTGTGTAATCCTTGATTTCAATATAAATTTTCCTAACCAAATAATACATACAATCTATAAATGGCCTTAAGGAGTAACATAGTATAAAAGGTCATATCCTGCACAATAGTTTTATAAAATTGTTTTTCTTTGACCATAATTCATTAACATTAACTCAAATAAATGTAGGGTGTTTAAGGAATGCCCTCACCCAGACGACAAGCAGCGCCAAGAGTTGGGACTTAAACCTCGTTAAGTTAAATTCTGGTTCCAAAACAAACGCACTCAGATGAAGGTATCATTTATGTTAACATACTAAAAAAAGCAGAGAATTTCAAAAGATAAAAAATAAAAATGAAGAAAATCTATCAGAACAAAAATTATAGTTTGAAAATTTACATACTAATCTTGGATATATGTTGTGATGTAGGAACAACAAGATAGGATAGACAATGCGATACTCACTGCTGAGAACGAATCGCTTAAAAATGACAATTACAGGCTTCAAGTTGCACTAAGAAAAGTGACGTGCCCTAATTGTGGAGGGCCTGGCATTCTTGGAGAAATGTCACATGATGAACAACAGCTTAGACTTGAAAATGCCTGCCTCAAAGATCAGGTATATTTATACACAATAAGTACTGCATATCTAATTCATCAGCAAAGGAGATTCTGCATGAATTTTTAATATCGTAGTTCACTTATAGCTTGGCAAATTCATTTTTTCAATAGCTCGAACATATGTCTTGCTTTATCTCTCGATACACAGGCCAAGTTCAGATGCAATCATTGGGGCCTACACATTCTCTGATGATGCCATCACTAGAGCTCGATATGAATACTTATTCAAGGCTTTTCAATGACCAACAACAAGCAATGTGATTTTGTAATGATATAGCTCCAGTTCAAAATAGTATTTTGATCATGGATTAAGGTAAAGGATTGGCCTTATATTTGGCTTTTACAGCATCCGAACATTTACTGAAGTTATGTACAATGAATGAGCCTTTGTGGGTTAATAGTGATAGAGGAATTGTTAATGAAGTCTTGGATTATGAAGAGTACAAGACATTGTTTAATTGGCCTGTTGAACTTAAGCAACAAAGTGAAGGAGTTAGATTAAAGTCACAAGAGATAGCGCGATTGTCATGATGAATAGCATTACTTTGGTTGATGCCTTCTTCAATGCGGTAAGTTACGTATATGTTATATACATTGCTTTTGGTACATGATTATGTATGATATCTATTTAAATTTATGTTTTGGATTTGTATTTTCTAGAATAAGTGGATGGAGTTATTTCCTACTATCGTGAGCAAAGCGAAAACGTTGCAAATTATTGCTGAAGGGATATCTAGTCATGGCATCGGCTCTCTTCATTTGGTAAATATCAAACCTTTGTTTATACTTACTTTTTGTGGAATGCTGCAATATCATTAGTGTTATGTCATGACTTGAATTATAATTTTGACTTACGAAGATGTTTGCGGAGTTTCAAGTTATATCATCATTGGTGCCTCCATGTGAGGCCCACTTTCTTAGATACTGTCAACAAAATGTTGATGAAGGAACTTGGTTGACTGTTGATTTTCCTATTGATGGATTTTATAGACTTGAAATGTCCCTGACTTGTTATAGAAGGCGGCCATCTAGATGTATCATTCAGGACATGCCTAATGATTATGCTAAGGTAAGTAGGCTTATCTTTTCATTTCATTATTTACTGTTGGGAAATTTTAGTTTTTCCTAAGACTCGAAAGACCAAGTTTTTTTTACATCTCGAGGGATTTATGTTCATTCCCTCCTTGTGCATGTTCTTCTCAAACAAAATATTTCTGTAAATAAAAAATAAAAAAAATAAAAAATGGAAATTAAGCTGTTAAGAATATTTATAATGGGGAATATTTGAGTGTCTAGTTTGTTAAACCTTGTTTAACTACTACATGATCATTCATATTGCAAGATTTGTTTAGTAAGAAAGTTTCATTTGCCTAACAATTGAATAACACATAGTTCATATATGATTTAAAAAAGGCAGTTGACAAGGTTATGATGCATAACCAACTAAAACTAGTTCTATATTTAAGTGTGTGTGTGTGTGTGTGTGTGTGTGAATCTACATCATACATTCTATGTTTTCAATAATTTACAAGGTTATGAAAATTTGATTCCACGATCATGTTCATTTCAGAAAAACACTGAAAATTAAACCTATCAAAAAAGCTATGATAGTAATATTTATGAATGACACAATTGATGTACTTTGATATAATTATATGTTGCTTTATTAACTAACATCACTCTTTATATTTTAATGAATAGCAAACCTACGATACAAGAGCATAAAGTGGAAGAGTCATGTAGCTGCACAAAACTTGGATGATTGCCCTGCCGAAATGTTATCAAAAACCTTATAAGCTTATAGAAAAATAAATTCAAACTCATAAAATTTGCAGTAGGAAGAAATGGACGATTTATAAAGAAATTGAAGCATTTGGAGAATTTGCAATAGGAAGAAATGGAAGATTTATAAAGAAATTGAAGCATTTGGAGAATTTTGAAATATTTTTTTGAAGCTTATGTTGTAACAATATCTGAATATATGACATTGTGGTATTTTAGATATGTAAATAATTGTTTATGATATATTATACTACATTTGCAGAGCGTTTAAACTTTGCATTGAATATGTATGATGAATTATTTGTGATACGGAAACCATTATTTGCAGTGTGTTTATATTTAAACTTTGCGTTTAAGTATTGGTGTATATAAATGTGTGTGTATGTGTTACTAAATAATCATTTTTCAACACTTATAAGCGTTACCGTGTATTTCTATACCAACACTTATAAGTTTTAGCGTATATTTCGTTACCAACACTTATAAGTGTTACCGTATATTTCGTTACCAACACTTATAAGCGTTACCGTATATTTCGCTACCAACACTTATAAGCGTTACCGTATATTTCTGTACCAACACTTATAAGCGTTACCGTATATTTCATTACCAACACTTATAAGCATTACCGTATATTTAGGTACCAACACTTATAAGTGTTAGTAATACGTATGTTTGTAACACTTATAAGTGTTACAAATTTGGCCGCTCCATTCCTCACAGTCCATTAGTAACACTTAAAAAGTGTTACTGAAATTATTTGTAACACTTATAAATGTTAGAATTTGCCTGTTTTGGTGTAGTGGTGTTTGGACCTTTAATCGATATTGATATAGAAATGGCTAAATTAAATCAACGAATAAATGACTTTGAAGTAGATTAATGAAGAGTCAAGTATTCTACTAATCATTGGAACTCATTGTAAGAGAAGGTAATTCTAACCTTCCTGCTGCTATTTCTGGGAGAATCACAGGATCTCAATCTTTAGTTAACCAAGAATTTCCCACTTTATTAAACCCACATTTGGGTCTAAGTAACAAAGTTACCTCTCTGTAGGAAAGGCACGTTAAATTCAAATGCATGCAATTTTTTTATAAGAAATGGAATGAAAAAATTTCTCAATGCCTTAATGATTTTGAAAGTCAGGTTGAAAAGCTAGAGTGTGAGAAGCACACCCTCAGAAAAGAGATTAAAGAGTTAAAGGGCATGGTTCAAAAACTAAAAGGAGCTAACTAGACACTTAAGAGTGCGCTAAGGACTCAAATTGACTCGGTTGATGATGCACACATCGTTTGAAGGAAAGAGAAGAAACTCAAAGAACTTTTGGATGTGGTCATTCGCCACATTACAAATTCTTTAACGGTTGTTGAAGATCTAGAGAGGATAGCACAAAGCCTTGAACTTTAGCGTAGAATTACTTGTAGATCTTTAAGCAGACCCCTTTTTATAGTTCAATTTATGTAACTGTGACTTTGGTATACAACATATTAGACAATAAATGAATTTGTATTCAAATAAATGTTACCTTGAAGCATCATATGTACTCTTGAATGTGCTGAACTATTTGAGATGTATAAGCCAATAATTTGCCTATTAAGAGCTGATTGAGTATTCAGCATTTCAGTTATAAAGACCATAAATTTTGATCTTATTGTAAAACTCTGCCTCTTGGTCTAGTAACGGAGATTCCCGTTATTTTAAGAAAGTTGAGTTTCAAACTCAATTTAATAGATCGAAAGCTGATTTAATGAAGCTATGCTTTTTCTCTTAGAGTAAGATAGTTTACTCTTAGCATTAGTTATTTTCCTTGTTTTTGGAAATCTTCTAGTAGTAGACTAGAAACGTGACTGGCAAGAACGGAGTCTTTTTTAACTAAAAGGCTAGGAAATCACTTGGTCAAAGAAATCCAGAAAACCATTTGGTAATGATTGAGGACCAGAAAAACCTCAACTGGTAACAGTAAACGAAGATTAGAAAACCTATCTGACAATAATAGAAGACTAGAAAATTGTTTGACACTAATAATTTTCCGACGAATAGAAGATGATTAGAAAATCCATCTGGCAATAATGATTTCTTTCGTAGAGAAATCCCCTTTCTTTACTTTGTAGCACAACAACTCATCTTTTATAGATCTTCCTTTAGACGATTACTTAACTTCGCTTTGGAGCGCAAAGGGCTCATTATTATCAAGTTCTTTTGCCTCTCTTCGGGCTTTAGACATCTTAGTCTCTTTTCTTTGCGCCACTCTTTGGTATTTGGACTTCTTAGTCTCTTTTCTTTGTGCCTCTCTTTGGGCTTTGAACGTCTTAGTACCGTTTCTTTATCACTATCTTAGGTGAAGATCTCAATTTTGATCGTACTCCTTATCTTTGTGTTGGTAATGATTTAGGTATGTTCTCTAGTGCATTTGATTAGCTAACTTAAACAGAACCAAAGTCTTACCCGACCTCCCTCCATGAGGCACTTCAGTAAGGCCTTAGAGATGGTACTAAAGGCTGGTTCGGTGCAATGTTCAGGCCATTTTAGACGAGACCAAAGGCTTACTTCATCCTTAAGGCGCTCCAACCAAGCCATGTAGGCAGGTGATATACACGTAAATGTGTATATTTTTACTTCCATATTTAGTCTAATTTAATTAAATAAACGACTATATAGGGTACGTAAATATGTCTAAACCAAAATTCAAATTATTTTCAAATAATCATATATTCATCTTCATATAGGGGAAAAATAGTCATTTTTATATATGATTTAATTTGAGAAAATTTACTTGGATATTTTTATGTTATTTTGTAGGAATTTGGATTCAAATGGAAAAGGTCTTCATGAAAATATGCATGCACAAGAGAAAAAGGCAAATGAAGACGGAAATAAATCAATTCATGCATCATGGAGGACCCCACCTATCCACTTACCTTAATCTAAAATTAGGAGCTAATGCATAAGTTAGTGGAGGTTAAAGTTACATGCACACTTAATGTGGGATTGATTCATGCTAATGATAACTTGGTGGTCACACATCCTAAAGGGTATTTTACGAAGCCCCTTAAAATATGGATTAGGCTTTTATGTATATATAAATACCTCTTATGTTTCATGTAATGAGCTTTTAGCATCACATTGTAGTTAGTTTAGTGGTAGCCACAAAAACAAACATAAACTCTCTTTCTCTTTTTAGTGACTTATTTGCCTTTCTTATGTAATTTAATTTCATTCTCTTTTAATTATTGTGCTTACTTTATGCGATTAGTGTAGTTTTTATTTCATGCAAATAGATTAGCTTTTATTTATTTTAACAGAAAAATAGGTATAGGGAAGAAGTTGCAAAAAAAATTGGTCTCAAGGACAACAAGTTTGTTTTTTAGTTTGAAGGACACGTTATAGTGTAAATACAAAAAGATAGTTGCAACTATCATTCTGTGATTTACACTAAAAATTAATTTTCAGCCTAAAAAAAAATTCTTGTCCCTGAAACTAAATTTTTCTCTAACTCTTTCCCTAAGCCTAAAAACCCCTTATTTTAATCAACTCTCTTCTAACTTTGCTTGCAATTTTTTCTTGTTTATGTTTATATCGCAATGTACATTTGCTAAAATGATAACAAATATGAGAAACTAAACCCCTTCAACTTAGGGCCAATGAGGCTCTTATAATCATGTAGGTTCAACATATTTGTTAATTTTTTATCTCTTTTTTTGCTTAATGGAAATATTTGATTTGGTTAATTTTTGTTGTTTAGTTTTGAATTTGATAGCCTGTATTATTGACACCAAATATGTTATACTAAAACAAACATAAACACAAATCACCTCTTCATTTGCATATGTTTATGGTAACGAAGTGGATTTTAGAATCAAAATTTGATGGTCTATATTACTAATCAATAGTAAATAGATCATGCTTAGAATAGATTTTATTTTCAGTTTCATTAACATTTCCATGAGAGTTAACAAGCGGTTTAGTAGGTGTGTTAAAGTTTGATGGTTTATGTTGCGCTAATTAATAGCACAAATAGGGCATACTTATGATAAACATATCAACTAAATTCACTAATGACCAAAAAAGAGAGATCATAATTTCATTATGTTGATTTATGTGATCATGAGAAGGAAATTAACTCTAAATTTCCTTCTACTTTCATATTTTTATTCACTTTCTTTCGTTAGTCTTTTACCTTTTTTAGCATAAATAGTTCAAATCTTGGTTTAATTTGATGGAGTAGAATTTTTAATCACTTTCAATTCCGTATGGATCGATACGTACTCGCCATGTACTAAAATTGTATGCCATGTGCTTGCGGTTATTTTTATTACAAATTTTCTGCTATTTTCTAAACCGATAGAAAAATCGCCAATTCAACAAGTTTTTGGCGCCGGTTTCCGAGGAATTGATTTGATTTTTAATTTATATTCTTTGAATTATTTTGTTTGATTTTATTGTGTGTTTTTGTGTGTGTTAATTTGCATTTTAAAAAGAAAAATAATAATTGTTATGTGTTAGTTGTGTGAATTTTGCTGTCATTTTGATTTGTGTGCTTGTTGTTGTTCTATTTGCATTTCTATTTAAAAAAATTACACTAGTTCATTTCAAAAGGAAAAACTATATATTCCATTTCAATTAATTTTTTTTTCTATACATTTACGGCTTTTCTTTTTGCAAATTGCATTTGCTCTATAACTCTTATTGTTGCCTGCAGCCTCTCCATTCCTGCCCACCGCTGCAATTCCATATCCATAAAACTCTTTCAAACAGCCACTACAACCATCCGCTACCCAGTCACCATTACCACTGTACATTCAACTGCCTCCCCGTTGCCTTGTTTCATCACCCAAATCAATTCTGCAACACTTCTCGGCCCATACATCATTCATCTACTTCTTTGCCCATACATCAACATTTTTGCATCACAAAACCCCATACCAAAACCTGCCTTGTTGTGCATATCAAACCTCCTTTCCTACTTACTACTTGCACACATACCACCAGAAATACTTCTCTCCAACATCATCTACAAACCCATCAGTCTACCATTAGATACCCCATTTAAGCACTACATATATACCAACAACCACTCCAAACTCACTACTATAACCCAAAAAGCAAATACAAGTTCATAACATCCCACTGACATAACATCCAACATACCCCCAAGCACATAACATCCATCCATCATACAACACAAACCATCCCACTGACCAACATACCCCACTGCACTCCCTCAAGCCATTCACAGAGCCACATCTGTAACGATCCAGAATTCCCGTAATTTGAAATTCGTATATTTAATTGATTTTAAATATGCATAAGTAAATTTTATAAGATGAATAAATTATATTTCAAATATCTAGATTTAATTGGATAATTAAATCGATAATTTAATATTTGAAATTACAGAAATAATTGGAAATTGGGTTTAATGTGAATGAAAATGATTTATAAAGTTGTATTAAATCATATTGGAGTCAGAAGGATGTTATAGAACTTTTAGAATTGAATTAAAAGTTAAATTGTAGAAATTGAATATTTTAATATTTAATTAACGAATAAAAATAGCCATTTTTCAAACAGTCTCGAATTTCGATGAAATTAGTTTCATCGGATCCGTAATGTTAAATTATTTTAAGATTTCAAATTTCGTGTCAATCGGATTTACGGTTTGTCCAGTGCAAGCTAAAACGCACTGAAATCGGTTTAAGTGAATTTTAAATTTAAATAGTCGATTTGAAAACCTATCTTTCAAATACGATTAATGTAACGACCCAGAATTTTGAACAATTTAATTTGGAAATATTTAATTAATTTTAAATATTTGAATGATGGTTTGAATTGAATTTCAAATTTTCAGAATGAATATGGCGATTAAATTATAGAATTTAATCTATTGGAAGTTGAATAAAAATTTGAATCTTTAATTTTAAGCTGATTAAAAATATTTCAGAGGCTTGTAAAATTCATATTGATAATACTAAAGATTATAGAAGGTTCAGAATTGAAATTTAAATTGAATTGTTCAGTTTTGAAATTTTAATCGTTTGAATCGATATTGAAAAATAGTCACTTTTCACACAGTCTCGGAATTCGACGAAACCAGTTCCATTGGGTCCGTAATATTAAATTATTCTCGGATTTCAAATTTCGTATTTTTCGGAGTTGATATGTGAGCACACAGTGAGTAAACGCATTGGAATTTAAGTCGAATTCGATTTAAATTTAAACTTTTAAAATTTGTCAACAGCACACCACGTTCTCCCTTAAAACACGCAGAAAATCACGCCTAGTATCACTGAAGAAATCGTGCAAGCCATCCTCCTTTACATTTTATATATCTCCTCAGTTTTCAGAATCGAAGAAAAAAAAATGTCGAGCACTTCACAAGAGAAAGATGGAAACCCCTTATTCCTTTCCCCTCGTTCTTTCCCCTTCTTCTGTTTGAAATCGAAATTGTTCAGTATAGAAAAAAAAAATGAGGGCGCGCGTAAGGAGGGTTGCATGTGGCGGCGATTCAAGCAAAGGGGGGGACGCTGACGCACGCGCGTGGGAGGAGGCGGCACTGTCGCGAGCAAGGCGGTGGCGCGCGTGTGGATTCTCGAGCCACTGGAGGCGACGACTCGCGATCAACATCGAGGCAGCGTCGTGGGTTAGCCGCGAAATTGATGAGCTGGGAGTGGCGTCTTCGAGCACGCGATGGAGGCGGGGTCGAATTCGATCTAGGGTTTCGCGATGGCAAGTACTGTGCTCGCGTACAAGGCAGTGGAGGCGAGGTATCGATTTTTGTTTTAATAATTTAGTTAATTCAAATTTTAAATTGCAGTATTCATTTAAATATTAAATGTGATATATATGTATATTACAGAGAAAGAAAAGGTAAAACAGAAAAAAATAATAATATATGCAGTGAAATTGAAATTACTAGTTTGAAAATAAAATTTATTTAGTTGGATTAAAATTTTAAAAGTTTAAAATAGAAAACCTTTTGTAGTTAGGGATATATACAGAAGTTTATAAAGAAATTAAATGTTACTGTAATAATTTTTAGAGGTATTTAAAGTAAATAAAATAATGACTGTAAGTTGTAAAACAGAAAATCTATGTATTATGTATTTATGAGAAATAAAATTTTATTACAGTAAGGTGAAGTTTGAAGCAGTTTTGATTTTCAGCTAACCTTAATTAATTTGAAAGTTTATGAAAAAAAAAAAAATCAATCAATTGTTAAGCAATATATTAAATGAGACTTTAGTTTTAAGAAATAGGAAAGTTAGTTTGGAATTTAAATAATTAGTTAGATAAATTTATTAAAGGAGAATTAGTATTAAATTTAAATTTTTATTTAAATAAATTTATTAAAAAGGAATTTGTTAAAAATTTAAACATAAAAGTAGAATTTATAAAGCTTAAAGTGAAAATTGTTAGTTAACTAAATTTATATAAATGAGAAATTAATTTTTTCATCTAGTTCAAATATTTATAAATCGTATAATGTTTATATACAGTAAATGAAAGTATCAAAGAAAAATTTAGTTCTTAAATTAAATTTTTATTTAAATAAATTTATTAAAGAAGAAACTGGTTTAAATAAAACTATCAGTTAATTTAACTATTAAAATGAAATCACCGATGAATCGAAATTATCAAATCAAAATTTATTATTCGATCTGTTCGAATATTAATAAATTGTGTAAATATTTATACAAGGTATAAATCAAGAAAATCGAGTCAAGATGGGAAATGGATTGCAAAATAAAAGCTAAGGTGAGAACTTCTCACTCAAAAATTTAAAGTTGGATTTGCAGTTATTTATTGATTGTTGTTTGGTTGTGATATTAGATATAATTGGATATATCTATGTATATAGCAATATATATATATATATTGGCATATGTATATATTGCAGTTGATTGATTTCCCGCATTGTATAGCGGATGTGATCCTATTGCGCCGCCTATTAAGCGGATAATATTTTATAAATCCCATATACCGCGATATTTCACCTCGAAGTGGAATGGGTATTTTGCTAATGTCTGTAGATGTAGGGAAACAGGTTGGAGGGATCCAACTGGATTCCTCACAAATATTTATTTGATTTTAGATATTGTGATGTTTGATTGGTTATCATATCGATATATGATATTGGAAAGTCGTGATTGACTATATGATGTGTTGCATCATCGGATCCAATTTTGAAGTTTAAAAATAACGATTTTGATTTTTAAGGGATTTCTAAAGTGATTTTTGAAAGTATACGTTTATAAAATATTTTTAGAATTGATTCATCTTAAATAAATAAATGTTATAATTTTAATATTATAAAAATTATGATTTTTGAGAAATACAGTTAAAAGTTGATTTTTTGAAAATATGGGATTAATGATTTTATAAAATAGTTAAAACTGGGATTTCTGAATTTATTATAAAAAGTTTAAAAATAGGATTTATGAAATTTGATTATTTTATAAATCAAAATGATGAGATTATAAAGGAGTTTGAAGACATTTTAAAAGAATAATATAAATTGATCCATATAAAAGATTTATAAATTGATATTTATAAATTAAAAATATTGGAATTATAAAACGAGCTTTTATAAGCGTTAGAATTAATTTCGAATGAATTTCATAAGTGAATGAAATTTATAGAATTATAAACAGTGAAGTTATAAATGGAATTTTATAAGCAGTAGGTTTATAAAATTTATAAAGTTACTAAAGGAATAGATTTGGATAAATAAATGAATCTTATAAGTTATAAGTTTTAAAATTTGGGAAGTTTAAAAGAACGTTTTTGTAAACGAATAAATTATAAGTATTTAACTTATAATATGAACTTTTAGTATATCATTTAGATATGAAATTGAATAGGTTAATAAAGGAAACTTATAAGAGGAAGTGTTGTAAAATAAATAGAAATGGAATTTATAAACATTGTTTTATAAATCCGTAAAACGACTTATTTTGATAAGTAAATTGTTGTAACTTGTTAATGGAGTTACATTCACGTTTTAGACAGTGAATAACCCTTTAAAATAAAATGAATAGAAATGAAGAAATTTGTTAACAAGTATATTCACGTTTTTGAATAGTGAATAATAAGTTAAAGAAAATGGTTTTGGATGTGATGTTTTAAATAGAATTAAAACGATCTAACGATATTTTTAAAATATATTAACTATCGAAACCATAGATTTCAACATTTATTGTTGAAATAGACGTTTTCGAGAAATAGAAGGAAATGGTAGATTATAACACTGTTGTTATAATAGATGATTTCCGAAAGGAAATGTTTCGTATAGTATTGGGATTTATATATCTATTTTAATTTCGAATCCCTATACTAGTGATTTTGGGTTGTCGTAACGATGTTTTACGCGACATTCGTTTTGGCCCAAATAAATATGTTTAAGAGAATGATTTTCTTAAAGAATGAAATATATACTTGATTTCGATTAGAGTATATTGAATATTTTCCAAGTGTAGAAAATAAAAAGACTTGTGAACTACTTATAAATAAATAAGTATGGAAATGTTTTTCCAATATTAGGTGAATATTTCGAATTTATTTTATTGAAGATAAATTGAAAATGAATATTAGAAATCGAATGGAAATCGTATATTCATAAATATTTTGGAATGAAAATTCACTATGGAATTTATAAAGGAAAGGGGAAATGGGTTTAAAAATAAATATCGATTTATTTTTGAAGTATTGAAAATATATATCTTGTAAAGATATTTTTGGAAAATAAATAATTTGGAAAATAAATAATTTGGAAAATTATTTGGAATCTGGTGATGTTGTGCATATCCATTGATAGTTCAATAACCGACTATCAATATTTACCTTTGAATAGGTATTTGTTGTGATTTGCTTGAAATTGAATGTCACGCTTATTTTTTTTTTAAAAATAAGCGCTCACTATTCGGGTTAACCGGGAAAGGACCTTGGGGTCGTATAACCCATTCCGAATATGTGATACGTCGTTATGAATTGCATTCAAAGACCGGTGTTGAAGACCGGATATTTTCAAAAACGAAAGGGTTTCTTGTTGATTGTCTCTGCACTGGCTGATCCTCGGTATAGAGATCTCCATATGTGATGGGAAATTCGGACGTGATTAGAGATTACCCGGATTGCAAGGACTTCTTTGTAAGTGCCTTCGGTTCTGTTCGATCCCGGAACAGACTTGTATGGATAGTATGCCTGACGCTACAAATTGAGATACAAAGCCTATTTCTTTCAAATATATTTCTGTTGGTGGCGGAGAATTTATTCTCTTAGTTTAACACCCTTCTCTGAGACGTACGAGCTCAGAGGTAATATAGTTGAAGGTTATCAGCAATATATTCCCAATTTGGTAATGTGACATGCTGAGTGTTGCTGTGAAATGATCATTGTGTTGATTATTTGTGATAGGATCATTTGTTTGATCGTTTATCTTTGTGATCATTTCTATGATCATTTGTTGACCCAAAGCATGGCTTTTGTATAAAGCGTGGCTTTGTGGACGAGACTTCGTCGAGCCTCACACCCCGGAATGGTCAAAACAGGAAAGATGCAGCAAGGTTATGAGGGGTAGCTCCCTTTAGGGTATGTGCATTTCCTTCTGGAAAAGGGTGGTATCATGGTACAGAGCCCAGATACTTACTCATGTTGAAACACTTATTATTATGGTGTGATGTTGATTAGAGAGCTCTCGGATAAAGGTCCTAAAGGACCGGGGGATGGCATACTCGTGTCAGTAGTTACCTAGTTTGAAAGGTAACCCGGCCTTGTGTTGGCAGAGATCTGGTTAGGTTCTCGGGGACGTCCTTCCAGAGGCGTTCTCATGTGGCAATGGGAAGTTCCTTGGCCTGACCATTCGTTGGAAATCCAAAGAAACAATACGAGACTTGTACGGTTTTAGTTGTAGAACCTGCCATTTAATATGGTAGCTATAGTAGGCATAATATAATGGTACCTATGCTGGCTAAGATTTATATTCTACTTTCGAAATGTTTCCTACACTATGCACTAGTAATAATATCAAATGTTTCTTTTTAATACGTATCAAGCATCTTTGACTAACATAAGAAGAAATCTTCTCCAAGTCTGCGTTTGCATTGTGTGTGTGGCAGGAGGTCTTATGGTAGTCTCATTTTTAAAAGCATTGCGAATTTACTTTAAAAATATTCCTCTATTTTTGATTTTAAAGATAAATAAACTGTTTTGAGTTCTCACACCAGTCACATGACTGACTCGGAGTTTATTGTTTTCCTTCCTAAACTTTGGGTGCCCACCAATTTCCACACGGGCAGTCAAGAGTTAAGGTTTATCAGGATATTCTGGAATTCAGAAATTGCTGGAAGCAAGATGGATGACATGGCGTATTCACTAGTATTTCTTTTTCCGCTGTTTGTTGTTGTACACTCTGATAATGATGTAATGTAATGTAATATGATGAAATATAATAACTGATATAGTTCTTTGTTTAAAGATTATTCATTTATCTATTAAATGTTGTTCCGCTGCGATTGTGAGATTCTGATGTTGTTCTGTTATTTCTTTCTGTTCTATTTTCTATCTTTTCTCTCTTCTTCTACCTCTTTCTTTTTCTTTTTCCCTCAGTGTTCGGTTTTCCGGCATCCGACTGATTGGCATTCGATACAGTGGACGTATCGATGTCGATATTCGGGAGTCGAAGAATCGGGTCCTGACAATCGAATTGGCTCCCGATATATATTCCATTGTGTTCAGAATAGGGGTAAAACATTATAAATGCCAGGCGGCACGCTTCGTTTGGAGTTCGGAAAATTCTAGATGAATAGTGGACGAGAATTTTCTATATAAGGACTTCATAATTTTCTATTTGCAACACAAACAAAACTCTAACCCTAGCCGCCATTATATTTTCCATGGCCAGAAATTTGTTTCCTTTCTCCTCCGATCTCTCCCAATCCATCAGCTTTTAGCAAAAACTTTCAACTACATTATTGTAGAGCATCGAGAGATCTTCACATCCAACGGTCAGTTTTCGTTATCGTCGTCGTTTGGATTCAAAAAGCAGTTGCGTTCGTTCTACCTTTGCATGTGTTTTTCGAGTAGCATACGCAACCGAGATTTTTCTCGTTCGAGCTGGTGATGGAGCTTGCTATGACGCACGAAGCAGTGGTAGTCGATCGTCGCATAAGTGTTCAAGGGGGTGGCGATAATTAGGGTTAGGGGCGGCGTGTTGGGTTACTTACGTTCATGCTTCACCTGGATGGAGAAGATGATAGTAGCGGCCTGGGTTTGCTTGCTGAGATCGAACAGACCTGATGTAATTAGGTTAAAATTTAAAAATAAAATAGTAATTAATTTATTTAAAATTCGTGTAATCTTTGTAACGCGATATCTTTGTCATACGGGGTATGTTTTGGACGAAACGAATTGCGTTAGAATCGTATTGTCGAATACTACGCGATGGATTGATTGGAGCTAGTGTGAATTTTGGATAAAATTAAATGGTCGTTTAATTTTATTCGGAATTAAACACTGCAAGGGTTATTGGAAGCAATGTGAGAACTTCTCACTCAATCGAATTAGTTTCGATTTAAATTTTAAATAGCTAGATTTAAAATTGCTTGATTGTATGCTTGGATGATAAATTGTTATCTGTTGTATTGAAAATAGACACTATACGTCGCATATTAAACGGAGGTTATTATATTAAATCCATATACCGCGATATTCCACCTTGAAGCGGAATTGGTATTATATATGTACTTGGAGTTAATTTCCCGCATTATATAGCGGATGAGACCCTATTGCACCGCATAATAGTAGATGAAATTTTATATAAACCCATGTACCGCGATATCCCTTCTTGAAACGGGATTGATATTGTGCTAACATCTGTTGATGCAGGGAAACAAGTTGGAGGGATCCAACTGGATTCCTCAAATAATTGAATTATTTCAATGTTGTGTGTTGATTATTTATAATCTCTGAGTGATTGTCTTTGTGATTGAAATCGTTGAAGGCTAAAATTTAGCCGAATATAATTTTGGTATCGTTAGATACCGAAAATAAATAAAAATTTGATTTTTGAAAATTCAGGTTGAAAGTTTATATTAAATTTTTTGATGTTTTGAGAAATATAGTTGAAAGGTAATTTTTGGAAATATGAAGTTGATTATTTTATAAAATAATTTAAATGGTGATTTTTGAATTTATTATAAAAGCTTTATATATTAGATTAAAAAAAATTGGATTTTTATAAATCAAAGTGATGGAATTATACAGGAGTTTTAAAGACGTTTTAAAATGATGTTATAAATGGATTTTATAAAAGAATAGAATCTACGATTTGAGTTATAAAATGAATGAATTTGTAAATAGAGAATTATAAGTAATTTGCTTATAATTTGGATTTTGGCGTGTAAATGGGATATGGATAGAATTTGTTAATAAAGAGATTAAATAAGTTGAAGTTGATATAAAATATAAATGGAATTTATAAAATTGTTTTATAAATCCGAAATCGACTTATTTTGATAAGTTAATTATTATAGCTTATTAAGGAGATATATCCACGATTTTGGACCGTGGATAATCCTTTAAAATAAAATGTGTAGAAATGTTGAATTTGGTTAACGTAGTATATTCACGATTTTGGACAATGAATAACACATTAAAGAAATGTTTTGGGGAAGTGATATTTTAAGTAGAATTAAAACGATTTAAAGGTGTGTTAAAATGTATTAAGTATCGAAACCCTAGATTTCAACATTCATTGTTGAAATAGACGTTTTCGAGAAATAAAAGGGAATAGTGGACTATAACACTGTTGTTATAGTAAATGATTTTAGAAAGGAAATGTTTTATATAGTATTGGGATATATATATATATATATATATATATATATATCAATCTTAATTTCGAATCCCTATACTAGTGATTTTGGGTTGTCGTAACGATGTTTTACGCAACATTCGTTTTGACTCAAATGAATGTGTTTAAGAGAATGTTTTCCTTAAAGAATAAAATATATACTTAATTGTGATTTAAGTATATAGAATATTTCCCAAATGTTGAAAATAGATAGATTTGTGAATTACTTATTATTAAATAAGTATGGAAATGTTTTCCAATATGAAGTGAAATGTTTTGAGATTATATCTTTTAAAGATAAATTGAAAGTGAATATTTGAAATCAATTTGAAAATCGTATATCAGTGGATATTTGGAAATTTAAATTCACCATGGAATTTATAAAGGAAAGGGAAATTTGTTTAAAAATAAACATTGATTTATTTTTGACGCATGGAAATAAATTTACGGATTTAGAACATGAATTTAAAGTAAACCGGTGAGGATTTATTTAATTGGTTTAAATGAACCATTTTGAAAAGAAAGTGTATTCTCCCTGGAAAGCCGAATAAAATTTCTGAATAGCTTTGAAAGACACACACACACACACATACATATGTGTGTATGTATGTATGTAATTCTAGAATTGGTTTTGAAAAGGATACTTTGGAGAAATTACGTTTTAATTTGTTTTAAATCCTTTAAGTAAAGGTTTATTAAGTTTATTATAGAAATGGTTATTTCTAAGATTAAATCATTAACTATTTCAGAAAATAGTTATTTAAATAATTATACTCTATTTACTAATTTTATTTTGAAAATTAGTTTGGACTTAAGTTGTATGTAATGTTGGTATAATATTTTTTATAACTAATATTTTAAGTAAAGTGTTTAAAGAAAAATAGTTTATTTCAAAGTGTTTTCCCGATATATTTGTTGATACGCGAAGATTTTGATCAATGACAATGTGCTTTAACAAACAAGGAAGAAATATATGCAAATAGATGAAGACCAAACAAACTTGAAGTATGTTTTTACATATGTCATTAGTCTAAATATATTGTTAAAATCTATCCCCAAGAAGCTTGCACGAACACTAGAAAATTTTTATAAACTTCATTTTTCAATTAAATTTTAACTATGCAGGTTTATGAGTTCAGTCGACTGAACAGGAACAGTCAGTCGACTGAAACTGGAACAAATTTATACACATGCACAGTTTCAGTCGACTGAATGTCCCTGCACAGTCGACTGAATTTGAACCTGCGAATTTTCTCTGAAAAGACACCTTCTTCCTCCCAAGAGTTGCAACCATTCGTCAATGGAAATGGAAGCATCTCTTGTTTGCAACCTTTGACAACATATGCATCTCTTCTACAAGTATATATACAGGATTTTAACATCATTTAATTCACCGAATTCTATTGCTTTAATCTAACTATTCTCTTGTTTATATTTTCTAGATATTCTCAAAGCAATCATTAATCTATTTCTTGAATCATTGTTTTTGTTTATAACATTCTTTTGATTCATAGAAATTCACATTTCCTAAATCTTCACAAACACATTGCATACTCTCGAGGATAAGATTATAGGAATATTGTACTACATTAGACTCATTAGTGTTGACAAGAACACAACAAGTCGAATATTGTATTTTAGTAATTGAGTTGAAGTCCTCTTCGGTAGTTGAGGCAAGAAATCCCGTTCGGTTGTTCGGGTAATTTGTAAACCTATTCCTCCGGGTGAAGTGAGGGTGTTAGTTAGTGAAATTCCTAAGTGAAGCTTAGGGACTGGACGTAGGACGAGAGGTCCGAACCAGTATAAAATTCTAGTGTCTCCTTGCATTTACCTACTTTATCTACCTAGACTATTCCGTTATTCCATATTACACGATCCTACCACATAGCCTTCCTTTTCAATTGGTATTAGAGCAAGGCCGTCCTATAACCATAACACCGTTATTAGACACATTGATAATATGGAAAATAACGCAAGTACAAGCACAACATCTGCCTATAGTTCTACATTTGCGGAAGGACAATCTACCCAAAGACCTCCTCTATTCAATGGACTAAACTATAACTATTGGGCTACAAGGATGAGGATTTATATGCAAGCAACAATTTTCGAAGCCTGGAATGCTACTCAAGCAGAGTTCGTTGTACCCACAACCGATTATCCTACATGGACACAAATTCAAAAGAATGAAGCTAGTGCAAATGCAAAGCTATGAATATGCTATTTTGTGCCCTGGATAGAAATTAATTCAACCGTGTTAGCATATGTACTACTGCATATCAGATATGGGAAACACTTAAAGTCATACATGAAGACACAAACAAAGTTAAACAAACAAAGATATCCATGCTAAAGAATCAATTCCAAAATTTTAGAATGCGACAAAATGAATCCATCAATGACATGTACTCAAGATTTTAAGATATTTGTCATGCTCTAATCGGACTAGGAGAAAGATACACGGACTTTGACATTGTGTCTAAAGTTCTAAATTCACTCACTGATGAATGGGAGAGAAAAGTACTAGCAATCGAGGAAGCAAATGATCTATCTACAATGAAACCAGAAGAATTGATTGGAAATCTTATGTCGTGTGAAGTAAATATGCAAGCTAAAAAGGATCAAGCTCAAGAAAGAAAGAACGTTTCTTTTCATGCGGAAAAGGAAGAATCAGAGTCTGAAGATGAGGATCTAGCATTTATAGCCAAAAATTTCAAGAAATTCTTAAAGTATAGAAAAGGAAACAAAAACGGATTCAAAAAGAATTTCTTGAACAAACCTTCATCTTCAAATATAGAATGCTTCAATTGTCATAAGAAAGGACATATGCAAAAAGATTGTCAAGAACAAATGAAGGAAAATCAGAAAAACTTCAATAACAAAAACAAGAAGGATAAAGTCAAAAAGAAGGCATTTTCTGTAACATGGGACGATTCAGATTCATCTTCATCCAAAAATGATAGTGATAGCGACAATGAACAGGCAAATGTATGCTTCATGGCTCAAGAATCTGAGGTAAATAATTTAACTTTCGACAATTTAATTGAAGTAAACACTGAACTTTTAAGCACAATAAAAACTCTTAAAAAGAAGCTCAAAGAAACTCGTGAAAATCAAAACAAAGCTGAATTTGAAAGAGATATGTTAAAAGATGAAAATAAAATCTTAGAAGAAGAACTTGAAAAAGTTCAAGAATCTCATTCAAATTCGGAAACTCAATTATCACTTTTAAGTCAGGAAATTGAAACTCAAAAAACAAAGAATGATATAATTGCTTCTGAAAATCATGAGTTAAAAACTAAGATTAAACAAGTTGAGTTAGAAAATAAGAGTCTTCAAGCTAGATTAGATAACATTACTAAAAATGTTTCTAACTTTAACAAAGGAAGAGAAAATTTATCTAAGATCTTATAAAATTCTCAATCCTCTTCAAGTAAACATGGATTAGGATATAAAAAGGAGTCAAAAATTCCTAAAAAGAAAGATACAAATGTTAAGAGGAATATGGATTCAAAACAACAAATATTGCCAAAGAAAACTATTAAAACTAAAGTAGAAAACAAGGTAGTTAAAATTTGGGTACCAAAAACTAACAATGTATTAATAAGAAATAAATATATTAAAATATTTATGGATAATGTTCATCATAATGAAAACTATATTTATAAAAAGGATACTAAACCAAATTGGGTTTGGTTTCCTAAACTCTAACTTTTTAGGACCCTATTAAAAGGTGGGTACCAATAATTTCATATTTACTTTCAGGTCCCACTCAAAAAGAAGAAATGGATATTAGACAGTGGTTGTTCAAAACACATGACCGGAGACAAAGATATGCTTACAAACATCATATACTTTGATGGTGGCTCGGTTACCATCGAAGACAATTCAAAAGGGTATATCATTGGCAAAGGAGATGTGAACAATTACGGTACATCAAATTTACCTTTTATAACAAATGTTTCATTAGTTGAAAATTTAAAACATAATATACTTAGCATAAGTCAATTGTGTGACAAAGGTTTTAAAATAACTTTCTCGAATAATAAATGTAGTATTTTTTATCAAAACCAAAATCTTATTTTTGAAGGAAATAGAGATAGATATATTTATGCTTTAAATACGAATATTAATCATAATTCAAGTATGTGTTTACTTGCCAAAGATAATGATTCTTAGTTATGGCACAAAAGATTTTGTCATATAAATTTTAAAACCATTAGAAAACTTTCTAAAAATGAATTAGTAAGAGGTTTACCCAAAATAAACTTTAAAATAAAAAATCTTTGTGATGATTGTCAAAAAGGAAAATTAACGAAATCATCTTTCAAATCTAAGAAAAATATTTCGACTTTACAACCATTAGAATTACTACATATGGATTTATTTGGACCAACACAAATTTAATCCATTAATCATAATCGATACGTATTTGTAATAGTTGATGATTTTTCAAGATATACATGGACTATTTTTATGAAAAATAAAAGTGACACTTTTGAGCATTTTAAAACATTTGTCAAAAGAATTCAAAACACTAAAGATTTGAAAATTAAAAATATTCGAAGCGATCATGGAGGCGAATTCGAAAATGAAGTTTTTGAAACTTTTTGTAAAAAGAAAGGAATAAATCATAATTTTTCTTTTCCTAGAACTACTCAACAAAATGGAGTTGTAGAAAGAAAGAATAGAACATTACAAGTATGCGCAAGAACATTGTTAAATGGATGTTCTCTACCAAAACATTTTTGGGCAGAAGTCGTTGCTACTGCATGTTATGTATTAAATAAAATATCAATTAGACAATTAACTAAAAATACTTCTTATGAACTATTTAATAATAAAAAGCCAAATATATCTTATTTTAAAATATTTGGATCAAAATGTTTCATTTTAAATACAAAAGATCAACTAGGAAAATTCGATTCAAAAGCTGATGAAGGAATTTTCGTAGGATACTCAGAACGAAGCAAAGCATATCGAGTATTTAATAAACGAACAAATTTAATTGAAGAAACTTTGTGTTTGCGCAAAAAATGGGCAAACACCTCCAAGTCGTGTGATTTAGTTGATTTTATGTGATTTTTGATGATTTAGATGAGTTATGTAAATATGAAAAAAGCAGGGGCTGAAATGTAAAAGACACACAGATTTATAGTGGTTCGGCCAGAACGTGCCTACGTCCACTTTATATGTTATTATCTTCTTTCTTTCAGATTACAAGTACAATGCTTTGTGTACAAGTATATGAAAGTAGTTTGAAAGTTCCTTCCGTGCTTGAGCTCTCAAACTTGTCTGCCATTGTTGTACCCCTGCCCCTCTATTTATAGAGTGAGGTAGGGGGCAGGGGTCTTGGATGTATATAGCTGCTGGTGGGCCTGGGCTGAAGCAATCTGGCCTGGCAGCGTTCTGGTTCGGCGAGGCTTCATTCGGCATGGAGCTTGGACCGGTGATGGAGTGGACCGGTGGTAGGTGGGTTGGAGGTTCATTCGGTAGTGAGGTATGAGGTTGATCCGGCCTTGGTGTGGTTCGGTGGGTATGTGGTCCGGTGGTGACGTTGGCTCGGTCGTTCCTGGAGGAGGTTGGTCCGGCACGGTGAAGTCATGGAGTTGGTTCGGTATGGAAGTGGAGAGGTATGGACCGGTAGCTTGTAGGTGTTGGTCCGGTCGTGAGCTGGTTCGGTGGCTTGGTGCTTGAACCGGATGGATGCTATGTCGAATGTGCTTGTATATTAGGAGTGCCGAATGACCTTAGGCATGGATTGTCGAATGAAACATAACGCTTGCATCTTTTAATACTGAATGAACTCAAAGACTATTGTCACCGAATGAACATGAGAGTATAAGGCCGAATGGACTTTTATACTTGAATCGTCCCAGACTCATATATGCTTGCTGGCTGCTTCTTCTTGGTTTGTTCGTGGTGGAAATGCACACAACATTGATATTCCGGCTTTGACCAAAAATGGGATAACACTGGATGAAACTGACGCTTCTCGGTCTCGAGATCTTCTGGGTGAGAATTCGCCCAACATTTGCCCCCCAAAGTGGGGCACGTGCTTGCATGTGTCGCGCTTTGTTTCCCTGCGGTAGGAAGGCGTGTTTGGTAGTGCCATGAACTGGATGTTCCTATCCTGTTGGTTTCCTGCGAAGGAATATACAGTTTTAATGTGATTTCAAATGACGACCGTTCGAGGTCGGGTGCCGTTCGAGGCGAGTAGGTGTGCCCCGAGGGGACTTAGCATTATTGATGCCAGGTTTACGTTCGAGGGGGTCCCTGGACCGTTTGTGAAGATGGTTTATCGCCAGCTCAGAGCATGCCTAAGGATCGTTCGCGACCCGTACATGTGTAAGTAGCTTAGCCATTTCAGAATTAGCAGAACTAAATATCCATTCAACCGATGAGTTTTAAAAGGATGTCAAAATGTAAATCCTCACGACGATAGGGTTAATAGCCATTCAGAGCATGCCTGTGGACCGTTCGGGGTCGCGTACATGTGTAGATGATCAACCCATGTTAAGTGAAAGATTTACTACTTGTTCATCGTTATCATAACTTCTATTTTATCAGTAGATCCTAGAGTCCGGTACTTATCTGAGCGAGGCGCTTTGCATGCCCCCGCTTCTGGTCTTTGTCGGTTTGGTAGCTTCATTCGGTTTTGGTTTGGTCCGGTATGCCGAACCGGTTGGACCGGTGCTTCTGCGCTCGTCTATATATAGGGGCTACACCCCCTTAGAAATTCTTTACCGAATCAACGAGGGCCGAATCAACCTTATACCGAATCAATCACTAGCCGAACCAATCTCGTGTCGAACCAGGTATATATCCCTTTGCCGAATGAACTTGATAACCGAATGGGTCTGATGCCGAATAAACACGAAAGTTTTTATTTGCCGAATGCTTCTTTGCATTGTATTACCGAATGAGCAAGTATACCGGATGAGCTTCCCAGGCCGAATGAAACTACCGAATGGAGTATATGCCGAATGAGAATTCATACTTGAATCTCGAGTGGAATACCAGACCTATATACACTTGCTTGCTTTATATACTTGCTTGTTTATGTTTCTATACTTCTTGTTCTAACACCGTGTTTTTCTTGTGCTGCAGATAAATGTCTCGCAAAGCGGAAACTCGATCGGATAGAAAGAAGTCTAGAGGTACAGGAGAGTCTTCTTCCTCCGTGCCCCCAGCCCAACCAGAACTGGCGCAACATCGACCTGTCCCGAGGTCGTTAGTGGACGGATATGGTCCACAGGAACTTCTGGTCTCCCCTCCCGATTGCTTTCCTAGCTCCCTAAAGGAGGAGCAACTTGATGTCATATCTCGTTCATTTGGAATAGACAGGGCTCTTATGCTGTTGCCGGGGGAGGGGGTCATGCCATATGATCCCCCTGAGGGATACTTCGCTTACAGCCGATACCATTGTATGTGCGGGGCTATTCCTCCGATCAACGCCTGGATATTAAGCTTCATCACATATTTGAAGGTGGCTCCATTCCAGCTCCAGCCGAACTCTTATGCCATTCTGGTGAGCCTTTTTGTTATCTTTCAGAGGAGGTACGGGCGCCCTCCTTCTAACCGGGAAATTCGATATTTGTATAACCTGAGAGGCTACAAGAAGGGGTCTCCGTATATTAGTCTAGAAGCGGCCGTGCCCTTCAAACCGGTCTTGGACTTATATTCAAAGTTTACCATGTTCAAGAAAGAATGGTTTTGTATCAAGGACGATTCTGTTTCTTTCCGCCTTTTCACTTCCGGCTGTAAGATGAATTTCATTTATATTTTCCATGTTCTGACTGTAGTTCTTCTTCTGACACGCTTCTATTTCTTGCTAGCGACAGGTGGCATTGCAGTCGTGGAAGATGATTCTTTGGCGCGGATGGCTGCTGAAATAAAGGCCATTCCCGCACGGGACAGGTCGGCTTCGTTCCTGATCAGGAACGCTACCCTCCTGGAGTACAACTTGATCCAGCCGTACCAGTCCGTGGTTAAGCAGAGGGACACGGTTGAGGAGAAGGCCGCTAAAGCTAAGGAGGGGGCCACGGTGAAGAGTGGCAAGAGGAAGCCCTTTGCACAACATCCCGTCGTGGGAGGCAAGAAGCTTAAGGAGTCTGAGGGCCCCTCTCCTAGTACTTGCCCGATCATCCCGGAGGAGGAAGGTGTGGAAGAGGGCGAAGGAGGCGATATGGAAGGAGAGTCGGAGGGCGGAGGAGATGGAGATGGTCAGGGTGGTAGTGGTGCTGGTGCCTTAACTTCTGGGCAAGACTCTGAACTGGGTGAGGCCCTCCGCCAGGCCTTCGGGGAATCGGAGGGAGAATCGGAAGCGGAGAAGGCGAAGGAGACTGGCAAGGTCGGGGCTGGTGCCGATCTATCCCCTAAGGGCTCCTCAGCCAGGGTGACTCCGGCGGTGCAAGGTGAACTTTTGTCCTCTGTTGATTCCATTTACGATAGGGACTTAGAAATATTTTATGGTTCACTTCCGTCCTGGAATGAGATTCAGAACTTATTGCAGTATCCCACTCCTCCGCAGGGTTTGTATAATAGATGTGCATTCTCACTTTTTCTTTCTTTTTAACTTAACATGTTTCTTGAATTATGGATCATCGTATGTTCATAACACTTGTTTTTTACTCCAGGGGCAAGCCAGGCGGCTAAAACGTCAGACGTTCGACACCGCCTTGAACAATTCAAGTTGATGAGAGCTTCTGATAAGCCGAAGCCTCTTACTGGTCGTCCTGGGGACGTGGTCAGATACCATCCTCTTCATGGGGTCATTGAAGAGAGCATTCAGAAAAAGAAGAGGAGTCGCTCCTTATTTGAGCCTTCCCCTGGTCCGCAGCTTCCTGTTCAGCCTCCTCGTGATACCACGGAGGAGAGCACGGAGTTTATCCCCCCTCCACCTCCTTCTAAGAATCCCACTGTTATCCATATAAGGCGTCCTGACGTGCCTCGCGACCCCTTTGCCGGTCATCCTGATTTAGATCCAAGATCTCGGGATATTTCATTTGATGAGGCCACGGGTGAGCACCTTCTTCCCCGTAACCCCATGGTACGAGTGCTAGATGAGGCCAAGTCCCTAGATCTTGATCTGCTTACTACTCGGGTAGTTACCATGGGAGACGAAGCCAAAGCTAATATCGATCGGGTGGCTGAAGAGACCAAGAAGTTAATGAAGCATCATGCTCAATTGGTCAAGGCCGGGGAGGAGATTGGGAGTGCTAATATTCGGTTGCGGCTAAAGGTTGCCGATCAGGCCGAACAGCTTGCCGGTCAAGCCGTTCAGATTTCTCAGCACGAGGAAGCCTCCAGGCGGCTGAAAGAGACCATGGAAAAGGCTAGTAGGGCAGAACTACGGAAGATGGAGGCCGCCTGTAAGGAGCGGATCGACATGACCATTGCGACAGTGGATGAGGTTCGGAATGCGGATCTCGAGCAGGTAGAGGAGTTGTCTGGGAGGCTTGAGGCCGCGGAGATGGCTCAAGTCAAGTTAAAGGAGGAGATGGAGGAGATGAGGAGGTCTCTCCAGGCTGACTGCTTGAGATACCGATCAGAGAGGGATGTCGCTGTCGCCAAGTTGCAGGTTTCCGAGGCCCGGGTGAGGGAGTTTGAGGAGAATGAGGGGATGATGGACGAGATGCTGCAGGACATGTACTTCCGCACTTGGAAGGAGGGCAGCTTGTCTTGGATAGATGACTATCCCCGGGTCATGGCCAAGATATATCTTCGGGCTTTAGAGGAGGCCAGGGTCAATGCGGGTAAGGAAGGTGGAGTGGCTTTTAGTCTAGATGTGGTCACTGCTCAGTTCTCGAAAGAGAAGCAAGCGGCGGTGAAGGAGGGGATGCGGTTGCTTGCTGCGGAGGAAGCGGGTGTGCAACTGGAGGATGAGGATCAAGCGGCGGACGCTGGTGAGTCCTTTTCTTTCTGGGTTTCTATAACTTGATCGTTTATCGTTTGTTTAATGAATTCCTCTTCTGAATTGGACAGGTGGAACTTCCGATCAACACGCTGGGAGCTCCGACCCTGCGGCCAAGTAGGCTTGGGGGAGTTGGTAGGATGAGAGCGAAGTGTGGACGCAGCTGGTTACTTGTCCGGATTTGGCCACCTTTTTATTTCCCTTTATCGCTGTTTATGTTAGTCCAAAACATTGATGTGACTGTAATAATATTATTTGCAAAGAATAACTTTATGTGATTTTATGACATAAGCTGATTTTGTTATGTTTAAATGTTGTTGTCATTTTGATGTGGTGCGTGAGAAGTATGCATATGCCTGCGATTTTAGTTGTGTTTGATGTTAAGCTGTTGCTTGAAATATAATTTCATGTTTTGCAATGTTAGTGTGACGTATGAATAAACTATAGTTACATATTTATGTACAAGAGAAGTGAGTACCGCCCTTCATGTTTTAGTTGCAGATGGTAGCTTTGAGCGTCTTGCGTAATTGATCATGGATATAGCTGAGTACCTTGCCACCCAGTACGCAGGCTTAGATTCTCATGAGTGAATGCTCCCTATTTGGTTTCCTGTACTTTAGAGTTTGTTATACAAGATAGGAGGAAAGTATTTAAATGAAATGGAAATATGGAAAAAGTAAAACTTCCAGTCACGGAAGGCCGTCGATGTGCTTAAGTTCGTGGCAAACGGGTTTTGTAGTCATTTTCCCTAGCTGTGGGTCTTGGAGACATTTGTCACCCATCTTACGCCTCCGCGGGGAGTTTTCTTTTTTACCACAGCCGCACTTAAGACACATCGGAGCCGAGATCGCGCACGGTAACTACCCGAACCATTATGGTCCGTAATCGCGGGTATTATTCGATTTACCGTGGCCGGCTAGCGTGGGTGCCATTGGCCGTGAACTACCCCTGGCTGGCCACACCTTATGTTGGGGCTTAAAGTAGGTTCACAGTTGCCGGCGAGCCGAACGCCGTAATGAGCTGCCATCGGCTATAGTCGGCCTTTATGATGACTTATAATCGGCTCATTATAGTTGGCTTTGAGGGCAGTCGCGAGCAATGAGTTAACCCGCAGCAGAGGGATGCTGGAGCAAAAGAGTCTCATTGGCGAGTACATAGAATCGTAGCGTACCTGTTAGGCCTTGTCCAAACGAGGCCGTGGTGCGTCTTGAGTGGAGATGCCATAGGATTTTGTTCAACAGAAAAGGATAAAGCTTAACAAGCAGCCAAGATATAAAGGAACAAGTTAAAAAGAGACAAGATTTTTTAAAGTGGTTCGGCATGAAAATGCCTACGTCCACTGATTCTCTTTGTTAATTCACTTCATATGGGCAGTACAAGTTAAGAAAAGTATCGTTGGAGGTGTCGGATGTTCCATGCCCTCTGGAACACCTCTCCGTCCACTGTTGACAAAATATAAGCTCCGTTGTGGAGATCTTTATGAATTACATATGGTCCGTCCCAGATGGGGTCCAGTGCCCCGGGGCGCGGAAAGATTCGCCTGAGGACAAGATCTCCTTCTTGTAAGATGCGATGCTTGACTTTGGAGTTGTATAGTGCTGCCACTTTTTATTTGTGAGCTGCTGCTTTGAGTGCTGCATCGTTTCTCCTTTCCTCAATCAGATCCAAAGACATGAGGAGAAGTTCTTTGTTTTCTTTTGGATTGTAGTGGATCCTACGGTGGGAAGGAACAATAGTCTCAACAGGGAGCATTGCCTCCGATCCATATGCCAAAGAGAAAGGAGTATGTCCCGTTGATGTTCTGAAAGATGTGCGGTAGGCCCAAAGTGCCGTAGGAAGTTTGTCCACCCAAGCGCCTTTTGACTTTTCAAGTTTCTTCTTGATTAGGGTTTTGAGAATTTTGTTGACAGCTTCGACTTGTCCGTTTGCCTAAGGATAAGCTACCGATGAGAAGCTTTTATGAATTCCATGCTCTTGGCACCAGTCGGCGAATTCTTTGCTGTCAAATTGGAGTCCGTTGTCCGATATGATCTTGAGTGGTACTCCGTACTTGCACAGAATATTTTTGATCAAGAAGTTGATAACTTTTGCTGAAGATATTTTATTTAGGGGTTCTGCTTCCACCCATTTGGTGAAATAATCGACTGCCACTATAGCATATTTGGCTCCGCCTATGCCCGTTGGCAGTTCGCCAATCAAATCAATTTCCCATACAGCAAAGGGCCAAGGGCTGGTCATTTGAGTAATCTCATTTGTGGGTAGTCGAGGAATCTTGGCAAATTTATGACATCTGTCGCATCTCTTGACGAAGTCTAAGGCGTCTTTGTTCAGTGTGGGCCAGTAATATCCATATCGGAGTATCTTTTTTGCCAGAGTCTGCCCTCCTGTGTGATCTCCGCAACTTCCTTGATGGATGTTGAATAAGATTTCCTTGGCTTCCCTTCCAGCGACGCATCTGAATAAGGGGCTAGAGAAGCCACGCCGATAGAGGATGCCTTCTTGTATTGTGTAGTGGGGAGCTTTCCTCAAAATTCTCCTGACTTCATCACGTTTGTCTGGTAGTGTGCCGTCCTGCAAATATTTCTGGATAGGAGTCATCTAAGTTCCTTCTTCGATTGCAGTTATCAGATTCACTTGTTCGAAACTTGGGGCTAGCTTCCTTGAGATGGCTAGTGCTCCGGAAATGGTGCTATTCTTCATACTAGCTTGCTTTGCTAGTTCATCGGCCTCTTGGTTATCTTCTCGAGGAATGTGTTTGATTAGATAATGGTCTAATTGATCGAGCAGCAGTTTGGTTTTCTTTAGATATGCTGTGAGTCGTTCTCCTCGTGTCTGGAACTCTCCTAGTACTTCGTTTACGATAAGTTGAGAATCACTATGAAGACATAAAGAATTGACTCCAATTTCTAAGGCAAGCTCCAATCCCGCTATTACTGCCTCATACTCCGCATCGTTGTTAGTGGCCGCGAATTCCAACCTTAATGCATAGTACAGCTTTCTTCCCCTAGGGGTGATTATCACAATACCTGCCCCCGAGCCTTGTTCGTTCGATGCTCCATCTACAAAGAGGTTCCACTTGATGTTTTTTGCTATTTCAAATTGATCCTTGCCTTCGTTGGTAGTGAATTCGGCAATGAAATCGGCCATGGCTTGCCCCTTGATAGCGGTGCGAGGATGGTAGGTGACATCATACCGACTTAGTTCAATGCACCATTTGAGGAGTCATCCAGAAGTGTCGGGACGATGGAGCACCTGTCTTAGTGGTTGATCGGTTAGAACTCTGATGGAGTGAGATTGGAAGTAGTGTCGCAGTTTTCGTGACGCGATCAATAAACAATATGCCAATTTCTCAAGTTTAGGATATCTGGCTTCTGCCCCTGTAAATCTCTTACTTATAAAGTATACCGGGCGTTGTGTGCTTTCCTCTTCTCTTACCAAGGCAGCGCTTAGAGCATGAGATGATACAGCGAGGTATAGGTATAGCTCTTCGCCTTCGTTTGGAGTTGAGAGTACTGGTGGTCTCTGAAGGTGTTCGATCAGGTTAAGGAAGGCTTTTAAGCATTCATCGGTCCACTCGAACTTTCCTTTGTCTTTCTTGAGAGCTTCGAAGAAAGGGACGCACTTGTCAGTTGCTTTGGAAATGAATCTGCTTAGGGCGGCCACCTTTCCGTTTAGGCTCTGCATTTCTTTTCGAGTGGAAGGTATCCTTATTTCTTTTAGAGCCTGGATTTGTTCAGGGTTTGCTTCAATTCCTCTGGCATGGACGATGAATCCTAAGAATTTTCCCGATGACACTCCGAAGGAGCACTTTAGAGGATTCAGCTTCATTCCATATCGGCGAAGTACCTGAAACATCTCGCCCAGGTGGCTTACATGATCGTCGGCTCTCCTGGACTTTACCAACATGTCATCCACATATACTTCCATAGTTCGTCCTATTAATTCCGCGAACATCTTGTTGACGAGGCGCTGATAGGTAGCTCCGGCATTTTTGAGTCCAAAAGGCATGACTTTGTAACAATATAATCCCCGGTTAGTGATGAAGCTAGTGTGGTCTTGATCGGGAGCGTGCATGGGAATCTGGTTGTATCCGGAGTATGCATCCATAAAAGATAAAAGTTCGTGCCCGGCAGTGCTGTCCACAAGTTGATCGATTCGGGGGAGCGGGAAGCAGTCTTTCGGGCAAGCGTCATTTAAGTTGGAGAAATCAATGCATGTTCGCCACTTCCCATTAGCTTTCTTTACTAGTACCGGGTTAGCGATCCATTCTGGGTAGATGGCTTCTCGTATGAAGTCATTAGCAAGTCGGTTCTTTACTTCCTCATCGAGGGCTGCTGATCGTTCTGCTCCCATGCTTCTCTTTTTCTGCTTTATCGGTACCTTGGTGGGATCGATGTTCAGCGTGTGGCATGCTATGTCTGGGGAGATTCCTGTCATATCGGCATGTGCCCACGCAAATACATCTAAGTTGTGGCGGAGAAAGTCAATGAGTTGATCCTTCAATTCTGTTTTTAGCTGAGATCCTATTTTTAATAGTCTACTTGAATTATGTTTGTCTACAGATACGAATTCCATGGCCTCTGCAGGCTCAGCGGTAGCCTCCTCCTCCTTATCCCTGGGGTCTAGTTCATTGAAAGGATCGCTGGTGTATCGAAGAGGAGGGGCTTTCTTTAGTTGCTATGCTTCCAAGCTTTTCATGCAGAGGGTAGTCTCTGCATCTTTCCCTTTATTCTTTCTACGGTTATTGCGAAGTTCAGTTACATAGCAATCACGAGCGGCGTCTTGATCTCCTTCAACTTCTCCTATTCCGTTATCTGTTGGGAATTTCATCTTTAGGTACCACGGGGCTAGGACAATTTGGAAGTCAGATAAGGCTGGTCTTCCCAAGAAGGCGTTGTAGGCCGAGTGGTTTTCTATTAGTACGAACGTTTGTTTTCGCACAACGGAGAGGAGATGACTTCCTATTTCGACGAAGAGGTCAAGTTGCCCGAGGGGCATTTTCGCATCTCTAGTGAAACCGTGCAGGGGTTTGTTGCAGGGAGACACATCCTTCATTGACAGCTTCATTTTGTCGAAAGCATGCTTGAATAGGATATTTACGGAGCTTCCTGTGTCTATTAGAATTCGGAAAACTTTAGCTGGACCGAACCAGGCAGAGATGACCATAGGATCCATATGTGGATACTGTCTTCCTTCTAAATCACGCCTACTGAATACGATGTCGTCACTCTCTTTCCGTTTCGGGTGGCGTTCTTCCATAATGGAGTTAACATAGCCTTCAGCATTTCTAAGTGACTTGCCGTATCTTTCCATCTCTGCCCAGCTTCTGTCGGCGATGTGTGGTCCTCCCGAGATGGTATGGACCACTATCTTCTCTTGACTAGAGCCACTGGTGTTGCGATTCCCTCCGCCTACTTCTGGGAGGGGTCGCTTTGAGTTCTCATTGGCAGGAGTTGGAGTCCTGTTCTGACCTTTCACATAGCGTTCCAGCCTTCTTCTTCTGATGTGTTCTTCGATCAAGTCCCGGAGATGGTGGCATTCATTGGTGTCATGTCCGTGGGATTCGTGGAAGCGGCAGAACTTTCCAGACTTGAGTGCGTTATCAGATTCTTTCTTGTGCGAGGGGAGCTTGTATCCGAGTTCGCCCTGAGTGGCTAGAAAGATGTTTTCGATTGTTTCATTCAAAGGAGTGTAGGAGTCAAATCTTGGTCCTGGTCGATATTGGCGTTTTTCAACCTTCCTGCCCCCAACATTGTCTCTAGATTCATTTCTTCGAGTGTCCTTAGCTGCAGCGGGAACCTTGTCCGAAGTTGTCTTACCTTGTTGCCCTGACTGCCTCTCAGTGGCGGCGTCTTCAAGTCTCATATACTTTCCAGCTTCATGGAAGAAATCAGGTAAAGTAGCTGGTTTTTCCTTAGTTAGTCTTCTAGCGAACTTGGTATCTGGGTGTACACTACTACAGAGGGCCATTAGGGTGAGCTTCTCATCGGCATCTTGGACTGCGGCCGCTGCGGCGTTGAACCGGGTTAGATATTGTTGCAGTGTCTCTCCGGATTTCTGTTTGACATTGGATAGAGAATAAGCATCCTTAGGTTGTTCTACATGGATGCGGAACTGGCTAATGAACCTTTCTTTCAACATCTCCCATGAGCTGATAGATCCTTGGGGTAGATGGCAGAACCAGGAGGTAGCTAGATCTGCTAGGAATAGCGGAAAGCATTTACACAACACCCCTTCTGTTGCTCCGCTCATGAGCATATGCTGGGTGTATCTCTGTAAGTGTACGATGGGGTCGGAAGTTCCCTTGTAAGGTTCCATGGTTGGCATTTTCCATTCCCGGGGGGTGATGGTAGTTTCGATATTGCGGGTGAAGGGGCTGGTGACCCTAGCGCCTATTCCTCGGTCCCTTTGCTCCCGTTGGACGCATTCTCTGAATAATCGTGCCATTCTTTCATCAGAATTTGGAGCGGATAGAAATGAACTTGGTTCTTCCCTGCGGGATCGATCTCGTCCAGATGACCTGTAGGGATGGTATGGTCTATCACTTCTGACGTTATCCAATGGTTGCCTCTGGCTGCTCGGATGCATGCTAGGACCAGCTACAGTTGCCTCCTGCCTTGATCTTCCCCTGTGGGGTTCTGTTTCGAGCATTTCCATGGGGTCAACTTCGGGCTGGGTTCTAGCTCGGCTCCGTTCAGCGGGGTTTCTATGATTAGGTGGCATGACTGGCTCAGCTACATCCGACCCTCGCCTGGCGCCTCCCCCACTGGGTTCGGTTCCAAGCGCTTCCTCGAGTCGGAGTTCGGGCTGAGTCCGGGCGCGGCCCCTATCATTGTTGTTCCTGTTGATGGCTTCCTCGAAGAGGGAAGACCTTTGCTGTCTCCGAGATCCTCCAGATTGAGATTCACCCCATGATTCAGTGTTGCGGTTGGATTCTTCGACATCCCTCAAGCGTGACATGAGTTGGTTCACCAAAGCTTCTTGTTGGGATGCGAAGCGGTTAGTCACTTCCACCACAACTCTGTCTAGGTCTGCTCTAGTGATTACTGCCGGTTGTTCCGCGGCAGGGGCTGTTGGAATTGCCTGATCTACATGCGGCACTGCTGCTGTAGTGGGATGGTTCTCTTGATCTGGATCCACTGGATTTGGAGCGCTGCTGGTTGCAACGTTCTTTCCCTTGTTGGCGTCTTTTCTTGGCCTGGAAGTCATGTTTCCTAGGCGATGAAGGGTGCTATTGGGAAAGAAGGTTGAATGAGGGAAGCTTTAGCTTCGAGTTCGAAGCCTTCTCAGTGGAAGCACCAAAAATGTTTGCGCAAAAAATGGGCAAACACCTCCAAGTCGTGTGATTTAGTTGATTTTATGTGATTCTTGATGATTTAGATGAGTTATGTAAATATGAAAAAAGCAGGGGCTGAAATGTAAAAGACACACAGATTTATAATGGTTCGGCCAGAACGTGCCTACGTCCACTTTATATGTTATTATCTTCTTTCTTTCAGATTACAAGTACAATGCTTTGTGTACAAGTATATGAAAGTAGTTTGAAAGTTCCTTCCGTGCTTGAGCTCTCAAACTTGTCTGCCATTGTTGTACCCCTGCCCCTCTATTTATAGAGTGAGGTAGGGGGCAGGGGTCTTGGATGTATATAGCTGCTGGTGGGCCTGGGCTGAAGCAATCTGGCCTGGCAGCGTTCTGGTTCGGCGAGGCTTCATTCGGCATGGAGCTTGGACCGGTGATGGAGTGGACCGGTGGTAGGTGGGTTGGAGGTTCATTCGGTAGTGAGGTATGAGGTTGATCCGGCCTTGGTGTGGTTCGGTGGGTATGTGGTCCGGTGGTGACGTTGGCTCGGTCGTTCCTGGAGGAGGTTGGTCCGGCACGGTGAAGTCATGGAGTTGGTTCGGTATGGAAGTGGAGAGGTCTGGACCGGTAGCTTGTAGGTGTTGGTCCGGTCGTGAGCTGGTTCGGTGGCTTGGTGCTTGAACCGGATGGATGCTATGTCGAATGTGCTTGTATATTAGGAGTGCCGAATGACCTTAGGCATGGATTGCCGAATGAAACATAACGCTTGCATCTTTTAATACTGAATGAACTCAAAGACTTTTTTCACCGAATGAACATGAGAGTATAAGGCCGAATGGACTTTTATACTTGAATCGTCCCAGACTCATATATGCTTGCTGGCTGCTTCTTCTTGGTTTGTTCGTGGTGGAAATGCACACAACATTGATATTCCGGCTTTGACCAAAAATGGGATAACACTGGATGAAACTGACGCTTCTCGGTCTCGAGATCTTCTGGGTGAGAATTCGCCCAACACTTTGCATATATCTTTTGATGAAAATTTTAATAAATTTTTTAATATAAAAGATGATGAAGAATTAATAAATATAGAAGAAATAAACCTTGAAAATAATAATAATGAACTAAGATCTCCTCCTAGAATATTATGAGATCTTCCAACTCAAAATATAATAGGAGAAATAAATTCTCAAGTTAGAACAAGAAATCAACTAAATCAAATGGGTCATGTAGCTTTCATTTCATCAATAGAACCTAAAAATCCAAAAGAAGCATCAAAAGATGATTATTGGATTATCGCAATGCAAGAAGAATTAAATCAATTTGAACGTAACGATGTTTGGGAATTAGTTTCCCGTCCTAATAATCAATCAGTAATTGGAACAAAATGGATTTACAAAAATAAAGTAGACGAACAAGGTAATATAACAAGGAATAAAGCAAGACTAGTAGCACAAGGGTATAATCAAGAAGAAGGTATTGATTTTGAAGAAACGTTTGCTCCCGTTGCAAGACTTGAAGCAATACGTATTCTATTAGCCTTTGCATGTTTTCACAATTTTAAACTTTATCAAATGGATGTTAAAAGTGCATTTTTAAATGGTTTTATTAAAGAAAATGTAAATGTAGAACAACCTCCGTTGTTTATATATGAAAAATATCTGGATCATGTTTTTAAATTAAAAAAGGCACTATATGGTCTTAAACAAGCACCTCGTGCTTGGTATGAAAGACTTAAAAGTTATTTATTAAACTCGGGATTTAAAATTGGAAAAGTAGATCAAACGCTTTTTATTAAAAATACTACCAAAGATATTTTCATAATTCAAATATACATAGACGATATTATTTTTGGTTCAACAAATGAAAATTTATGTAAAGAATTTTCAAATATAATGACTAATGAGTTCGAAATGTCTCATATGAGAGAATTATCATATTTTCTTGGACTTCAAATCAAACAATTAACAAATGGAATTTTTATAAACCAAGAAAAATATTGTGCTAATTTAATTAAACGATTCGGCATGGAAAACACTTCTGCTAAACCTACTCCTATGAGTACAACTACACATCTCGATCGAGATGAAAATGGCAAAAGTGTAGATCAAAAATTGTTTATAAGTATGATAGGTTCCTTACTTTACTTAACCGCTAGTAGACCTGACATAATGATGAGTGTTTGTTTATGTGCACGTTTTCAATCTGATCCTAAAGATTCACACCTAAGAGCAGTAAAACGAATAATGCGATATCTTAACAAAACTAAAGATTTTGGTCTTTTCTATCCAAAGGAGTGTCCATTTGAGTTAGTATCATATAGTGATGCTGATTTTGGTGGATCTCGAACAGATAGAAAAAGTACAAGTGGTACTTGCCATTTCATTGGAAAATCACTTGTATCTTGGTTTAATAAGAAACAAAATTGTGTCTCGCTTTCCACTTGTGAAGCAGAGTATATATCAGCTGCTTTAGCTTGCACTCAAGTTATATACATGCAACAAACACTTAAAGATTTTAATATAAATTTAACAAATTCTGCAATATAACGTGATAATACAAGTACAATAAACTTATCTAAAAATCCGATTAATCACTCTCGTACAAAACATATAGATATTCGTCATCATTTTCTACGTGACAATATCGAAAAAGGAATAATCAATTTAGAACATATTTCTACCGAAAACCAAATTGCGGATATATTTACTAAACCTCTATTAGAAAACTCCTTTATAAAACTTCGACGAGAATTAGGTATAATATCCTTTAAAGATATTAATTAGAAATACATTAGAAATATTCCCACATTTCAGTCGACTAAAACAAAATACTCAGTCGACTGAATAAGAATTTCAAATATTTTCAGCTATGTTATATGTTACATTATATAACTTATAGACCACCCATTTTTAAACTGAATTATTAAATAAGAACCATACATTTTAACAAAATTCTCTTTACCATTAAATCTTTATGCGGTTAAAAAATCTTATTAAATTATAACCATTATTTGTTTAATAAAATTCTACTATAAATAAATTCTTAAAAATATTTTTATTTTCATCTCGATTTTATATAAAATCTTAATTCAACATAAAATGTCGTCCAATAACTCTTTCTCTCCAATCAATATCACCTCATTAGTTGATAACACTCCAACGTTGCCAAAACTTCCCACACCAACACCAGCATATGAGCCGGTTTACAAATGGAAAAATTATCGTACTGGTTTCACTCCAGAATCTAAAAAGGCGAAGCGCGGACTCTTTATTTCACCTGACACAAAAAGAAAGATTGATGAAATTCATCACTTTCAACAACAACAGATAGATCTTCAATGAGAGCTATACTTCGAGCAAAAAGTTACGGCAAGATGTTTGAGCTTCCTAGAACAAATCGGCTTACGCTTCTGTGGATCAAAGAAGAACGAAGTGGCTGAACCCCTACCTCGCCCTGTTAGCTCACTTGATCTATCTTCATCTTATCGTACACCAGTTGATCCTATGAATCCTTGGACGTCTCCTAAGACTCCTCAATATAGTCCGAATTCGTGGGATATAAATTACATGAAGAATGAAGGAAAGAAGTCTCCAAGTCCATCCCCAAAGAAATAGTTAAATTTTGAAATATTTGTTGTTATTACATCAATATTTTTTGTAACTATTTCTTTAAATAAATTGTTTAATTTCAAAAATTAACCGAAACAACAAAAATGCATGTGTTCAGTCGACTGAACGCCCCTGCTTAGTCGACTGAAAATATAACAGAAAACAATATTTACATAGTTCAGTCGACTGGAATCATCTACACAGTCGACTAAAAATTCAACAGAAAATTTCAGCAAAAAAAATTCAGTCGACTAAATGTACTGTTCAGTCGACTGAATCTATCACAGAAAATTTCGGCCTTTGATTCAGTCGACTGAACAGAACATTCAGTCGACTGAACGCCACTTCCCAGGCAAAATTTCCCCTTATAACCACCAGATTTTACCCTACCAATTCACTTTTTACCTCCTACAACCTTTCTTCCCCAAATCAATTTCGAAACCCTAGCCCCCAAATTCCTCAAAATCAACTAAATTCTCACCCAAATGGCACCAAAAAGATCACGAGCTTCATCTTCTTCATCCTCCGAGCCAATTGATGCTCAAATAGCACAATGGCTTTACGATGGAACCGCTGTCACTCGATAGAACAAGATGAAGAATTCTCGAATTTTCGAGCATTCTTTCGTTGATTTTTAAAGTTTTCAAACCTACAACATCCAAGCTTTAACAGATCCAGCAGGTTTAACTTCTCTCTTAGATTTGAAATGAAATGACCATGCCATTAATCATGTAATGGTAAAATTATTTTATGCTAATCTTAATCTTGGACACAAAACTCCAAGAAATCCAAACAATAGTGTTTGGAGTATGGTGTGTGGAAAGAAAGTTTGGTTTTCCTTGGATAGAATAACACACATTTTAGAGTCTCCAAATGTCGGGAGAAAGCTAGAGGAGATAGAATTCAATCCACACATTCGCGACAACATCAACCATCGATTCATGGATGATAATATCAACTTTAGGGATTTTAAGTCCACCTCCCTTCGACCTATGGCGAGAATTCTCCATAAAGCCCTAATGAGAACGATTACTCCTCGCACGGGCTCGTACGAAATTGTCTACCCAAATAACTATCGAGCTCTATATGCTATTTTTGGCAATATACAAGTTAATTGGGTACAGCTTATTCTTGATGAGTTTCTCACTTTCAATAATGGCAAAATGCACACTATCTACTTTGGAGAGTATATCATGCGACTTCTCCTCAATGTCGATACGCCATTACCTGAGTCGGAGAATACAATGGTCCATCAAATTAACCACCGGACCATAAGCCTAATGCAACTCCCGTCTCGACCTCCTCACATAATATCACTCGCCGAATGGGAAGCATGGCATCAAGAACAAAAACAACAACAACAACAACAACAACAACCTCCTCAACATCGCCACGAAGAACATCTCGAGCAAGATGATGAAATTCGTCTTGTTGACCCAAGCTTCACTACCAACCAATCCTTGGGGATATTGTCAAGAAATCAACAAATTCTTGACACTCGCCTTAAAAAGGTAGATCATAAGCTTGACAAAATCGAAGGATTCTTCAACAAACTTTGGGATGCAATCTCGTGCTCAAGCACCACTACTGCTTCAACATCTCGCGGCCAATGTCCGGCACCTACGTTTACATGGACGACATCCGAAGAGCATACAAGTAGCAGCGCTAGCGGAGCTACTTGTGGCCAAGGAGGAAGAGCACATAGACCACCAACAGGAGGACCCGTCATACGTGAACCAATAGGAAGAGAAGGTTCATATGACTGGGATAGAGATGAGTGATTTTTGTTATTGTTTTGATGTGTATTTTTAATTTTCTAGTGGCTTGTATAAATAGCCATTTTATGCTTGTCTATCACAACATTTTTATTTTTCTTCAGTCATGATTATGCAAATAATTCTCTATGCTTCAATGATTGTTTTGATAAATTATTACTGCTGTTAGTTCTTCCTTTTTGTCGATGACAAAGGGGGAGAAAATCTATGGTACTAACTTTGTTTTATAGGAAAGATATTACGTACATTCAGGGGGAGAAAATAAGTAAAACATCTCTAGAATAAATCAGTATTGTCATCAATCAAAAAGGGGGAGAATGTTGATACGCGAAGATTTTGATCAATGACAATGTGCTTTAACAAAAAAGGAAGAAATATATGAAAATAGATGAAGACCAAACAAACTTAAAGTATGTTTTTACATATGTCATTAGTCTAGATATATTGTTAAAATCTATCCTCAAGAAGATTGCACGAACACTAGAAATTTTTATAGACTTCATTTTTCAATTAAGTTTTAACTATGCAAGTTTTATGAGTTCAGTCGACTGAACAGGAACAGTCAGTCGATTGAAACTGAACAAATTTATACACATGCACAGTTTC
The DNA here is from genome assembly GCA_030765085.1 of Allium cepa. NCBI lineage: Eukaryota > Viridiplantae > Streptophyta > Magnoliopsida > Asparagales > Amaryllidaceae > Allium > Allium cepa. Next base: position 659,873,615 of record CM060938.1, on the reverse strand, counting down.
AGTCGACTGAATGTCCCTGCACAGTCGACTGAATTTGAACCTGAGAATTTTCTCTGAAAAGACACCTTCCTCCCAAGAGTTGCAACCATTCGTCAGTGGAAATGGAAGCATCTCTTGTTTGCAACCTTTGACAACATATGCATCTCTTCTACAAGTATATATACATGATTTTAACATCATTTAATTCACCGAATTCTCTTGCTTTAATCTAACTATTCTCTTGTTCATATTTTCTAGATATTCTCAAAGCAATCATTAATCTATTGCTTGAATCATTGTTTTTGTTTATAACATTCTTTTGATTCATAGTAATTCACATTTCCTAAATCTTCACAAAAACATTGCATACCCTCGAGGATAAGATTATAGGAATATTGTACTACATTGGACTCATTAGTATTGACAAGAACACAACAAGTCGAATATTGTATTTTAGTAATTGAGTTGAAGTCCTCTTCGGTAGTTGAGGCAATAAATCCCGTTCGGTTGTTCGGGTAATTTGTAAACCTATTCCTCTGGGTGAAGTGAGGGTGTTAGTTAGTGAAATTCCTAAGTGAAGCTTAGGGACTGCACGTAAGACGAGAGGTCCGAACCAGTATAAAATTCTGGTGTCTTCTTGCATTTACCTACTTTATCTACCTAGACTATTCTGTTATTCCATACTACACGATCCTACCGCATAGCCTTCTCTTTCAATATTTTGGATAAGAGTTATAAATTATTTTAAAGTATTTGAACTCGGCAGATTTCCAGTGAAAATGAATAAATATTTGGAAGTGTTTTCGCGTAAGGAAAATGATTTGGAATTTGTTTTCAAAAGTTGTAAGGGTGAAAAGTGATTTGAAATTTGTTTTCAAATGGTTGAAGTGTGGAAAAGTTTATCTTGTGAAGATATTTTTGAAAAATATAAATAATTTGGAAAATTATTTGGAATCTGGTGATGTTGTGCATACTATTGATAGTTAAATAACCGACTATCAATATTTACCTTTAAATGGGTATTTGTTGTGATTTGCTTGAATTTGAATGCTACACTTATTTTAAAATAAGCGCCGGTTATTCAGTTTAGCCGGGAGAGGACCTTTGTGTCATGATTCCCATTTCGAATAGTGATATGTCGTAATGGACAGCATTTGAAGCCGGTGTTGAAGACCGGATATTTTCGAAAACGGAAGGATTACCATAGAATGTCTTTGCATCGACTGATCTCCGATATAGAGATTTTATCACCCTTTGTGATGGGAAATCCGGACGTGATTAGTGAATATCCGAATTGCAAGGGCTTCTTTGGAAGTGCCTTCGTTTCTGTTCGATACCGGAACTGACTTGTATGGATGTGTCTGACGTTACACTTTGAGATGTAAAGCTGGTTTCTATCAAATATATTTCTGTTGGTGGCGGAGAATTTATTCTCTTAGCTTAACACCCTTCTCTGAGACGTACGAGCTCAGAGGTAACGTAGTTGATGGTTACTAGTGATATATTCCCAATTTGGTAATGTGGCATGCTGAGTGCTGCTGAGCATTTGTTGATAAAAGCATTGCTTTTGTATAAAGCGTAGCTTTGTGGACGAGACTTTGTCGGACCTCACACCCCGACATGGTCAAAACAGGAAAGATACAGTAAGGTTATAGGGAGTAGCTCCCCTTAGGGTATGCGCATTTCCTTCTGGATAGAAGTGGTATCATGGTATGGAGCCCAGATACTTAACTTATGTGGATGTCGCAAATATATATGAATTTTTGATTGTTGTTGGTTGAGGATCCTCGAATAAAGGTTGTTTACAACTGGGGATGGCATCCTTGTGTCAGTAGTTACCTACTTTTGCAGAGGTAACCCGACCTTGTGTTGGCAGAGATCCGTTTAGGTTCTCGGGGTGTCCTTCTGGAGGCATACCCATGTGGCAATGGGAAGTTCCTTGGCTTGACCATTTGTTGGAAATCCAAAGAAACAATACGAGCCTTGTATGGTTTTAGTTGTAGAACCTGCCATCTAATATGGTAGCTATAGTATGCATACTATAATGGTACCTATACTGGCTAAGATTAATATTGTACCTTCGAAATGTTTTCCTGCACTTTGCACTTATAGTAATAATATAAAAGAAATTTGCATATCAAGCACGTTTGGCTATCATAAGGAGAAATCTCCTCTAATTCTGCGTTTGCATTGTGCGTGCGTGCGGGAGGCCTTATGATAGTTTCATTTTCTAAAAGCATTGCAGATCATATTTAAAATATTTCTTGTTTGTTTTGAAAAGATAAACTGTTTTAAGTTCTCACACCAGTCCCATGACTGACCGGGAGTTTATTGTTCCCTTCCTAAACTCTGGGTGCCCATCATTTTCCACACGGATTGTCTAGAATCAGGTTATCAGGTCATTCTAGAATTCAGGAGATGCTGTGGAGATCTGGAGGCAAGCTGGATGACATGGCGTATCAACTAGTATATAGTATTTCTTTTCCGCTGTTTGTTGTTGTAAACTCTGATAATGTAATGTAATGTGATGTAATGTAATAACTGATATAGTGATTTTGTTTAATGATATTTATTTATCTATTATATTTTTTCCGCTGCGATTGTGAGATTCTGATATTGTTTCTGTTGCTTCTTCTTCTTTCTTTCATCTTCTACCTCTTCTTCTTTAACCCTAATGGTTCGGTTTTCCGGCGTTCGATTGCTCGGCAGTTGATACAGTGGACGTATTAATGTTGAATTTCGAAAGTCGAAAATCCCGATCGTCACATTTGGTATCGGAGCATTTGGTTAAGCGACAACCTTGGCTCTGTTGGGAATTACTCATTAGAGATAGAGTCAGCAGTACTCTAGAATGGTGTGAGTGTAATAATAGATATGAGTGCATATTTGTTAGTGAATATAAAAATTGTTTAATATTGTGTTGATTAGTTTGTGGAGTGGTATATGGATTCCGGTCAATACGAGTAATTAACGTTACTGATAGGAATCTCTAAACACTTGTACAAAACAAATTCGAAACGATATCGTTTTAAAATAGGGTAAATGAAATAATTTTACCTAAAATTATTTTCGTGTATAAAAGAGGAAAAAAATTATGTGAATTATTATAATATATGATTGCTTGGTTGCTAGAAAGTGATGATATAAAATTATTATCATTAATGTTGAAAAAGAAATTGAAATCGTAACTCCAAAGTTAAGAAATAAATTCACATACAAATAGAATTGGAGAATATAAATCGTAAATGTGATTTGTAATTTGAAGTAAAATTCTAGAGGAATAATTGGAAATGTTTTGAAAGGGTTTGCAATTTGGAAAAGATTAAATTTCTTTTTGGGTTTGAAAATGGTTTTCAAGGGTTTGGAAAAATGTTTTTGGAGGGACAAAAGCTCTAAACTCTTTTGGGTCGTTGGAAAATAACTTCGATGATGACTGCAGCATCGTCGATGTTCATTTTCGGGTTTCCAAAAGAGGGATTGCTGCCAAGTTGTTTTGAATAGAAGTTGTTTGGAAAATTTGGGTTTGGGTTTTGAAATTCAAAGGCTAATTTGAATTGGTTTCAAAAATGGTTTTGAAATGTTGGAAAGACTCTGGAATCTGATAAAAATAGTTATGGAATAAAATTTATTAAGTTGAAATAAAGTTGGGTTAGAAACAAATGAATTGAAATTGAGTTTGGATTATGTAAATAAATTTATGAATGAATGAATTTACAATTGCAAGTAAATGAAATTGGAAAATGCTGAAATTCATCTTGAAATTGCAAGTAAATGGAAAATTTGTCAAATTGGATCAAATGAAGCCAAGTATTAAAGTAAAATTAGTAAGTAAAACTAATTGAAGAAATGACAAATTTGATATGGACTGAAATGAATTGAATTCAACATTTATAAATAAATGGTAAATTAAATTCATATAGGACTTGAAATCCAGTTTAAATATAAGTGGTTATAAACCGAAATAGTGAATTGAATTGTGTTTGGGAACGAACAAAAGAAATAAAAACTGAAATTGAAAACTGAATATTGAAAACCAATTTGAATTGTGCGAGATGAAATGAGTTAGAACTTGTAATGAATTAGTAAAAGAAACTAATTTAAAATAGCAAGCTAAATCAGTTGTGAATGAAAAATAATTGATAAAATTCAATATTCAGAAGGTGAATTGAATCCAAATAGAATTGAAATTGTAAATTGAATTCAAATGAAAATGATAACATGAGATTGAATGAAAATGGATATTATGGTTAGCAGGATATACAGGTGGATTAAAGGAAATTGGGATTCTGATTTCGAAGATAAAAAAATGGAATTGCTCGACAAAAGGTATGTATTTGAATTTCAGTATGAAATTTGATGATTTTCTTGTCCAGCCACTTGGCTTTTTCTTTTCTTTTTGAAATCTGGGGTCGTGGTGCCATTTTTGTAGTCGTACCGAGCTAGCCGCGTAAAGGAGACGCTGGCGAAATTTTTCGAAAATTTAAGGCGTTAGAATATTTCTGAGAAAATTGGAAAATTTTGAAAATATAACTTTAATTTTGGAGTGAAAAGTTAAACGATATAGTTGGTTTTGAAAAGATAACTTAGTATGATTTGAAAACTTAGTAAAGTTATTGTAAGAAGTTTAACTATGGATTTTGGAAAAGTTAAAATGTTTAAATGAATTTGAAATTTAATTTGAACAAATGGTTTTGAAAAGTTAATGGATTTCAAGACTTTTTCTTACTTGGCAATTTCGAGGACGAAATTCTTTTAAGGGGGAAGTTTGTAACGACCCAGAATTCCCGTCATTTGAAATTCGTATATTTAATTGATTTTAAATATGCACAAGTAAATTTTATAAGATGAATAAATTATATTTCGAATATCTAGATTTAATTGGATAATTAAATCGATAATTTAATATTTGAAATTACGGAAATAATTGGAAATTGGGTTTAATGTGATTGAAAATGATTTATAAAGTTATATTAAATCATATTGGAGTTAGAAGGATGTTATAGAACTTTTAGAATTGAATTAAAAGTTAAATTGTAGAAATTGAATATTTTAATATTTAATTGACGGGTTAAAATAGTCATTTTTAAAACAGTCTCGGATTTCGACGAAACTAGTTTCATTGGATCCGTAATGTTAAATTATTGTAAGATTTCAAATTTCGTGTCAATCGGATTTACGGTTTGTCCGGGCAAGCTAAAATGCACTGAAATCGGTTTAAGTGAATTTTAAATTTAAATAGTCGATTTGAAAACCTATCTTTCAAATACGATCGAATTGGCTCCCGGTATATATTCCATTGAGTTCAGAATAGGGATAAAACATTATAAACGTCAGGCGGCACACTTCGTTTGGAGTTCGGAAAAATTCTGGATGAATAGTGCGCGAGAATTTTCTATATAAGGACTTCATAATTTTCTATTTGCAACACAAACAAAACCCTAACCCTAGCCGCCATTATATTTTCCATGGCCATAAATTAGTTTCCTTTCTCCTTCGATCTATCTCAATCCATCAGCTTTTAGCAAAAACTTTCAACTACATTATTGTAGAGCATCGAGAGATCTTCACATCCAACGGTCAGTTTTCGTTATCGTCGTCATTTGGAGGCAAAAAGCAGTCGCGTTAGTTCTACTTTGCACGCATTTTTTGAGTAGCATGCGCAACCGAGCTTTGTCTCATTCGAGCTGGTGATGGAGCTCGCTATGTCGCACGAAGCAGTGGTAGTCGATCGTCGCATAAGTGTTCAAGGGGGTGGCGATAATTAGGGTTAGGGGCGGCGTGTTGGGTTACTTGCGTTCGTGCTTCACTTGGATGGAGAAGATGATAGTAGCGGCCTGGATTTGCTTGCTGAGATCGAACGGCCATGATGAAAATTAGGTTAAAATTTAAAAAGAAAATAGTAATTAATTTATTTAAAATTCGTGTAATCTTTGTAACGCGATATCTTTGTCGTACGAGGTCCGTTTTGGACGAAACGACTTGCGTTGGAATTATATTGTCAAATACTACGCGATGGATTGATTGGAGCTAGTGTGAATTTTGGGTAAAATTAAACGGTCGTTTAATTTTATTCGGAATAAAACACTGCAACGATTATTGGAAGCAAGGTGAGAACTTCTCACTCAATCGAATTAGTTTCGATTTAAATTTTAAATAGTTAGATTTAAAATTGCTTGATTGTATGCTTGGATGATAAATTGCTATCTGTTGTATTGAGAATAGACACTATATGCCGCATATTAAGCGGAGGTTATTATATTAAACCCATATACCACGATATTCCACCTTGAAGCGGAATTGGTATTATATATGTACTTAGAGTTGATTTCCCGCATTATATAGCGGATGAGACCCTATTGCACCGCATAATAGCGAATGATATTTTATATAAACCCATGTACCGCGATATCCCTTCTTGAAACGGGATTGGTATTGTGCTAATATCTGTGGATGCAGGGAAACAGGTTGGAGGGATCCAACTGGATTCCTCAAATAATTGAATTATTTCAATGTTGCGTGTTGATTATTTATAATCTCTGAGTGATTATCTTTGTGATTGAAATCGTTGAAGGCTAAAATTTAGCCGAATATAATTTTGGTATCGTTAGATACTGGAAATAAATAAAAATTTGATTTTTGAAAATTTAGGTTGAAAGTTTATATTAAATTTTTTGATGTTTTGAGAAATATAGTTGAAAGGTGATTTTTGAAATATGAAGTTGATTATTTCATAAAATAATTTAAATGGTGATTTTTGAATTTATTATAAAAGCTTTATATATAAGATTAAAAAAAATTGGATTTTTATAAATCAAAGTGATGGAATTATAAAGGAGTTTTAAAGACGTTTTAAAATGATGTTATAAATGGATTTTATAAAAGAATAGAATCTACGATTTATGAAGTTATAAAATGAATGAACTTGTAAATAGAGAATTATAAGTAATTTGCTTATTATTTGGATTTTGGCGTGTAAATGGGATATGGATAGAATTTGTTAATAAAGAGATTTTATAAGTCGAAGTTGTTATAAAATATAAATGGAATTTATAAACATTGTTTTATAAATCCGAAATCGACTTATTTTGATAAGTTAATTATTATAGCTTATTAAAGGAGATATATCCATGATTTTGGACAGTGGATAATCCTTTAAAATAAAATGTGTAGAAATGTTGAATTTGGTTAACGAAGTATATTCACGATTTTGGACAATGAATAATATATTAAGAAATGTTTTGGGGAAGTGATATTTTAAATAGAATTAAAATGATTTAAAGGTGTTTTAAAATGTATTAAGTATCGAAACCATAGATTTCAACATTCAGTGTTGAAATAGACGTTTTCGAGAAATAAAAGGGAATAGTGGACTATAACGCTGTTGTTATAGTAAATGATTTTCGAAAGGAAATGTTTTATATAGTATTGGGATTTATATATCTATCTTAATTTCGAATCCCTATATTAGTGATTTTGGGTTGTCGTAACAATGTTTTACGCAACATTCGTTTTGACTCAAATGAATGTGTTTAAGAGAATGCTTTCCTTAAATAATAAAATATATACTTAATTGTGATTTAAGTACATAGAATATTTCCCAAATGTTGAAAATAGATAGATTTGTGAATTACTTATTATTAAATAAGTATGGAAATGTTTTCCAATATGAAGTGAAATGTTTTGAGATTTTATCTTTTAAAGATAAATTGAAAGTGAATATTTGAAATCAATTTGATAATCATATATCAGTGGATATTTGGAAATTTAAATTCACCATGGAATTTATAAAGGAAAGGGAAATTTGTTTAAAAATAAACATTGATTTATTTTTGAAGTGTGGAAATAAATTTACGGATTTGGAACGTGAATTTAAAGTAAATCGGTAAGGACTTATTTAATTGGTTTAAATGAACCATTTTGAAAAGAAAGTGTATTCTCCCTGGAAAGCCGAATAAAATTTCTGAATAGCTTTGAAAGATATATATATATATGTGTGTGTGTGTGTGTGTGTGTGTGTGTGTAATTCTAGAATTGGTTTTGAAAAGGATACTTTGGAGAAACTACTTCTTAATTTGTTTTAAATCCTTTAAGTAAAGGTTTATTAAGTTTATTATAGAAATGGTTATTTCTAAGATTAAATCAATAATTGTTTTAGAAAATAGTTATTTAAATAGTTATACTCTATTTACTAATTTTATTTTAAAAATTAGTTTGAACTTAAGTTATATGTAATGTTGGTATAATATTTTTATAACTAATATTTTAAGTAAAGTGTTTAAAGAAAAATAGTTTATTTCAAAGTGTTTTCCCGATATATTTTGGATAAGTGTTATAGATTATTTTATAGTATCTGAACTCAGCAGATTTCCAGTGAAAATGAATAAATATTTGGAAGTGTTTCCGCGTAAGGAAAATGATTTGAAATTTGTTTTCAAAAGTTGTAAGGGTGAAAAGTGATTTGAAATTTGTTTTCAAATGGTTGAAGTGTGGAAAAGTTTATCTTGTAAAGATATTTTTGAAAAATATAAAATTTGGAAAACTATTTGGAATCTGATGATGTTGTGCATATCTATTGATAGTTAAATAATCGACTATCAATATTTACCTTTAAATGGGTATTTGTTGTGATTTGCTTGAATTTGGATGCTACACTTATTTTAAAATAAGCGCCCGTTATTCGGTTTAGCCGGGAGAGGACCTTTGGGTCATGAATCCCATTCGAAATAGTGATATGTCGTAATGGATAACATTTGAAGACCGGTGTTGAAGACCGGTTATTTTTGGAAATGGAAGGATTACCATCGAATGTCTCTGCATCGGCTGATCTTCGATATAGAGATTTTATCACCCTTTGTGATGGGAAGTCCGGACGTGATTAGTGAATATCTGGGTTGCAAGGGCTTCTTTGGAAGTGCCTTCGGTTCTGTTCGATCCCGGAACGGACTTGTATGGATGTGTGTCTGACGTTACACTTTAAGATGTAAAGATGGTTTCTATCAAATATATTTCTGTTGGTGGCGGAGAATTTATTCTCTTAGCTTAACACCCTTCTCTGAGACGTACGAGCTCAGAGGTAACGTAGTTGATGGTTACTAGTGATATATTCCCAATTTGGTAATGTGGCATGTTGAGTGCTGCTGAGCATTTGTTGATCAAAGTATAGCTTTTGTATAAAGCGCAGCTTTGTGGACGAGACTTCGTCGGACCTCACACCCAGAAATGGTCAAAACAGGAAAGATGCAGCAAGGTTATAGGGAGTAGCGCCCCTTAGGGTATGCACATTTCCTTCTGGATAGACGTGGTATCAGGTATGGAGTCCAGATACTTAACTTATGCGGATGTCGCAAATATATATGACTTTGTGATTGTTGTTGGTTGAGGATCCTCGGATAAAGATTGTTTACAACCGGGGATGGCATACTCGTGTCAGTAGTTACCTACTTTTGTAGAGGTAACCCGGCCTTGTATTGGCAGAGATCCAATTAGGTTCTCAGGGAGTCCTTCCAGAGGCGTATCCATGTGGCAATGGGAGGTTCCTTGGCCTGACCATTTGTTGGAAATCCAAAGAAACAATATGGGCCTTGTACGATTTTAGTTGTAGAAACTGCCATCTAATATGGTAGCTATAGTAGGCATACTATAATGGTACCTATGCTGGCTAAGATTAATATTGTACTTTTGAAATGTTTTTCTGCACTTTGCACTTATAGTAAAAATATCAAAGAAATTTGCGTATCAAGCATGTTTGACTATCATAAGGGGAAATCTCATCTAATTCTGCGTTTGCATTGTGTGTGCGTGCGGGAGGCCTTATGGTAGTTTCATTTTCTAAAAGCATTGCAGATCATATTTAAAATATTTCTTGTTTGTTTTGAAAAGATAATCTGTTTTAACTTCTCACACCAGTTGCATGACTGACCGGGAGTTTATTGTTCCCTTCCTAAACTCTGGGTGCCCATCATTTTCCACACGGGCAGTCTAGAGTCAGGTTATCAGGTCATTCTAGAATTCAAGAGATGCTGTGGAGATCTGGAGGCAAGTTGGATGACATGGCGTATCAACTAGTATATAGTTTTTTTTCCGCTGTTTGTTGTTGTAAACTCTGATAATCTAATGTAATGTGATGTAATGTAATAACTGATATAGTGATTTTGTTTAATGATATTTATTTATCTATTATATTTTTTCCGCTGCGATTGTGAGATTCTGATATTGTTTCTGTTGCTTCTTCTTCTTTCTTTCATCTTCTACCTCTTCTTCTTTAACCCTCATGGTTCGGTTTTCCGGCGTTCGATTGCTCGGCAATTGATACAGTGGACGTATTAATGTCGATTTTCGGAAGTCGAAAATCCCGATCGTCACAACATCCCCACAGTCCACCACCATTCTCCAAACAACTGCCCTACTTCAGTCACCATTCCGCTGACCATTGCATGTTATTCCAACCTCAACAATATATACACTGCCACAAATCTCTGCCAACCTCCTCTGCCTCCGTCTGCTTCTCCCTGCCACTCCTTTTACAACAATCATTCTCATTGCACTCCATTCCCTAATGTCTTCATCACCCCATCCTTCTATCAACCAAACTTCACAACTGCAGTCAACGAACCAGCAGTCTCTTCACTGCCAACTGCTTCACCACATATATAACATCACTACCCCTCTGTTATCAGTGCACTTCACATCAACTCTTCCTCCACCTACCGTCGAACTGTCCACTTCCTATTCTTCAACTCAGACTAACGTACAATCTTGAACCACTTCCTCCCACATTTACACACTCCAAACAGCCGTTTAACAATCCTTGTCAACACACCATCATCACTAACTCTTCCTCACTGCTTAACCAACCACCTGAAAATGCACAGTGCTCATACAACAAGCATTAGGCACAAGCAACAAAAACTACCCAAAATACAATCTGCTCCTCCTCTCCACTTCATCTCAGTTCTACCCCTCCCCCTGCCTCAACTAAATTGCTGCATCAATACCAAACCATACAACTTCACCAGTCACTACACACTACAGCAATACCATCATCACTCATACATACAACCTATGCTGCCCTTCCCTTCATTCAAACTGCCACTGACATATACCACCTTCAACTCAAACCACTTCACAATACTGCCTCTTCCCACTATCCATCAGTCATTAACCTCTTAACTACACACTTATACCCAACTACACTCACACATTAACTTTCGCTATCAACATCACTTACCATTACTATCCAAGCACGAACCAATCTGCTTCAACACCCAAAACTCCCCAAATCTTCTATGAAACACGCAGCCAACAACTTGACTAAAATAAGAATAAACTCCGTCTCCACAACCACGACCACAGTTACAATCGTAAACTATGAGTCGAGCACCATAATCGCGATCCACACAACCATAGTCATCGATTTCATTTGCAGCCATATCCAATTTGCGATTCCTTGAGTTTCCTTTTAATTTAAGAAATCATTCTTTTTTTTTGTTCGGTTTTGTTTAAATTTAATTTAACAATAGAGATAAAATAATTATGTAAAGTTATGGGTTTGGGCCTTAAAGTAGGCTTGGATTGTGATGTTGTGAATGAAATCCTTTTTATAAAAAAAAGTGCTTTATTTTTGTTTTCTTTGGGAAAAGATTTTGTTCTTAAAAAAATCATTTAAAAAATTAAGAGGTTTTATATATCTTGTTCAAACTTATAGGTTGTAGGAAACCAAACCAAAAGGAATTGCTGCTATAAACTGCTCTACAGTGCTTTGCTTGCTTGCTAAAAATCGTTGCTTTAAAAAATAATAATAAATTGGTAATAATTCTACACTCTATTATCGTGCTCTTGTCGTTTTTTATTTGGATTATATTATTGCTTGCTTGCATTTAAAATAAATAAGTAAATAAAATTTTAAAAACAAAAACAAAAATCCATTCGTAGTTGCATTGCCTAAATCATGTTTACTTTCAGTTTTGCGTTCATCTCATCTTATTTTTCTTTTCTAAGGGAAAAACCCAATCCACATAAGGTGGGGGATTTCATCATCCATTCCCTGACCCACAAATTGCATTTCGTCTTAGAATATGTTAATGATAACGGTTAGACTTCAAACTTAAGAGAGTCACAAGCTAACTTAGGGATTAATTGTATCTCGACAAGTTGTCTTCTTTGAGTAATTTATCTTCTTGGTGTCTAGGCTAACGTAGAGCAATAATCAGTTATAAATATTACGGCGATTGGTAAATATTATAGTGATTGTTTCTCTGAAGGTACTTAAACTTTCGATTGCATTGCTATGGTGATGCATGGTGCATCGATAACTCCTGTCTGTTAATGGCTAAGAACTACTTTGTTGGATTAAGACAAAGTGTGATTATACAATTTTGGATTAGGAACTACTTAGGACCGAAAATTTGTAATTAAGTCCCTTGCATTCATTCAGTTACATTAGTTCATGCAAATTTAAAAAAAATTGAAAATCCAAAACTAAAAAAAATTGTAAATTTTCCTTAACTTAGTTTTTAAATCCTTTCCTTTGAAAATTTTCAGTCAAAATCAAAAATCAAAAAAAAAATTAAGTCGGATTTTTTGTTTAAGAAAAGCAAAAAAAATAAAAAAAAAATAACCTTTTCAAAAACAAAAAAGAAACATTTTCAAAATAAATTTCTTTCCTTTTATCTTTAAAAAAAATTCAAAAAAAATAGTTTCTGAAAATGTGTGAATTTTCCTACTCACATGAATTTTACAATAGTTGTGAAAATCAATATGATCCATATAACTTCATCCTAAATTCTTATTGATATTTTAATGACAACTATTGTACAAACAATTCGGATTTTGAACCACAATGTTTTCAAAATGACGACCAGCCTTCAACTCTTAAAAATAGTATTAAGACGATTTCATCTTTACTTGAACTCTCTACACAAAAAATCAAATAATAAATGATTTGTATAATTCATATTTTTGCAATAACTCAAGTCAAGGATTTAAAAATGATCAAAGTATGGATTCACTTCAAAATTCAAATTATTTTGTGTATAATTCATGCCAATACAATTTCGAACTCCAAAATAAAATTCAAAATCAAAATGGAACAATTGTTTAAATGATTTTGGCAATGGGAGTTGTTTCAACTATGGTGAAAATTCTTACTCTCAATAATTTCAAATTGAAAATTCTAAAATTAGTAATTATAAATTTGATTTTGTTTGGAAGAAATTCATAAAGATCGCATGGATTTGTTGTTTGAAACTTGTATGAAACAACGTGACAAAAAAATCAAATCCAAACGTTGGACGAGTCAAATGATAATCCACATTTTACCAAAATTTACGATTTTCAAATAACAGCTATTGAAATTGAAAACGACAATCCTATTGAAGTTGTTGAAAATACGGTAATTGAGTTGGATTTCAAGTGTTTTGAGAGTGTTGAACCTAGTTTTTAATTCGATCTCTCTTTCTTTGATTTTGAAAATTTGAATGCAACAACTTTCGATTTTGAAATTGATACATGCAATGAAGTTGTTGATAATCCAAGAAAAAGACGAATTTTGTGAGCATAAAATTTTGGAGTTTTCGAAGATGAGTTGTTAAATTCTAAAGGGGTAGATTTAAATCACCATTTATTTTGTAATCAATAATTTTGAAAAATTTGTCAATGATGAGTTTGAATTTCGTTTTGGTGAAAATAAACTTGAACTACAACCAATTGTTCTATCGAACTCAAAAATCATCGAAAATAAAACAACTCATACGATTTTTAATAAAATGACATTCATTTTTCAAATTAGTATTCAACTTTGAAATATTTTATGGTTTGGGTTTCTGAGCTTAAGTCGTGTCTCTCATACTTGACGAGACAAATGAATTGGTCTTTAGAAGGCCGTTTCAGTACTCTTTAACTATGTATTTTCTATTGTAAATAATAATCCTTTCATTCTCATGTAAATATAGATCATATTTTTATTTTATTTTTCTTTTCACTTGGGTTGACTGTGGGAACACAGTCAAAATCAAGTACGTGGGGGAGTCTCATCTTCATTTTTGATTTTTCATGGTTTATTTTTTGCATTTTCTTTCCAAAAAACTCAAAATAAAAAAAAATAAAAAAGTCTCAACACAAATTTTCTTTTTAGCATTTTAATTTATTTTTGAAAAAATACTATAGGATATAAGTATATGTTTTTGGTTATCAAATTGAAATTTTTGAAAATTTATTGGTCTCAACAAAAACAAAAATAAAGTCTGATGACAAGTAACGATCGTTTAACTAGTATAGAGGAAGGTTCATGGGTGATAATTATGAAGTATATTCTAATTGAAATCTTTGTTCAAAAGAGTCGTTAATTTAACGTAAAAGCTATAACATTTTTGATCTTCTAAGTTAAATAGTGCTAAGATGATTTTGCAAAACTCTTTCTTAAGAAAAACAAAAAAACAAAAAAAAAACAAATATATATATATATAACATGAAAAAAAGGTTTTTATAAATAATAAAACCTAGAGTCATGTGTTCACACACAAGTATGTGCACTCGCCATGTTCTGTACCCTTCTCACTTTAGCGCAAAATGTGGTACATGATAAGTATATCTGACCTCAGTTTATCTGAGTTAGGTGTATGTATATAAAAAATTTATCAGTAACGCCTACATTCGATAGGTATACAAAATTGTGTGTTCACTCGCCATGCTCTGTATTCCCCTCATATAATCCCGCAAGACAATGCGTGGTTGATATATCTAGCATCAGTTTATCTGAGTTAGGCATATGTAAATATTGTTAATATCAAAAAAATCTTCAAATAAAGAGAGAGTAAGCAATTGAAATCCATGCACTATTTTTACTTATTTGATTTGACTTGTTATTCAAAAGAAATGAAAATACTACTTTAATAATCAACTAAGAATCTATTTCATAGTTACACTACGTTACCAACCAAAATAACTAGCCAAACTGGAGTCTATTTGTTATGATAACTTAATTTTTGTTGGAAATTTTGACAAGTAAAAGAACATAAACTTCACGAAGATAACAAAAAATTATATTTAACTTGTTCATGTCAACTTACAAGTAAATTCTTCATTTGTAAATATTTTCAAAAACTTGCATTCATATCTTTGTAAATAAATCTTGCACTTAGGAATTTTACATTTTGCATTTGGATTTTGTGGGTAGTATCCATTGAAAGCCCTCATGAGACAACACTCATCCTACTAGGGACACCTAGAGGTTTAACGACTTGTTGCATAAGCTCAATGCAATCGCGCTCCCAACGAAAACAGATTTATCTTAGTTTTAGTTTATTCGAGGACTAGTAAAAAGATAAATGTGGGGTTAGTTAATGTGCACGTAAATGTGCGTATTTTTACTTCCATATTTAATCTAATTTAATTAAATAAATGAGCATATAGGATATTTTAACATGTTTAAAGCAAAATTCAAATTATTT
Organism: Allium cepa; assembly: GCA_030765085.1. NCBI lineage: Eukaryota > Viridiplantae > Streptophyta > Magnoliopsida > Asparagales > Amaryllidaceae > Allium > Allium cepa. The sequence goes on along the minus strand of CM060938.1, from coordinate 659,858,190 downwards.
TCAAATAATCATATATTCATCTTCCTATAGAGGCAAAATGGTCATTTTTGTGTATGGTTTAATTTGAGAAAATTTACTTGGACACTTTTATATTATTTGTAGGAAACTGAATTCAAATGGAAGAGGTCTTCATGAAAATATGCATGCACAAGAGAAGAAGGCAAATGAAGATAGGAATAAATCAATTCATGCATCATGGAGGACCCCACCAACCCACTTACCTTAATCTATAATTAGAAGCTAACGCACAAGTTAGTGGAGGTTAAAGTTACATGCAAACTTAATGGGGGATTAATTCACGCTAATGATAGCTTGGTAGCCACACTTCATAAAGGGTATTTCGGGAAGCCCCCTAAATCATGAATTAGGATTTTATGCATGTATAAACACCCCTTATGTTCCTTGTAATGAGCTCTTAGCACCACCTTGTAGTTAGTTTAGTGGTAGCCACAAACATAAACATAAACTCTCTTTCTCTTTTTAACGGCTTCTTAGTCTTTTCTTATGTAATTTTCTTATGCAATTTAATTTCATGCTCTTTTTTTATTGTTCTTACTTTATGCAATTAGTATAGTTTTTATTTCATGCAAGTAGATTAGCTTTTATTTTATTTTAAATAGCTCAATTCTTACTTTGCTTGCATTTTCTTCTTATTTATGTTCATATTGCAATATACAATTTTGAAATGGTAACAAATATGAGAAGCTAAACCGCTTCAATTTAGGGGTAATGAAGCTCTCTTAATCATGTAGGTTCAACATATTTGTTAATTTTTGATCTCTTTTTGTGCTTAATGGAAATAATTGATGTGGTTAAATTTTGTTGTTTAGCTTTGAATTTGATAGCCAATGTTGTTAGCACAAAATAGACTATGCTTAAATAGACATAAACACAAATTACATCTTCATCTACATATGATTAGGTAATGAAGTGGATTTTAGAATCAAAATTTGATGGTCTATTACTAAATAATAGTAAATAGATCATGCTTAGAATAGATTTTATTTTCTATTTTATTAACATTTTCATGAGAGTTAACAAGTGGTTTAGTAGGTGTGCTAAAGTTTGATCATTTATGTTGGGCTAATTAATAGCACAAATAGGCCATACTTATGATAAAAATATCAACTATATTCACTAATGACCAAAAAAAGAGATCATATTTCATTATGTTGATATATGTGATCATGAGAAGGAATTTATCTCTAAATTGTCTTCTACTCTCATATTTTGATTCACTTTCTTTTGTTAGTTTTTAAATTTTTTAGCTTAAATAACTTTAAATCTTGGTTTAATTTGATGGAGTAGAATTTTTAATCACTTTCAATTCCCCACAGATCGACCCGTACTCGCCATGTACTAAAGTTGTATGTCGTGCGCTTGCGGTTATTTTTATTACACTTTTTCGGCTATTTTCTAAACCGATAGAAAAATCGCCGATCCAGCAGTAGGGGTTGAAGGCTTGCAGATTCTTTGGTGTAATATCCCTAATTTTTGATAACATTATTTAGAAGATTTAATTAGATAAACTAAATAGAATAATGTAAAATGTAAGTGATTAGGAGATTGAGACTTCAATTAATTAATTAATTAAGGGCCATGCCTAATGAATTAACAAATGGGCTTAAGAATGGATTTGGTTAATTAAGCCACATAAGGCTACATTAGGAATTTCTACGCCTAGATTCCGCCTTTTTATATAGTTCGTTCCCACCTTCTTACTTCCCATTCACATCATTTTAAAACGCAAACAAAATATAGAGGAACGACCGACCATTAAGAGATCAAGAGGAATTCAAATTAAAGCTAGAAAATCAAGCTTAAGGGAAATCAATCTCAATCCAACTCTTATCAAGAGCAAGGTGAATAATAATTTCATCTCTATTTTGGTTTAAATCGTATATTTTCGGATATAAGGGATAAATTCGTTTTGAAGATATATTGGATGACGATATGCTTGATTTAAGATTTGTACGATTTAAGCAAGATTGTTTAAAGGAGTTTTGTATGGTTTTTGATCAAAACCGAGACTAAATGACGTTTAAATAACGTGGGAAAATTTATGTTATGAGAAACATGATTTTGGAGTTGCGTTTCAATTTTTAGAATTTTTCAAGTTATGGAAAGATTATTATGAATTTTCAGGGGAAAATATGGCTATTTGGTTTATAATTTATTTTGAAAATATATTGGTAATTGGGTCCAAAATTTTGATATGTTAGATAACATGATTAAAGTGAATTTTTGAAATTTTTGGGGATTTTCCAAAATGATTTGTTGTGCAAAGTAAATTGTTTTAGACTTCTTTGCAAAAATTGGAAGGGCATGTTTGATTAACTTAACCATTGTTTAGATCTTGATTAACGGTAGTTATTTTTAGAAAAAAATTTGAAAATGTTAAGCCAACCAATCTGATGTTGAGACTGGGCAGGTTAGTTGGAGAAAAGTTTACTTAAACAAGAATTAAACCTGGTTTTGCTCAGAAAAGTGGTACGCCTACTTAGGAAAGCGCCTTTTGACACATTAGCTTCCACCTTCATCTTCGTCGAAACCAGCTATGCCGACACCAATACACAAGGTATCACCATGATGGTACGTAGTGGATTGGACATAGATGGAAGGTAGGGTGTCGAAAGCATAGCTTTCGAAGGGGTTGAAACCTTGGTTTGGTTTCAAAGAAAAGCGCCTGCGTTATAACAGAATTGCTTTTGACCGGGTTTCTCACTTATAATAGAATGTTTTGAAAGAAGGGGTTCCGACCTAGTCGATTCCCTGCTACATTTTATAACTTTCCGATGGTATTGAAGATATCAATGATGTCGAAAGGTACTTTGTTTTATAAATTTTAAGATAGTTCCAAAAGCTTTCGAAAGGGGTTAGGTGTTTCGAAGGTGATGGTTTTTAAAGGGGTTTCGACACCAACCTTCCTATGTTTTACCCAGATGTTTTATGCATTCGAAAGGGATGGTGCCGATGCCATCAAATTTTCCCCAATGTTTTCATATTGGTTTCAAAACAGATGCTTTCGATCATGTTCACTTTGACCCAAATAACGTTTTAAGTATAAACATAATGCTTTTGAAACGAGAATGTTTCCGGAAGGGTGAGTTCCATTAGTGTCGAAAGGGGTACTTTCAATTGGTTTCGAAGCTAAGCTTCTAAAGTTCAAAACTAATACTTTAAGGTATTCGAAAGGTTTCAAAAGGAAGCTATTAAAGTATAAAAAGGCAGGAGCCTATTGTTTTGATGAAAGATTTTAAGGCTTTCGAAGGAGGTTATCCTGTGAATTCATAAGCTAGGTTTCCAAGGTATCGAAAGGTTTTATAACTCAATCTCTATTTTGAAGGAAAAACCCATGGCAATGTTAAAGGTGTTTTTATAAAGGATTTTAAGAAGAAGCTTTCTTTGATAAATTAAACCTACAGAAGTGGTATTGCTATGCCTTATATTGCTTCTTCTAATATGAATATATTCACTTTATAATGGACCCATAATTGCATTTTGGGAAAAAGGATAGGAGAACCAATTAGGTTAACCCAGTAGTGAATATAAATTGATTAAAACTCCTGAATGAGTAGAACTACATCCTGAAGGTCAGGAAGACCCGAATATAGGATGCTAAAACATAAAACAAAGATACTGGCAGGGGCCAATAGGTTTACATTAAAACCATGAAAACTATATGATATTATCAGAGGCCAATAGGTTCACAATTAGCCTATGAAAACTATGTATAAAAGAAGATGTCAGACATACAGGTTCATAGTTAGCCCATGAAAACTCTGTGTGAAGGAAGATATTAGATAGATAGGTTCATAGTAAGGCTATGAAAACTATGATTGGATACTGGCACATGACCAGCAGTTTTGTGGTTTGCACTTGAAAACTATATCCGGATAAACCATTGATAGATGTCAATAGGTTTCTAGTCAACCCACATAAACTAGGCAAATAGAAAGGATATTAAGGTTACCAATAGGTTCCTAGTCAACCCATGAAAATTAGGATAAGAGTTATATTGGAGTTATCAATAGGTTCATAATGATCCCATGAAAACTATGTAATTGGACATGGAGTCCTTAAATGATTAACCGGTTAGTCAGCCCATGAAAACTAATAGTTAATAATAATCCTAGAAACTATAACTGAGACAAATAGTCTAAAAATTGATTGAGGAGGGTAATCCAGTTATTCAATTGTTTTACATATTATCATATTATATTGTTTTGAATTGCTTTAACCACTGTGGATGAAGAAGCACAATATATGGTTTTATAAAGGTTTTGAGATAATAGTGAGGAAAAACCCATTTCGCCAAGCGGCATGGTCTCATTAGATATCTAAATGATTTGAGATGGTAGATTATTATTCATACTAGGCTTTATGTTCGACTTGAAATTTATGTTTTCCCTTAAACTCTCAGGTACTCGATTGATTTTGTGTAGTTTGAGAGTTGAGGTTTTCAGGTACCTCTTAAAACGAATAAGCTTCAGGAGACATGCAAGAGGCATGATAGATTTTTAGGGTTCTCTTTCTTTTGATTCCACTGTGTTGATTGAATGACAAAGTTGTTATATTGCTTGTATATACTCTGATCATCCCGGTGGCATCTTCATATGTCGATCTAGGCGTATGTTGTAATAAATATATTTTCTTCGAATGTGGTATGTGAACATGAGATTATGTAACGAATTGGGAATATTTTGAAATGGAATGTGGAATTTTATTTTTGCAGTTTAAACTTTTTCCATATTCATGTGTTTCTGTGTATCAATGAATCTAACACCACTGTATCTGGTCACCGAGGATTAATAACTATGGATGACTATAGCATCCATAGCTGTTAGTTTTGGGCCTCTAAGTAGGGGGATGATATAAGTTGGTATCAAAGCATACGTTTATGTAACTTTAAAAGAAAGTTAAACCTAAAAGATTTTCAAACATAATCCAACGAATTTGAAAATATGGCTAGGGTTTAATTTTAGTTCCTAAGATGATGGTTTTGATGACAACAATCTCAAGACTTGTTATAAAATTTAAATGCTAATATTCTTGTCTAGATATATATGTATATGTAGGATATATATGAAGATACTGAAAAATGAAGACTGTACAGTATAAAGATTCAAGACTGAGTATACAGATTCAAGACTGTAGAATTTAAGATTGAAGAAATCAAGACTGAAGACTCATGAGTATCAATAGTTCAAGATATCAAGAGTTCAAGATATCAAGAGTTCAAGATATCAAGATAAGTAACAATTTCTAGATTTATGTTAAAAATTCATGATAGCACTAAAATCTTTATTTAGATTTTAATAGTGGAGTGGAATCCACCTTCTCACTTTAATAGTGGGATGAAACCCACGACCTCTTTCATGGGATGGAACTCACGACCTTCTCTAGTGGAATGGAATCCACAAAATTTTAAAAATGATTTATTTAAATATTTTTCCAAAAACATTTTAAAGTCATCTCTCTCACTTTAGATATTTAGCCTTAATCTATTTTTATTATCTGTTATATTTTGATTTCAAAATCATCTCTTGTTTTTAAACTGTCTACTGGTTTAATATTGTAAGTTTTAAATTTAAAAAATATATTCTATACTTAGTTTTTAATATTACTTTTATATTATAGATCATATATTTTTAAGACTACTTTTTAAATCACTTTTATAAGTTTAAACTATATTTAAAATGGTTTAAAAACTTCAGAAATTGTTTTGACAAGTTTTAGAAAGAAAATCTCTTTTAAAAACAAAAATCAATTTTCAAAATTCACTAAGGCATGTCGACATAATAGCCATAGAATTCAAATTTCAAATTTTCAAAAGAAGTGTTTATTCATCGTAACCTTTTGCGAATGGACACGACCGTGTACTCCTATAAATACTAGTTGTTTTCAATGAATTTTAAGTTAGTTTTTCTTCGTTTCTTCACTTCTTCTCCACTTAAATATTTTCTTATATTTCAAATGCTTCAAAAAAACTCTACCCAAATTCTAAGTGAATCAAACCTGATCATCTCTAGTTTGATTCATTGCTACTCTCTCTCAAAGATCTCAGTGTTATTTAGAGTTATAGGATCATTTGTAATCAAAGATCGAAAGATCGAATTGTATCGAATCTCTTGCTATTAAAGTGCGATTGGAAACGGTGTGATTATGGCCCGTAAATCAATTGGGTGTGATTGTAGCCCGTAAATCAATTAGAGATCTTGTAGCCTAATTAAATCAAGAGAGTTTACCCTGGACTCGAAGACAGGAGGGTGTATCTCGTGGCCTTGAAATCGAGATTGTAATATCGACGTTATATTTGAAAAGAAATTTGCACAAGAAATTGTATGGGACTAGATGTAGGGTATTTCCAAACCAGTATAAAATTTCGGTGTGTTCTTTCCTTTTACTACTTTTATTTACTATTTGCGTCCATATTTGATTCTGTGATTCTCTCCGTGTTTGTGAATTGCATCTATCTGTGTTTAATTTCAAATGATTTCAAAAATTCCATAAAATCCATTAAACACTATTCACCCCCCTCTAGTGTTAGTCCAGCCTTTAGATCCGTAATCCGCATTTCCAACATTTGGTATCACAATATTAGTTTTCAAAGTTTTCATAATCTGGTTTTTGAAAAGTTTTCAAATGGTTGCCAACACTAGTAATGTCAACACTATCACTAGTTCATTTGTAATAGGTCAGTCTACTGCCAGACCACCACTTTTTTAATGGTAGTAATTATGCATATTAGATATGTAGGATGAAAATCTATTTACAATCAATAGGTTTAGACAACACAAACTAAGTACATTGAACCCACAACAAATTTTGCACAGTGGACCGCTGAGCAAAATACAGTTGCACAAAATAATTCCAAAGCCATTAATATTCTATTCTGCTCACTTGATAGGAATGAGTTTAATAGAGTCCATCTGTAAGTCTGCGTATGAAATTTGAAAAACTTTGCAAGTTACTCATGAAGGAACAAGCAAAGTTAAACAGATTAAAATATCCATCTTGACCAATAATTTTCAATTACTTAAGATTGATCCAAATGAGTTCATTTTAGACATGTACAGTCGATTTCAAGATATTATGCACTCATTAATTGCATTAGGAAAGAACTTCTCTAAAGAAGATCAAGTTAAAAAAAATCTAAATTCACTCACTCCGGAATGGGATTAGAAGACACTACCAATTGAAGAATTAATTGGGAATTTGATGTCGTTTGAAGTACAAATGCAAGGGAGAAAGGAAAGCAAGGCCTCAGAAAAGAAGTCAATAGTTTTCAATGCAATTACAGATGGTTCAAACTCAAACAGTGATGACAATGAAGAAATAGCCTTGATGACAAGAAATTTTAGAGAGCTTCTAAAATACAGAAAGATGAACAACCACAAAATAAATAATCACAAGAATTTTGGAAATAATAATGTGACTCTCAACAACGTCAGTTGCTATAATTGTTATGAGCCAGGCCATTTAAAAAGAGATTGTCTGCATCCGGATAAGTAAAAATTACCTCCAGGTAATGATTCGTCAATGAAAAGGAAGAGAGCGTATACTATTACACTAGGCGATTTAGACTCATCCTCCAGTGGTGAAGATCAGAAGACGGAAAATTCAAATATGTGATTTAGAGCTATTCACAAATTTGATGATATTAGGAATATGGATCTAAAAATAGATACGCATTTAAATTATATTGGTTGAAATTGTTTTCTTGAATGTTTGAAGGTTTGATTGTTTTCATGTTTTGAAATTTCTTACTGTTTGAAATTTAAAAATTTTATTTTCAAAATAATAATATTTTAATAATATTTTTAATATTAAAATATTTATATTAAAGTGTTATTATATTTAGATTATTTCAGACAAAATATAAATTAGATTATAGTATATATATATATATATATTTATATATATATATATATTAAAAAAATAGAAAAAAATTAATCACATGTATTATAGGACCCATGTCGACATGGCCCTACCCCTTATGTTGATATCCCTACCAGAATTTTGAAACTCAAATTTGAATTCAAAACTCTGAATTTTCCTCCACCTGTTCACCAACTCCAAAGCTCTAAAAAGGTGTCTCTTGACCAGAGAACATGACGATTGAATATCTATTTATCTCCTTAACTTTATCCTATCCTTTCAGTTTCATATCAAAATTCAAGCTCTCTTTCAAACTCTCAAGCTCTCAACTCTCTTCAAAAAGGGCTTCCTCAAGCACCAAATCCACCATTAGGTTGTCCAAAGCCATCAAAGAATTCCTCTACAATGACCCGGAATCTATCAAAGCTTACATAAGCTATGCAAACTTTGAAAAAGTCCATACGGAAAAATTTGCTATCTTTAGTGATTTTCCTTCTTATGAACTCAATGTTCTTTTCGAAGAGAATTAAATTCTCAGTTTAATTGATGATTCTCAAACTGATTTTGTTTATTATCCAAAACTTGTGAAAATGTTTTATGCAAAGTTTAATCGTGTTTTTTATGTTGGTAATGAACGGGAAGTTTGAAGTAGTGTTAAAAACACAAATTATTTTAAATAGTGAGATTTTGGGAAATATTTTGGGTTGTAAGTGTACGGTAATGAATCTTTCGAATTTTCAATTTGATGAACATGATCGTGAGACATTTCATTACATTTTTGAAGGAGATGATAACTTTGAATTTATAAATTGAAATTTCCATCCTAAAGCAAAAATTGTTAACCTTCTTTTGCAACATACCGTAACTCCAAGATCGAGAAATTTCAATCACCTGACCTTAAAAGTTTGTAAGGCACTTTTTTCTATTTATGGGCTCTATGACATTAATCGTGCACAAGTAATTTTGGATGAACTTTGTCCCAAATTTTTTACTTTAGGATAAAACAATTTGTATCATGGAATTTATCGTGCTCGAATTTTTAACTATTTTGGAGTTGATTTTAAGAGAGAGGAGTTTGTTTCTCGAAAAAAATTTACCCATGCACATATCTCTCTTATTAAAATCCCACTTGTGTTTCAACCATATGAAACACTTACCGAAAAAGGTGAAAGGTTGACTCGTGAAGAAATGGAAGAAGAAGAGGATGAGGAAGAAGAAGGGGAGGAGATGGAGATTGAAGAAGAAGGAGAGGAGGAGGAAGAGACATCATTGGAAAGTATTGAACACGCTGTCGCTCGTAACAATCCATCCAACAAGACACTTCTCAAAAACCAAGAGATTATCATGTAAAACCAATGGATTCTCAAAAGATCCATCAGTAAAAAGTTGGACAAAATTTCCACCAAAACGGACAAGTTCTTTGGGAAAGTGAGCCGCAAACTTGGATTATCATCATCTTCATCATCCTCTATCGAATTCTAGTTTTCATGTTGTATTAGTTTGTATCTTTTGATTAGTTAATGTTATGTATTATTTATGTAATGTTAACTAAAATTTATCAATTAAAATCGTTTACTTCTGTTCATTAGCTTTAAAATATCTCTGGAATGCTTCCTTTTATATTATAAAAGTTTATATATATAGACTTGTACATAATATAAAGAAACAAAGCATATTGCCAAAATCAATAGGGGCATGTCGACACCCCCTACCCCCATGTCGACATGTAACGGCCAGAAAGTAAATTTTGATTTGAATTTGAAATTGACATAACTACCTTCTGTCTTTTCATTTCAGATGACTTTCTAACCCTATAAATACTTGTTTCTTCTAGAAAAATGCACACTTTCAAACTCTCCTTATTTTCTATTGAATTTCTTCATATTTTATAAAATAATGGCCTCCCCTATTCATAATCTAAGTGGGAATCTTGAATAAACTCTCAATTTCTTCAAGAACATACTTACTTTTATCCTTCTTAATCAATATCACTTAGAATTAAGCCAAATGTAGATGATAAAGGAATAAGAAAGGTACTTCGATGCCATTCGATGGATGATTACAACCCTTAACAAGGAAGTACTCAAAGCAAATCCAGAAGGAACTCTGAACAAGGATAACGAAGAATGGGATGCTATAAAGTCAAATCCTATCTTTGGTGAAGAAGGATGGGTTGAAGTTCCAAGAAATGTTTTATTTGACTTGTATGGTTTGATTTACATTGATTTGATTAGGTTTGACGTGGTTTGAACTGTTTGGTTTGATTTGACTTGATTTGAATTGTTTTAATTGATTTGAACGTGGTATGCAATATATGATTGAAATGGTGAGGTTTGATAAATATACCGATTGATTATGATTGAAATTTTATTATCTCTCACATTTACCTTACTAATTTTACTCATATTATTATCTGCCTCTCATTTATATTCTACTATACTATATCATAGTGCTATAATATTAGTTTAAGAGGGAGTTATAAAGTTTAGGATTAGTTTTTGTTGATGACAAAGGGAAAGAATTATAAAATGGGTTAGATGGGATTTGATTAAAGGTGAGTTAGTAGATTAAAGGGGAGTAGTTGGAATAAGGGGGAGTTAGAGTAGAATCAGAGTGGAGTTGATTTTATAAATAAAGGTTGTTATCATTAAAATAGGAGAGATTGTTAGTTCCTAAGATGATGGTTTTGATGACAACAAACTTAGGACTTGTTATAAAATATAAATACTAATATTCTTGTCTAGATATATACGTATATGCGGGATATATATACAGGTACTGAAAAATGAAGACTGTACAGTATAAAGATTCAAGACTGAGTATAGAGATTTAACACTAATGAATTCAAGATTGAAGAAATCTAGGCTGAAGACTCATAAGTATTAAGAGTTCAAGATATTAAGATAAGTAATGGTATCTAGATTTATGTTAAAACTTCATAATAATACTAAAATCTTTATTCAGATTTTAATAGTTGAATGAAATCCACCTTCTCACTTTAATAGTGGGATGGAACCCACGACATCATTAGTGGGATGGAACCCACGACCTTCTATAGTCGAATGAAATCCACGAAATTTTCAAAATGATTTATTTTAAATATTTTTCCAAAAACATTTTAAAGTCATCTCTCTTAGTTTAAATATTTTAGGCTTAAACTATTTTTATTATCTTTTGTATTTTGATTTCAAAATCATCTCTTGTTTTTAAACTATCTCCTAGTTTTAATATTCTAAGCTTTAAATCTCAAAAATATATTCTATACTTAGTTTTTAATATTACTTTTATATTATAGATTATATATTTTTAAGGTTACTTTTTAAATCTCTTTTATGAGTTTAAACTATATTCAAAATGGTTTAAAAACTTTAAAAATTATTTTGGCAAGTTTTAGAAAGAAAATCTCTTTTTAGAGAAAATCAATTTTCAAAATTCACTAGGGCATGTCGACATACCTCATCCCCCCATGTCAACATGGTAGCAGTAGAATCCAAATTTCAAATTTTTCAAAAGAAGTGTCAGTTCGTCCTAACCTTTCACGAATGGACATGATCGTTGTTCTCCTATAAATACCAGTTGTTTTCAATGAATTTTTAAGTTAGTTTTTCTTCATTTATTCGCTCCTTCTTCTCCACTCAAATATTCTTTTATATTTCAAATGCTTTAACAAAATTCTGCCGAAATTCTAAGTGAATCAAACTTGATCATCTCTGGTTTGATCTCTACCACTCTCTCTTAAAGATCTCAGTGCTATTCAGAGTTATAGGATCATTTGTAATCAAAGATCGAAAGGTCGAAGTGTATCGAGTCTCTCTCTATCAAAGTGTGGTTGGAAATGGTGTGATTGTGGCCCCATAAATCAATTAGGTGATCTTGTAGCCTGGTTAAATCAAGAGAGCTTGCCTTGGACTCGAAGACAGGAGGATGTATCTCGTGGTTTTAAAATCAAGGTTGTAATATCGACATTATATTTGAAAAGAAAACTGCACAAGAAATTGTGTGGGACTAGATGTAGAGTAACTCCAAACCAGTATAAAATTCTGGTGTGTTTTTCCTTTTACTGGTTTTATTTACTATTTGCATCTATGTCCGATTCTATAATTGTCTTTGAGTTTGTGAACTGCATCTGTCTGTGTTTAGTTTCAAAATATTTAAAAAATTCCATAAAATCCATTAAACACTATTCACTCCCCTGCCCTCTAGTGTTAATTCGGCCTTGAGATCCATAATCCGCATTTCCAACATTTAGATTAACGTTATTGTAACATGCTTGTATATATATATATATATATATATATATATATATATATAAGTATGTGTTCCCCTCTCTCTTAGACCGTTATTTTACATCTTACTAAGATTCATATGCAGATCTACGAGAAAGAAGATATGGAAGCAAAAAACGAAAGAGGAAATCTAGGTGGAGGAAGCACCACAACCAATGAGAATGCTCGACCTAATACCAGGAGGAATCAATGTCGACAGGCTAATGTTAATCCAAATGCTGAAGCAAATGTTAGTGATGGAAATCCACCAGTAGATGCGGGGATGGTGTATCAGTTGTTAGATAATCTTTTGCAAGCTAGAGTTGCTGTTAATGTTGGAGGAACTAATCATGTGGCTCCAATGGGGAATAACTATGCTAAGCTAAGAAGAGACTACACCAGTTTAGGTGGAATGCCATCGTTGGAATGGAGGATGCTGTTAAAGTTAAGGATTGGCTATTAAGTTTTGAAAGGATTTTTACCGATTTAGGTTTGGATGAAAGGCAAATGAGAAGGCTGGTCTCTAGTCAGTTACAAGGAGCAGCACTTCACTGGTGGAATAATGTAACCGCCGGAGTACCGGAGGAAGAGCTGACATGGGCTGATTTTAAGAGAAGATTTGAGCAGGGTTTTTTCTCTAAAGTTGCTAACTTTGTATTGATGAGGAAGTTCATGGATCCGATCCAGGGAGAGATGTCAGTGGTCGAGTATGCTGCTAAGTTTGATGAGCTGTCTTGATACAGATATGCTTTGGTTGACACTGATGTCAGAAGGAATGAAAGGTTCATTTGAGGATTAAGGCCTGAGCTTGCTAGAATGACCATGACCCATATCATAGATCCTTCTAATGTGGTGGTGATGATGGCCATTTTCCATGAAGGGATGCTTGCTATTTCTGCTAGGGAGAAACCAGTGGAATCCCATGGTCCTCAGATAAAGAAGAGAAAGTTCTTTAAGAAGAAGGGAGCCCAAAATGGTGATGTGCCAAGAAGGCAAAGGCTGATTTGGTGTGCTACAAATGTGAAAAGAAGGGTTATTATGCCAATGAGTGCCGATTAGGCAAGGGAAAGAAAGCTGCAGACAAGAAGAATGTAAAGTGCTTTAAGTGTGATCAAGTGGGGGCACTATAAGAACCATAGTTCAAAGCCAGTTAGGGCAGACGAAGGGAAAGTTTTTGCTGTTGGATCATCAGCTAAGCCCATTGCAGCTGATAAAGGGAAAATTGTGATGGAAGGTACGTTTTTGATTCAGAGTATACCTATCAGGATACTTTTTGATATCGATGCATCTCATTCATTTATATCCCAGTATTTGGTTGATAGGTTATGCTTAGAACCCACATATCTTATTACTTCTTTAAGGGTTGCGAATCCAATAAGAGGGTATGCAACCATAGGGATGAGATGTGACCAGTTAGAACTTGATTTGTTAAGTCATAAGTTTGCATGCAGTTTGTATGTGTACGATTTCATTGATTTCGGAATCATTTTAGGTATGGATTGGTTGAATAGGCATAAGGCCAGAATATTCTACCAGGATGGGAAGATATCTTTGAGACACCCAGATAGTCATAACAAAATTATATTCTCAGTAGAGAATTATGACCAGAGTTGTTGTACTTTGTTAGTGCAATGGAAGTGGGTGTAGAGTTTAAGTCAGGTTCGGATTGCAAGAGAATTTGCAGATGTGTTTAAGCCAGTCATAAGACTACCACTGAAACGAGCTATTGAGTTTCGAATGGATTTTATGCTAAGAGCTGAACCTATGAGTAGACGACCTAGTAGGATGACATTGACAGAGATGAAGGAGCTGAAGGTGCAGCTAGTGGATCTAGAAGGAAGAAATTTTATCAGACCAAGTAGTTCACCTTGGGGAGCGGTCGCAATATTCGTAAAGTAACCGGATGGGTCGTTGAGATTGTGTATCGATTATTGTTCGGACTGGCTAAATATCCATCCGATTGGAAAATACCATCGAATTTAAATATAAATTAATTAAAAGCGCATGATATACAATGATAGTACGTGGCGAGTACGGGTCGACCCATAGGGAATTGTTAGAGTTTAAATTTCTATTCAATCAAATTAAACCTGTAACGACCCGGTATTTTCAACCATTCGCATCCATTATAAGTGTATAGGTAGACACTCATGCCGGAATTGAATTGCTCAAAATACCGCGTTGTAAATAAAAATTTGGCAAATCTCAGAATATACAGTAAATAAAAATCACAGATCACAGAGTATATAAAAATGCAGCGGAAGAAAAAGAGATAGTAGTTCATGAAGCTACTATATAAATATGAGATACATCAGAGTTAAATAAGATACAACAGAAGAGTAACAGGATACATCAGGTACAAATCAGATACATCACTGAACCACTGGATACTGAAACAAAATAGATGGCTGGATCTTCAAGGAAAGCTCCAACGCCGAAGGTGAATCTGGAATGCTAACTCACTCAATCTGATCCGAGCGTAAAGCAAAACACAAAACCCTCGAGTCAGGACATAAATACTTATAAACTGTAAATCAACTCAAGTGAACAGTAACAAAATGCATCAGTAACTTAAAGGATGCTTGGGACCGCCCATCCTCTAAGGATCCGTTAAACTATTTACTATGTAGTAATATACGCTATATACGGTAGTGTCTAATCAGTAAAATATAATCATATAGAAAATAGCGTTAAGGGGATGGTGAACTTTAACGCGGTCGGATCTTTAAAACCAAAATCGTAGTGGGCTCGATATAAGGATATGACACGGCACGCGAGGCAATGCCAGGGTGGATACACCGTTTGCACTCCCGGACCAGTGGTGACGGCAAGCCAACAGCTTCCGCCCACCTCGAACAATACCCCCGAATCAAAGTGGCGCCACCGAATCGAATCACAACAGTAATAGAATAGTTTTCGATGGAGCATGCTCGATGAAAGGGTGCGACCCTTTGTGTAGCCCGGTATAGCTCCTGTTTTAGTCATATATGCCGACTCACGGGAGTTGGGTCCACGTAATATACCTCGAGAACGTCGCCACCATCCTACTTCATTCTGGAATCTCCACCGCGTACACAGTTGTTAAAGTGGTTTTTGGTATTGTCCGGCTATACGACAATATCCGATCCCGGTCTCTTTAACAACCAATCGTTATTATAACCCGTAGTTATAACTTTAAAACATATTTTATACTTCAAAATAAAATATCATTCCAACCCAAATCTTTATCAAAAATAAAGATTAAATCATTCCCAAACCATTTCAAATATATCATCATACCATATCTTTCAATTCAAATATTTATCAAAGTAAATATCAAGTCATTTCTAACCATTTTTAATATCAAAACATTTTAATATCAAAATGTCATGTCTTTCAAAACTTCGTTTCAAATCATTTTAATATACCAAAATATCATATCTTTTTGAAACCACATTTCAGTCATTTAATATATCAAAAAATCGTATCTTTAAAATCCTTTAAATTCAAAGATAACATTCATTCATTTCGATTCAACCCACTCTTTAAATGATTTATATTTCAACGATTTAATTCAATTAAAATCATTTAAAAAGTGTAATTATTATACTTTCAAGTCCAGTATTCAATTTTCAAAGTTCCAAACCATTCTGAGTTCGTTTGCTAAGTCAAAAACCATAATTATTACAATTTCAGCATTTCACAGCATATAGAAAAAGCTATTACAAGTTATACTTGAAAACACTTTGATTCAGCAAAGACAGCATTTAAAACTGCTGTTTAAACTTAGTTTTTAGTTGAGTTGTAGTTCAAAACAGAAAAGACAGCATTTCAGAAGTGCTGCGGTAGTTCAGATTTCAAAACAAAGCTTTTATTTGATTTCAGCAAAGATTGCAGACCACTATGGCATTTCCAGAGAATGCTATAAGAGACCTGAGTTCAATATTAGCCTATAAGTTCAACTACAGCATTTCAGACCTGCTGTAATAACTCATTTTTCACAGTTTTAGTTCAATTTAGAAACCATAGCATTTCTGAATGCCATTAAGAGTAAATTCTAGGTTTTGTTGTATTTCCATTAATTAAATAACTTTAATTCAAAACAAATAAACATTTTAGAAAATTCATTTTTAACATTTAAATGTTCATTAACATATCATTTGACATATTATTTTTATACACTAAATTTCATATAACTAAGTCCAATTTCAACAATTTACCAAATAAATTCAAGTGTAAAGGTTTCCAATTCTTCACATTTCGACAAATAAACTTAACACTTATATTTTATTTTCATTTAACCAAATTTTCTATTTTTATTTAATTAACTTAAACCTTTAATTAAAACCAAATTCACCTTTTCCAATCAAGTTATATCTTAAAATTTCACCTTTCAACAGTCATTTATTCAACCACTTAAATTCATAGAAAAGTTCGATAGTACTTTAATAAATCATGTAAATTAAGATTTAAATCAAAAATCATATTTACCAATTTCCAAATATAATTAAGTCCATTTTATTTATATAGCTTAAACATCATTTTAACCAAAATTCCACATTCCAAACTTAGGGCATATTTCACAAATCAAATTTTAACCATTCATAAATTACATTTTTAACACATAGAAAAATCACAATTTATTTATTTAAAACATTTCACAATCCATTTGAATCAAATTTCATAAATTTATATTTTAAAAATACTTAAAAATATTCAAAACACTTTATAGAATAACCACGGGTCTGTATATAGTTTTCTAACCTAGGTCAAGTGATACAGATATGTATCATTTCAATCCGCAGTTTAAAAAGAAAAATCCGGGTTCTATCATTTCAAACCCGCAATCCCAAGTCAAAATGAAAAATAAAAAAAACCATTCAGGCCTATCATTTCAGTCCGTAATGATTTTATTCTAACAGGGAACTTGCAGTGTGATCATATACAGAAATAATATAAACAATGTCAATATCGTAATATACAGTCATATATCAGATGTCAGGTGAAAATTAACAGTTTTAACATGGTAATAACATGGCATAACATATCATATGATTCTCATTAACTTGCCTAAACATTTTTATTGCTAAATACTTGTCATCAATTCACTTTCCATAAGTATAAATGTCAGAGTGAGAAAGACTCACATTTTTCAAAGCTAGAGACCAAAACAACATACAAGCACGACTCCAAAGGCACGACAAGCACAATTGCACGACTTTTGATTTGATTTGAAAGATTGCCAAGATATGATTTTGTATCAATAACCCAAAACTAAACAAACAAGACAATATATAAACATTCAACATAAAATAACATTGAAACAATTTTGAAATACAAAGCAAAATGAATAAGATAGATTGGACCTTGCTTCAACCACTTCAATGCTTGGCCTAAGGGAAACTTATGCTTGGATATGATGATGCTTTGGCTCAGGTATGACATCATATAGGTCAGGTTTAACATCATATAGGCAAGGCAACAAGTGGAGATGAAGGTGTAGTGGTGCAACATAAAGCATATATAGGGTCAAGGTTAAATAAATTGAGTTTTTGTGACATTCTTGGATCGGCCATGGGCATGTGGTGGCTTGGCCATGCTTGTACAGGTCTGGACAGTAGCTGGAGCGGCGGCCAAAGATGGCGGAGTGGCCGGTGGTGGTGGCTAAGGGGTGGCCAAAGCAAGATATGGAGGGTAGGTGATGATATGTGTGGTCTAGGCAATGTTTTAAGGAGTTTTGTGGTGCTAGCTTCAATGGATGGGCACGGCTTGGTCATGGTCTGATTTCCAGAGGGTGTTGGGTGATGTGGCAGAGGGTGGAGGTCAGGTCATAGGTGGTGGAGGTGGCTATGGTGGTGATTAAGGTGGTGGTTGAAGGAGATGAGGCAAATGTGGTCAAACTAGCATTGTTCAAGGGCATTGTTGCATTTTTTTGGAGTTTTGGCACCATGGGCTCGGCCTTGGTCAAGACCAGAGGGGTAGCTGGTGATGATGGAAGGGAAGAGGTGTAGGAGGTGGTGGCCGTGGCTATGGAGAAGAGGCCAAGCAATACACATGAGAAAACAAGGCAAAATATAAGAAAACAATGGAAAAAGAAGAGCAAAAAGAAAAGGAAAAGAGGAGCCATTACCAAACCTTTCTAGCCGTGAAAAATGAAGTGGAGAGGAATGTTTTCACGTGAAAATGAGGTAAGAAATGCACAGCTTCAAAAAAGAAAGGACGGTCAAAGGAAATTAAATCTATTAGTTGGAAAAGAAACGGAAGAAGAAACGTTAAAACGGTTTTACGTTTCTTTGCTTTCAAACCTTTTAAACTTCCTATATATATATTCATATATATCTTAAATAACTGAAAACACTTATAAATTTCAGTTAGAATTCGAAAATATAACAGATAAACAAAATATTAATAATTAAATATTAATTAGATATGATTAAAATAAGAAAAATAGCACAGAAAGTGAAAACTTGACTTAAGATTAGAAATAACTTTAATACACTTTGGAAAAATTTACTTTAATTTAAATACATGTAAAATGAATAAAATAAAGTAAAACACAGCAAATAAAAGTGAGTGCATAAAATAAATAAATAAATTTTAATTATATATAATTAAATTAAGAAAGTGGCTTAAAATTGTAGACTAGGCTTTTAAAATTAGAAATAAATTCAAATGAACTTTAGAAAAATTATATTATCATTTTAAAAATACTTAAAAGTCAAAATATACATAATATAACATATTATCACATATTAAAATAACATATAACAAAGAAGAAGTAATTTATACAATTTAAAATAGTCATTGTTAAATAACCCTATATACGCACAATATTGTAAAGGGTATAACTTTCACAATTTACATCCAAATTCAACGAAACGAAAAGTGGTGTTCAGAGAATTTTATGTACTTTCATAATAAAAGAAAAAAATTAAAATTTTAAACTTTTAAAATTTTAAGTTAAAAGTCACAGTTTGACTATTTTGACCAAAATCAGCATTTCAGGCAAATATTCAACTTACACAAGTTTGGAATTATAACTCATATAAAAATCAAGATTATATTTAAATAATAAATTTAATCATTTAAAATAAGTAAAATAAGTTTTTAAATCAAAATATTACATTAAAAATAATTAAAATATACAATAAAATAATTACAAAATACAGGGTTGTTACAAAACCAAAGTTTGATAGTGTTAAGCTAAAAATGTAGAAAAACAAGCAAAAGAAAATTGATAAAAATATGAGAGTTTGAAGATAATTTAGAGATAATCCACTCTCTAGATAACATAAATCAAAACAACATGAAATTATGATCTCTTTTTTTGGGTCATTAGTGAATTTAATTGATGTGTTTATCATAAATATGGAATATTTGTGCTATTAGTTAGCCTAATATAAACCATCAAACTATAACACACCCCTTAAACTACTTGCTAACTCTCATGAAAATTGAAAATGAATTTGAAAATAAAATTTACTTTAAGCATGGCCTACTAACAATTGATTAGGAATATAGACCATCAAATTTTGATTTAAAATCACTTCATTGCCATAATCATATTTGAATGAAGAAGCAATTTCTATTTTATGTGTTTAAGCATAGTCTATTTATTATGAATAATATAGACTATCAAATTCAATATGAAACACTAAATCACATAAACATCCATTTTCCATTAAGCACAAAAAAGATCATTGATTATCAAATTATGTTGAATCTACATAAGTAGAGGGCTTCATTACCTCTCAATTGAAGGGGTTTAGCCTCTCATATTTGTTATCATATCAACAAATATAGATTGCAACATGAAACAAAAATAAGAGGAAAATGCAAGCTAATGAAAAAGAGAGCTAATTAAAATAAAATAAAAACTGATCTACTTACATAAGAAATGAAACTAAGCTACTAACATAAGAAGAAAGAGAGCATGTAAGTAGAAAAGAACATTAATTTACATTGCATAAAAAGTAAAAATACATGAAAGGAAAATGACTAAATAGCCATGAAAAGAAAGAAAAGAGAGCTTTATTTTTTATCCTAAACTAAAAAGCCTAAGAGAGAAGAGAGAGAGGTTACATGAACATGTGGGGTATTTATTCATGTTTTAAAACCCTAATCCATTTTTTGGAAACTACCCAAGCTACCCTTGAGGAAGGGTGGCCACCAAGTTATCATTAGCATGATATAATCATTCATTAAGTGTGCATGAAACTCTAATGGCCATTTGCATGTACATTAGTTCCTAATTTGTACATTAAGGTAGGTGAGCAGGTGGGGTCCTCCATGATACATGAAATGAATTATTTCCATCTTCATTTGTTTCTCTGCACTCTTGTGCATGCATATATTTTCATGAAAACTTCTTCCATTTGAAGCCAAATTCAACTAAAATAATATAGAAATTTCCAAGTAAATTTTCTCAAATTAATATATGCACAAAAATGACCATTTTGCCCCTATATGAAGATGAATATGTGATGATTTGAAAATAATTTGAATTTTGGTTTAAACATGTTAAAACACCCGATACGATCATTTATTTAATTTAATTTAATTAAATATGGAAGTAAAAATATGCATATTGACATGCACATCAAATACCCCCTCCACTTGTCTTTTTTATTATCCATCCTCGAATAAAGGAAAACTAAGATAAATTTATTTTCATAGGGAGCACGATTGCATTTAGCGTATGCAACAAGCTGTAAAACCTCTCGGTGTCCCTAGTAGGACGAGTGTTGTCTCATGAGGGTTCTCAGCGGATACAACCCACAAAATCCAAATGCAAAGTAAAAAATTCCTAAATTGACACAAATAAGTTAAATATAAGTTTTGGTCATTGTCTTGAAAATTTACTCATCAAAATTTCCAATAAAAATTAAGTTATCATCACGAATAGACAATAGTTTGGCTAGTTGTTTCAGTTGATAACACAATGTAACTATAAATAGGATCCTTAGTTGATTATCAAAGTTTTTCAAAGTGGTATTTTTATTTCTTTTCAATAACAGGTCAAAGCAAACAAGTCAAAATAGTGCTTGGTTTCAATTGCTTACTCTATCATATTTGAAAATTTTATTGATATTAACAATATTTACGTATGCCTAACTCAGAAAACTGAGGCCAGATATATTACCCATGCACTGCCTAGTGGGCTTACGTGAGGGGAATACAGAGCGTGGCGAGTGAGCACACAAGTGTGAACACCTATCGACTGTAGGCATTACTAATAAAAGAATTTTTATATACATACATCTAACTCAGATAAACTGAGGCCGGATATACCGATCATGTACTGCCTTTCGGTCTTGCGTAACAAAAATATATACACATATATACAATTTTTTTTGTTTTCTTTTAAATATTTTTTTTTTTCTGAAGAGAGAGTTTTGCAAAATCATCTTAGCACCATTTAACTTAGAAGATTAAAAATGTTATATCCTTTTACTTTAAATCCACCTCTTTTTTATACAAAGATTTTCAGTTTGGATTTACTTCATAATTATTACCATGAATTTTCCTATATACTAGTTAAACCATTGTTACTTGTAATCAAACTTTATTTTTATTTTTCTTAAGACAAATAAATGTTCAAAAAATTTAATTTAATAACCAAAACCATATATTTATCCTATAATGTTTCTTCAAAAGTAATAAAAAAAGCTAAATTAAAAGAAAATTTGTTTTTAGGATTTTTTTGTTTTTTCCTAACTCTACTTTTTTTGAGTTTTGGAAAGAAAAATGCAAAAATGAAACATGAAAAATAATAAATGAAGATGAGCTCCCCCATACTGATTTGGACCGTGTCCCCACAGTCAACCCATGTGAAATGAGAAAAATAAAAATAAAAATATGACCTATATTTACATGAAAATGAAAAGATTATTATTTAAACGACATTAGAAAATATGCCGTTAAGGAGTAAATGAAACGGTCTTTCAAAGACCAATTCATTTGTCTCGTCAAATACGAGAGACATAGCTTAAGCTTGGAAAACCAAACCATAATTTTTTTTGAAGTTGATTGGTAATTTGGAAAAAAGAATGTCGTTTTATTAAAAATCGTGTGAATTGTTTAATTTTTGGTGATTTTTGGGGTTGATAAAACAATTGATTGAAATTCAAGTTTATTTTCACCAATTTGAAATTCAAACATATCATTGAAAACTTCTTTAGAATTATTGATTTCAAAATCAAAATGGTGGTTTAAATCTCCCTCTTTGAAATTCAACAACTACTCATCGAAAAGTCCAAAACATTCATGTTCATTAAATTCATCTTCCTTTGTTGGATTATCAACAACTTCATTGCATATATCATTTTCAAAATCCAAAATTGTGGTATTCAAATCTTCAAAAGCGAGAAAGGAAGATCGAATTTTAAATCTAGTTTCACACCCTCAAAAGAATTGAAATCCAACTCAACTGCCGTTTTTTCAACAACTTCATTATGATTGTCGTTTTCAATTTCGAAAGTTTTTATTTGAAAATCATCAATTGTGGTAAAAACTGGATTATTAATCGACTCATCACACGTTGGGATTTGGTTTTGATTTTTACATTGTTTCGTGTAGGTTTCAAACAACAAATCTGTGTCATCTTTGTGAATTTCATTCATTTGCTCAACAAAATCGAATTTATAATGATTAACTTAAGGATTCTCAATTTGAAATTGTTGAGAACAAATATTTTCACCCGCCTCGTAGTCGAAATTATTCCCATTGCGAAAATTATTTGAAAAGTTGTTTCCATTTTTGTTTCGATTTTGAAATTTATTTTGAAGTTCGAAATTGAATTGGTATGGGTTATACTCAAAATCATTTGAATTTTGAAGTGAATTCAAATTTTGATTGTTTTGAAAATTTTGATTTGAGCTATCACACAAATATGAATTACACAACTCATTTATCCTTTGATTTTGTTGTGTGGAGAGTTCAGGTAAATACGAAATCATTTCAATGTTATTTTCAACATTTGAGGGTCGTTCATCATTTTGAAAATTTTATTGCTCAATATTCGAATTATGTACACAATAATTATCTTCAAAATATCCATACGAGTTTGATATGAAACTATATGAATTATATTGATTTTCACCACTATTGTAAAACTCTGGTGAGTAAGAAAATTCAGACATTTTCAAAGGTTTTTTTTGGATTTTTTTAGAGTTCTTTTAAAGTAAAATTATTGACCAGAAGGAATTTATTTCCTAAAGGGAAATTTGATTTTTGTTTCATATTTGGTTTTTCAAAAAAAAATTGTTTTTGAAAAGGTTTTTAATTTTTTTTTTTGGATTTTTTTTCTAAAAAAGGCTAACATAAAATTTTCTGATTTTGATTTAAAATTTTCAAAAGAAAGGATTTAAAAACTAGGTTAAGGAATATTTATAATTTTTTTTGGTTTTGGATTTTGAATTTTTTTGTTTTTTTTTAAATATGCATGACTAATGCAACTAAATGAATGCAAGGGTTTAACTACAAATTTTCTATCCTAGGTAACTCCTAACCCAAAATTGTATAATCGCACTTTGTCTTAACCCAAATTTTCTATTCTAAGTAACTCCTAACCTAAAATTTTCTATCCTAAGTAGCTCTTAACCTAAAATTTTCAAAGAAACAATCGGTATAATATTTACGAATCACTGTAATATTCATAACTGATTATTGCTCCACCATAGCTTAGGCACTAAGCAAATAATTTGTCAAAAGAGGGCAACTTGTCAAGATATAATTAAGCGTTATCGATGCCTAGTCGTTATTATTACAAGTTCTAAGTTGAAATGCAAAATGGAAATTAAACATGCATTAGCGATGCAATTACAAACGAAATTTGTTTTTGGAACCCTTTTTTTATTGAATTTCTTTTATAAATATAAATGCAAATGCAAGCAGCCACAATGCAAATAAAACTGGAGATGAACGCACGATACCAGAGCGTGAAGATTATTAGTAATTTATTTATTTTTTTAGCGGCAAATTTTTTTAACAAGCAAAGCAAATAACTCCTCTCGATATTTTGCTTTGGGGACTTGAAACTAAAAACAATATATATACAAGTTTTTTTTCTTTTTTTTAATATGTACGGATGAAACTTAAAAAAATTTAAAGCAAAGAAAAATAAATTATTATTTTTAAAAGGATGAAACAAAACCAAAAATAAAGTAAACACAACTGATTAAGCACAAGCTCAATATCCACCGGATTGCAAAATAGTCGATTGAATTAAAATTAACCGCAAGCACAAGGCGTACAATGATATTACGTGGCGAGTACGGATCAATCGCAGGGAATTGTCAGATTTTAAATTTCTATTCAATCAAATTAAGCCAAAGTTTGAGAGTGTTAAGCAAAAAATGTTAGAAAAACTAGCAAAAGAGAATTGGAAAAAATATGAAAGTTTGAAGGCAATTTAGAGATAAATCCACTCTCTAGATCACATAAATCAACATAACATGAAATTATGATCTCTCTTTTGGTCATTAGTGAATTTAATTGATGTGCTTATCGTAAGTATAGAATATTTGTGCTGTTAGTTAGCCTAATATAAACCATCAAACATAACACACCCCTTAAACCACTTGCTAACTCTCATGAAAATTGATAATGAATCTGAAAATAAAATCTGTTTTAAGTCTAGCCTATTAACTATCGATTAGAAATATAGACCATTAAATTTTGATTTAAAATCACTTCATTGTCATCATCATATTTAGATGAAGAGGCAATTTATGAATAATGTGTTTAAGCGTAGCCTATTTGTTATGAACAACATAGACTATCAAATTCAACATGAAACATTAAATCACATAAACATCCATTTTTCCATTATGCACAAAAGGAGATCATTAATTATCAAATTATATTAATCATAATCAGAGAGCTTCATTACCCCTAAATTGAAGGGGTTTAGCCACTCATATTTGTTATCATGTCAAAAATGTAGATTGCGACATGAAACAAAAAGAAGAGGAAAATGCAAGCTAATGACAAAAAAAGCTAATTAAAATAAAATAAATACGAATCTACTTGCATAAGAAATGAAACTAAGCTACTAACATAAGAAGAAAGAGAGCATGTAAGTAGAAAAGAACATTAATTAACATTGCATAAAAAAGAAAAATACATGAAAGGAAAATGGCTAAGTAGCCATGAAAAGAAAGAAAAGAGCGCTTTATTTTTTATCCTAAACTAAGGAGGATGAGAGAGAAGAGAGAAGGGTTACATGAACATATGAGGTATTTATACATGTTTTAAAACCCTAATCCATTTTTTGGGAACTACTTGAACTATCCTTTAGGAAGTGTGGCCACTAATTTATCATTAACATAGGATAATACTCCATTATTTTTGCATAAAACTCTAATGTCCATTAGCATGTGCATTAGCTTCTAATTTGTGCATCAAGAAAGATGGGTAGGTGGGGTCCTCCATGATACATGAAATGAATTATTTCCATCTTTACTTGTGTCTCTTCACTCTTGTGTATGCATATATCTTCATTAAAACCACTTCCATTTAAAGCCAAATTCCTCTAAAATAATATAGAAATTTTCAAGTAAAATTTCTCAAATTAATATATGCATAAAAATGACCATTTAGCCCATATATGAAGATGAATATGTGACGACTTGAAAATAATTTGAATTTTGGTTTAAACATGTTAAAACACCTAATATGATCATTTATTTAATTTAATTAGATTAAATATGGAAGTAAAAATATGCACATTTACGTGCACATCAATTATCGTAAGCTGGACGAAAGGACGATAAAGTATAAGTATCCTTTGCGGAGAATTGATGATCTGTTTGATCAGTTAAGTGGAGCCAAAGTGTTGTCCGAGTTGGATTTAGTGACGGAGTTCCATCAGTTGAGAGTGGCAGAGGACAGTATTCCTTTGACTACATTTTAGACTAGATATGGTTCATATGAGTGGTTAGTGATGCCATTCAGGTTGACGAATGCACCTACTTTCTTTGTGGATTTGATGAATCGAGTCTTCTGAGAGTATTTGGATAGATTCGTGTTAGTTTTTATAGATGACATTTTGGTATATTCTAAGGATGAGAAAGAGCATGGAGATCATCTTAGAGTTGTTCAAGATACGTTGAGGTAGAATCAGCTAAAGGCGAAGTTTTCTATGTGTCGTTTGTGGAAGAAAGAGGTTAAGTTTCTTGGTCATGTGGTTTCAGGGAAAAGATTGCCATTCAATCCAGATAAGATCGAAGCTATGAACAATTGGAAGAGACCAGAGACGATGGCTGAGATCAGAAATTTTCTTGGACTTGCTGGCTATTACCGAAGATTCATCAAGGATTTCTCGTGGATAACAGTGCCTTTGACTAAGCTTACCAGGAAAAGTGAAGTTTGTTTGGTCCGACAAATATGAGGAAGCATTCCTTAAGTTAAAGAATTTGATGACCAATGCTTTGGTGTTAGTAGTTCCAGATGGTAACCAAGGGTTGGTAGTATATACAGATGCATGTGGGACTGGATTGGGAGAAGTGTTTATGTAGAAGGGCAAAGTCATTACTTACACATTTAGGTAGCTTAGACCGCATGAAGTAAGATATCCTACTCATAATTTAGAGTTGGAAGCGGTAATTTTTTCCTTGAATATTTTGATGTATTATCTCTTGGGGGAGAGATTTGAGTTTTATACTCATCATAAGTCTTTAAGATATATATTCTCTTAGAAGGAGTAGAATATGCGACAACAGAGGTGGCTGGAATTTTTGATTGCTTATAATTTTGGTATAGCATATGCCCCAGGGAAAAAAAATAAAGTAGAAGATGCACTTATCATAAAACATTAGAATGTGGTGTTGTCTATGTTGACAGAGTGGAAAGATCTAGAAGTTTTGACCAGTTGTGCTGTGTAGTTAAGATCAACTGTTAGTTCTAGTCAGAGTACTACCATGTTGTCCTGTTTAGAAGTTCGACCAGTGTTGGTCAAGAGAATTACTTCTAAGCAGAGGGAGGATCCATTATTAGCCGAGAGGATCAGAAGGCTTGAGGATGGAACCGAGGTCGATGATTTGAAAGATTTTTGTCTTGACCAGAGAAGATGGTTAAGAAAGAAGGGATGGTTATGTGTTCTAGATGTTGAGAACTTGAGGGGAGAAGTTCTTGAGGAGTGTCATTGATCTAAGTTTACGATTCATCCTAGAGGGACCAAAATGTATTAGGATATGAAAAGGAGCATCATATTGGGAAGGCATGAAGAAGGATGTTGGCTTGTGGGCTAGGTAATGTGTAAACTATCAACAAGTGAAAGCCGAACATCAGAAACTGAGTGGGTTACTTCAGCCTCTAGATATTCTAGTATAGAAATAGGATTTGATATCTGTGGATTTTATAGATGAGTTACCAAGGTCAAAGAGAGGAAATGAGATTATATGGGTTATTGTGGATAGATTGACCAAGAGTGCTCATTTCATTCTAGTAAAGTTGACCAGGACAAAACCAATTTTGGCGAAGTTGTTCATGAAGAACATAGTTAGACTTCATGGAGTTCCTAGTAGCATAGTCAGCGACAGAGATGCTTTATTCACTGTGAATTCTAGAAGATTCTACAGGATGTGTTAGGCGCTAAACTCAAGATGAGTATCGCATATCATCCATAGATGGATAGGCGTATAGAGAGAGTCAATAAGGTGCATGAGGATTTCTTGAGAGCTTATGTGTTGGACTTTTGTGGATCTTGGGATGATCTCCTGCATTTGGTTGAGTTTTCCTATAATAGTTATTAGACTACTATAGGAATGGCGCCTTTTAAAGCTTTGTATGGAAGGCCATGCAAATCCCCTGTATGTTGGATGGAGTCTAGAGACAGATTGGTTTCAGGTCCAGATTTGGTAAGGGAGGCATCAGATAAGATAGAGTTAATCCAAGAATGGATAAGGAAGCTAAATCCAGATAGAAGATTTACGCAGATAAGAGGCATAAGGACCTAGTGTTCTCAATGGGAGACAGGGGTTTCATTAAGGTATCAACGATGAAGGGTATGGTATGGTTCGGGAAGTAAGGAAAGTTGGCCCTGAGATATGTTGTCCATTCCAGATTATAGAGAGTATTGGAAATCTCGCATACAAGGCTGAGTTGCCGAGCAATATGGCAGGCGTGCATAGTATATTTTATGTGTTTCATATTCGCAAGTATGTGCATGATCTAGAGGCTACCATTCCTCAGACAGAGTTGGAGGATTGGTAGTGGAGCCTGATTTGACTTTTGTGATACAA
This sequence comes from Allium cepa, assembly GCA_030765085.1. Taxonomy (NCBI): domain Eukaryota; kingdom Viridiplantae; phylum Streptophyta; class Magnoliopsida; order Asparagales; family Amaryllidaceae; genus Allium; species Allium cepa. Next base: position 659,829,821 of record CM060938.1, on the reverse strand, counting down.
CCAGATCGAGTTGTTGTGAGAGATGAGAAAACATTGAGGAATAAGACAATCAAGTTGGTGAAAGTTCAATTGAGCAACAACGAGAAGGACTGTACTTGGGAGACAGAGGACAGGATTTAAGATACACATCCTAATCTACTTTGAGGGTATGTCTATGTTAGATTTATATTGATGTTTCCTAGTCAGACAAACTAGTATGGTTATTAGGAGTTGTTACAGATGATTGCTATGTTTGATATTTAGTCCTTACTGAATTTCAAAGAATAAATTCTTTAAGGAGGGGAGCCTGTAACACCCTTAATTTTTGATAACATTATTTAGGAGATTTAATTAAATAAATTAAATAAAATAATGTAAAATGTAAGTGAAAAGGGGACTGAGACTTGAATTAATTAATTAAAGGCCGTGCCTAATGAATTAATAAATGGGCTTAAGAATGGGTTTCGGTTAATTAAGTCATAAGGGTATATTAGGAATTGCCGCCTATAGATTCCACCCTTATATATATTTTGTTCCCACCTTCTTACTTTCCATTTATGTCATTTTAAAACACAAACAAAATATAGAGGTACGTTCGGCCATTAAGAGATCAAGAGGAATTCAAATCTATGCTAGAAAATCAAGCTTATGGGAGATCACTATCAATCACATCTCCTTATCAAGTGCAAGGTGAATAATAATTCCATCTCTATTTTGGTTTAAATCATATATTTTGGGATTTAAGAGATAAATTCGTTTTTATGATATATTGGATGATGATATGCTTGATTTAAGATTTGTTTGATTTAAACAAGATTGTTTAAAGGAGTTTTGTACGGTTTTAAATCAAAACCGAGATTAAATGATGTTAAAATGCCATAGGAAAATTTTATGTTATGAAAAACATGATTTTGGAGTGGGTTTCAATTTTGAGAATTTTACAAGCTATGGAAAGATTATTAGGAATTTTCAAAGGAAAATATAGTTTGGGTTTATAATTTATTTTGAAAATATATTGATAATTTGAGTCTTAACACGATTAAAGTGAATTCATTTGGGGATTTTTCCAAAGTGATTTGCTATGCAAAATAATTTTTTTTAGAAGAGGGACTTCTCTGCAAAAATTGGAAGGGCTTGTTTGATTAACTTAACCATGGTTTAGATCTGGATTAGGGGCAGTTATTTTTGAAAAATAATTTTAAAAGATTAAGGCAACCAATATGGTGTTGACACGTGGTAGGTTAGTTAGAGAAAAGTTTGCTTAAATAAGAGTTAAACCTAGTTTCGCTCAGAAAAGTGGTTCCGCCTACTTAGACAAGCGCGTTTCGACACAGTATCTTCCACCTTCATTTTTGTCGAAACCAACTATGCTGAAACCAATACATAAGGTATACCATGATGGTACGTAGTGGATTGGAGATAGGAGGAAGGTAAGGTGTCGAAAGCATAGCTTCCGAAGGGGTTGAAACCTTCGTTCGTTTTAAAAGAAAGCTCCTTCCTTTGTTTTTTTTTTTGGCAAAGCCAGTGGGGTTAACTGGGCCCCTACCAGTTTTATTGCAACAACAATAAAATAGATTACAGAGAAAAACATAGAGAAGAAATGGGAAAAAGAAAAAAAGAAAAAACACAGATGGATCTATACTACAGATTCAAGCCCAAACTTGAACAAGAGACAGTGGGAAAGCACTGTTCTTCAATAGCTTAAATATGCAGCTCTTCATTTCATTCCATAAATCATTATCATTTCTTCTAGTATTTTCAAAAACTCTGATGTTTCTTTCTCTCCAAACTACAGCCATGTAGACCTGCAAACAGACAGTAATGATTCTGCTAACATATGTTTTCCACTTTGTTGCTTTGTAAATAATTCTCCACTGGATGAAGTTTGTATGACCAGAGAGATTGGAACCAGAGTATCTACCTAACTTGGAAAGCAAGTAATGCAAGGCAGGACATTCAAAAAATATGTGTTCAGGTGTTTCATCCTCAATTTCACAAAACAAGCACCACATGGGACAGTTCATCCCATACTTATGCAACAGTTTTCTAGTAAGCATAGCACTGTTAATCACTTTCCACATTATAAGATTATACTGTGGGACAGAATCAGAATTCCAAATAACATCATGCCAAGCAGCAGCAGGTAAAGAATCACTATCAACAAGGGATTTATAAACTACTTTGACAGTATGAGTTGTACTGTTCCATTGCACTTTGCTAACTTGCAAAGCACTGAAATTAGTGTGTTGGATTTTAGTCCAGGTTTGCTGAATAACATAGTTACTGGAATATGGCAACTGAATTTTTCCATTAATAAGGTAGGAATTGACATTGGCAGATAGGGGAATACTAGTTTGCACAATTTGAGAGTGGGAAAACAATGTAGATAAAATTAAACCTTTACTAACCCAAGGTTCATTCCAAAAATTAACTGTATTACTGGTATTCACTGAGTATTGTATGAGAGGCAGAAACACTTTCCTACACTTCAGAATGCTTCTCCAAGACCAACTACTCAGCTGAGGGGTCTCCATTATCCAGAAATACCTGTTCTTGATATTATGTTGCCATGTCCATTCAACCCATAAGCTTTTCCTTCTTCTTATAATAGCATCAAACTGTTTGCTAATAGCTGCTATGTTCCACTTCCTAATATCTAATATTCCAAGCCCACCAGATTTGAAGGGAACTTCAAATTTGGAAAAAGCACAAGGCACAATTTTCCTGTTATGTATACTTCCTGTCCAAAAGAATCTACTCATAGCAGATCGGACTAATTGTAATAACTTGACCGGAAGAATCATAGTGCGAGCCCAATAAACTATAGAGGAGAAGACAACAGTTTTAATGAGAACTAACCTACCACTTTGAGTTAATTTCCTGTTTTCCCAAGCTGTCATAACAGAGGTTATTTTATGGTATAAGGGGTAACAGTCATTCTTCGTAATTCTTTTAGTTATTAGAGGAAGACCAAGGTATTTCATGTCATTTTCCATACTAGAAAATCCAGACTGATGATGGAGCATAACACAAGCTTCATGACTGATACCAGATACTAGCATTGATGATTTGCTTTGGTTTATGGATAGGCCAGTCATATTGTAAAAAATTTGCAATGCTTCTTTTATTCCTTTCAGAGAGGGCAACTCTGGCTTAGTGAACATCATGACATCGTCAGCAAACATGATGGATGTAATTTGTTGTTGGTTGCACTTAGGATGATACTTTATTATATTGTTAGTGTAACTGGTTCGAAGAGTAACAGTAAGAACTTCCATAACTATAAGAAACAAGTATGAAGATAGGGGGTCTCCTTGCCTTATTCCTTTACTTCCTCTAAAACTGCCAACAGGTCTACCATTAATCACAACAGAGTAGGATGGAGTGGATATACAAACATATATCCACGACACAAAAGTTTTTGGGAATCCCATAACCGCCATGATCCTAACAATGGAATCCCAATGTATGGAGTCGAAAGCTTTAGAAATGTCGATTTTCAGTGCTGCAGCAGGGGGGCCATAGCTTTTACCATAACTTTTGAGGAGTTCCTGTGCCAAGAGAACATTATCAATGATATCCCTATTAGGCAAGAATGCTGATTGGTTGGTAGAAACAACAGAAGGAAGCACTGAGACCAATCTAGCAGCTAAGATTTTTGATATGCACTTATACACAACATTACAACAGGAGATAGGCCTGTAAGAACTAACACTTGAAGCAGGGGAGCACTTGGGAATTAATGCAATATTTGTGCAGTTGATTTCACCAAGAATCTTGCATTTGTTAAAGAAGTTGTGAATAGCCTTGCAAAATTCACTGCCAAGGATATTCCAAGTACTTATAAAAAAAACCACATTCAAACCATCAGGGCCTCCAGATGATTGTTTGTTCATAGAGAAAAGGGTGGTCTTGATTTCATCATCAGAAACAGGTCTAACTAGAAAAGAGGCCTCCAAGTTAGTGATATGTGGAAGAACAGTTTCAGATATTAAGCTCAGACTAGGAATAAATCCTTCTTGATTACCATACTGTTTAGAGAAATATTGTATAAATGCAAGATCAACTGATTCAGGGGTAGAATGAGTCATTCCCTGGTCATCAGTAATACAATGTATGTTTTCTCTGGCCTGCTTTACTTTGATAGAATCATGATAAAACTTAGTGTTTTTATCACCTTCATCATGCCATTTTTTGTTAAGTTGCTGTCTCTTCATGTTGGCTTCTAGTTTTAGAGCAGAATTTACTTCCAAATATAGTTGCCTTTCTTCATCAGCTGCTTGTACATCAAGTGGATGTTCCATCATAAAATCCTGCTTTATTTTGAGTTGCTGAGCAAGAGTGGCAGATAGCAGACCACCACTACCAAAGGTTGAAGTAGCCCACTGTTTGATAGCTTGCTTGATGGACTTGAGCTTCCTGCAAAACTTAAACATGGGGTTACCAAAGCATTTAAATTCTGCATTAACATGTGATACCAGTACAAGAAAATGTTCATGCTTAGCCCAAGCATTAAAAAATTTGAAACTTCTCTTTTCTCTTCGCAAATGGTTTCCAAGGGACAGAATTTGAGGGGAGTGGTCTGATAGAATAGGTTGAGGAAGGAATACTGAAAGATTTGGCCAAAGAGAAAGGGCTTGGAAATTACAAAAAGAATGATCAATAGTGGTAAATGTACGCACTCCACTTCTGCTTCGATTATTCCATGAGTACTTGGCACCAGATTTATTAACCAAAAGTAACTCAGAGTCTATAACCGATTGGTTCAAGGGATCAAGATCACGTGGAGTAAGGGGGATGCCACCAAACTTGTCATTATAATCAAAACAAGAGTTGAAATCACCCATAACCAGCCATGGATGAGAAGCTTGTCTTAAAGGAGGCAGAGTTTTAAGGTAAGTATTCCTAGATATGTTTGAATTGTCAGCATACACTATTGTTAAGTAGAAAGAGGTTTGAGTTTGGGTGAGAAGCATGTGATAGTGAATTGATTGTCTGCACATAAGAATGGGAGAAAGAGTTATTTCAGAGGGATTATACATAACAAGAATTCTACCATAAGCTGCAGCATCGTGGTTATGATGGAAGGACCAGGAAGGGTTAATATAGTTTACAGCTTTTTGAGAAAGGGGAAGAGAAAGCTTAGTTTCGAGAAGGCCAATAAGGCAGAGGTTATTTTCAGAGATATAATTCTTCACTTGGTCAAGTTTCAAATTGCTATGAGCCCCTCTTATATTCCAAGTTGCAATTTTTGTTTGCATGGAAAACTATTGAGGAGAGGTGGGGATGTTTCTTCTCTGTACAGACAGAGAACTGGATCTTGTTTGTATCTTCCTTTTTGCAGGGGGGGTGGGAGGCAGATTAGGTGAATCAGGAAACAGTTTGGAGGTAGGCCAACCAGGGATTGGGATAGAAAATTGGTAATGGGAAGGTGTGGAAAGGACATTTTGCTTGGAGGTTGCTAATTGTTTTATGAGAGTTTCAAAAGATTTGCACCATAAGTTGTCTAATTCTGTTGTTGTTATCCCAGATGAAACACTGACTTGAGCTGATCCAGTGTTATGTTGCTTGTTACTTTCTTTTGTCTTTTTTGCTTTCATATTTAATTCTTGTTGTTCTTTTGTTACCATGTGATCTTGTAAGACAGTGGTTACAGGATTATCAAAATAGTTTGTACTGTCAGTCAAGTATGTATGTTGCTCTGCACATTTATTTTGGTCAGGTATTTCACCTTCTTCTATCTCTTGTGCTCCGTATGTTTCTTGATCTTCTACTTCTGTTTGCAGTAAAGCAAAAGTATTGCTTGTACTAATAGCACAAACTTGCACATCAGTTTTCTCAGAAGTTTTAGTTTGTTGCTCTGCCTTTTTTAACTGTTCAAAATTTTTTCCAGCCTCCTTTTCTTGCTCATCACTTAAATCTTGTTCCTCCATAACAGTGTGTTGCAATGTGCACATGTTACTAGTAGTATCAGTAGCTACATGCACAGCTCCCTGATTAGCATTAACTTTTCCTATCACACTGCTTCCTACTCCAGTTCTGTCTTCACTGCTTTTTTGTTTTGCACCTTGCTTCATCAAAACTACTTCTTCATTATTTACACAACTGTTGTTACTGTTACTTTTGTTCTTGTTAACTTTTTGCCATATTTGTTTGATATTGCTTTGTTTTTCACTGTTTTGCCCTTTTTTCATAATATTTCTTCCTTCATTTTCTTTCTTTTGTTTCTCAGTCATCATTTCTTTTTCCACATTCTTCCCATTTTCTTCATGCTTGCAATTACTCATTTGGTGACCAAATTCCTTGCACACTGTACAAATCAGTGGTTTCCATAAGTACGTTACAATTACCACTTGCACCGATCCGTTTTGCAGTTGAACAGTAAAATTATCTGGCAGTTCTTGATTTGGATTAACTTCAACTAAACATTTAGCAAAAGATATGCGCTCAAATTTTTCAGTTGAAATATCCAAACAAAGTAGCTTTCCCACTCTAGATGCTAGCCAATTTATACCCAACGATGACCAAGCAAACAAAGGTATGTTGGATAATTTTATCCAAACAGGTACTGTTTTAATGCTACTACAGTTATTACCGATGTTAGCATCCCACGGCTTCACAATAAATAATTTATTCCTCATCACAACAGGGTCTGCTTCTGAAATTCTAATTCTATCATCTTCATTAGTGAATTTGAATAGAAAAAGAAATCCATCGGATTTGACAGTGATAGACCCTTTAAGTTTCCATACTTTTTTAAGGAAGTATAACACAGCAGCGTAAGGCAAAGGCGTATCTAAAAAGAAACCAACAAGATACTCACTCCACATATCATTTCCAGCTTGAACTACATCTGCTGGCGGGACAATTGCATCACCACTGAATTCCAGCTGTATTTCACGAGGGACAAACTTCCCTGCATTAATGGGTTTGGATTTGAATAGCGAGTTCCATGAACGAGGAGGTAAAGGTACTGGATTTGATTTGGAACTTGGTTGAAAGGTTTGAGAAGAAGGAAGGGGGATGGACAGCACGGGGGAACAAAGCAACGGAGTTGGAAGGGGAAGATCAGGTGGAGGAGGGATGGTTGGTTCTGACAGGGGGATGGTAGAGGCAGGCGGTACAAGTAAGGGAGAGGAATGACAAGGCTGATTTGAAAGGGTTGGATTTGACTGGTTAGCGGGAAGGGGGGGAGGGGATGGAATGGTCCCCATTTGTGAAGATTAAAATGAAAACTTTTAAGCCTTCGATAGGTTCGAAGTATAAAGTTTCGAAAGAGGTTTTAAAGGGTTTCAAAAGGGTTGCTATTAACTCATAATTGCTTTCGACTAGGTTCCTTACTTATATATAACATAATGTTTTGAAAGAATAGATTCCGACTTAGTCGACACCCTACTGTTGTTTTATAACCTTCCGATGGTATTGAAGATATCAATGCTATCAAAAGGCACTTTGTTTCATAAAGTTTAAGGCACTTCCAAAAGCTTTTAAAAGAGATTAGGAGTTTCGAAGGTGATGGTTTCGAAAGGGGTTTCGACACCAGCCTTCCAATGTTTTACCCAGATGTTTTATGCTTTCGAAAGGGATGGTGTCGACGCCATCAAATTTTCCCTCATGTTTTTATATTGGTTTCGAAACAAATGCTTTCGATTATGTTCACTTTGACCTAAGTAATGTTCTAAGTATAAACCCAATGCTTTCAAAAGGAGTACTTTCAATGTTTTCGAAAGGGTTACTTCCATTAGTGTCGAAAGGGGTGCTTTCAACTGGTTTTGAAGCTAAGCTTCTTAAGTTAAAAGCTAATGCTTTAAAGTATTCGAAAGGTTTCGAAAGGCAGCTTTTAAAGTATAAAAAGGTAGGAGCCTATTATTTTGATGAAAGATTTTAAGGCTTTCGAATGAGGTTATCCTATAAAGTCGAAAGCTAGGTTTCGAAGGTATCGAAAAGTTTTATGACCTAAACTCTATTTTTGAAGGAAAAACCCATGGAAATATTAAAGGAGTTTTTATAAAGGATTTTAAGAAGAAGCTTTTTTTGATAAATTAAATCCATAGGAGTGGTATTGCTATGTCTTATATTGGTTCTTCTAATATGAATACATTCACTTTATAATCGACCCATGACTGCATTTTGGGAAAAAGGGTAGGAGAACCAGTTAGATTAACCCAGTAGTGAATATAAATTGATTAAAACTCTTGAATAAGTACAATTGAATTCAAGAGGTCGGGAAGACCATAATATAGGATGCTAAAACATAAAAGAAAGATATTGGTAGGGGCCAATAGGTTTACAGTAAGCCCATGAAAACTGTATGATACTGTCAAGGGCCAATAGGTTCATAGTTAGTCTATGAAAACTATGTATAAAAGAAGATGGCAGATAGACAGGTTCATAGTTAGCCCATGAAAACTGTATGTAACGAAAGATGTCAGATAGGTAAATTCATACAAACCCCATGAAAACTATGATTGGATACTGGGTGGGCAAGTAGGTTTGTAGTTAACCCTTGAAAACTATATCTGGATGAAATATTGACAGATGTCAATAGGTTCCTAGTCAACCCATGAAAACTAGGGTAAATAGAAAGGATATTGGGGTTACCAATAGGTTCCTAATCAACCCATGAAAACTAGGATAATAGTAATATTGGAGTTACCAATAGGTTCATAGTGATCCCATAAAAACTATGCAATTGGACATGGAGTCCTTAAATGTTTAACCGGTTATTGGTAAGCCCGTGAAAACTAATAGCTTAATAGTAATCGTAGAAACTATAACTGAGACAGATAGTCTAAAAATTGGATGAAGATGGGTAATCCAGAATTTATTCAATTGTTTTACATACCATCATATTATACTGTTTTGAATTGTTTTAACCATTGTGGATGTAGGAGCACAGTATATGGTTCTATAAAGGTTTTGAGATACTAGTGAGGGGAAACTCATTCCGCCAAGCGGCGTGGTCTCATTCGATATCTAAATGTTTTGAGATGGTAGATTATTATTCATACCAAGCTTTGGGTCTGACCTCCCTCTAGGAGGTACTTTGACCAGGCTATCTTAGCGAGGACAGAGGCTTTTCGTCCCTTACTACGATTATTGGTAGTGGTTTAGGCTTTTCCTTTTATTTTAGGATAGTCTTACTCCTTAACCATGTAGATACACTTATTTTACTTGGAAAATATTTCTTTATTATCAATTGTTCAATATCTTTGTACAAATTCCTTGTGTTTCCCTTGTTCTAAGAGGTTGTTGATTATTCCTTCAAAGCTTCGGCATTGATTGGTCTCATGGCCATTAGGACGATGATAATGACAATATAACCCTGCAAGATTTCTTTCATTCTTTGGTTGCTTCTTTTGTGAAGACCAATAGTTGAGCTTGTTTTTGGTTAAGAGGTAGATGTTCTCATAAGAGCTAGTAAGAAGGTAGTCCTTGGAAAGCCATAATCTTTTAGGGACGACCCTCTCGGTTGACGCTTAATTCTTTTGTTACTTGCGATGGATTCATCTTCAATGACCAACATTCTTTTTTTGGAGTTTTATGCTTCATTTGTTTTGTAAGATTGATCATGTACATTCCTCCACTTCCTAGTAAATTGATCAATATCACTTTCTGTCTTTTTTTCAAAGATAGTTCCGTTAGCTTTGAGTTGGATTTCCTTTTCCATTTTCACAATGATGTCATCTCTTTTATATTGTCTTCCTAGGGCAAAATTCAGTGTCAGCCCCATATGGAATGGGTTTAGACTCCATATTTCTGGATTATAAGAAGCCACTTATCTTCTTTTATTCTCCTTGATAATGCCACAAGCCTTAATACTTGCTCCTTATGAAGCCGAGGATCATTGGTGATTTAGTAGGTTAGTCTAGCCATTTGAGGTTCGAAAGACCCTTGCTAAGAAATTTTGACACATTTAATTGACATAGCTAAGCAAAGCAAAGCAAATCATAGTTGATGTGATTAAATGGTGTTAAGAATCAAGAGTAGGCCGTTTTGGAAGGATTCCTTTAGGGATAAGTTCGGTAGGGATAGATCCTTTAAGCCATATGTATGCAGGTCAAAGTAGTTCCACTTATGGGTTGAACATAGATGGAGGCGCGGACCCTCTTTCTAGCATTAAAATGTTAACGAATTTCCTCGTTAACCCCAAAAATTCAATAAAAGGGAACCTTAGTTAATGGAATGTTTTGGAGAGCCTTGGTTAACCTCAATGAGTGTAACCTAAAGCCACACTTGGTGGAGTTAAGGCTTAAGAGCAGTGAGTAAGCATGCTTAGGTCCATGACGAAGCCATAAGCATGATCGTGTTGATGTCACATGTTCTTGAAGTCAATTTACATAGACAATTACATTAAAAATGGAAATCAAGAATATGAGTAATTCTGGAATTCGAAGTAAGTTATGATTAAAAGAAATCACAAGTGCTTAGGAATTCGAAATCAATCCACGATCTAAGACATTTTAGTCATATTCCATATAATAACTGAATAAGCAAGGTCCGATATGAAATAGTACATTTGATACTAAAATCTCGAAATTGATTTAAGGCTACAAAATTAAAATTGTAAGAGATGAGAAATGAATGATTCGCCCCTTCTTTCATGCTCCTAGATCCATATTGTAGGGGTAGATGTGTGGCATAGCAGCTTAACCTCTGTATGCATGAATTTCGGCAACATCAATGCTGCATGGCACTAGGTCTTGCTCAATATGACATTGGACATTACTTGGTAAATAGTAGAACTTCGGCACCATCTCAATAGCAAAGACATTTGGCATCAACGACTTCCGACATAGAAGGCTTCTTCTATGATGGTAAACACTGTTACGTAGCAGTTGGTGATATCATTTTAAAGAAACATTAGTGAGGAGTGACATAATAACCTCCATGGATATTAACGACTTTCAACATCAATATCTCAATTATAGATGTGTGCTTTCCTCTAAGGATTGAGGAAGTGCGCCATCAATATGTGACAACATTAAAAAGTGACGATATTGGCAATGATGGGCATTGTTAACAAGCGTCATTGATAGCAGCTGGCATCGGTAGAAGACTGCATTGATAACAGAGACACTGATAATGTGGCATTGTTAATAGGTGGCATTGATGATAAGTGACATTAATAAGAGACAGCATTGATTCTTCTAGCTATATGGAAGAAGTGCTTCATTGATAGAATACGACATTAATGTGATGCGACGTCATTGCTATATCATGCTATTATAATATTGATGGCTTTTGGCATAGACCTTCCAATATCATCATTCCCTTATTAACATGTGGCATTATTTCCAATTTCTTTAGCACGATATCATTCATTCAACCTTATAAGCGGTATGCGGCATTAATGGCATCCGTTATTGCTAGCTTCATTGATGACCTACCTATTATTCTTTATTGATGAGGGACAATGTCGTAGGCCTTTGGCATTGGCTCATACCTCGGTGTTGATTATTGATGCGGTGCCACAACTATGTCGCACCCGCGTATTTTCGAAAACAATAATAGTAGTAATAGTACTACTTGTTTTATTGAACAAATTAGATCATGATAGTTTATTTGACATGTTAAATTAGTGAAAGTGCTTAAAATGTTCTCATTTACCCTTCAATTAAGCACTTACAATCTAATTTCTATTGTGATATATAAATAGTTATGTCAAAAGATAAAATTTCTATGTAGTTTACTAAAAATGAACTTAAAAAATAAAGAAAAAATATAATTTTTTTCGTTGGAATAGAATTTGAACTTGTAAACTTGTTTATATTCTGAAATTTCCATTTGAAGGTAGATATTAATTTTTATTCATGATGGGGGACAAACTCTTGACCTCTCCTATTTGCATATAAGGATATTTTTAGAACTTAACGGTCGGACCAAAAAAAATTATATTTCTATTCCAACTATTAATAAAGATTAAATCTTTAAATTTCTATGTAATTTAATAAAAATAAACTGAAAAATATAAAGAAGAAAATGTAATTTTTTTGTTGGAATAGGATTTGAACTCGTAAACTTGTTTATGTTTTGAAATTTCTATTTAAAGATAGATGTTAACTTTGTTTATAGTGGAAGTCGAACTCTTGGCCTCTTGTTTGCGTATAAGGATATTTTTGAAACTTCATGGTCAGACCAAAATATTATTCTTCTATTAATAATAAAGATTAAATTTGAAATTTTTATGTAGTTTAATATAAACAAACTAAAAAAATGTAAAGAAGAAAATGTAAATTTCTGTTGTTGGAATAGATTTGAAGATCGATGTTAACTTTTGTTCACCTTGGGAGTCAAATTCTTGACCTCTTCTTTGCATAAAAGGATATTTTTGGAACTTCTCGGTCAGATCAAAAGATTGTGCTTCCATTCTAATTATTAATAAACATAACTTCGTTTCTAGTCAAGTACTTTATCGCACTTTTTAATTCATTTTGAGGACTTAAATGTACTTTTAAAGCTTCCCCAAACTCCAGCTTAATTCATCTGTCCCCATATTCAGTGTCTCCATGTGCTTAGTTCAATTTCAACCCTACATTACACGATTTAATTGTTGATTGGCTCTCGTCATATTATTAAATAATGTATTGATACAAAAATGAATGGTTGGAATAAACTTAGGACAGTGGGATAAGGGGACAGGGGAAATGAGTATTTATTCTTCTTTCTCTTGTCATCCCGATTAAAATTAACTTTCTCGATTCTTCTCAACTACCTTCTCAAATCCTTACTATCTTTTCAGCAAAAAGTTTGCCCCTTGTACAACCTAGGTACTTAACCTTAGAAATTTCCACCTTTGTTATTTCATGTTATGAGTCGATTTAGGGTTGAATTTTTTTAGAAGGTATCAATTGTTGTTTAATTTTATTGATAATATTTGAAATAGATTTCCAGAATCATGCTTGTAATTTGCAGATAATTGATGCAAAAATCATGTGGTATTATTCTTTTTTTGGTTTAAAGATTAACATATTGCTAATATTCACTGTGTACTCACATTTTCTCTTTTAATTATTATTCGCCCTCACTGTGATGTTACTAAAATGAATTATTTTCATCCAACAGTCTTGCTAATTATTTGATGAATTTCCCCAACTAAAAACTCTCTTATAAAGCTTATTAACAAAGGCATTTCTGGTCATTAATCCTCTTCTTATGTGGTTTTGCTACATTTGGAAATGTTGGTTAGGGTACCAAATCATAGTAGATCCACATCTCCTTGCATATGATTTCTAGTATGCTGCTTTTCCTATTGCCTCCCACATATTTAAAAAGATAAAAACAGTTATGGCTTCCTTGAAAAGGATAAAAGTGTTTAGGTTTTTGTTAAAAATATAACAATTTATATTTTACAAGGATTTACAGTCGTAGATTTAATTTTATCCATACACCATTTGAATTTTTATTAAGAGGATAAAAATTAGCTTTTAATTAGAAGAAAGAAATGGTAACAAGTTATTTAATAAAACCATGTAACTTTTGAAAAATATATAAAAGCAACGAGTTATTTGCTAAAAAGATAAAATATATAGCATTTTTTAAATAATAATAATAATATTTCTTTTCTCATTTACAGGTTATCAATTTTTCGTTGAAATTTGACCATATACCTATTTTGACTTTTATTAACAAGGTAGCAGCATCTAACATTTTGTAAAATAATGTAATATTTAAATTTCTAAAAAAAGATAATAACATTCAACTTTTTTTTCAAAAATATAACAAATAATTAACATTTCTGTTAAAAAGAATAAAAATATTAGTTTTATTATGGACCTACAACTATCACTGAAATTAGATTCGTGCACATTTTTCAGGTTTTTGTTAAAAGGAACAAGAAACACTTAGCTTTTTGTTAAAATGATAAAAAATACATAGCCTTTTGTTTAAAACTAATAATGTTTTTTTTTTTTTTTTTAGACTGACAATTGCCGTTGAAATTATCCATACATATCTATTGGGTTTTAAGAAGAATATTTAACTTTTTGTTGAAATACTATTTTTTATCCTATTTTTTGGTGGGTCTACCGTTGTTCTTGAAATTCAATCATTACACTTCTTTAGTAGTATTTAATGCTTTAACTAGATTAGCAATCGCTTTGTCGTGTTTTTTAATAATATACTGAAATATATTTGTTCCAATAAGTTTGCAAGGACTCATTGGTTAAGTTGAATTTATTTATCATGCACAAAGAGATGTTATTAAAACAAGGTAAGAACTACTATCTTTTCATAAAATATAATAAAAAGAATTTACTTTTTACGTAAAAGTGCATATGTTTGCAAAAATAATACAAAGACCGTTATCATTTTTAAAAAGTACATATATTTACAAAAATAATATAAAGACCATTATCATTTTTCATAAAAAAAAGATAGCAACGCTGGAAATTTTTTGAAAATAGAACATAAATTGATTCTTTTCTTTTATCTGGTTGTGACATAAGCAATCAGAAAAACTTAGAGAGAAAGGAATGCAAATTTAACAACATATAAATAAATTTAATGATATATTTACATGCTTTTTTATATAAAAACAGATGGGCAGAATTGTTATTTTTCAGTTGGGGTTTGGTGATTAATGTGTATTCTGAGACTAGTTCTACAGATTTGCAAAGGAATTGCTCTAATAATGCTTTTAATATGCGTTGTATAGTAGTAAGAGGAGTTGCCACTAAAGTTTACTCAGAGGCCACAGACTGCAATGGAATTGGAAGATAGAGGAAGATTAGTGTTAAGAAACTGCTAGTTATTTGCATGTTTTAACATGTTTAGTTTTTTCAGCATTATCGTGCACTTTCGAGTTCACTAAGTGGCCATTTATGGAATCTTCATTTAGGGGTGGTGATTAAAGAGTGGATTTTCCAGATGCAACTACTAGTTATGTGTTGATATTTCACCGAATGAGGAAACAACAGCTTGTTATGTGCGGCTTTTACTTGTTCTATATGATCAGTTTATTGTTTTATATGGGCATATAGGAAACTCATAAATAAATGAAGGATTAGTAGATGGTTTCTGACTAACTTTACAGTGTATGTTTATTATAGACTTGGTTGGTGAAAAGCGATTAACTTCTTTCTTAAATCCACTAGTTAGTGGACCACACGAACTCTACAACTCTGTCTCTAGTTTTGATGAATATATTAAATCTTTTTTGCATTATTATTACACATTATGAAAGCTGAGTCCTATGATACGTCAGTATATGACGCAGCGGATATTTCAAAACAAACTTCAATTGATGAAATGTAGCAATCGGTGATTTGAAAAATACTGCAATGCCCAAATCCGTTGATCCAAAGATGCTGGATTCTAGCTATCTTCGTCTCGTTGATCGCGCACGATACCGAAAAACAAAGATCTACGATTCTTCGACGTTGATCAAGCGCACTTGATTCCGTGAATCGGCTTCACAAACGAAGATTCGAGCGCACTCGAATGACGTAGGTGGAGATAGGAGATTTCACTCGACTACCAATTAGAGAAGAAAGCACAAAGCAATCAACAAGAAATTTTTATTCAATAGTCAACCACCTTTACAAATGACATAACGTGCCTATTTATAGGCTTACAACTCAATACACGACTTAACAAGGCGGTACAACAAACACACACAAACAATCTAAACACTATACAGTACATGACTCAACTTGACTCGGGACTTAAAATAACTCGGAATCGACTTAATGTGACTCGGCCACGTCCAAGTGACTCGGTAACGACTCAGGGAGATTGCCGCGACCTTATGAAATTGTCACGCGACTTACTGGGAGCAACTCATATTTCGTCCGCGACTTTTCAAAACAAATATGAGTCGTTCGCGACTCAATGAAGTTTCACCCTACTGGAAATTGGGGAAACTCATTCGCGTTTAGGTTTTTTTTTTCGTGTTTTGGGTCGGTGATGGATGGATCGTAGGTCGCGGGGTAGAGTTGAGTCGTGAGTCGGTGAGGGGGACGAGTCGTGGGGAAATGGATGGCGATGGGGATGAGTCGCGAATTGTGGGAAGTGGCGATGGAGATGAGTCGCGAATTGTGATGAGTCGGCCGTGATTGACTCGTGGGTCGTGGATGGAGGTGGCAACGCGATGAGTCGTTCGCGACTCAAGGAATCGATGAGTCGGCCGCGAGGTAAGTGCTTCATCATCCTCCCCTTGTTGGAAAGAATTCGTCCTCGAATTCACATTTTCGTTGTCTTCGTCAAGTTCCTCCTCATAATACGGAATTAAATGTTTGACATTGAAAACATCAGAAGTATGGACCTCTTCCGGCAACCTTAATCGATACGCATTATCATTGATCCTCTTCAAGATTTCTACTGGACCAATCTTTCGTGCTTTCAACTTATTGTAAGTTCCAACTGGAAAACGATCTTTCGTCAATACCGCGTAAACCAAATCACCTTCTTTGAAGACTACACTTCTCCGTTTCTTATCTGCCATTTGTTTATACTTTTCATTTGTCTTTCCCAATCGTTCCTGAACGATTCTATGGCATTCCGTCAACCCATCAACAAAATCCGCAGCCCGCTTAACTGTCCCCTTCGGTTGTGGAACCATCGTCAAATCCAACGGCCCCTTTGGTAAACTTGAATATACAATTTGAAATGGACTGAAACCTGTACTTCGGTTATTTGCATGATTGTGAGCAAATTCAGCTTGACACAACTTCACATCCCAACTCTTTAAATTGTCTTTCACAAGACATCGTAACAAGTTTCCCAACGATCTATTCACCACCTCTGTCTGTCCATCTGTTTGCGGATGATAAGCACTACTAAAATTCAGCTTCGTTCCCACCATCTTCCACAAACTAAGCCAAAAATGACTTAAAAATCTGGTATCCCTGTCGGAAACAATAGACTCCGGCAACCCATGTAAACGATAGATTTCTTTAAAGAACAACTGAGCCACTCGAACTGCATCCGCTGTCTTCTTACAGGCTATAAAATGTGACATCTTCGAAAACCTGTCCACCACAACAAATGTAGAATCATTTCCCCTTTGAGTTCTCGGCAAACCCAAAACGAAATCCATGCTGACATCAACCCATGGTTTGGTAGGCACCGGTAATGGCATGTATAACCCCGCATTGGTCGCTGTTCCCTTAGAAACCTGGCATATATGACATCTCTCCACAAACCGTTCAACCTCCTTCCTCATTGACGGCCAAAAGTATGATTGAGCAATCAAATGTAAAGTACGGTCACGGCCCACATGTCCTTCCTCGTGTAACTCCTTGATAATCTTCAATCTCAAACTGCTCTCTGGAATACATAACCGATTTCCTTTAAACAGAAAACCATCAACTAACACAAATTCATCAGTACTTCCTTCCTTGACTTTCTCAACAAATTTCACAAAGTAAGGATCTTCTTCAATCAGCTCTGGCAATAATTCAAATCCTGTCACTTCAACTTTCATTGTTGTCAATAAATGATTTCTCCTGCTCAAAGCATCAGCTACACGGTTCGTCACCCCTGATTTGTGTTTAACGACAAAAGTAAACTGCTGTAAATATGCAATCCATGATGCATGTCTCGCTGAAATTTTATCCTGCCCCTGTAAATGTTTCAAAGCTTCATGATCAGTGTAAAGAACAAATTCCTTCTGAAACAGGTAGTGTCTCCAATGCTTAACAGCTTGCACAACAGCGTAAAATTCAATGTCATATGTACTGTATCTCATCTTTGCCCCTGATAACTCTTCACTGAAATATGCAATAGGTCTCCCCTGCTGACTCAACACTCCCCCAATCCCAACCTTTGATGCATCAGTGTGTAGCTCAAACAACAACTGAAAATTAGGTAAAATAAGAATTGGCGCTGTCGTCAACAGTTCTTTGATTCGTTTAAAAGCAATCCCGGCTTCTTCTGTCCACGAAAACTGTTTACCCTTCATGCAATCAGTAACTGGAGCCATTACGCTACTGAAGTGTGGAATGAATCTTCGGTAGAATGACGCTAGCCCATGAAAACTTCTCACTTCCGTAATTGTCTTTGGCTGTGGCCAATTCCTGACTGCCTCAACTTTACTCTGATCAACTTAAATACCTTCTCCTGAAAAAACATAACCCAGAAATAAAACAATGTGCGTCATAAACACACATTTCTTCGTAGCAGCATAAAATTGTTCCTCATGAAGAATATTCAATACTTCCCTCAAATGTTGAACATGCTCCTCCGTACTCCTGCTGTAAATCAGAATATCATCGAAATAAACCACGACGAACTTCCCAATGAATGGTCTGAAGATTTGATTCATCACCCGCATGAATGTACTAGGTGCATTTGACAAACCAAATGGCATAACCAACCATTCGTATAACCCCTCTCTCGTTTTGAAGGCTGTCTTCCATTCGTCTCCAGGTCTAATCCGAATTTGATGATAACCGCTTTTCAAATCAATCTTCGAAAAGATAGTTGCCCCACTCAACTGGTCCAGCAAGTCATCTAACCTTGGCATAGGAAATCTATATCTCACCGTAATCTTATTCAATGCTCTACTGTCAGTGCACATCCTCCACGTCCCGTCCTTCTTCGGTACCAACAAAGCCGGCACAGCACATGGACTCAAACTTTCCTGCACACGTCCCTGCTCAAGTAACTCTTCCACCTGTCTTCTCAACTCTTCATGTTCCTTCGGACTCATTCGATAATGTGGTCTATGCGGTAATACTGCTCCCGGAACAAGATCGATTTGATGTTGAATATCTCTTAGTGGCGGCAACTCCTTAAGCAACTCCTCTGGAATACATCCTCAAATTCTTTCAAAACTGGTTTTGCTTCTTCTGGAATTTCAACCTCTTCGTTACACTCTCGTCCAATCAACAAGTACACTTCAGGTTCTTCTTCGACTTCCTTGACAAACTCCTTCAAAGTTAACAAAGTTTTCAATTCTTCAATTTCCTCCAGCTTGCTTTCTTTCTGTTGCTGCTTCTTGGGAACTAAAGTAATTTTAGTGCCTTCAAACATGAAACTATAGCTATTAGCATGACCATCATGTTGAACTGCTCTATCAAACTGCCATGGTCTGCCCAACAACAGATGACATACGTCCATGTCTACAACATCGCACCAAATTTCATCCTTGTATTTCTTCCCAATTGAAAATTTAACACAAGCTCTCCTTCCAACTTTCACCTCACCTCCTTTCCTCAACCAAGCTAACTTGTACGGTTTAGGATGCTTCTCGGTTTTCAATTCCAACTTCTTTACTGCCTCTGTAGAGATAATGTTATCGCAACTCCCAGCATCAATAACAAATTTACAAACTCTACCAAGAATAGTGCAAGTAGACTGAAATATGTTATTCCTCAACCAACTGTCTCCCTCCTCTTGCTTTGGTGTGAAACAACTCCTCCTCATCATCAGTGAATATCCTTCGTCTCCCGATAACAAGTCTTCCTCCTCAACGGGTAAGGAATTAGAATACTCAGCCTCTTCATCCTCATCCTCAGCTTCAACTATCATAGTTCTCTTCCTCGGCTTCGGACACTCATTGCTTTTATGACCCATTTCCTGGCAATTATAACATTTGAACCCACTATTAACCTTCGCCTTCTCACCCTCCTTCACAATTGGCTTACTGACAGGTTTAGGAACATTAGAACTTCCACTGGCCCCCTTCACTTGATTGTTAGAATTAGTAAACATACCACCTCCACGCCTTCCCTGCTTTTCCCAAGCTAACGCTTTCTGATGTGCCTCTGCTACAGATCTTGGATCAAACATATTAACCATATCCTGAATCTGCATTCTCAATCCCCCAATGAATCTAGCAGTTAACTGTTCTTCAGTCTCCATAATATCGTTCCTGGCAATGAGTTGGTAAAATTCATCAGCATAATCACTAACAGACTTTGTCCCTTGCCTCAGATTCTGCAACCTCTGGTACATAAGTGATTGATAGTTGTAAGGTAAGAAAGTAGATCTCATCAACTTCTTCATCTTATCCCACGTTTCTATCTTTGACTTCCCCATTCTCTCCCTGGTAAGTTTAGTTTGTTGCCACCACGCCAAAGCTCTTCCCCTCAATCTAGTAGCAACCAACTTCACTCGACGATTTTCCGGCACTTCCTTGAAATCAAAGATTTCTTCAACATTAGATAACCAGTCTAAGAACTCCTCAGCAACCATCCCACCTTTAAACTCCGGAATCTCCATCTTCATTCCCGATTCCCATCGACGATCATCATCTACATCTCGATACTGACGTCGTGTTTGTTCTCTATCTCGATGCATACTCCCTCTGTCACCAACAAATTCCTCATCAAAATCTGAAGTATATCGTTGTCGATCACGACCTCCAACATCTCTACCACCACTCCTACTACCAACATTCCTATCACGATTATCAACACTTCTATGATCTTCTGTTCTCTCCCGATCAGAATGTATCGAAGTTCTACTTCTCCCATGGCTCGATTCAGGTGAAATTCTTCTTCTACTTTGATTCATTTCAAGCATCATTCTCTCTAATCGACCAATCCCTTCATTCAACTTTTCGGTAAAACTCTCGTGGATTCGTTGCTCCATTTCATCGGCCTCTTCTCTTCCATACAAGGCATTAATATTGCGATGTCGTTGAGCTCGTCTTGGTGGCATGATTGAACTTCACAAATAATTCAACAAATCTCCAAACTTCAACAAATTTGACTTCAAAAATCTTCAAACAAAACAACTAGTGCGCTTCAAGCTTGCTTCGAACTTCACTTTGGCGTGCCAACTCTCCCACGCAAATTCAAACACCTTTCCCACACTTTGATCCAAATGATTATGGATCAAACACCCCAAACTTGTTGCAACTTCAATATGAACACGACGAACACAAACTTCAAACTCCAAACTTCTCGATAATTTGCAAATCCGATCTCTAAACTTCAACTTCTCGAAACCCAATTCTCCAAATGATGCAAACTTCTTGCAATCTAGCTCTGATACCAAACTAACGCAGCGGATATTTCAAAACAAACTTCAATTGATGAAATGTAGCAATCGGTGATTTGAAAAATACTGCAATGCCCAAATCCATTGATCCAAAGATGCCGGATTCTAGCTATCTTCGTCTCGTTGATCGCGCACGATACCGAGAAACAAAGATCTACGATTCTTCGACGTTGATCAAGCGCACTTGATTCCATGAATCGGCTTCACAAACGAAGATTCGAGCGCACTCGAATGACGTAGGTGGAGATAGGAGATTTCACTCGACTACCAATTAGAGAAGAAAGCACAAAGCAATCAACAAGAAATTTTTATTCAATAGTCAACTACCTTTACAAATGACATAACGTGCCTATTTATAGGCTTACAACTCAATACACGACTCAACAAGGCGGTACAACAAACACACACAAACAATCTAAACACTATACAATACATGACTCAACTTGACTCGGGACTTAAAATAACTCGGAATCGACTTAATGTGACTCGGCCACGTCCAAGTGACTCGGTAACGACTCAGGGAGATTGCCGCGACCTTATGAAATTGTCACGCGACTTACTGGGAGCAACTCATATTTCGTCCGCGACTTTTCAAAACAAATATGAGTCGTTCGTGACTCAATGAAGTTTCACCCTACTGGAAATTGGGGAAACTCATTCGCGTTTAGTTTTTTTTTTTCGTGTTTTGGGTCGGTGATGGATGGATCGTAGGTCGCGTGGTAGAGTTGAGTCGTGAGTCGGTGAGGGGGACGAGTCATGGGGAAATGGATGGCGATGGGGATGAGTCGCGAATTGTGGGAAGTGGCGATGGGGATGAGTCGCGAATTATGGGAAGTGGCGATGGGGATGAGTCGCGAATTGTGATGAGTCGGCCGTGATTGACTCGTGGGTCGTGGATGGAGGTGG
Organism: Allium cepa; assembly: GCA_030765085.1. Lineage (NCBI taxonomy): Eukaryota > Viridiplantae > Streptophyta > Magnoliopsida > Asparagales > Amaryllidaceae > Allium > Allium cepa. The sequence goes on along the minus strand of CM060938.1, from coordinate 659,807,987 downwards.
CAACGCGATGAGTCGTTCGCGACTCAAGGAATCGATGAGTCGGCCGCGAGGTAAGTGCTTCATCAGTATATTTCATAATTCTATATTGATGAAACGATATGATATAATAAAATTAAATTCTAATAAATGGGGAAAAAGAAAATCATCAACAAAAAGAACTCTGCCACGTTCCACATACTCGCTCACGGCTCTACTAAAGTTGACACCTCCGCCACTAGAGAAAATACTTTTAGTGACCCTATCTTTATCCTTGTCATAGAAACTCTTACTTCATTCAGAAATCGAGTCAGCTGAACAGGATGATGATGATGATGATGATGATGATGATGGTTCCATTTTCATCGACGTCGAAGATGATATGGATGTAAGCAGGGAGGGAAAAAGGGGGAGCTGGCAGATGAATTGAGGAAGGAGATAATTAAGCTTGGGTTTCTCAATGATGGTTATAACTATTTGAAACGTTTACGTGATATCAGAAATTCTGGAGGTGGATCCACTTAGTATCATAATAATAAAGCTCACATTGAATAACTGCCGCTCTATGTTAACATATTAGAATTTGCTTATAAGTTCATGGCTTATGGATGTTCATCCCTAGCGATATTACTGAAATTAAATTTCCTTTTTCTAATGATTATTTTATTTAGTTTAGAAAAAAGGTGCTAATAATGATATGTGCGAGTATGAAAAGATGGAGAAATTGTTTTTTAGAGTAGGTAAATATATTTTGATATGGAGATTCTTATTTAGACATATCTTTGTGGGTAAGGAAGAAAATTCAACATGGCCCTATTGTATTTCTGTATTTCTATGGGGACCCTTGAAAAGAATTACCCTTATCCAAGGAGCTGTTTGTTTTTTGCAATATTCAAAGTTCGTATCAATATACTACCTAACAAGCTACAATCTTCCAATAATTACCCTTTATTGTTTGTTCTGTATATGCATATCTTTACATAGTCTTCTCCTTAACAAGCATAAATTATAAAGCACTATTATTGAGCTTCATGGATTACACTTCATCCTGAAGTGAAATCATTTTATAATAGGCAATTATATAGTCTTGTCATCAATTCATATTTACATGTCCATTTCGAGTCTCCACCCTCTTTCTCTTTTTGAATCTATAGTACTTTGACAATGACTATGTAAACATGATTGTCATAGAAACATGGAGAAAAAGTTTTAGATTATATATTCTTGCGTTGTATGTATCACCTCTATGATTTTTTGTAATGGCCCGGAATTTTATTGATTTGATTTGTGGATACTAAATTTAATTTAAATATTCAATTTATGGTTTAATAATTTAATTGCACTCTCTTAATTTATAAATAATGATAGAAAATTCATTTTTAATTTTTTTTTTACTAAAATAGCTAGTTCGATGAAAAATAGAAAATGTGACTAAAACCTTTTTTCGAATTTTTGACTTTTTATCGAACAATAAGTTATAGAAAGTTATTGAACCTTTGTGTTCATTTTAAACAACATTTTAGCCAACAGGGTTGGCGCAGTTGGCGCAGTTGGTTGATGGTCCGGACTGCGTGATCGAAGGTCACGAGTTCGAGCCCCGAAACCGACAACCCTGTAATAAGTACCCGAAGTATGTGTTTGGCAGACACATACTTCCCTAGAGTTTACAAGCGAAGCTTGGTTCTCTAGGTAATTCAAAAAAAGAAAAAACAACAACATTTGAATGTTTAAAAAAATTATTTTTAAAATGTAGAGGAAATAAGTAATATGATAATAATAAGAATTAATTCATATAAAATATAATTTAAAATATGAAGTTTAAATTGGAATTAAAAGATTCCTTAAATATAATGATTAACAAAAGTACATGATCCATGCTAATATCCTCCATATTTTCATAAGCGTGATGATATGATGATGTGATGGAGAGGGGTGGCATGATGATGGCCTAGGTATGAAGGAATGGGGGGTGATGTGGTACAAAATGGTGGAGGGTAATGGAACAAAGGGTATTTAGGTAATTTACTTATTCCATTTTGTATAAAAACTATTTTTTTTCCTTCTCGTTACTCATTTCATTTTTCAAAACTTCACTTCTTCTTTTCCAAGCTTTCTTTCATGTTTCCATGGCTTTTTAAAATTTTCCTTCTCTTTTCTACTTTAAATTATTTAAAACTAATTAAAAACACTTCCTTTCTACCTTACACCTCCTCCCTTCCCAAAAGCAAGCCTAAATCCACCTTTTCCAAGCTAGGTCGAGCCTATTCCTCCAAGGCTGAACCCTTTTAGGTCATCATAGGCTCAACAAAAATCCCACTTTGACAAAAGAAAAACCAATTTCTAGGGTGGATACAAGTTGTAGTGGTAGTTTTTCTTAATTCGGGTGACATTTGGGGAGTAAAACTCACATTTTGAAGCAAAGATTTAAACTCTATTTTTTTTTGATATAATTGTGTTGATTTTTGGTTGGGAAATAATGTGGTTTATGCTTTACACATGTATGATTATATGTAATGTTTGGCTACGGATTGGAAGTATAGCTGAAATGTTAAGTGAGTTGAAAAGTATTGATCTTTACCCTTGGGAATGGATGTTATTGCACTTGTTTAAATGTATGAAGCTATGTTATCGTGGTAGTATGTTGTTTGGAAAGTAAATGCTTGAATTTATTTTGTTGTGTGGCATTGAGACATCTTGTTTGTAAACTTGCTTTTACTTGTGTGTTTTCCAGAAAAGTTTTATAAACTTTTAAACTTTTCTTTTTAGTTGCCTAAACCCTTGTACAAAGTTTATAAAGTAAGTTAAAAACATAAAAGGTAAAGTCTTGAAGGTTATTTTGTTTATGGAACTATTTTTAGGGTTATGGTATGCATAGTTATAGTCGTTAGGGATGCAGTTTGAAAAAACGAACACTTTTCGTGAACTAAAAGTGTTTTCATTTTTAATAAATTTTGAAAGGTATTTCAAAATATATTATGAGTAATAAAAAATATTTAATAATTATTTAATCAATTAAGTAAGTAAGGAGTTAATGATTTATTTATTTTATTAAGTTAAGGTAAGGTAATTAGGACTAATTACTAATTAAGTGAGGCTTAATTATAAATTAAGTAAGGTTTAATAATTACTTAACTAAAGGTTAGTTATTTAATTATATATTATTTAAGTAAGGTTTAATTTTTTAATTAATCATAAATTAAGTGAGGTTTAGCAAATTAATTTATTTTCAATTAGGCAGGTTATTTGTTAATTAGTTATTAATTAAGTTAAGATTTAATTATTATTAAATAAAGGATTTAAACTTATTTTAATTAATTAAATAAAGGTTTTTAGTTCTTAAATTACTTTATTTCCAAGGATCGGTTTGTTTAAAACAACTTTCCTTCCAATGATGGGTTTTAAATACTAGGGAATTCTTTATCTATGCCATTCGGTAGCCAAGCAAATATGATAATTTATGCTAAAACGTTGAATTTCACAGTAATGTGGTCAAATTTATTTATACTTAGTCGAACATTTTTTTAACAGAATAAAATACTGTTCTTCTATAATTAAATTGAATAGACTATTGATGTCATCGGTTTAGCAGAATAGATCCTCTTTCTGCTATTATATTAATTTGGACATTTACTTATATGTCTGTTAATTAATATTAGATAAGTGATGGATTGGCTAGTGATTGCTAATTGATTTTATTTACATATATGCATACTTATGTAAATACCAGTTATGTGACCTAAAAAGTCAAAATTAATTAAATGGTAATTTGATTTAGTACCATTGGGGTCATTAAGCCTCTTTCCGAATTTGTAAAGTTATGGATTTAAATTAACTTCAATTATATATCAATTTGAGGTTAAGTGTATATAAATGATGTTTTAAGTTAACAATTATTTTATTAATGGCGATTTAAATTTAATTAGTTATTTACTCATGAAGTTTAAAGGTAATTAATAAATTAAATAAGCGTTTTATAAATGATAAATTGTTTTATAAAAAGGATTATAATTAGTAAAAAGGATTTATAAAAAAAGATTTACAAATGATATTTTGTAAAGGAGATTTTAAGCGATAATTGGTAAAGGAGTTTTATAAGGAGTTTATAAATCATTTTATAGATTTATAAAAAAAAAAGAATTTTATAAATTAGTTTGAAAATTTATAAAAGGATTTGTAAATATGAACTCAGCCCTAGCAATCGAACTTGATGATGATGAAGGAGACAGATGGAAAGAGGTTAAGAGAAAGGGGAAGGAGAAGGAGAAAGGCAAGTTACCCTTTACGGATATACTAAAAAACCCTAAACAAGCAACCAAAAACCCTATGTCATGGGTTGAGGTGTTGGGCGACAAAATAGAAATGAAAGGCAACATCGATTTCTTAGAACCTCAAACGGATGGCAATGAGATTTACCAGATAATTGATGATGAAGATTATGCAGAAGCTAGAAATATGTGTAAGAATTAAGTTTACATGGCTAGGAAACAACCATATTATGTTCACTTTAATGCCTATGTCAAGAGGTTCTGGAATCCTATAGGTGCATGGGATATTTTCCCAAGGGAAAATGGCTACTTCTTGATAAAATTTGGACTAGAACAAGATTACAAGAGAATCCTATATGGAGGTCCATGGTTAGTGGATAGTAAACTCATCATAATGCACAACTGGGAAGCAGATTTTGACTATGAATGAGAAATGCTTACTTCCAAGTTGGTCTGGATCAAGTTAAATAACCTAAAACTTGCTTTATGTAATACTAGATGTATAAGCAAACTAGCGAGCTTGGTAGGCAAACTGCTAGACATTGATGAAAACATAATATTGGTTAAACAAATTAAGTATGCTAGAGTTCTGGTGGAGATAAAAGCTGATAATGAACTACCAAAAACAGTTAAAGCGGTAGATTAACAAGATAATATCGATATGCAGGAAGTTGAATATGAGTTCCTGCCTTCTAGATGCAATGAATGTAAGTGCTTTGGCCATAACTATCAGCAATGCAATAATTACACAGAGAAGCCTTCACAAATATGGGTGGAAAAGACAAAAAAACCACCAATCAACTGAAACACAAAATAAACCACCTACTAGTTGTTCAAAAAATAGAGCAGCAATAAGAGATTACATATAAAAGGCTACAGTTAGTCCCCCCATCCACCCCCCACCAGTTAGTCGTACTGTAATCAGTGTGGAGGGCTTTGGATTAGAGCTAGCAACTCCTCCAGATCAAGATCACAAGATTGATGACTCTCAGCTTGAAGAAAATATACTCCCAATTGTTGTTCCTTCTGTTGAACAACCCCTAACTAAGACTCCCCGTGCTAAGAAGAAGGAGGATGAGGTGATGCCTGAATCTCTAAAGGATATCTAATAGCTGAATATCCAGTTGGAATCATCCGATGAAGAAGAAAATGAAGAAGATAAAGAAAATATTAGTAAATATATAGAGGTGAATGAACCTTATGATAAGCAATTTGTTTCAAAAGAAGGAGTTTGTATAGTCAAAACAACAAGGATAGGTTTTGCTCCTATGACTAGGAGCAAAACCATCAAACATTAAATGTCTATGCTATGCTGGAATGTGCGAGATCTAAAGAATGACATTTGTCAGTTAGACCTCCATAATTATAGGGCCAAGTTTAGGCCTTCAATAATTGCTCTTCTTGAAAACAAATTCACTGAAGATAACATAGAATTGTTTAAGTATCAGTTGGGGGGTCAGTGGAATCTAACTCACAATAGTACACACCAAAGTAAGGGTAGAATTCCCATTCTATGGCATGACAATAGTTGGTATGGCATAGTAATAAATCAGGATGACCAGCAGATGACTATGAACTTTAAAAACATAGGGGGTTTGGAGATAATTATCACTTTTGTATATGCAAGGAACCATGTATTGGAAAGGATTAGTCTATGGTAGCAATTAATTACAAAATTCAAACACATTGATCAACCATGGTTGGTTCTGAGGATTTTAATGCAGTTTTAAGTACTAGAGAAAAGAGAGGAGGGCTTACATTGAAATTATCCCAGGTAATTGAGTTCAATAACTGTGTGCTTACCAGCAGATTGTTGAAGACATTCAACTTAGGCCTGAAATATATATGGAGAAGTGGCGAGGCCAAAAAAATCACATCAATACTGGACAGAGCTGTAGGTAATGCAGAGTTAATAAAATTCCTAGAATGAAAACCATAGTTCTGCCTTGTTCTACAAGTGATCATAGGCCTCTTCTCATACAATTCAACAATGACACAAATAATTGTAAATGAAAACCTTTTAGATATGCTAATCATTGGATAATGATGGAAGGATATAATGAGACATTTGACTTCAATGCTTTAATAATCCCTAATGGAACTCAGATATACAAGTTTATCATGGTGGTAAAAATGATGAAAAATAGACTAAAGGAATGGAATCTCAAAAGGCCAAAGCATAGTGATGAAGTGCTTAAAATTCAAAGTCAACTTGAAGATATTCAACCAAAATTGGAAATGGATCCAATGCATGAAGGCTTAAGTGCAGATTATTTCTCACTTCAAAGAAAACTAAAGAATGAACTCAAAAAACATGCTGCGGAACTCAAACAAAAAACCAAAGAGAATTGGCTTACTCAGGGAGATGAATGCAAAAAATTCTTTTACACTAAAATGTCATAAAAATCTCACCATAATAATTTACTTTAATTGTTTGAATGAACAGGGTAATGTGGTTGACAATTTAAGAGATGTAAAAGAAAAGGCTAAATCTTACTTCTCAGACTTATATGATGGGAAATCAGAACAAAGCTTACCAGAAATTCACTACAGAAGGAAAGTCTCTCAGGAAGGTTATGCTTTGTCGACGGCTGGGATTCATGAAAGGGAATTGAGGAGAGTTACCTTCTCCATCCATGATGTGTAACAACCCTGTATTTTGTGATTTATTTTTTTGTATATTTTAATTATTTTAATTAAATTTTGATTTAAAAACTTATTTTTTTTATTTTGAATGATTAATTTTGTTACTTTAAATATAAACTTTAGTTTTGATATGAATTATCATTCCAAAGCATGACTAAAAAGAATATTTTCCAAAAAGTGAATTTTGGTCAAATTAATCAAACTTTGACTTTTAATTTAAATTTTTAAAAGTTTGAAAATTTAAATTTTATCTTTTATTATGAAAGTACATAAAATTTTAAGAACACTGCTTTTTGTTTCGTTGAAAATGGATTTAAATTGCAAAAGTTATACTGTTTTCAATATTGTGTGTATATTGGGTTATTCAGCAATAGTCTTTATTTTAAATTTTATAAATGACATTTTATTTGATATATCTTATTCCAACTTGTATATTTATTTTATATTATGTATACTTTGACTTTTGGATATTTTTAAAATGATAATAGAATTTTTCAAAAATTTACTGTATTGATTTCCTATTTTTTAAGGCTGTTTTTTTATTTTCTGCTATTTTCTTCATTAAAATTATATTTAAATTTATTTATTTTTTATTTATTTTGTGAATGTACTTTTATTTTATATTATTATTTATGTTTAAAAATATATTAAAAGCTCATATGAATTTTCTAAAATTTATTTCATGTAATTTCAAATTTTCTAGACTAGTTTAATATTTTAGCTATTTTCTTTAATTTAACTTTATATATTTAATAAATATTATATATATATATTTATATTTTGATAAATTTTCGAAATATTATCTGTTATTATTATTAATTCCAGAATATCAAGTCATGTAAACAAATTTAAGAAGTTTGAAAGGTTTAAAGGCTAAGAAACGTAATGTCGTTTCACGTTTCTTTTACAGTTTCTTTTGTCATCAATTCATCAGTTATTTTAGCCACTCCTTACTTTATTTATTTATTTTATACATTAACTTTTATTTTCTGTGTTTATACTTTATTAATATTAATTTTATATGTATTTTGATTAAAAATAGATTTTTCCAAAGATTATTTGGGTTGTTTCAATTTATTTAGCCTAGTTTCACATATATTGATATTTTCTTTATATAAATTATATAATTTAAAATTTATTTATTTATTTTTCTTATTTACATTATTTCTGAGATTATTTATCTATTTTATCAGGTTTTTTATGTATTTACAAAATAGAAAAGAGAAATTTGAAAGGCCTTAAACTTTTTATCTTCCTATGGGCCTTTATAGTCCACCCTTTTACTTTTAACCTAACCTTTCACCAATTAACCCTAACTATTCCTCATTTTTTTTTCTCCAGCCGACTTCCTCCTGTTATTCACGAGTTTTCAAATCTCCAAAACCCTAAAAATCATGGCCTCCGTCTTGAAGAAAAAAATTTAGGTAAATTCCTCTTTTCTTTCTACTTTTTCTCCTATTTCTATGCAAATTTGCCTTGCTTTCTCCCCTGATTGGAGCGGCTTTCCCCCTTGCTCCACGGCCACCACCCCCTTCCATCTCTTCCCAATCATCACCACCATCTAAGCCTACATCCATGACCATGGCCGAACACGCCTTGATGGTCAAACTCTTCCAAATGCAACCAAAAGCCTAGATCTATGCTTGTTTGGCCTTTTCTTGCTCATCCACTTCAACCACCACCCTAACCACCACCATAGCAGCAACCACCACCTCTGACCTGATCATCACACACCCCTCCAACCTCTGTCCAGATCTGAAACATCAAGAGCCGAGCCAAACAATGCATGTAGACGAGCCTTGTGGTGCACCAAAACTACACTATGTTGTCTAGTCTCTTGATATTCTTATGTTGTAACTTCCTCCACATGTTCTAGCCTTTATGCCATGCATTCCTATGATCAAACCTGAGCCAAATTCATGTCAAACCTGACCTAAATAAACCCCTAGGTCATGAAAAAGAATAGAGAAAGCAAGTCAAAAGTCATTGCATTCATATCTCTTTTTTATTCCTTTTTATTTCAAAGTTATTTCATATCTAGTTTTATTGAATTTGTGTTTGTTTGGATATTTTGTTTTGGGTTGTAACACAAGTTATAAGCTTGGTTCTCTTCCCACTTGAGCCTATTGTTGTGTCATCGTGCCTTCTGGAATCAGTTGTTTCATTGGTATTGAAATCTCCAGCCATAAAAGGTGAGTAAAACTCACACGACGTTTATACTTATGCAGTTGTGAAACAACAACAATTGAATGTGTAGAATTTTATGTGATGTTATAACTGACTGTGATTATTTATATATGATGCTAAACCTGTTAAATTTCATGTCATATCATCTGTTATTATATATATGTTGTTACTGTTCATTCATATCTGTTTATCACCATTGCAAGTTCCCTGTAGACTAGAATCACTATGGGTTGAAATGATACATACCCGAACGGACTTTAGAATAGGGAAAAATCGTTATGGGCTGAAATGATAGGCCTGAATGATTTTCAAATTTATTTCTTTTACTTGGGACTGAGGGTTTGAAATGATAAAACCCGGATTTTTCTTTGTAAATTACGGGTTGAAATGATATATTACCCGTATCACTTTACCTAGCGTAGAAAATTATATACAGGCCCGTAGTTAAAATATGTTTTTCTAAAATGTTTAAAATATTTTAGAAATGTAATTATTATAATATTTTGATTTAAAATTTATAAAAAAATAAATTTTGTAAAGTATTATTGATTTTCTGAACAATTATAAGTGAAATGAATTAATGAAAAGTTAGAAAATTTTGAACGTAAGTTATTTTGGAAAAATTTGATTTAATTATAATTAGAAATTAAATTGAATATGAAATTATGATAAATTTATGATAATTTGAATTTAAATGAATTAAAAGTGATTTTATATCATATTAATGATTTTTAACAAATTTGAAATGTGAAATGAAAGAATATTTTAAGTTGAAATTTTGAAATATAACTAAAATTGGAAATTTATGAAATTGGCTTAAAAGTGAACTTTTAGTTAAGTAAATAAAAATAAAATTAAGTTATATTTGAGAATTTTAACTTAAGTGTTAAGTTGAAATTTAATGTAATGGATTTAAAATTGAACATTGCAATTTAATAAGTGAATTATTATTAAATCTTGATTTTTGAATGGAAATTTAACTTTATAAGATCATGAACTTGAGGAAAAATTAAATGATGTTATAAATGTGAAAATGTATGATTTTATAAGTTAAAAATGTTTTAAATAAAAATATAATTGGTTGAGAAAATATATTGAATATTTGAAGTTAATTGACTGTATTTTTGAAATGCTATTAATTACAATGTAAATGATATTACAGCATTTGAAAATGCTGTAGTTGATGATAATGAACTAAAAAGCTAAATTGAATTAAAAGCTATTATAGCAATTTTTGTAAGTGTTATAAATTGTTGAATTTAACTAAGTTTATTCGAAATTTAAGTAAACCCTATTACAACATTTTAAAATGTTGTCTTTTCTTAAATTGAACTGTTTTGAATGTATTTTTCCGTAGCGTTTTCTAAATGCCACAAAAAGTGAATTTTCACTGCTTTGATAAACTTAAGTGAATAAATGAACTTTGGAAGTCGAAAATTTTGGAAATTTAATAACTTAATTATTAAACATAATAACTTTATTTTAATGATTAAAAATGATTTTTGGAATATATACTGTTTTGAAATATGGATTGAAATGATATTTTAAATTGAATAAAATGAATAATGATTTGAAATGAATGTGATTTCAAAAAGATATGATATTTTGATATATTAAATGATTGAAATGTGGTTTTGAAAACATATGATATTTTGATATATTAAAATGGTTTCAAAATGGAGTTTTGAAAGATATGATATTTTGATATTAAAATGATTTGAAAAGAAGATCCGAAAGATATGATATTTTGGAATGATTTAATCTTTATTTTGATAAAGATTTGCGTTGAAATAATATTTTATTTTGAAGTATAAATATTGTTTTGAAAGGTTATAACTACGGGTTATAATAACGATTGGTTGTTAAAGAGACCGAGATCGGATATTGTCTTATAGCCGGCCAATACCGAAAACCACTTTAACAACTGTGTACGCGGTGGAGATTCCAGAATGAAGTAGGATGGTGGCGACGTTCTCGAGGTATATATTATGTGGACCCAACTCCCGTGAGTTGGCATATATGACTAAAACAGGAGCTATACCGGGCTACACAAAGGGTCGCACCCTTTCATCGAGCATGCTCCATCGGAAACCATTCTATTACTGTTGTGATTCGATTCGGTGGCGCCACTTTTGATTCGGGGGTATTGTTCGAGGTGGGCGGAAGCTGCTGGCTTGCCGTCACCACTGGTCCGGGAGTGCAAACGTTGTATCCACCCTGGCATTGCCTCGCGTGCCGTGTCATATCCTTATATCGAGCCCACTACGATTTTGGTTTTAAAGATCCGACTGCGTTAAGGTTCACCATCCCCTTAACGCTATTTTCTATATGATTATACTTTACTGATTAGACACTACTGTATATAGCGCAATATACTACATAGTAAATAGTTTAACGGATCCTTAGAGGATGGGCGGTCCCAAGCATCTTCTAAGTTACTTGTACCTTTACTACAGTTCACTTGAGTTGGTTTACATTGTATAAGTATGTATGTCCTGACTCGAGTGTTTGTATTTTTATTTACGCTCAGGTCAGCCTGAGTTATTCAAAGATTTGGATTTCCACTTTTTGGAGATTGGAATCGCTGGAGATTATCTACTTGTCAAGTTTATCTTTTGAAATCTATTGTTCCTTTCAGATCTTGTATTAGTTGACATCTATGAAGTGAGACTTCTTTTGTACTTTATTTCCTCTGTTGTATTTTATGTAACTCTGATATTTTTATATAGTAGCTTCATGAACTACTATCTCTTTTTTCTGCCGCTGCATTATTATTACTCTGTGTCTGTGATCTGTAATTTTTATTTATTGTATATTCTGAGATTTGCCAAATTTTTAATTACAACGCGGTATTTTGGGCAATTCAATTCCGGCATGAGTGTCTACCTATACACTTATAATGGATGCGAATGGTTGAAAATATCGGGTCGTTACATGATGACTCCAGCCTTGGCCCGGATGAATAGGGGCAGCATTCTTTAAAATGTACCGGGTATCCCTGAAAGAACATATGCTAAAAGCTTTTCGGGATGCCTTTGATAATGGAGAGTTTATACAAGAAATCAACCACACTTTTGTTTCCCTGGTCCCTAAAGTAAAAAACCTTACAGAATTAAGGAATACAGACCAATAGCATGCTGCAATGTCACTTATAAAATTCTCAGCAAAATCATATGCATGAGGTTAAATAAAGTTCTACCATACCTGATCTCTTAGTGTCAAAGTGCCTTCATAAAAGGGAGATTCATTTCAGAAAACTCACTTATGGCCCATGAATTAATCAGAGAATTCAACAAAGATGGGGCTTATAAATTGTGTTTAAAGGTTGACTTACACAAAGCTTATGATAAGGTGAATCGAATATTTATAATTCACATGCTGAGGTCAATGGGAATATCAGATAAACTCCTGAAGTTAAGTGATCATTGTTTATCTACCCCTACCTTTTATATCCTCATTAATAGAGTTCTTAAAGGCTATATTCAGTGCAACAAAAGGATTAGGCAAGGAGATCCTCTATCTCCCTATCTGTTTGCAGTTGCTATGGAGTGGTACACATTATAGATGAAATAACATGCTTTCATAATAAGATTAATCCAGTATACAAAATTGAGCCTGAAGTAACACATTTATTATATGTAGATGATCTTATCATTGTTACTAAAGCTACATTAACTTTTGTGGATATTCCATCTTTTAGAAACAATAGTTGGATTGAAACTCAACGCAGGGAAAAACAAATGCTACTTTAATAAATATTGTAGAGATAAACAAAATTTATTAAGGAGTATTGGAGTTTCAGAAGGAACTCTCCCAGTCAAATATCTTGGAGTTCCATTATCTAACAACGTCATCACTGATAATGAACGTGGAAAACTTATTAATAATATCAGAGAAAAACTACAAGGCTAGAGGTCAAAATTTCTGTCATTTACAAGTAGAATTGAACTTGTGCATATAGTAATCACATTAAAGGTCAGGTTTTGATTGCAACATTCCAAAATCCAGATTGTTCAATTGCAAAAATAAATACTATGTGTACCAATTTTATATGGAGGGGAAAACTGCATAAAGTTAGCTACGAAGAACTTTGCAAACCCAAAAAGGAAGGAGGAGTAGGGTTAAAAAAATTATTTGAGCTGAAAAAAGTCTATGGTTTAAAGATGGCCTGGAAAATCTTGGTATCAGACATTCTATGGCGTAGACGGATGCGCGAAAGATACCTAAAGGATAATTTCTGGACAATTAAAATTGACAATAATGCATCGGTTTCTTGGAAACATATTTTGAAAATCAAAAATGATTTGAAACCTCTACTTGAAAGACAAATTTTCAATAGCACAAAAACTGACTTATGGAGAGACCCCTGGCTTAATAGCAAAAGTCTGATAGATGGGGGGATGGGAAGGATACTCGGCCTATGAAAATCCTACATGCAGTGTCTCTAAAATAATTGAATATGCAAACTGGAAATGTGAAAATCAACTAATAACAAGGAATTTCAAAGATGAAATACATAGTATTCCTATATACAGTGAACGAAAAGAGTACACCTGAACTATGAAAACTCTCCCAAGGGTCGGTTTAAAATGTGCTACGCCTAGGATGATATCAGAAAAGAACTACCCTATAGTAGCTTGGCACAAAATTGTCTGGAGTAGATCTAACAACCTGAAGATGGCTCACACTCTATACAAAGCTTTGCTAGGCAAACTTCCTACAAAGGATAGACTTCACAATTGGGGAATGATGGAAGAATACATGCAATCTATGTAATTTTGAAATTAAAAGCCATAACCATCTTCTTTTTCAAATGCTCTTATAGTAAAAGAATATGGAGACTCCAAAAGCTTAAATGTGTGCAAACGGATGAAGTGAAAACAATGAAGGAAGAAGTAGATTACCTGAACCAGTGGGGTAACATGAACTTGGTGCAAGAGCTGCTCAAAATTTGCCTCACAACTTCCATTTGGCATCTTTGGCATGAGAGAAACAACTGGGCGTTCAACAATAAAAAGGGAGATTTTGTCACTGACTAGCCAATTAATAGTGATGCAAGTATAGTTATAGACCGAATTGCAAAGAAGAAACTCACCAACTTAACAGAACAAGAAAATCGAGGATTGGCGAGGATGAGTTGGAAGGTTGAGCACGCAGCAAGTCGATCAATGACCTGGGAGCCTCCGTGATTCTTCTACCCTAAAAGAGGAATGTTCAATTAAAATAAAGTTGTTGTATAAAGTATGTATTTGTATCTTATGCGGTTAGACCTACGAATGCTTGCATTTGGGCTTTCGCCCATTTGAGGTTTGCAATAAAATAACCAAGTTTCAAAAAAAATGAAATTGGCTTATAAAGAGGGAACTTTATAAAAGGAACAAGATTTGATTTTGATAAATAACCTTTCTTAATTATGGGGTATGGAAACATTCTTTTAATACTTAACACCGAAGGATAGTGGTTTGGTTTTAGTAAGAAATATTTTAAATGATATTTGTTTGTGCCCATTTAAATATGAATTTGGAAAGAGGAAATCTTCCTTTAGTTTTGATAGTATAAGTATATTTGTACCGTTGAGATCAGTATACGGATATATATTCAAATTATTAAAAGTATAATGCTTTAAGATTATATTTATACCGGCGAAAAAAGTATATGAGTATTTTTGTAAAAATATTTAGAGTAATTTAATTACTAAAGATTAATTAAATGAGGCTTGGTGGATTTATATGGAACCAAGCTATGTTTGATTGTTTTTTTATTTGATAGTTAAATAACCGACTATCAAATCTTAGCTAATTTTTAACTCTGGAAATATATAGGGAAACATGAGAATTATATGGTACAGTCATCTTGAAGATGAAGACATCTTGAAGATGAAGACATTTTGAAGATGAAGACATCTTGAAGATGACGGAATTGAAGATGGAGCTCTTTGAATTGAAAGGGCTAGTTGCTACTAAGATTCCAAAATAGATGTAGTAGAAGTAGTGCCTTCGGTTTGTTCATATCTCGAACAACTAGTATGGATGAACGTTGCATTACATTGTTGTTTGGAGGGCAATGTTAGCATTCTAAGTGGAATTTGCTAAAAAGGTAAAACATAGCCTCTAGACTCAACAACCGGGAGTGGCTAAAGTAGGGGATATGCTTCAGGGCTATGTGGTTTGCTACCATTAGCGTATGTCATCATCCTTATATGTGTGTGTGTGTGTGTGTGTGTGTGTGTGTGTGTGTGTGTGGATTTGGTTGTGCATGAGAGCTCTCGAGAAAGGGTTGCAAAGCAATGGAGGTAGCGACATACTCAGTACTATCCAGTAAAGGGCAGGTCAGTCCTGATTCGCAGAGGGTCTAGGCGAGGCCCTCGATACATTTTCAAGAGGTGTAATATGGCAGACGGTATCCCAGTAGCCTTGTCACTACATGAAATCTATTTTCCAATAAGCACCGTACAGATTTAGTTGTGCCCAACTATGCTGAAATGTGAGGTGCAAGCATTTTAGCTATTTTCTATATTTATTTTTTTACCCCTAGACATTATTATAATATCACTGCATTTTATAACAAAATTGTTTTGGTTATCGTAAGGTAAAAAAAACTCATCCGTGTTTATATGTGGCGTGGCCTTATGATATATCGTTATTTTTGAAAGTGTTAGCATTAAGTAATCCTTTTGCTTGTGTTTCTTATGCTAGTTTTACTAGACTGATCCGGACGTTATTTTTCTTATAATGCTCGGATCAGCCCGAGCAAATTTTCCAGGTTTAGGTAGACACTTTGGAGCTTCAGGAGACGAGCAGGGTCCTCCATGACGTATTCCTATATTTTATCTTTCGTTGTTTATTCTTGTCTATATTTATCATCAATTGTGAGGACATGGTGCTATAACTGTTCAGACTAATGATAGGTTAGTTGTACCTAGATTGATGCATGTATACAATAAGTTTTTCTTTGTCAAGACCATTGGCATATTACATGTTACTCATTACAGTTGCAATATTTTGTTCTGTCTTTTCTTTCTTTCACTCTACTAACCTATCTTTTCAGCACTTGATGTACGGCACATGGGTACCGTGATGTATTAGTGTCGACCTCTAAGGGCCAAAAAGGGAGGTTGTTATATTTTTTAAGCTATAAAATTTGAAATTGAAAGAATTTTGGTAGATATGTTTTTACATGCCTCAATCCATCAAATTTTGGTTAATTTGAATATTCTGAACATACTAAAAATAAAACTTTAAATCGACTGTTAGAATATATGTTTTAACGGTTAATATTGAACATGTAATAGGTTTCAAAATAACTTCATGTTTGTAAACATGGTGCCCACTGTGTAGATTAAATACTTCCAAAATTTCATTTGATTTTGAATAGTGTAACACCGATACTGACAAATGGTTAACTGAATCCTTACCATATA
The DNA here is from genome assembly GCA_030765085.1 of Allium cepa. NCBI lineage: Eukaryota > Viridiplantae > Streptophyta > Magnoliopsida > Asparagales > Amaryllidaceae > Allium > Allium cepa. The sequence continues at coordinate 659,791,493 of CM060938.1, read as the reverse complement.
TCTTTTTACTAATAATTGTAGTAATGTTACAAAATTTTGGTTGGATCATTAGTTTCTTTATATTTTCAATTGGAACGTTTGCTATATAAATGAGGCCATGAATTCGTATCTGGTTCAACAAAATATTCATGTATTTTCTCCTTATATTTTGCAAATTATGGTTCTTAAAAATGTACCAAAATTTGAATTTAATGATCAAGAAAATATGCTAGTGGAAATAGTTTAAGGTTTTCTTTTAAACCCAGGACACCGGTCAAATGTTTTAGGCTAAAAGATAAAATAATATTATATATGTTTATAGTATATTTTGTAGATATAGTTTTTGTTTGTAAATATAATGCTAATTAAATTTAGCATTTGTATAAATAATGCAACATTAATATAACATTTTGTTAATGTTTTTTCCTTTAGAATAAACTTTTGAGGTGCCATCCTTGATTCAATTTTTTTACCCCAACTTTGTCCTTTAAACTAATTCACTTTTTAATAATTTAGATTTTTTTGAGTACTTTTGTACAAGTGCATCTCACATGCTATAATATTTATGTGTATATGTGTGTATGCATGTATATATGCATATACGTGTGTGTGTGTGTGTGAATGTGCACGCATATGTGCGTGAGTTATGTATTCAAAGTATCAAGTTTTGTTTCTAACTATGAGGAAGTATGCATCGGACTTGCACTATATACTTCGGATCATACATGCAATTCCAGATTTATCCGGGCTCAATCTTATGAAAACACACACTCCAATTGGGTGTACCCCCTATATTTTTCTTGTTTCTTACCATATTCCTAATTACGAGCCATAATCAAAGGATAAAACTATTTGTTTGCAATGCTTGAGTTAATTATTTCCTACTTTGCTTGAAAAGCATAAAGAGTTTGTAGATTATTTGTATGTTATAGGATATGTAAGTTGGCATCATAATACAAATATAACTAACATGCGGTGATTATTCTACAATAGTTTTATGATGCAACTTATAGTTGTATCTTGAGATTGGTTTTCTTTCTTTTTTTGTCTCTGGTTTTAGAGTTGAATATTTGATGTAACTAAGGTTTGTGGTATCAACCGAAACCCCGAGATTCCGGCTATCCAATTTTGGTTTTAATAGGAACCAAAACAAAACTAAACTGAACTTTGGTTCAATAAATAGCTACTGAATTTCAAATTTTAAAGAAGAAAATAAAAAAGACCTGATTTGAGTTTCAAATGTGTAAATATTTAAACTTTAAAATTTTTAACCTAGGAAACATATAAAATCGAAAAATATGTAAAAGTGTAACTTAAAAAAATTGAAAGATAAATATTATTTAATATTATAAATATTTATGATTGATTAGTACTATAGATTTATATCTTATGTTTTAATTAGATAAAAATTATATATTTATTAAATAATTAAATAAATAAACGTATAATTATTATCATGTTTGTCATAATAGTTTGTCCTCAATTCGCTCTTGTGTTTCCTAAATGACTCGGCCATTTTTTAAAAACCAAGTCTTTTGAATCCGACTCCATATCATAAGATGTCTGTAAAATTAAAAGTTGTTTACATAAGAAAAGAAATTATGTGGCAATATATATATACACACATATATTTATTTATAAAGAAAATTGAAAGTGGTACAAATCAGTTTTAGCTTACCAGAAATTCATTCCAAACATCAATCTTGTGATTTTTAGGTACTTTATCCCAACTTTCATAGGAGATCGACACATGAATTTGTACCAATTTACCAACTCGACTACTTACTTTTCCAGCATTTTTTGAAATAGGAGCACCTGATGCATTTATCTCAACGTTTTCGGGTTGTGTAGAGGATGACTGTGTAATTGAATAGGTTGACGCTTTGCAGGTTCTGACATTGCTACTATCTTCTTAGTTGCAATCCAAACGACCAAGACCACCTGCAACAAACAATAAAAATAGAATAAAAATATGCATCATATTATTTATATAATAATGCTTTCAATCATAAAGATGGCCCAAAAATATTAGAGAAAAACTGGATATATGCACTTTTGAAAATTGGCATTTACTTGAAAATTTGATTATATACACTTTTGAAATCATTATACACCTCATTTGGAACTGATTACATATCACACAAAGGCCCATGCATGCATTTTAAATTTTTATTATGAAGATGCACATTTCAAACCATGTCTTGTGGTTTGAAATTAATGACTTTTTGAAGCTATTAGCCTTTATACTACTATTTTCCAAAACTAAATTACAGAATCATACGCATACTTAAGTTCTAATACCATAAATTTCTAAATATATGAAGCTGCAAACATAAAAAGCTCTGTATACATACTTAAGATCAATATATACCTTTAGAAGCTTATATATACAAGACTGCACACGTATTTAAAGCCGCACATTTGAAATTACATTCGATAATGCTTGGAACTTGATATAAGTACACATATTCAAGACTGGTAGACTTGAAATCTTTGTATATGAAATTGACATATATCCAAGACTGCACACATATTCAAGACTTATTCGAAGTTCACATTTTCATGAATCTGAGGCATATAAACTTAAGTCCATGCCTATACTTGTCTAAAATCATATTGTACACAACCTCATAATCATTGAAACCGATATGTTCAAGGTTTTTTTCCTTTGAAATTGACATTCATCCAAAAGTTTATGCATTATTGAAACTGTGCAATGCTCAAGGGCAATTCGTGCAGCGTTTGAAAGGGAATTCATAGGATATTTAACATTTTTAAATCTTAAGGATGTACCAAAACTTTTATTTTATGCATTCATTTGAAATCCATGCTTACTGAAAGCATTTGAGATTGACATCTATAAATTATATTTATATAAAATCCAAAGAAATAGTTTGGCTAAAGTCAATGTTAAATGTCAAAATGCACCAAACATCCTTGCCAAACAAAAAATATGTAAATTAGGTCCCTAGAATTAAGTTACTAAATAATTGCATATATTTATGCAATTTTTGGATATAATTGCATAAATGTCTGCAATTAATAATTGCATAAATGTGTTCAATTATTCAATAACTTGATTATGGAGACCTAATTTAAAATCTTTTTTTGAAGAGGAGTTTTCGTTTATTAAGTTTGATTTTAGAGACCTGAGCCTAATATTCACTTTGTTTGAACCTGCATTAACTAGGGCAACAAAGTAGGCTATAGCAAATTCGAGGTCTATAAGCAAACCGTATGGTTATTTTTGTTCACAATTTCAAAATTAATTCTGGATCTCTAGTGCGATAACTAACTAGCATTGTGTTTTTTATGCATCGCTCATGAAATTGTTATAAACATTGTTATTTTAAATCCTGCGCAGCCTGCTGTAAAAGAAGGAAAAGGAGAACTGAGAAGAGCTAACAAAGAGCAGTACAAAATTGAAACACAAAAAGCTTAGAAAGCTGCTGCAGTTTCTAGACCATCTTCTATTCATCTTGCCTAGGTTCTAGGAGATTATATTTTTGGCGGAAACCATTAATATTATCAGTGAATACCATTCTAAGTAACTTTCCTTATATATACCATGAATGAATTATTCATATTTGATGTTGAGTATATTATGTTTATTCGCATGAACAGGTAGTACACAATATTTTGGTACAGTAAGTAAAGTGTGGTTTAGCGGGCTTAGCGAGGTGGACATGTTAGGAAGTTAAAATTGTATTAGTGAGTTGGTGTATATTAATGAATTTCTACCCAAGTTAAATATTCAATATGGGATGCATGTCGTAATATTTAGTAAGACTTCAACTTAATGCCATATTGGAACCAAGTCAAATTTCGATTGCTAGATTAGTATCATTTTTCCTTGCTTTGTATGCAATAATAAATATCATATTGTCTTACATCTTCCATGGACCTGTCAAAATATGATCAAACACATTAATCAGATCTATTTACCCTGCTTATCAATGGGTTGGGTCAATCCATTTATGAATTTTAATAAATAGATTATGGGTTGGGTTGATCCATTTTTAAAAGGGTTATAAATGGGTAACCCATTTATCCATTTATTGAAAACTTAAAATTTCAAAATCTAAATTTTGAACACACATTGTAGTTTTCCACGGAGACTGACAAGTTGTATGTAGAAAATAACAGGCTACCGCATCTTTATATTTGAACTCCGCCTAGTGCAGAAGCCGCTATTTTTTTGGTTCAGACTACGATAACTTCTTTATACTAACTTGGAATCAAACGAGACTTTGACCGATGAACTCCTACCTAAATTACGAACAATATGCAACATTCGAATGCTTCATCTTGTGAACACACACTGTAGTTCTCCATGGGGACTGACAGTTGTACTTATAAAATAACATGCTGCCACATTCTCATATTTGAACTCTTCCTAGTGTAGAAACCGCTATTAATTTTTTTCAGACTGCAATAACTTCTTCATATTAACTTAGAATCAGAAGAGATTTCGACTGATTAACTCCCATCTAAATTACGGACAATATGGAACGCACGAATATTTCATCTTGTGAACGCACACTATAGTTCTCCATGGAGACTGACAGTTATACTTTGAAAATAACAGGCTACTTCATTCCTATATTTGAACTCCGCCTAGTGTAGAAGGCACTATGTTTTTTGTTCAGACTATAATAACTTCTTTGTAATAACTCGGAATTATTTTATATTTATTTGTTTTTTATTAGTCAAATCAAATTTAAATCTTTAAATGAGTAACCCGATTATTAAATGGGTTGGGTCATAAATGGGTCAAAAAGAATGAGTCATAAACGAGTTGGGTCAAACTCTCCCCAATCCATTTCGACCCAATCCAACCCGTTTGACAGGCCTAATCTTACATTTAATTTATTCTATTTGCTAATGTTATAAAATTAAAGATAGCTTTGAATTAGAGTGAGAATTGTATAGCTTTCCTTGTCAGCTTCCTCTTACTATGTTTGAATTGATATTTCAATGCTGTTTTGCATAATAGTATTTTATAGCATGCGCTATTCTTGTTTTAGTCTAAACAAACTTTTCTCAAGGACAAATCTTACTAGTGACTCATATTTTACTTTAGGTGGCTAATTTTGAAAAACAAAGATGAGATAGAAAGTTTGAAAACCACATCTACGTTGTTACCAGTAAAACGTGAAGATATGTATTTAGAAGAACAGTTCAGAAGTTGTACCAAATTCGTTTTACACACACACTCCAATGAAATGAAAAGACAAAAGGTGTAGTTTCTATATATTAAAGTTGGTATTAAGTGTGTGTTAGATGAAGTTTGGTGCAAGATTAGGTTTCTTGATCATTGAGAAGGTTTGGACAATTTTTCGATCAAGGCATCGAAAAAAACAAAATATAGAAGTAGGCCTCGGGAAAAACTAATTGCCAAAATAGGCCTCGTTTAGTTTTAACTTGCGCATTTATGGAATGTGCAAGTTATAAAAAAATTTTAGGTAGAGCTTGCGCAATCCATAAGCGTGCAAGCTTCAGTTTTAAGCTTGCGCATTTTTGGAATACGCAGCTCTCCATTTTCCCAATAAATGGATGGGTCCCTATTTATTTCTTCCCAAAACCCATCCATTTCCAACTTCAAACCCATTCCAAATCCAAATATATTTAGTCAAAAACATTGTTCCTCATCTATTCCTTCAAACAACTACTCGATTGCGCATAAAATGGAAAAAAGCTCTTCATCTGCGTTGATTATAGGTAATTATATTTTGATTGTAATTTGAATACTACTGCAGAAATGATTGTTATTGTTAGCAGAAGAGGTAGCGTTGATGATGTTGACGTGAATGTAGTCATATTGTTGGTTTCATTGTTATAAATGCAAAAGGATTTGAAGTATTCATATAGCCAAAACCCTAACTTTGTACAAAATTTTTGCAGTGATAAACGGTTATTGTTGTTTGTAGAATTGTCTCTAGGCCTAAAGATAGATGTGTTCTCTATCTTCAAGAACACCATAGGAGCCAAAATGACACGCTAATGGAGGTAAATGTTCGATATTAGTAAACCGAGGGAATGCAAATATGAAGCACTAATTTTATTTTATTTATACATTTCAGGGTATTGAAACTATGAAGATATGTGATCATTCAAGCAAGCTCAAGGAGTTCGATTATAAAGATCCAAAATTGAAGCTGAATCTACGAATCTCCAGATTTTGGCAAGCTATGCAAATCGACTACATTCGGCTCGATCATCACCTTATTACCGCTTTATACGATATATGGAGGCCGAAAACAAATAAGTTTCATATGAGAGTCGAGGAGATGACAGTGACTCTAGCGGATGTGTATTTTATGTTCGGTCTGAAGGCAGACGGTCGCCCGGTATGTTTGTAAAATTTAGATATCAATTACATTAAATTAGCTCATGACTTTCTTGGTATTTTTCCACCTAGAGAGCCGGTTTAGTCTAAAAGTGAATTATCAATGACTTGGTTTAAAAGTGAATTTTTCAAACCACTACCCGAAGGGGCGATCGATTTAGATATACTTCGCCGCACTCGTGCCGTGATATTGTATTTTTTGAGTTGTCGATTATTTTCCAATCATTCGAAAAGGAGATTAATTTTGAAATTTTTACCTTTTTGGATGATTTGGCTAACTGTGGTTATCATTCTTGGGGAAGTGCTGTTCTATGCTATTTATATAGTGAGTTGTCATAGGTTGCCTTGCAACATCGAAAAGTTTTAGGGGGTTCTGCAACGTTGTTGCAACTGTGGTCATGGTCGCATATTGCTATTGGACGATCGTCTATTAGAATTCCTACCGACTTAGATCCGTATCTTCCATTTGGGGCTAGATGGAGTTGTGCTAGGAGTTGGCGTGAGACGCCAAGAAATGTACAGTTTTACCGTAATGGGTTGGATTTGTTGGCGGATGATGCGGTTACATGGGAACCATATTCATTAGTGTATAAGTTTGGACATCCGAAAATTGAGAACACGTTTGCCTGCTGGATTGCTAAGAGCCGACTAATTCTATTTTTAGGCTTTGAGTTGTATGCACCCGATCGGGTTATGAGACGGCTTTCCTTTGATTATCAGCACATTCTCAATCCTGTCATCCCCTTGACACAGAACCCACTAGTTGGATGGCATTTTTGGAGGAAAGTATTGTTATTTGGCAATCAAGAATTGATCGTGTCGAACGAGCATGCGAGCCTCCGACACCTTTGAACGAGTACGAGTATTGGTATTGGCGAATTACTCGTTGTTATACTCTTAAAAAATGGCAAGGAAGTTGGTTGCGTACACTCCCCGTGCTCCTCTAGAACGTGATGTGGTAAGTATTATAATTTCAAAAAATTTATAGTTCAAATTTTTATGTCATATTGATGCACTGTTATGACTTATGGTTTAGGTAAGCAGAATATACAGCGCTTTGGATGTGATGGGCGAAATAGAAGAAAGTCATATGGAGCCGGACAAGGTCAAAAGCAAGTGCATTGACCTACGATGAATACTTGACACAATTTTGGGTCGGAACAATCTAAGAAGGCCGGGCAAGCCGCTGTGCATTGTAGAAGAGCCACCACGTTGTACAAAGGAGACATATACCACAGTAGTGGGTGCACAAGCCTAATGGGAGGAGGCACATGCGGAGGGGGAGACTTCACAACATCCCGGTGGCGAAGCTACAGCTGGATGGCCTGCTTGGCCCAAGGTAAAGCAACAATACACCGGCGGAGAAACTCATGCTGACTGGCCTATTTGGCATGAAGGAGAACAACAATTCGAATATTTTGGACAGTCAACATACGAGCATGCGCAAGAGCCGCCGCAATGGGAAATTCAACAAGAAGAACTCATTTTGGGCCAAGTCAACAACAAGAAATTCCACTTCCGACACCCGCTCCTACATTCGAAGAAGATCAAGGATCGGCTTCCATCATGTACAAACGAAAGAAGAAGAAGAAGAAGAGAGACGCCATCACTTGAGCCTAGACGAATTCGTGGTTGAAGGTGTTGGTCTTATTGTTGTTTTTTCTTGTTGGTTAAGGGGTTGTTGACTTGTATGTTTCTATGTTATTGTATGACTTGTTCAATCTTTTTAGGATGATTTTCAATTATCAGTTGGATCGTTTATTTATTTTGTTTTGTGATGGTATTGTTAATGGAATAGTGTGTGCATGCTTTGAGAATTTGAGACTTTGCAATTTTTGGTGTTGCAGTGTGGTAGAGCAGCTCTCTGTTTGGAACTGACTAAAAAACAGCTTGCACATTTGTGGAATGTGCAAGCTATATTGTCAATATAGCTTGCGCATTGGGCAAGCTGTTTTTGGGTTTTCTGCAACAATCCGCAAATGCTACAGTTGGTCTTTTATGGCATTTGCGGAATGATACAAATAACCTAGTTCTATGCTTGCGCATATATAGAATGCGTAGACTTTATTTTACATACAACTTGTGCATTTATGGATTGCGCAAGCTATATTGATAACATAGCTTGCGCAATCCATACATGTGCAAGCGTGTTTTTGGCCCTGTCCGAGACAGAGAACTCTTTCAACACTGTAAATCACACAATTTTACACAAAAAATCTTGACAACATTCTACATAACACGCAAACACCATTCGAATGACAACACCATCACATAACAAAGTCAACAAGTCATACAGTAACATAGACGTTCTACTTCTATAACAATTCAACGTGGACATGTTTTCTTCTTGTGGCCAATAGAATCACATTTTCTACATCTATTATGACCGGATGAAGATGGCGGATCCATGAAACCTTTTATTCGAGTAGACCGAGGACGATCTGAATTTCTATGCACGGACGGTGATTGTATAATTGGACCATCGTAGACGTTGCAATGTCGACTATCTGGTATAGGGTGGAATAAAGGAGCATAAGCTGTGGAATACATAGCATTCGTGTACCACGTAGAGATTACGCTCTATTAGCACCACCCGAACCACGTGAACAAGCCGCTAATACATGGGAGCATGGAAAATGATCTACCGTCGGCATGTTGCACAAACATTTGGCAACATTATCTTCGATATTCACCGAATAGTCAAACATATGCACATCTTTCACCTGCCATTCAACGAAGCTATATCTCTCTATAGACATGAGTCTCGATTCTTCCATTCTTCTCCGCGCTAATGCTTCCCACCTAGGTGCAAGCTGCGACGTCCACTCTTCCCCTTGAGTTCGTCGTTCGACGAAGTGATGGTTCAGTCGATGAAACGTTCGTGCAACCAATGATCTAACAGGTAAATTCCTAGTTCCTTTGAGCACACCGTTAAAGCTTTCAGAAACGTTGGTCGTCATCATATTGAATCTTACTCCGCCGTCATGACAAAGAGGCCAGCTTGATTCCTGGTCTTTCAAACTTCTTTCAATCCACGCATCGACATCTCGATTTACATCCTTCAACTGTTTTCGAAGATCATTATATTTTACGACCTCCGATGTCGTAGCACATGCATGTAATAAATTTTGTAGCTCATCCGTACCAAACCCTGATTTCCTTAAATTTTCTTTAATATGACAGATACAAAAGCAATGATGATGTTCAATTGGCCAAGCTTCTCTAAGCACACGTGCAATTCCTTTCGTATGATCTGAGATAAAAGTGATACGTTTAGTACGTACGGATGGAATATAATTCCATATGTAACGAATAAACCAACTCCACGTTTGCCATGACTCTGTTTTTGCAATAGCAACAGCTAAGGGAAATAACCCTCGATTTGCATCCACCCTAGTTGCTGCTAGTAATGTATGCAGATACTTTCCATATAAATTAGTGCCATCAATAGACAATATGGGTCGACAGTGGTCGAAGCCTTGAATAGGAGGTCCGAAAGCCAAAAAAGCGCCATTAAAAACACCACGACTATGAATAACATCATATACAGCTCCGGGGTTGGTATGTTGTAGGGCTCTAAGATATTTCGGCAATTCCGCGTACGACGATTTCCATTCACCATAAATCGCAACAGCTTTATGCAGTGTGTGCTAGGCTCGAAAATAACTCACTTTAATATGCAACATGTTGGACATTGTTATCCCGCTTTTTGGCAAAGCCGCGATACCAAAAGATCGATCGAAAACAAAGGACAGTTCGTCTTAGAGGTTGGTCATACTTCGTTTCACCATGGATATCGCTGAATTTTGTCCGAGTCTAGATTGAGCTACAATTCATAGGACACGACAAGAAAGATCATAGAAGTCCGCATCTCAAATTTCAAGTCAATCTGAGTTCATACGCTCGAGTTATGATTGATTCAATTTGAAGGGAAAAGCCTAGGTTTCGAATCCATCACCAAGCACTGGTTCGAACCCATCACCTTCGTATCGATCCACTTCGAATCCATCAAATTGCCTCGGATACGACTCCCTCAACTTCGAATCCATCGAGCTCATATCGATGGACCTCGTATCCATCAGAGAAACACAAGTACGTATCCATCAAGCATCGGTCGTTCGACTCCATCAATGAAGCCTTGTTCGAACCCATCAATGAAGCCTCGTTCGAACCCATCAATGAAGCCTCGTTCGAACCCATCAATGAAGCCTCGTTCGAACCCATCAATGAAGCTTCGTTCGAATCCACCAAATCAACTATCTATGATGACGTGTCATCCATCGTTTCGAATGCGCCGAGATACATGGAGTCGAAGCGGTCAACTCGGAGTGAAGACCGAATCGATTCGAGGTTTGCGCTCCACGTCATCACGAAGGCGCGTGCCACCATCGGTTCGAAACCATCGATTTGAAGGGATGGTTTCGAACCAAACAGCCACGCAATGAATCCCATCTCGTATCCATCATATCTCTCAATCTACTGATCCAAATGCCACGAAATTTTCACAGAAGCTTGCATACATGTTGAAGAATGTCCACATCAAATTTCACCTCGATTGGATGATTTTCTGATCGATTCGAATGGAGTTCGAATCGATACCAAAGTGGGCCCAAATTTCTTGAGACCGGGCGCGTGGGCTCCCTCACGTGCCAGAAGTGGTCTCCCGAGTTTTCAGCGAAATATCAGCATCCTACGCCTATAAATAGTGCCCCAGAGCCAACAGAAAAAGGACCTTCTGCTTCTTCTTCGATCTTTCGACTCTGAAGCGTCCCGACTCTACCGGATCGAAATCTCTGTCATCTTATATCATAACTTTGCTGTTGATTTCGAATTTCCAGTTGTAACTTGCTATTGATTGCTGTAACAAATTGTAATCATTGAAAGAGAATCAATAAAACTGCAAAAAAACTTCACAGTGGACGTAGGCAACACGCCGAACCACTATAAATCGCTTGTCTACGCATTTACTTTACTGTTGATTGGAGTTTTTGTTAGATAATCTTCTTTTTGAATCTATATTCTTCATTATTATCTCTTCAACGACTCCCAAAGAGTGTTGATGGATTCGAGGTAGATGGAGTCGAACTGATGGATGCGAAGTCCATCGATTCGAACTAGGGGGTATCCCATCGATTCGAACCGAGCACGGTTTGTTTCCCTCAAATTGAATCCATCGTAACTTGAGCATACGAAATCGGATTGACTTGAAATTTGAACCACTGGCTTCTATGATCTTTCTGGTCATGTCTTATCAATTGTAGCTCAATCTGGGCTCGGACAAAATTTATCGATATCCACGGTTATCCTGCAGTACATAGTTGATACTCAAGAATAATAATCATTTATTCTTAGCAATTTTTGGATATCTTAACTTTGCCAAAAGTTGGGATAACACTTTGCCCCCCAAAACATTCCTTTTGGTAAAAGGTATATTTTGAACGGTCTTAAATTGAATGTAGTAAATTCACGTTTCAGTCATAGCTACAGTATTATCAATCAAGTTTATGGCTGTTCGAAGCCGAATCAGCATTCATTCTTTCTGCAGAAGTTGAGAATGAAGTTCCGTAGTCTCTCCGGACTATTAATGGCTACTCTGAACCCTTACTAAGTCCATTCTAGACTTAGTGATTTAATAGAAAGATCCTATTGCACTCTGGTCCTGGTTTAGGACGTATAGCGATGTCATGGTCGTTCTAGACCGATCATAGCCTCTCCGGGATCTTGCTGGATCCCATCCTGTCACTCTCCGGTGAAGGGGAAACAGCGCTTAAGTGAGTTGATCATGTCGCTCTCCGGCGAAGCAACTCACTTCTTGCACTCTGGTTCAGTGTATCTGAACATTAAGCGTTGTCTTGGTCGTTCGAGACCGATCATAGCCTCTCCGGGCTCTTGCTGGATCCCATCCTGTCACTCTCCGGTGAAGGGGAAACGGCGCTTAAGTGAGTTGATCCTGTCACTCTCCGGCGAAGCAACTCACTTCTTGCACTCCGGACCCCGCCTCTCCGGGTAGGGTCATAAAGCGATCATTTTTATATTGGTATTTAATGTTCATCTTTTGACTCTTTGGTCAAAAGGTTTATTGCAAGAGATTCTAATTTATTTATTAAAATTCGAGTTCTAGATGTTCAATCTCAAACATCAGAAAAAGCTAAACATTGCCTCTCCGGGCATATCGGTTTATCTCCATCTCAGAGCATGCCTAGGGATCTCTCCGGTTCTCGTACATGTGTAAGTGGAGTGACCGTTTATTCTGAAAACAAATCTAAATAGAATTATTCGACCGAAGTCCAAATCCTGGACTTGGCCCTTGCCATCTTTAATCAGTGGATGACGAGTCGTGATCCCGATCCAAGATCGTTCCTGTTAGGTGGAGGCGGTAGTTGTTCAGGCCTTACCGCCGCTATCCGTTCTCTGACAAATTGTGGCAATCTACCACCCCTGGCATGTTCTTCCACCTCATCCTTTAGGTGGCGGCATTCATCTGTGGTGTACCCATCCAGCTCATGAAATAGGCAATATTTTCCAGTCCTGCGCTCCCGCTCAGTGGGATCCCTTATAGGTGGCTTTCGATAGGGGAGTTGCCCCCGAGTTTCAGTGTAGATTCTTTCTAGGCTTGTAGTCAGATCTGTGTACTGCCTAAATCTTGGTTCTTGGAATTTCTTCCGTTTATTAGGACCATCATGTTTGTCATCCTGTTTCCTTTTTCCCTTGTCCGCTCCGGACTGTTCTCTGGAGGTTCCTTCGCTCTGCGCAACATTTGTTTCCAGCCTCTCGGCTCGTGATTCTTCTAATCGGATGAACTTTTCAGCTTTATGAAAGAACTCTCCAAGATCTTGTGGTGGATCTTTAGTCAGAGAATCTTTAAATTTGGTGCCTTCCGCGACTCCTGCCACCGCCGCCATTAAAATCATCGATGGATCCGGGCGATCTACAGAAGTCACTGTTACATTGAATCTTAGTAGGAAATCTATTATGGACTCTCCGGCCCTTTGCTTGATTGAAGCTAAAGTCATCACGCTCTTGGGTCGCGTCACATGGACCCTAAACTGTCTCATGAAGCAGTCTACAAGCTCGCTCCATGTTCTGATTGATCCAGTCTCTAGTTGCCTGAACCAAAGCGCAGCCAAATCTGACAAATATAGAGGGAAGCATCGTGCCATCACTTCCTCGGATGCCCCAAGCACTTCCATGTGCCTAATATATCTGGTAATATGCATGGTCGGGTTTGACCTCCCGTCATAAGGTTCTAGCGTTGGTAGTTTGAATTTTGGAGGGTCCCTTGCGTTTCGGATGTTCGGAGTGAACGGACTCTGACTAACTTCTTCCAGCCCTCCGCTAGGCAGTCCTCCTCTCATGATTCGTCGCATTAGGCCAATCATTCTCTCGTCTCCGTCTAGGGGTTGGCCCCTTGTCAAGTTCCTATCCTGCCCCCCGAGCCTTGAAGGGAATTCTGGTACGTATTCTTCTGGTGGCTCGTTAGCATAAGCATTGGCTCCGGCTTGTTGAGCTCCGTCTGTTGGTCTTCCAGTATCGGACCCTGAGGGCCTGCCCCCAAGTCCTTGTCGGTCACCTTCAGTTCCTGCGTTCTGGTCTTGAACCTGTCCTTCGTTAGCTTCTGTAATCCTGATTCCTTGTCCCGCACTTGCAGTTGTTGTAGTTGGTCCAAGGTTTTGCATATTCACCGCCCTCATTTGTTCGAGGAAATTCTGCAGCATCTCCTGTTGGGTCTTCATCATGCTTTCACGTATTGAATTAGCCATAGCCTCCATCTCGTCTCTAGTGATGTAGACGAAAGCTTGTCCTACTCCTGCTCCTGAGGATGCTTCTTGGCTTCCTCCTTGTTGGCTCCGATCAACTCTTTGTCTTGTTTGTCGAGTCATTGTCTCTGAATTGGAATTCTTCAAACTCTTAAATCTGAATTCTGAATCTAATGTAGCGGGTGCTGGTTCTTCTCAGTGAAAGCACCAAAGTGTTTGCGCCAAAATTGGTCACAAACCCCAAGTATTGTGAAAGCACCAGTGTTGGAATATAAATCAGCAATATTCAAACACAAATCACAGATCTAAGCAAGCAATACGCAGCAAAACAGAAATTATGAACAAGAACACACGATTTATAGTGGTTCGGCTATCTCCGGCCTACGTCCACTTCAAAGGTTTTAACTTTTATTGATGTTCTTCGCTGGTTACAGTTGATTACAGCGGGTTACAGTGGGTTATAGCTCTGAAATTCGAATACAACGGTAGTCGTGGAGTGCAGAGTAGAGTCTGGTAGAGTCTCGGCGCTTCAGAATCCAAAATCAGCAAGAGAGAGATCCCTCCTTTTTCTGAATGACCTGGGGCTCTATTTATAGGCCTAGGAGGCTGATATTTCTCCTAAAAGTCTGGTAGACCGCTTCAGGCACGTGAGGGGGCCCACACGGCCGAAACCTGGAGATCCGGGCCCACATTGGGATCGATTCGACCCTTGGTTCGAATCGATCAAGAAATTGTCCAATCGCGATGAAACTTAGCGTGGACATTCTTCAACACGTAAGCAAGCTCCTGTAAAAATTTCATGGCATTTGGATAAAGGGATTGAGATATATGATCGATTCGAAGTGGAGATTTTCGTTTGGCTGTTTGGGTCGAATCGATCCCTTCGAACCCACTCCCTTCGAACCCATCAGCGCACGCGATTTTGTGATGAGGTGGAGCGCGTCCTTCGAGTCGATCCGGCCTTCTCTCCAGGTTGAAGGCTTCGTCTCCGTGGATCTCGCCGACTTTGCATCGTGGAGTGACGCGTCATCCAAGTTAGTTTACTCGGTGGATGCGAGCGAGTGAATGTTTCCTGGATTCGAACACGACCTGTTCGAACCGAGGTACCTCAATGGGTTCGAACTCGATCGATTCGAACAAGTTCGGTTCGAAGCAACCAACTCTCGATGGATTCAAACCTGGTGGGTTTGCATGGAGCGAGGTGTTTATGGATGCGAACTATATGGAGTCGAGTTGAGACATGTGGATGGATTCGAAGGTAGGCCATCATGATGGGTTCGAAGGATTTTATTGGGTTCGAAGGATTTCATCATGTTGGGTTCGAACAGGGCAGGCGTGGATGGATTCGAAGCATGGCTATCTGGGGGCTTGCTTGATGGATTCGAGGTAGATGGAGTCGAACCGATGGATGCGAAGTCCATCGATTCGAACTAGGGGGTATCCCATCGATTCGAACCGAGCACGGTTTGTTTCCCTCAAATTGAATCCATCGTAACTTGAGCATACGAACTCGGATTGACTTGAAATTTGAACCACTGGCTTCTATGATCTTTCTGGTCATGTTCTATCAATTGTAGCTCAATCTGGACTCGGACAAAATTCATCGATATCCATGGTTATCCTGTAGTACATAGTTGATACTCAAGAATAATAATCATTGATTCTTAGCAAATTTTGGATATCTTAACTTTGCCAAAAGTTGGGATGACAATATTCAAGTCCAAATATGCAAGAATGAAGCTCGTCGGAATTATGCTAAGAAAATGTCAAACCTTGGTATCCATCACAGAGGGTATCGAACCGATCACAGGAAGCTCGTTCGAACCCATCATAGTACCACTTCGAATCGTTACAGAGGGGCGCGCTTCGAATCGATGATCAAGTGCCGAGTTCGAATCGATCAATGAAGGATGACTTCAAATCGATCCTTGGTTAACTAGTTCGTACCGATCAGGAAAACCTCAATTTAACATCGATCACGTTCGAATCGATACCCTTCGTATCGGTCACAAAGAGGCAATTCATATCGATGTAAAGATAAGGACTTCGAACCGATGGCTGATGGATTCGAGGTCCATCGATTCGAATGGACCCATCAAGATAGTCAATCGGTGCGAACTGCGTCACCCCCATAGAGTCATCCCAGGGATCGATACGAAATCCAAGGAAAAATGATGCCGCCATCATCGATTCGAACACGAGTCCCCAGACAGTTTCGAAGCTCCCCCAAACCAGATCTGGTTTTACCAATCACCAGAGTGGCCAATCGATGAAGAAGTGGTAGGTTTGAAATACCTTTGTCGTTTGGATTCGAGGTTAATTACCTAATTTGGGTGTGGGATTCAAGGAATTAAGGATTTGAATCTTAATTGGTTCGAAGACGTGACACAGTTCCTCTCTGAAGCTTCGAATCGATGCAAGAGCACAGTAAACGCAAGACAAAAGTAAAAAGTGAAAAATGGCAAGGTCTCTGCTATTTATATGGAGCCTTGAAAGCAACCGAGACGTTTCGCATCCCAGTTAACTCGACCGGTCACAACCGGTCAATTGACAGATCGGTTCGAAATCTACGTTCGAATCCATGCGCTTGAAGCTTCATCGATACGAAACACACGGTAGAGCATCGAGTCGCATCGGTCCGAAACAAACAGTGGGGACATCAATTCGAACCCCCTGTTCACAACTCCATCCACAACCTACCGATACGAACAACGATTTCGTATCCATCGTTTCCTATCGATACGAACGACGATTTCGTATCCATCATTTCCTATCGATACGAACGACGATTTCGTATCCAGCATTTCCTATCGATACGAACTACTATTTCGTATCCATCCTTTATCATCGGTACGAATGAACGTTTCGTACTCGTCCAAGCCATCGGTTCGAATGTCGGTTTCATACCCGTCATAGCATAAGCGTACTCCATCCATACGAATGTTGATCTCGAATCCATCGATGCTCATACCCATCGGTTCGAAATATTACATTCGCGCAACACAAATTCAATTCCTTCAACCTTCTATATCGGTTCAGGAGAGGATCGATACGAGGGAACTTTTCAAAACAACCATCTAGCGTTATCTCAACTCAAATTTCCAAATCGATTCAGGAGAGAATCGATACGAAATTCAATAGCAAACAAAACTGACAACGACTCGTGGACGCACGACGTTAACAAGGGTCAAACTAACATATGTGCATATATGTCGGACTAACATTCGATTTTAAACATTTATAGGGATCGAATACTCATCTTGTTACGAATGCAATAGCCAACGGCTAAGCACTATTATACAGCAATCAATCATATCAATGCAAGGTTACAGCAATACGGAGTACGAATCCCAACAAAAGAGAGCAACGATTGTTCAGAGAGAAATTGCATCTATTCAAAGCACGTCATGTTTCCACAAGACGTACTTTGGGGGGCAAATGTTATCCCTCTTTTTGGCAAAGCCGTGATACCAAAAGATCGATCGAAAATAAAGGACAGTTCGTCTCAGAGGTTGGTCATACTTCGTTTCACCATGGATATCGCTGAATTTTGTTCGAGTCCAGATTGAGCTACGATTGATAGGACACGACAAGAAAGATCGTAGAAGTCCGCATCTCAAATTTCAAGTCAATCCGAGTTCATACGCTCGAGTTATGATCGATTCAATTTGAAGGGAAAACCTAAGTTTCGAATCCATCACCAAGCACTGGTTCGAACCGATCACCTTCGTATCGATCCACTTCGAATCCATCGAAGTACCTCGGATATGACTCCCTCAACTTCGAATCCATCGAGCTCGTATCGATGGACCTCGTATCCATCAGAGAAACACAAGTACGTATCCATCAAGCATCGGTCGTTCGACTCCATCAATGAAGCCTTGTTCGAACCCATCAATGAAGCCTCGCTCGAACCCATCAATGAAGCCTCGTTCGAACCCATCAATAAAGCCTTGTTCTAACCCATCAATGAAGCTTCGTTCGAATCCACCAAGTCAACTATCTATGATGACGTGTCATCCATCGGTTCGAATGCGCCGAGATACATGGAGTCGAAGAAGTCAACTCGGAGTGAAGACCGGATCGATTCGAGGTTTGCGCTCCACGTCATCACGAAGGCACGTGCCACATCGGTTCGAAACCATCGATTCGAAGGGATGGTTTCGAACCAAACAGCCACGCAATGAATCCCATCTCGTATCCATCATATCTCTCAATCTACTGATCCAAATGCCACGAAATTTTCACAGAAGCTTGCATACATGTTGAAGAATGTCCACACCAAATTTCACCTCGATTAGATGATTTCCTGATCGATTCGAATGGAGTTCGAATCGATACCAAAGTGGGCCCAAATTTCCTGAGACCGGGCGCGTGGGCCCCCTCACGTGCCAGTAGTGGTCTCCCTAGTTTTCAGCGAAATATCAGCAACCTACGCCTATAAATAGAGCCCCAGAGCCAACAGAAAAAGGACCTTCTGCTTCTTCTTCGATCTTTCAACTCTGAAGCGTCCCGACTCTGCCGGATCGAAATCTCCGTCATCTTATATCATAACTTTGCTGTTGATTTCGAATTTCCAGTTGTAACTTGCTGTTGATTGCTGTAACAACTTGTAATCATTGAAAGAGAATCAATAAAACTGCAAAAAAACTTCACAGTGGACGTAGGCAACACGCCGAACCATTATAAATCGCTTGTCTACGCATTTACTTTACTGTTGATTAGAGTTTTTGTTAGATAATCTTCTTTTTGAATCTATATTCTTCATTATTATCTCTTCAACGACTCCCGAAGAGTGTTGTGACCAATTTTGGTGCAAACAGACATTGTCTCATGAACAGTTCTTGCAGTCATGTTTGTTTTCAGGTTTAATCAACGGAAGTATTTTGCTGCATATAAACTTAGCAGTTGTCTATCAATGCTTTGAGTTGATGGGTGCATTTAAACAAGTGTGATCGCCGCCATATGTAGTTATCTTCCACCATTTTTAAATTTTTCTTACCGAAAGGCTTGCATGAACTCGCCAAGGGAATGTTTCTTCCACATCACAGCAGACCGTGTATTGATTTGCATGCGATTTCAGAACTTGAAACCAAATTGAGCATTTAATCGCCCATTTACATAACTGTTCAACAAGCTTCTGCTTACTCTCAAAAATCAACCCAACTCGTGGACCTTTCTCCACACATTCTCTTTCCAAAACTTCCACGTCTAGTTGAAAAATTTTCATTATTGATTTCACCATCATTGATGTCATGCATAAATCATCGACTAGAGCCTCTTCATATGTGATTTGTTCTTCTTCCGCATTTACATCATCAGCCTCCTCAATGTCTGCATATATGATTTCATCATTGTTAACTTCCATTTGATGTATTCAAGTTCTATCCTCATCATCCGCATAAGCAACTTCCATGTTATCCAATTGCCCATAAATCTCGTGTGGAGTATCAACATGATAATCGGTACCATCGTCATCACAACCAGTAAATACATCTTCGATACTAGGAATACAAAAAACAAAGGTCATATATTTTGCATTAACGTAAGTCAAAATACAAGTGCCAAGGTATAACAGTACTCACTTTTCAAGCGCTTACGACTGATTTGGATTTATAGCGTTTTGCATCATATTTTGTTCCTGACTAGAAGAGACTTCAGCCATTACACCGTACATGTGAAGTAAGTTTGTAAACTCTCCATCTTGATGGCTTGAAAGATACGATGGATACGCCGACCATTGAGTTTCTTGTAACTGTGTGGTGTGCATATACTCATCCCTAGAGATTACTGACGCTTGTGTTTCAACCACTTTTTCATGTTCCACTCTCACAACGTAGATTTCTATAACTCTCATTCCAATTGAAATGGTGGAGTTCAAATCATCGTCATCTTCCAAATCAATAGCGGATGCAGCATCATCCCGAACCCATTTGACCGCTAATTTTAAATCATATATCACATGATTTGCTTTTGTCACTCATATGCCCTTTGTTTAAGCTCTTCAAAACTACAATGATTTTTTATCGTCGATCATTTTCGCTTTCCGCCCATATATCTAGGTTTACCTTCATCATCAACCAACAATTCGCCATCAAAGTAAAGTATAGGTGGAATCTTTGACATTATCTGCAAAATAAGTTCCAATACCATAGTCATAGTTTTTGTTCACTGACATAACTATAAACATCAATTTGATGAATTATTACCTATTTTCCTAAGTAGATTTTGTTTCCGTGGGCAATCTTCAACCAAAAGCAGTCAACTCGATCTTTAAAAAAACCCAAACAAGCAAATCAATATAATAACGTAACCAATATGTTTCATCAATAAAGTCAACAATATCACATGCATTTCAACAACTTAATAAACTATCTACCCTGCACACGTTACAGGTTACAACAATAGGAATATTTTCGCAACAACATATTACAAATACAACGGTTCAACATAAAACCCAAATATGACAACTTAACCAAGTACCAAACATCTACCACATTCTAGGCCTTCCACTGTTTGTCCTTAGTTCTTCATTCACACTTTTCAAACGACTTATTTTGGCTTGTAGTTCGTGGGCATACTCAAGTCCCTTTTCGCACAGAGGTTGATCGATCCATTTAAAATAATTGCAACAATCATTTTCATGAGGATTCAATCTATATTCGTTGTACGAACTACACCCGAAAAATCATCGTCCATCATTCTTTTCCTATCTACAAACATCCACTACACACATATCTCCGCAATAACAGTTTGGAAATGGTCGTTGTCCCCTTGGCACGGATGGACCAACAAGATGTATAGGCATCAACATATTTCCTTCAACTATATGTTGATGACCGGGAATTTCCGCAGAAACAACTTCACATAAACGAGCGTGATGATTTTGAATGGAATTTAAGCGGTACTGGTTTGAACTATGTTTCTAAAACATGATCGACATCAAACTCAATATGACTTGAACTTGCAACTTCGATTTTTTCTTCAACCTCATAAAAATGTTTCATCTATGTTTCATTGTCTATCTCCCAATCATTGATGTCTACCTTCATAATAAACAATAAACAATTAAGGTCTAAATTAGAGATTTCAATTTACTACTACTTAAATAGGGTTTCCTAGTTCATTAAACACTAAGAACTAATTCAACAACAACACCATTGTCTAATAATTAACACTACTACCACTAATAACTCTTCATTTTCAACAACATCAACAATAGCAAAATTACATCTTAATTTTCAAAAACATTAATTATTACCTTTGTTTTGTATCGATGAAGAATATGATTCCATATACAGTTTAGCAACTATTTGGTTAATAAGGTGATTGTGGATTTGGATATGGAAGAAAAATGGGTTTGGATTGGAAAATGGGTAGGGTTTGGAGAAGAAAGTAGAAATATTGATAAATGAACTCAGATCTGTGCTCTCTGTCTATTTGATGCTAAAATATGAGCTTGCGCATTCCATAATTACGCAAGCATTAAAATATAGCTTGCGCATTTATGGAATGCATAAGGTATAGTTAAAAAAATTTAACACTTGTCACTCCATATTTGCGCAAGTTCAAATCGAAAAGAGGCATAGTATGCTAATTAATTTTTTTGAAGTCTAAAACCATAATATGATATTTGCTGAAGCCTAGTAGCAAAAATTGTCCTTGTTTACATGATAAAAATATCATCGAGAAGGTTAGTTTGTAAATTATAAGGGGTGGGAAAGGAAAGGTATATATAAGCAGCTATAAAATGTAAAAGAATCTTGCAACATGAATGAATGAATATAGTAAAATGGAGTCGCTAATGAGATATGTGGTACAAAGGAGGAAAAACCAAATATGTAATTTGAAGAGGAAGGACGAACAGGTCCTAAGGTGATGATCTATTACAAGATGCATCTGACAACTTTTGGTGGTAGGTAATAATTACGTTCACGATTGACTCCTATACAACTTGTAGATTGGGAAAAAATGACGGTGGCTTTAAACAAATATAGTGCGTTACTGGCATGTGTTAGGTTTATATTTTGTTTGTTTAGTGGTGAAACACTCTTGCATGTACTTAACATGCTAATAACCTTTTAGGGCCTCTCTTTCTCCATGAAGAGTTTGGCTCCTCAACTGCCCAATGCTTCACTCTGTTACGTTTGGTCTCCCACTTTTGTTTAGTAGGCCGTTGTTTCTACACCTATCCCCTATGTTCTCCATATTGAAACACTAAAAATATTATCGTTTTTTTTTTGCATAATATCACTATATTATGTCAATAACATACAAATGAATGCAAATAATTTTAAAATAAATACCAGTAACTATTTACTAAATATAACCACATACTAACCTTGTCTTTTCTCCATTTCTTTCTATAATATTTCACTACCTTTCCTCTATAGCTTCGCTATAAACACTTGCTATCGTGAGTGATCCACTCCCAATAAAATCCTGGTTGGTCTATTCGGACCAACCAAAGCAACTTTGAGATGTGGATACTAAAGAATTAATAGATTATGCAAGCAAGTTTAAAGTTCATGATGTCAAAACCTTATATCTTTTAAACACTTCAATATCTTCATTCTAATTCACAAAAAAAAAACAATCACAAACCTATAGGAGATGGCCTCCATTTATAAGGAGAAAGAAAGCAAGAAATTATGAACAAACTAAAATACAAAGCTCTACCTAGGTGATTTTGACTGATTTTGGACTACTTGATTTCACGTGTTTTTTATAATTATTACTTGTAAGTTTTTTAATCACTGTTTTTATTCATTATAAAATCAATGAAAAACCGATGCACTATAATTTGATGTTCTCAACCTATCAAATTGGATTACTTTGAGTAGTTCTAATTTTTTTCCACTACACCCTTATTAATCATATTGTAAATTGACATTTACATTCAAAACTAAATTAGAGAATAAATATAAAGATATATATGCACTGTCTCTTTCATAAACAACATTAAAAGCCGTTGGATATTAAACTTTCAAGCATGAATTGGTCAGCTATAGCAACACCGCGTAATTGGCACCTTCTAAACCTCTTATAATTGATATTACAAAACTCTCAAACGGAGCATAAAGGAAGCTTAAATGAATTCAATAAATCCTCTTCATCTAAGTAAATAGTATTATAACCTTTTTCCATCCTTACCTTGTTAGGTTAGGATTTGATCATTATATGATGTTTTTAATGATGAGAAATATGGTTTTTTCTTGTTTGAATGAATCCAAACGAGATTTTATTTTAAATGGTTAGTTTAATGACCAAATTAATATGGAAACATGAGTAAATTACCTTCAAATGATTTGACTTTTTTATATGATGTTATCATATTGTTAAATTAAAGATAAAATTTTAATTTCACAGTTTTCTATTGAGTAAATTATTATTTTTTGGAATTTTCTAAGGTGTTGGGTTGTAAAATAACATTAACAAATTTTTAAGATTCTCCGAATAGCGCTGATATAAAAGAAGCAAAGGATAGGTTTTGGGATACGCTGCAAGATATTGGAATAAATGAAGTGATAAAATGGAAAGAGTTTTTAGGTTTTTATGCTGCATTAGTGTAATAAAACATTGAATTAGTCCCATAAGATTTAGATGCTATCCCACTATCCAAAATTTACTGTTTAATGTTAGTTGAGGCACCACTCATATAAACTAGACACTATTATTCGTTCATAATTTTTAAGCAGCAATGATGCAATGCAAGTGCTAATATATCTGACATATGGGTTACACTGCTCGTGGTCAAAATATTACCGTGCACCTTTTCCACTTTATAGACGAAACTTGATGGAAGGAAAAAAAATTTTCAGTAATCAAACAAAAATTGATTCAAACACCAATGATAAATAATTATTTTTAAACCACGTGAATGCTTAGCTTATGGGGCTGTTGACTACTGATATGTGATTTCGAGGGCCGAACTCTTATGATATGTTTGTCAATTGCTGTTAATGATACACATACATTTAAAATGCTACACTGGGAATATGTTAAGTTGATCAAACTTTTTAAATACTAACAATAGGTTAATTAATGCCGCCTATGATTTCACTATAAACATAATAATAAGATGGACTTGCTCATTTCTTGTTACACTACTATTATATTGGTAAGAAGAGTTTGATTCTACCTAGTTTCATATTCTTCATTATCTATATGTATAGTTTTGGTGGAAACTATCCATACTAGACTAAGAATTTATGGTAAAAGGGTATGTGCACTAGGGGAAAGCTGGATATATCAGTCTATGCAGCTACATTCACATATTACCTTTTGTTTCTTCATATTGCTTGTTTTGTGTTAATACACATCTACTTCTTCTATACAGGGAAATACAAATAGTTCTCTAGATAGGCAGTGGCTCAAAAAGAAAGCAGATGTGAATCAACAATAACTTCCTTCACGCTAATGCAAATAAGTGAAATAGAAGATACGAGAGTTATAACAGTTATTAGGTTATCTTGATAAATGCGGGCTATATTACTTATTTGAGCCAACCCGCAGCCCATTCTCATTATTTTCTTCTGTTTATAAATACAACAGCAAAGGCAATCTTATGTTCCACAATCAAAACAAAGTCAGCAATAAAAATAGAAAATCATTCTTCAGTTTCTTCAACTTAGTATCAGAGCCAAGAAAATTGCTTAACAGCAAATTTGGTTAATACACTTACTCTCATCAGAAAAGTATCATCATTTGAGAGTATTGTACACAAGCAGATAGCTGTGTACAGTTTTCTATCATACAATTCATCATTTGAATTCAGTGTTGTGCCAAGAAGAACGTGTTTCAGAGAATCTTCATCATTAAACACCTCCTCGGCTGCACTAATTCATCAGAATTATCAAGTTTCTGGTTATCTTACTCGTTGTGTCGTGCTAAGAAGGAGGTGCCAGAAAACCTTCATCATTCACCTGACTCTGGCTGCACTTCTTAATTCTCTCCGACCTTTCTTTTTATCTACTTTCGGATTTCTCATAGATTCTGATCATCAAAATGGCTAAAGAAAGTAGTAATACTGTTGCATCACCAAGATCTGTCTCAAGAACTGCTCAGGATCAGTCAAACATCACTCAATATTTTATCAAGTCCATCATCAAACCTCACAAGTCATCACTATTCACTTAGATGAATCTAACTATCTGCTATGGAAGTTTCAGGTCGAGACAGCCATAAGGGGCTATGGCTTGCAAGAATATGTTTATGGAACATTGATTACTCCACCAAGATCATTGCAGACAATGAAGGAAAGTTAATCAGTAATAAAGATTACACCACTCATGAAAGACAAGATAGCCTGATTAGTTCTTGCCTATTGTCTTCTATAGGCATGAATCTATTGCCACAGTTAGTTGGATGCAAGACCGCTCATGAAATTTGGCATACAATTGAACAAATATTCAGTTCTGCATCTGCAACAAGAATAATGCAATACAAAAGACAGATACAAAATTTAAGGAAAGATAATGCAAGTATGAGAGATTTTCTGTCCAAGGCCAAAAGTATATGTGATCAATTGGCTTGTGCTGGTCACAGGTAACAGACACAGAACAAATACTTTGCATACTAAATGGTCTAGATGATGAATATGAAGCAGTTGTAGCCATAATATCATCTAATGAAAAACTACCATCACTTCAGAATGTCCAGTCAATGCTCATTGCTCATGAGGGTAGACTAGAGCAAAAGAAACCAACAAACTGGGAAATACAATGTAAATCATGTCTCTGCTAACAAGAATAGGAATCAAGAAAAAAATCAAAATAACAAAAATCAGTCAAGAAACTATAGAAGTGGTCAATCCAGCAGAGGCAGAGCTAGAGGTGGTGGATGGAATTACAATAATAATAGCAAACCAAGATGTCAAATATGTGAAAGATATGGCCATACTGCAAACAAGTGCTACTTCAGGTTTGATGCAAATTTCACACCAGAACAACAGAGTAACAACAACACAAGACCACAAAATCCCAGTGTTAATATGGTAAATGTGCATCAAGAATTAAAATCAGAGAATGCAGACACTAGCACAACAAGGATTGAGGACATTCATGATGACAGTTGGTATCCAGATTCTGGTGCAACCAACCATGGACAAACAACTTGAGTCAGTTAAATCTTGGCAACATGGAATACAAAGGTAAACAATTATTGCATATGGGTAATGGTAAACCTACATAAATATATCATATTGGAAATGCAAGCATTAATGGTACCAGACAACTCTATCTCAAAAATTTAGTGAGGGTACCATTAATTAGAAAAAACTTGATGAGTGTATCACAATTTGCCAGATAATGTCTATTTTGAATTTCACTCAACGTACTGTTTAGTGAAAGATAATCTAACTGATGAAGTTCTTTTGCAGGGTAGAGAACATAAGGGGTTATACAAATTTGATGTCACAAGCTTAAGAAAATCTGAATATGAAAGTAAATGGTTGAAATAAGAAATGCTGAAAAGTACATTGAAAAATTTGATGCTTGGCACTGTAAACTGGACAACCTAGTATAATATTGTGAAACATGTACTGAGTAAATTTGATGATATTCTTGTTAATAAAATTCCCACTTCTTACACATGGCCATACTGTCAGTTAGATAAAAGTCATAAGCTTGCATTTCCAGACTTTAAGACTGTGTATAATAATACTCTGAAACTAATTGCAACAGATCTCTGGGGACCTGCTCCAATTAGTACTGATTATGGTTATAAATATTGTATTTCCTTTATTGATGCTTATTCTAGATTTGTATGGATCTATTTCTTAAAATCAAAATCAGAGGTTAACAATGCAGTGATACAATTCATTGAAAATGTTGAAAGACAGACAAACAATCAGGCAAAAATTTTGCAGATAGATGGAGGTAAGGAATTTCTGCCACTAAGAAAATTCTTTCAAAGCAAGGGAACATTCCCCTATACTTCAGAATAAAATGGTCTCATAGAGAGAAAACATAGACACATTGTTGAAACTGGTTTAACTTTACTAGCACAAGCATCTATGCCACTTAAGTTCTGGCCAGATGCATTGTCTACAGCAGTCTATTTAATTAATAGACTGCCTACAAATACTCTTGAATATAAGAGTCCTATGGAAGTGCTAACCAAAGTTAAACTAGATTATCAAAACTTCAAAGTATTTGGATTCGGTGTTTTCCCTGTTTAAGACCTACAACTCACACAAACTTGATTATAGATCAAAACCATGTACATTCATAGGTTATCCTACAAATCAAAAGGGATGTAAATGCCTTGATAGCAATGGCAGAGTGTATATATCCATATATGTGATATTTAATGAAAATGAATTTCCTTTTAACAATGCAGATATCAAAACCTCTCAGAAGATATACAACACAAAATACTCCATACCTCCAATATCATTCTCACCAGAGATAATCATACCAATTCAAAGTGAAGGTGATGATGATGAAAGAGATCTCTACTCACAACACACAACGCCCAACAATGAACCAGGTCATGAGCAAACTGAAGCATCATCAAAGACTGGTAATACTAAATCAGACAGTAATTACTCAGGTGACCCATATCCAGTATTGAATGACCAACAGTCATCAATGCTCAACAAGAGATCACTAATGATGATAGAGATCAACCCACTGTTCCTGCAAACACTGATCATCACATGATAACTAGGGAAAAAAGTGGTATATTTAAACCAAAAATATATAGTACATAAGTGAGCCAAGCACTTATCAGCAGGCAATTGTAGATGAATTGGAAAATTGCCATGGCAGAGGAATATGGTGCAATAATCAAAAATAAAACTTGGGATCTTATACCACTACCCAAGAATAAAAATGTCATAGGATGTAAATGGACATACAAGTTGAAGAAAAATCCAGATGGCTCAATTCTTAGGTACAAAGCAAGATTGGTGGCAAAAGGGTATTCACAACAAAATGGGTTTGACTTGAATGAAACTTTTTCCCCAGTTGTGAAACCCATATCAATCATAATAATATTAACAATTTATTTGCATAAGAATTGGGTTATTCAGCAATTAGATGTTACTAATGCTTTTCTTAATGGTGATTTGCAGGAAGAAGTATACATGGAGCAACCATATGGGTTCATAAAGAAAGGCAGTGAACAACTTGTGTGCAAACTTAATAAAGCATTGTATGGTCTTAAGAAGCACCAAGAGTTTGGTTTGACAAGCTTAAAACTATACTATCCGGTCATGGCTATAATCAGACAAAATCTGACAATTCCTTATTTTCTAAAATTTTTAATCATACTGTTATTCTGTGCTAATTTATATGGATGATTTTATTATTACAGGAAACAGCAAGTTTGAGATCTGTCGCATAACACAATGTCTAAAGAAGGAATTCTCCATTAGAGACTTAGGAGAGCTGAATTACTTTCTGGGCATTGAAGTCAAAAGAGTGTCAAACTCAGAGATACAGTTAAGTCGGAAAAAATACGTCGGTGAAATTCTAATAAGAGCCAAGATGGATAAAGCAAATCCACTTCTCACTCCAATGACTAGCAATTTGCATCTATCAAAGAACAAAGGTGAACCAATATTAAATGATAAAAAGTATAGATGTGTAGTGGGAGCACTTTAGTATGTCACCATAACCAGGCCTGATATATCCTATAGTGTGAATAAAGTGAGCCAGTTCATGCAAAGACCATTAGACAATCATGGAAGGCAGTAAAAAGAATTTTAAGGTATCTTAAAGGATCTGTCAACCAAGGACTAATCTTGCAAACATGTTCATCTCTACATGTCAATGGTTATTCTGATATAGACTGGGCAATAGATCCTGATGATAGAAGATCTACTACTGGCTGCTATGTGTTTTTAAGCAATAATCCTATGTCATTATGTGCAAAAAAACAGCCAATAGTGTCTAGATCTAGCACTGAAGCCGAATACCGGAGTATAGCTAGCACTACCGCTGAGATTATGTGAATAAAATCTCTTCTAAGTGAATTACATGTTCATTTAACACCAGAGCCGCTATATGGTGTGACAATCAAAGCGCTATTGCACTTACTGCTAACCCATTTCTGCACTCTCGTACGAAGCACATGGAATCAGATTTATATTTCGTACGAGAGCAAGTTATCAAAGGAGAACTCAAAGTTAATTACGTGCCTTCCACTTACCAGAAAGCAGAAATATTGACCAAACCTCTCTCAAGGCCAGACTTTGTTCGCTTCAGACATGAGCTTAATGTTGATGAAGCTGACACTAATCTGAGATCCAATGCTCAGATCTATGTTCCTGAAGCCCTACAAGCAATGACTAAAGCATCTAACAGCTCTCTCAAGGCTAAACTTCAGTCGCTTCAGACATGAGCCTCATATTGATGAAGCTGTCACTAATCGAAGACCTGATACTCAGATCTATGTTTCTGAAGCTCTATAAGCGACAACTAAAGCATTTTTCAGATACTTCTATAATTTGAGCTCGAAGTCATGATTACTCACAGATCTTCTTGCTGTTTGGATCTAAGATGTTGGTTAGAGCCAATCAAAACTGAAATTCAATCTCCATTCTGTCAATTTTTCGAACTCGGCAACGAGATCTGAAAATCGCATGCAAACCCTAAACCTAGTTTGGGTTTGAGGGGGCGAATAAGTGAAATAGAAGATACGAGTTATAACAGTTATTAGGTTATCTTGGTAAATGCGAGCTGTATTACTCATTTGGGTCAACCCACAGTCCATTCTCGTTATTTTCTTCTATTTATAAATACAACAACAAAGGCAATCTTATGTTCCACAATCAAAACAGAGTCAGCAATAAAAATAGAAAACCACTCTTCAGTTTCTTCAACTATGCACTAATAAGTTGTTGAGCCCATTCAGCTAGAAGGTTTTTTGCCCCTTAATTTGGCCTGGTATTTTAGACTTCCTGTTTTGTGTTGGAATTTTTTTATTGCATGAGAAGTATTTAGTTCTACTTGGTACCTTGTCTGGTTAATGTTTGTTTTATTGAAACTTCATTTCACCATTTATTCATTTATGAAGTCTTTACATGTGTGTGCAGTTATTATCCAAGTGTTTATGGGTTCTATTTATGAGATTGTTTGCTTTGGTTAAGGTTAAGTGAAACTTTGGACCATCTCACTTGATGGAAGTCTTTGTTAATGTTAATGACAGTGGTGATATTCATTTCAAGCTTATTAACTATATAAGCTAGCATGATTTTTGCATCTATTTAAACATGAATATTTTCAGTCTAACCTCGCTAACTCAAAGACCATTACTTGAAAAAAATCCATTCATACAAGCATTTACTACTGCATGTGGTGATAGAGGTCAATCCAGATGCACTCAAACAGGCAAAAAGAGCAGACTGGGAGAGGAAAAGGACGAGGCATAGCCTATGCAAAAGGCTGCGCGATATCCCTGTTTTGGAAAAAGATAACATAGCAACCAAGGACAGGTTAACACAACAGCTGGCCCGTTGGCTCTGCTTGGTTCACTAGTTCCTTGGGATGCAGAAGTCATCCGTAAGCTGAGACGGGATGGAGCTATCATACTGAGCAAAGCCAGTATGAGTGAGTGGGCCCATTTCAGGTCATTTAATGCTTCTAATGGATGGAGCGCTCGTGGTGGCCAGGGCAAGGTATATATATCAATATACATATAATTCGCCATTGCTAGATTAGATGATAATGTTAACTAGCCGAAGAATATGTGCAGAACCCTTATGTACTGTCTGCAGATCCATGTGGATCAAGCAGTGGATCTGCTATTGCATTTGCAGCAAACATGGTTGTGGTTGCATTGCGCACTGAGATATCCGGGTCTATCATTTACCCTGCTTCGCTAATTCAGTTGTTGGAATCAAACCAATGGTTGGGATCACCAGTAGATCTGGAATGATTCCAATAAGCTCCAAGCAGAACATAATTGGGTAATGAAATCAACATTTAAATAATTTCAAGAAGATATAGAGCATTATATATTGCAAGTACTTCTCATAATATCATGCGTTGGCCTATTGAAAGAACAGTTAGAGATGCAGTGGTGGTTTTGAAAGCAACGGCTGGCTTTGATGAGAGAGATGCTGACGCTACACAAGCAATGCTGAAGTATATACCGAAAGGAGGATACATGCAGTTTCTTAATGTATCGGAAATGAAGGGTAAAAGAGTTGAGATACTGAGGTAAGGGTTCACAATGCAACTTTTGAGCAACACTTCAAACTGAATATATTCATTTGGCCTTAAATATGTCATCTTTTTATTTACAGTTTAAGTGTTTGTAGGATCGATTTCACCCTAGAGAGGTGAATAGGGTGATACTATCAATTATAAAAATTTAACGCGGAAGTATATAAAATAATTTCAACACAGATATAGCAGAATAGTAGCAGCACAGATAATAGAAGAATAATAAATGCAGAAATAGAACAACACAGATTTACCCAGCTTTGGCAAAATCCTGCCTACGTGCTGCCCCCAAGGTTTCTACTAGAGATTAAGTAGTCAAACGCTTACACATGTAAACTCGCGACACCCACTATCGACAAACCTGACTCTACGCTTAAAATTCTACCCCAACTCAGCCACTGAGCTGCGAATTCTCAAACCACGCCCCGTAGTTTGTCTCCTAGTCTCACGACTATAATTTACAAACGTTTAAAAAAGAAATATAAATTAAAAACAATTTAAAAAACAAAACCGTAATTTTTAAATATTAAGCCCAAAACTAATTAAGACCGGCCCAATTATAAAATTAAAAATGAATCCCCTTTTTCCTTTCTCTCTATTCGGCCTAAATCCTTTTTCTTTGAAAAAAGGGCTGCCTAGTTTTGCTTATTCGTTCCTCTTTGCTCTAAAATTAGGGCTTTATAGGAAATTGAAGTCACCGCTTTCTGTTGATCGATCGAATAGATGAATTAGCATTCTTGCTTTTTCGATTGATCAGTTCTTCGATTTGCACATGGTTGATTCAATTTCGTCGAGTTCGATATGACTTCGGTCTGTAATTTCCTTTTTGCCTTTCTGATTGATTTGCTTGAACTCGATTGAATTGGTAGCCGATGATGAGATGGGTTTAAAGAGGGTTCAAACCCTTAATTTTCGTTCGTATAATATCGTCTGATAATTTTTCTCAGCCGCTAATTATTACTTGAATGCTTGTGATGTTTTCTGACTTCTTCAATTCGTATAATTTCTGTTTACTTGATTATCACGGCTTTGTTCGACTCCTTGGCCACCATGGCTCTAACTTTGGTTTGAAACCGTTGTTGACATCGGTCACTTAGAATTGATTTCTAAATTGGTCCATGAATTTCTGGTATTTGAATACATGAATTTTGTTTTCCTCTGTGACTTTGGCATTGCTTTGATATTGAACTGCATTTGTCCATGACTTGGTTTTTTCGTGTTCCTCATATTATCTACTGTGAGAGAAAAATTGACTTTGGCATTTATGTTAAAATGGACTTGATTTTTTGATATCACCTGACTTCTTTCATTTGGAAATTGTTTCCTTATAACTTCACGGCTTCACAATGTTTACTGTATCTGGTCTTCGAGCCAGTTCATGTAGTGTCTGTATTGCATTGTGTTTGAAACTCGAACTACGTAGATTGTATTCATTATGTAATCTGGTTATTCTCTAACTTCTTTGGCTAGATCAATTTGAGAAAAAATAACTACTCTGACTCAAGTTGGTTGAGCTTGCACTTGGTCGAGATGTTGTACGGTTGTTCGAGTCTGGACATATCATTACTCTGATGCATTCCATTTTCACCATGCCTGGTTAATTTTGTGTGTCTTCATATATGTACATACATACATATATATATGTGTATGCATGTGTTGTTGAATTTGAACTGCAGTTTGATATTAACTCTAGTTGTATTCCATTGTTCACTGTTTTCATGTTGTCTGCACTTGATTCCATGTGCACTGATGTATGTTGAGTAAGTTCACCTGCTATGTCCTTGTTGCATTGCATTAAATCATTGCGCTTGTATCATCACTGGTGGTGCTAGATCTGGTACCCGAATGTTGTTGTGGACATGTGTATAGTCTTTTTGCATTGTTTTGTGCTCTGGTGTAGTGTTGATGTGCATTTGTACTCGAAGTGGTAGCCTCTGATTGTGATTTTCTTGAGTCTGATTTCAAGACTGGTTTGCAGTTTTTTTCTTGTTTGCTGCCTGGTCGACATGTATATTGATGCCACCTCTGGCCTTGGTTATATTGAATTGGTGTAGGCTTTGTTGTTGGCTTCATGTGTACATCAATGCTAACATATGCATTGTGTTGAGTTGTTGTAGTGTTTCCAGTCATCATTTCTGAGTTTATTTGATCCTTCTTGTTACTTCAAGTCTGAGTTACACATGTATATGCATGTTTACTGTTGTCATGTGATTCATTTACTGTTGAGGCTACTGGACATTGCATTCATGTATGTACATTAGTGCTCTGGTCTATACGCATTAGTGCTCATCCATGCTTCTATTTTGTACTGAGCCTTGTTGCCTCGAGCCAGTTTGCGTTTGAACTTGACTGTCTTGTTGAGTACATCCTGGTTTGGTTGCATATGTATGCACTGTGTATTTTGTGTCACAGTGGTCATTTGTTGTCTACTAATCTTCATATATTTGCAGTCTTCATGTTGCATTTGTATCATGTACTCGACAATTTTGTGATGTTTTGTAGTGCACCTGAGTTGAATCCAGCTTATAGCTCGGGTTGACCTTGTGCTAATATCGTGACTTTATTTGTATTTCACTTGAGTTGAACCCGGCTTTTGATTGGGTTTGACCTTATTCTCACATGTCTCTGCAGTTTTATCAAGTATATACTGGTGTGCACGGCATTATGGCATGTACAGTGATACACTATGCATGTCACAAGTTGTTCTTGTATGATGAATTCAAAATTAAATGATGACAAACAACCCAAATAACTGAGGCAAATAACATTTTTAAAATAAACATTTTATTTTACACTGCACAAATATTTCCTTTTCAATTTTACTGCGTCAGTGTGTATTTTACAGTTAACTCGGATGCTGGATTCAATCTGAAATACAGTTGAAGATCAAATACTAGTGAACGAGTGATATGTAGTGAGGTGCTGATGTGTAACGATCCTGGATTTTTCCTAAGTTTAAATTGATAATTAATTTAATTTTTGAAAAAAAATGGTGAAATTAATTGGTAATTAATATAAGATTCTAGTTAAATTATGAATTAATTTAGAATTAATTTGGATATTTGAAAATAAATTTGTATTTGGATATGATTAAATTAGATGTGCCTTTATCTATACAAATGAATCTTTTGAAAGTTATATTCTGAAATTGATATAAGACAATTTTCAAAGGAATGTTTAAAGTTAAATTCTATATTTTATAATATATCACATGTGCGTTTATTTTATTTAAGTATAATTAAGTTTTAAAAACGATTTCTTTAAAAGGTAGATATATATATATATATATATATATATATATGAATGCAAAATGTAAAAGAAATAAAATATAAATATGTATGTATATAGAGTAATAAGACAATAAGTATGTAAGTTAAAATAAATATTTAAGCCAGAAATAAATTAGACAAATTTAAACAACATGTAAATAAATCATATAGTTTCATAATACATAAAGTTAAAAATAAATATGTAAGTTAGAAATAGGAAAAGATATATATCCAAGTATAAATAGGAAAAGAATAACAATAATAAAATATAAATACTAAAGCAAAACATAACAACAAAGACTAAAACAACTTTATATATGTACATAAATACAAATAAGATAAGTATGAAGACATAAAGGACTTAAACAATTAATGTTAGCCACAAAAGTAATATCATCAGCCACCATTATAAAGCAAAAGAAAAACAAAATACATTCAAGTATATATACAAATAAGTATAAATCTGTAGATCTGGAAGCAAAACAAGAAACAAGTAAACATATATATGGATGAGCTTGCATAAGAAGACATAGATGTATTTAAGTATGAAGACAAATATCATTAATGCAAGAATATCTTAGCACACGATATAATACTCATCGGCCACCAAAACAATATTATCAGCCACCAAAGTAAACAAATCAGCATAGTCAATAAAACAAGAAAAATATCTTTGGCCTGATATTGTACAAACAAAATATTGTCACCCTGTTGTACAAACACAAATTATAACACCCTGTAATCTTCTTTTCTATATATCAATCCATCCATTTCAGTTCGTCCATCAAGCTAAAAATCTGAAGCTGATATTATTTCAAAACTTAAAACAAAATTCAACTTAAACAACAATCTAACTCAACTACAACCAGAGACCAAATTGAAGGCTTCAGCTAGCAATTTCAAAGTCTGGTTCAAAAAGAAGCAGCTCAGTTCATCTCTTAATTACAGTGAGTAACATTCACTTTTAAAACTTAAATATCTGAATCAGTAGCAAGTTTATATCTGGAAAACATATATGTTGAAATTGTTCCTGTGTGAATATGTGAATGTGTGTATACCTATGCAAAATTTGAGATGGCTCTGTTCTTGTTTTTCCCAGACCCAAATATGCAAACAAATCTATTTCTCTTGATCTAATAACAGTTAGAATGTACAATATAAACAAATATTGTTTGTTTGATCATGAACTAAAGTTCAAAAATTCATTTAAGTTAAAACAACTTATAATTGTCTCTGGAAACCCAAAATAGCTGAGCAAACTCAAGATAAGTCGAAATTTAAATTTCTGAATTCTCGAATTCAGGTTTATAACCTGAATTCTTATACTAAAATATGATTTCTAAAGCAAAAATCAAAATTTTTGGAGTTAAGAATTAAGAGCAGTTTGGGTTTGTTCGAGTTGTGCATTTCGAGTTGTTTCTGATGACCTTGATG
Source organism: Allium cepa (assembly GCA_030765085.1). Taxonomy (NCBI): domain Eukaryota; kingdom Viridiplantae; phylum Streptophyta; class Magnoliopsida; order Asparagales; family Amaryllidaceae; genus Allium; species Allium cepa. Next base: position 659,755,531 of record CM060938.1, on the reverse strand, counting down.
TTCGAAGGGGTCGAGCTTCCTCCTGGAGGTGGAGGAGTGATCAGGGGTTCGGAGAAAAATATGGTGATGGGTGAAGTTGATCGTGGCGGCGGCGGCGGCGAACTCGTGAAGGTTGTAAACCTAGTTTTTGTCGAGGTTAGATGTTTCGATTCGTTTGTCGTCTGTGTGTGATCGAGCGCGATAAGTTTTGGGGTGATGGTGGAGGAAGTGTTAATGCATGAGTGGCCGGAGTTTCACGTGATCTGGTGGTCGAAGATTGGAGAACGACGTGACTTCCAGGTTTTGGTGATGAGGCTAATTTAAGTTATCAGGTTTCGAGTTTATACTCAAATTTGAATTCGCGAGGAGGATGGGGATTCAGATGGTCGAAGAATGGTTGGTGATCGATCGTCGACTTGCTCGTCGATGCAGCATTGATCGGAGATGATGGTCGGAGCAGTACATGTGCACGAGCATTTGTGATCTGGGTGTTTGTTTGGTCTGGAAAGAGCAGGTATGGCTCTCGCGTTGGTCACGGATAATTCGAGTAGTTTGCTCGAAGACTTTCAACGTTGAACTCGAAGCAAAGATTTGAGTGGCTCGAGTAATGTTATATACAGATTTCCACAAACCTGTTCCTGTTGTTTTTTTTTTGAATTTAAAACTGAACTTTTAAAGTTCAAAGCAAAAGTTTAACTGAGTTAAAATCAAAGTTTAACATAACTCAAGTTCAGTTTTGAAACTTAGTTTGGAAATAAGTTTTTAAAATTCAAATTGTTTAATAACTTAAAAATGTTTAAGCAATTAAGTGGTTTTAAAAGATTTGGATTTAAAATAGAGTTTGAAAAATGTAAAGGAAGCAATTGAAATAAGATTTTAAATCAAAAAAAAATTGAAACCTGAGTTTAAATCTAACTTTGAATTCCAGATTTTGAAGTTAAATAAAGTTGTACAAATTTAAATATTTAAATAAGTTTAAATGTAAAGAATTCATTAATATCTGAATTCAAAGAGAAATTGATGTTGAACTCTTTTATATTTCTTTATAACAAAAATGTTACTTTAACATGTTAATTCAAAGGGTTTAAAATTTAGTTTTGAACTTTATTAAAGATAAATGAGGACTCATTTTAAACCTTAAATCAAAAATGAAATTTAAAAGTAAATTTTGAAATATATGTTATCAAACATACTTGTAAGTGACAATTAAACCATTAATAAGAATGAGCTTTATCTCAAGTTAGTGAATATTTAATAATTATAATTCATTAATTATTACGTTAATTAAAATGGATAATTTATTTATTTAATTAATTATTGATTTGGATTAATTAAATAAGTAATTAAAGGTTTAAATTAATTAATTAAGGTTTAAAGATTAATCAAGTAGGGAATAATTAATTTGTAAATTAAGGAGTAATTAATTAGTTATTGTAATTAATTAAGAATAATTAATTAAGGATTAATTATTAATTAAGGGTTAATTAATGATTAATTAAAGGATAATTTATTAAATGTTTTGTAGTTAACTGATTATATAATTTACCTTGACTGGCAAATTTATCATAGAAATTATTCTGATTTAAATTAATCAGATAATTAAATTGATCCTACTTATGGATGTTTGGATTATATTGGATGTTGAATTGTTTGGTATTTCTGATATGTGACGCTTTGTGATATATCTTGATTTATGTTGTGATATGTAATGTAATTAATTATCTGTGCTGTAATTTATTATCTGTGATATATATATCTGTGATCTGTATATGAAAGATAAGCGTTATAGTTTATACGGCTTATCAAATATATTGTTGTATTTTAATCTGTCATGATTGAATGATGTTGCACTATTGTGTAAAACCTTTGGACCACACACACACACACACACACACAAATATGGATTGCATGAGGAAATCGGCCTTTTGTTGGCAGAGAGCCGGGTAGGTTCTCGGGACGTCCCGTCAGAGGTGATGCCATGGACAGTGGGAAGTTCGTTAGCCCGACCATTTGTTGGAAATACAATCAAAACAATACGCGCCTTGTACGGTTTTAGTTGTAGAACCTGCCATTTAAAATGGTAGCTATAGCTCGCATAATATAATGGTACATATGCTGGCTAAGATTGATGTTATACTTTCGAAATGTTTTCCACTATGCACTAATAATAATATAAAAGAAAGATTTTGCGTAGTAAGCATATTTGACTATCATAAGGAGAAATCTCCCCCATGTGTGTGATTGCATTGTGTGTGTGCCGGGAGGCCTTATGGTAGTTTCATTTTCCAAAAGCATTGTGGTTTTCAAATCTAAATATTTTGATTGTTTTTAAAGATAAAAACTTTTTTTGTTGCTCACACCAGTCCCATGACTGACCTCGACTTTATTGTTCCTTTCCTAAACTCTGGGTGCCCACTATTTTTTCATACGGGCAGTCTAGAGTTGGATTTTTCAAATAGTCAGGTTTAGTGGATTTTCTGGAGTTAGTCCAGTCTTTGGATCAGGGCGGCACTTGCTTATCTAGGTGAAACGTGATGTTGGTTCGAGTTAGCTTTGAATTGGAGCATTAGATTTGGGGATGCATTCTATTGAAGATATTCTTTCCGATGTGTCTTGTATCTCTGATAGTATTGGTATCTTTTGTATCATTCTGTTGTATCATATTATACCAGATGTTGTATCTGTCATTGTATCAATGTTATATATATTGATAGATTCTTTTCTTCTGCCGTGTTGTACTTAATGGTGTTATAGGCTCCGGCGAACCAGATTTAACGTTTCGATCTGCGGCATTTGAATATGAGTGTCGTATTCGGTGCCGATTTTCGAAGGTCGAGTCAGGGCCGTCACATTTGGTATCAGAGCCGAGGGTTAAAACTTTAGCTCAGGAGTATAACACATTAGGTAACATATTAGGAATAGAGTTACAAATACCCTAGAATGAGTATATCCCTAAGATATCCATTCGAATGCCTCAGTAAATTCTCTTACTATCCACTGATAGTGAGTATGAATGCGAAAAAAAAGAGGACGAGATAGGGGACAGGGAAGTACCACTATAAATGGTCAATACCCTGCAATAGTGGAAATAACTTTCTCTATCAATTTCCTTTGATTTGATTCCTAAATTCTTTGATTTTCTTCGCAGCAGCTACAAGGAGAAGCCTCAGTGTGATGGTGGCCCTACGAATCGTTGTAGAAAATCCCTACTTCGTATCTTCATCGGTTCCTTATCAGCTTTTCGATTTAAACTTTAATGAATTTGAAATTGAAATTGAAAATTTTAAATTGATTAACGGATATGAAGCTAAATTTGAATTGAATCGATAAAACGATTTCGTTTAAAACCGAATTTGGAATTCTATTGTAATCCCTTGTGTAGATTGAAGTCCGAAGAGGGACAAGTTGGTATATACTTTGGGGTGTTCCGACCTAAATTGGAATCCATATCTTGTGTTTGAGAAATGGTAGAAGATTGAATCTATCTATCTATTCTCTGGGATCCGATATATTCTACGAACGGTTAATTATCCTTCAAACTAACCAGTGCCCCTGTATATTCGTAGATTTGATGACCCGAGTATCCTGTGTAGTATTGAATAAGTTTGCCCTCATATCTATTATTGATATTCTGATTTGGTAAGCCAAATACAGAATAGATATCCAGTTTGACCTGGAAAACTGTTTCTCTATCTTTGTGTATCTATCTTTGTTGTTTTCGTGCCTGCAAATTTCGGGAACGAAATTTCTTAAGGGGGGGAATCTGTAACGATTCCGGATTTTTCCTAAGTTTAAGTTGATAATTAATTTAATTTTTGAATAAAAATGGTGAAATTAATTGGTAATTAATATAAGATTCTAGTTAAATTATGAATTAATTTAGAATTAATTTGGATATTTGAAAATAAATTTGTATTTGGATGTGATTAAATTAGATGTGCCTTTATTTATACAAATGAATCTTTTGAAAGTTATATTTTGAAATTGATATAAGATAATTTTCAAAGGAATGTTTAAAGTTAAATTCTATACTTTATAATATATCACATGTGCGTTTATTTTATTTAAGTATAATTAAGTTTTAAAAACGATTTCTTTAAAAGGTATATATATATATGTGAATGCAAAATGTAAAAGATATAAATATGTATGTATATAGAGGAATAAGACAATAAGTATGTAAGTTAAAATAAATATTTAATCTAGAAATAAATTAGACAAATTTAAACAACATGTAAATAAATCATATAGTTTCATAAGATATAAAGTTAAAAATAAATATGTAAATTAGAAATAGGAAAAGATATATATCCAAGTATAGTTAGGAAATTAATAACAATAATAAAACATAAATACTAAAGCAAAACATAATAACCAAGACTAAAACAACTTTATATATGTACATAAAAGTAAAATATCTTTGTACAAATAAGATAAGTATGAAGACATAAAGGACTTAAAACAATTAATGTTAGCCACCAAAGTAATATCATCAGCCACCATTTTAAAGCAAAAGAAAAACAAAATACATTCAAGTATATATACAAATAAGTATAAATCTGTAGATCTGGAAGCAAAACAAGAAACAAGTAAACATATATATGGATGAGCTTGCATAAGAAGACAGAGATGTATTTAAGTATGAAGACAAATATCATTAATTCAAGAATATCTTAGCACACAATATAATACTCATCGGCCACCAAAACAATATTATCAGCCACCAAAGTAAACAAATCAGCATAGTCAATAAAACAAGAAAAATATCTTTGGCCTGATATTGTACAAACAAAATATTGTCACCCTGTTGTACAAACACAAATTATAACACCATGTAATCTTCTTTTCTATATATCAATCCATCCATTTCAGTTCGTCCATCAAGCTAAAAATCTGAAGCGGATATTATTTCAAAACTTAAAACAAAATTCAACTTAAACAACAATCTAACTCAACTACAACCAGAGACCAAATTGAAGGCTTCAGCTAGTAATTTCAAAGTCTGGTTCAAAAAGAAGCAGCTCTGTTCATCTCTTAATTACGGTGAGTAACATTCACTTTTAAAACTTAAATATCTGAATCAGTAGCAAGTTTATATCTGGAAAGCATATATGTTGAAATTGTTCCTGCGTGAATATGTGAATGTGTGTATACCTATGCAAAATTTGAGATGGCTCTGTTCTTGTTTTTCCCAGACCCAAATATGCAAACAAATCTATTTCTCTTGATCTAATAACAGTTAGAATGTACAATATAAACAAATATTGTTTGTTTGATAATGAACTAAAGTTTAAAAATTCATTTAAGTTAAAACAACTTATAATTGTCTCTGGAAACCCAAAATAGCTGAGAAACTCAAGATAAGTCAAAATTTAAATTTCTTAATTCTCGAATTCAGGTTTATCTGAATTCTTATACTAAAATATGATTCCTAAAGCAAAAATCAAAATTTTTGGAGTTAAGAATTAAGAGCAGTTTGGGTTTGTTCGAGTTGTGCATTTCGAGTTGTTTCTGATGATCTTGATGTTCGGAGGGGTCGAGCTTCCTCCTGGAGGTGGAGGAGTGATCAGGGGTTCGGAGAAAAATAAGGTGATGGGGTGAAGTTGATCATGGTGGCAGCGGTGAACTCGTGAAGGTTGTAAACCTAGTTTTTGTCGAGGTTAGATGTTTCGATTCGTTTGTCGTCTGTGTGTGATCGAGCACGATAAGTTTTGGGGTGATGGTGGAGGAAGTGTCGACGCGTGAGTGACCGGAGTTTCACGTGATCTTGTGGTCGGAGATTGGAGAATGACGTGACTTCCAGGTTTTGGTGATGAGGCCAATTTAAGTTATCAGGTTTCGAGTTTATACTCAAATTTGAATTCGCGAGGAGGATGGGGATTCAGATGGTCGAAGGATGGTTGGTGATCGATCGTCGACTTGCTCGTCGATGCAGTGTTGATCGAAGATGATGGTCGGAGCAGTACATGTGCACGAGCATTTGTGATCTGGGTGTTTGTTTGGTCTGGAAAGAGCAGGGATGGCTCTCGCATTGGTCACGGGTAATTCGAGTAGTTTGCTCGAAGACTTTCAATGTTGAACTCGAAGCAAAGATTTGAGTGGCTCGAGTAATGCTATATACAGATTTCCATAAACCTGTTCCTGTTGTTTTTTTTTTTTTGAATTTAAAACTGAACTTTTAAAGTACAAAGCAAAAGTTGAACTGAGTTAAAATCAAAGTTTAACATAACTCAAGTTCAGTTTTGAAACTTAGTTTGGAAATAAGTTTTTAAAATTCAAATTGTTTAATACTTAAAAATGTTTAAGCAATTAAGTGGTTTTAAAAGATTTGGATTTAAAATAGAGTTTGAAAAATGTAAAGGAAGCAATTGAAATAAGATTTTAAATCAAACAAAAAACAAATTAAAATCTGAGTTTAAATCTAACTTTGAATCCCAGATTTTGAAGTTAAATAAAGTTGTACAAATTTAAATATTTAAATAAGTTTAAATGTAAAGAATTCATTGATATGTGAATTCAAAGAGAAATTGATGTTGAACTCTTTTACATTTCTTTATAACAAAAATGTTACTTTAACATGTTAATTCAAAGGGTTTAAATTTTAGTTTTAAACTTTATTAAAGATTAATAAGGACTCATTTTAAACCTTAAATCAAAAATGAAATTTAAAAGTAAATTTGGAAATATATGTTATCAAACATACTTGTAAGTGACAATTAAATCATTAATAAGAATGAGCTTTATCTCAAGTTAATGAATATTTAATAATTATAATTCATTAATTATTACGTTAATTAAAATGAATAATTTATTTATTTAACTAATTAATGATTTGGATTAATTAAATAAGTAATTAAAGGTTTAAATTAATTAATTAAGGTTTAAAGATTAATTAAGTAGGGAATAATTAATTTGTAAATTAAGGAGTAATTAATTAGTTATTGTAATTAATTAAGAATAATTAATTAAGGATTAATTATTAATTAAGGGTTAATTAATGATTAATTAAAGGATAATTTATTAAATGTTTTGTAGTTAACTGACTATAAAATTTACCATGACTAGCAAATTTTTCATAGAAATTAATCTGATTTAAATTAATCAGATAATTAAATTGATCCTACTTATGGATGTTTGGATTATATTGGATGTTGAATTGTTTGATATTTCTGATATGTGACGCTTTGTGATATATCCTGATTTATGTTGTGATCTGTAATGTAATCAATTATCTGTGATGTAATTTATTATCTGTGATATATATATCTGTGATCTGTATATGAAAGATAAGCGTTATAGTCTATACCGCTTATCAAATATATTGTTGTATTTTAATCTGTCATGATTGAATGATGTTGCACTATTGTGTAAAACCCATGGACTACACCATACACACACAAATATGGATTGCACGAGAAAACCGGCCTTGTGTTGGCAGAGAGCCTCGCAGGTTCTCGGGACGTCCCGCCAGAGGCGATCCCATGGACAGTGGGAAGTTCCTTAGCCCAACCATTTGTTGGAAATCCAATCAAAACAATACGCGCCTTGTACGGTTTTAGTTGTAGAACCTACCATTTAAAATGGTAGCTATAGCTCGCATAATATAATGGTACCTATGCTGGCTAAGATTGATATTATACTTTCGAAATATTTTCCACTATGCACTAATAATAATATAAAAGAAAGATTTTACGTAGTAAGCATATTTGACTATCATAAGGAGAAATCCTCCACATGTGTGCGATTGCATTTTGTGTGTGCCGGGAGGCCTTATGGTAGTTTCATTTTCCAAAAGCATTGTGGTTTTCAAATCTAAATATTTTGATTGTTTTTAAAGATAAAAACTTTTTTTTGTTGCTCACACCAGTCTTATGACTGACCTGGAGTTTATTGTTTCTTTCCTAAACTCTGGGTGCCCACTATTTTTCCACACGGGCAGTCTAGAGTTGGGTTTTTCAGATAGTCGGGTTTAGTGGATTTTCTGGAGTTAGTCCAGTCTTTGGATCAGGACGGCACTTGCTTATCTAGGTAAAACGTGATGTTGGTTCGAGTTAGCTTTGGGTTGGAGCATTAGATTTGGGGATGCATTCTACTGAAGATATTCTTTCCGCTGTGTCTTATATCTCTGATAGTATTGGTATCTTTTATATCGTTCTGTTGTATCATATTATACCAGATGTTGTATCTGTCATTGTACCAATGTTATATATATATATATATATATATATATATATATATATATATATTGATAGATTCTTTTTCTTCCGTTGTGTTGTACTTAATGGTGTTATAAGCTCCGGCGAACCAGATTCGACGTTTGGATCTGCGGCATTTGAATATAAGCGTCGTATTCGGTGCTGATTTTCGAAGGTCGAGTCAGGGCCGTCACATGATGTAAATTGAAAACTGTGATACAATCGAATTTGTATTGTAATTGAAATTGTGTATATATAGTGAGAGTTCAAATTTATACTGTTCAAAATTATAATGAAATATTTGTTTGAATTTAAATTCTGTGTTATTTATTTTATTCAGCAAATATTTATTTATTTATGTGAAAATAAAATAGTACATTAACAAATACATTTAAATGAATATATATATGTTTATTATCATCAAACAAAAATCATATACTAGCATATTCAACGGTGTTTTCTTTCTCAACGTGCTTTGATAGATAACTTTGAAATACCAAATATTAGTATCATAAATGAATTTATGCAAAACAGGGAGCTGCTAGCATTGCCTGCTGAGTTGAAGAAATCACTTGACATGTTTCCGTTGGAATCACCTTACTCTCATGTGAAATCTTTGCTTGTTGTCATCAACTTCAACAATAAGCACGCTGTCGAAGTAAATCGTGATCATGTATATCTGTTATGACACAACTATGAATCCTTGTATATGCCAAAATGTTCCTCTTTGTTTGAAGGATAAAATGCAAGAAATAGGGCAATTCATATTGTCTCAAAACACAAAGTGGAATTGATCCACTAGAGCAAAGCGCTATTAAGAAGATGAAGCAGCTAACAATAGACGGGATAGAGAGAGTGATGCACGAGTATATTTGATGCTATTGTAACACCAAATGCTAATGCTACTAACGTTCTAGCTATTAGAAGTTTCCAGGAATTAGCATACAAGCTGGCTCTGACGAATTTGGGATTCCTTTCGCAATCTGCTTTGGAGGTTTAAGAGGTTACGAACCACCATCATTGCATTTTCTTTTGAACAATCGAGTAAAATTAGAAAATTACCACCATTCAAGAAATGAGGACGCTGTTACTTGTAACAAATGCTCCAATGCAATTTTTGCAGAACCAACATCAAGGACAATTGAAAAACTGTATTATAATGCTTATATATTTCAATCCAATGAAATCTTTATCTCAGCACAAAATACACCGCCAGTCATTTCCAAGTATTTAAAACAAATTCATGCCAATAAAAGAAAAACGATCAACCAATCAATGTAGGGTGGTAAATACATCCTGGCTTGATCTGTAGTTATCACACAGCATATATGCTTAATAAAGCCAATCAAAACAGCAGCAAACAAAATAGCTTAAAATGAGCTTATTATGTCAGATCATCCTCTTCGTCTTCCTTGGCTTTTAGAGTGTTCTTTGCTCTCAGCAAAAGAGTTGTTTTCCATGGATCCTGCATTTATTTCATCAGCAGATGATATACAAATTTACAAGGATTTGTGGAATACAGGAATCAATCGGTCACAAACTCCAAGGTACGTATATGAAATAACTATATTATAGCCAGATTTTGGTAATTGTACGCAGGTGCATCTAAATTGAAATATCCTATGACAGCAAACAGATTATGATACAACCGCACCATAACTAGGAACAATGATCTTTATGTCATAAAACACACATCTAAAAGAACTGATATGATAGGCCACAAGATTTCATAAAGAAATAGAACATACCAATCGAGTCATGCTATCATACTTCTTGATGCAATCTGTGAACTTCTCAACATCTTCTTCATCTAATGCCTCAGCTAAATTCTGTTGACAAAAAGAAATTATTTCATGGAGGAATGATGTATAAAAACAGTTACACTGATCATGTGTGCTGTTACATATAAGGGTACTCTATGAACAATCAACAAATCAAGTAATGTACTGAATGATAACACTGGGTGATAATTTTGTGAAGTCACAATGTTTGTCAAAGCAAAATGAAAAGAAGACATGAATAACATGAGTGGAACTCAGTGAACTTACAGATAAAAGTTTGTATTCACGTGTGCCTGAAAAGGTTGGATCGAGTTCCTGTAGACAGAGTAACAGTTGGTTCAGGAATAATTTCTGAAGAGTGTAAAATTGCAGATTCATCCACTAAAAAAACAGCAGCATATATTGACCTGATATCGCTCCAACGCATTGCTGATCCCTACAACGTCTCCTCGACAAAGTTGACAAATGCCAGCGTTAAGTAGAATGCCCTTAACACTATACTTGAGTAGATTGTTATTGATTGACTGCCTTGCTATTTCTTCGAGTATCTCTATGGCCTTTGGATACCTAACAAAATACAGTTTGTACATACATATCATGTGTACTTATAATGAAAGCTCTGTGATTTATGTATATATATTTTACACAGTTTCATGTGTGTAAAACTCGCGACATTCTCCTACTATAACATAGGTAATCCATAACAAAAGGGTGTAAAAAGTAAATGAAAATACCCTTTCCAGTTTAGCATTTTGTTTGGAAGTTTTAAGGTATGAGATCCAGAAAAGGATTCTCCAGCTCATCAAAAATACTATTGGGATGCGCATTGTATCATCTTAAAATTTGCTAATGGTATTCTTGGACCATTCTTCACTATTACCGGTAACACCATAAAATAACTAGATAAACACCACACAGCTCACTAAGTTGTACTTAAATTTTCTTACGAAAGGTAATGGTGATTCAGAAATCAAAAAGTTTGCTTGCCAACAAAGATTTTGCTTACAAACACAAACCATACTTTTGATATGCACCTAGACAAAAAAAAAACCAATAGCTTAAGGAACAAGAACATTATGGCAAAAGTATCTGCATTGCGCTACCATGAATGAACACAACATATTTATCCGTGCTTTGGGTGCTGGTATGATTTGAGCCTGATGTTTTCTATCAGATATCACACCAGGATAAGGTAACTATAAATTATTGTGATGCGTATGACATTAATTGGCAACTATCTTTTTTCTTAGAAAGAAAAAAAAATGCATCTGGTCCGAACAATCGTCGACATTGAAAATACCACACAGCAACAAGATTATGTGTCATGGTGTGCTCCTTTGTAGAAGGTGTGGAACGCCAAGAGTGACAGAATTTGTAAGCTTTCATATGTAGTAAGAATATTATATCCTATGTTGCAAAAATCAAAATTTGACAACTTGATGCTTGATTTTTAAGATTCCAATTTCAACAAGCATTTTTTGAGCAATTAAGCATTGCTTAATAGCACCTCAACTAGTATCATAAGTTATGGTAGTTGAGAAAAAGGGGAAATGCTAAGTTTGATTGTCCAATATACCGTGTATTTTCAGTTAACTTCTGTCTTATTAGGCAAGTCCAATGTTGATTTTTTAGCGTTTAATAATAGTACGTTTTTAAGGTGTTTGAAAAAAAAAATAAGACAAGCTTGCAAGAAAAGCTACCTTCTAAAGTTAGCAACGTTCTCACAATGTAAGAACGGTGCAGGCTTCATTCTTTAACCATCCAATTTCTTTAAAACTCTAACTTGAAGTTGGTGAGGAAGTAAGCTTTTTTCAAAACTTATAATCTCTCATGTAATTTTTTCTCCACAAAAGTTATCACCCTCATCAAAACCTAACAAGGAACCCTTTTTGGAAAACCTTTAATGTAATAAAGAGATTGCAATGTCGAAAACGAAGAAGAGAATTTATTCGGTTGCCCAAAAAAAATCTCTCAACCAACCAAATGGTGGTTTTCTCCTATTTAAGAAACGAGATTACTTTATTGTCTTCTCTCATCATAAATAAAATGTTTTATGTTGCAAGAGAGCAATTTATTGTTATTGTGTGCACCTCATTCTAGAGAGGAGATGTTAACGTTTCTTCTATAATAAAAGAGCATTATGTGCTCTTCTTAGTTTTACCGATTGAGAGAACAAGTTGCAACTCAAGGTGTATTTAAATCTTTTTATAACTTGCTTATGGTTTTCTGCTTCTAATTTTGGAGTAATTTCTTTCTTTGTTTCTTTATAGCATGGTTAATTGATGTTAACAGGATTTGATCCCAAAAACTATAGATAGACGATCTAGAGACATACTACCATACCAAGAAGGACATGCAAATGGTTAGATTCGACGTAAAATCATTGTTTGCATCTATTTTCAAAGTTTTTTAGTATTCCTACTTCAGTTGTTATATTTGTGCTTGGATATCTTCAACTTCCTTACAGTGGTAAAGATGGATAGATACACAATTGTTAGGAACGTAGTAGACATCGAAGCACTAATAATCTCCCAACTAACCATTTGTTTTCCATAAAAGTTATCGCATCATCAAAACTTAACAAGGAACCCTTTTTAGGAAATCTTCAATGTAGGAAAGAAATTGCAATGTCTATCATGAATAAGAGGGAAGAAAAAAATAATGTATTTGGTGAGTCAAGGAAAAAAAACAAAACAAAAACCCCCCTCGACCCCCCTCAACTAAGTAAATAGTGATTTTCTCTAATTATAACGATAGAATATTTTGTTGTCTTTTCATGTCGTTACAAAATGGTTTTATGTTGCAAAAGAGGTATTTATTGTTATTGTATTCATCTAAAAAGATGTTAATGTTTCTTCTACAATAAAAGAGTGTTATTGTGCTCTTCTGAATTCTTAAGATTGAGAAAACGTATTGCAACTTGATGTGTAATTAAAAAAATTACAACCTGCGTATGGCTTTTTGCTTCTAGTTTGGAGTAATTTCCATGTAAAATCATTGTTTGCATCTATTTTCGTAGTTTTTAAGTATTTCGCCTTCAGCTGTTGCATTTTTGTTTGGATATCTGCAATTTCCTAATAGTGCCATAGTGGTAAGGAAGGATAGATACACAATTGTTAGAAACATACAAGGCACTAATAAAACAACTGAAGTAGAAACAAGAAAAATTGAAAATGAAAAAGCATGATTATTTTATGTGGAAAATACTTCAAACAGAGACAAAACAACAGAGAATATGTAAAATGATTTTATTACACAGTGAAATAAAAGCAACACCCCTATTTAAGGAGAGCAAAATAGAATCTCATATCATGAACACATTTTCATAGAAACAAGAGAATGCAAGTAGTAGAAATTTTTACTTATTTTAAATACTCATTTTCATGAACTTTTCAAGTGAAATTCTCGTGTCTTTCTCCAGAAGAAATATCTTGCTTAAATTGACAGGAATGCCGTGTAGCAAAGTTCTTTGAATAATAAATTCATTATTTCTTTATATGCATGGATTGCTTAGCAAATGCAACGACCCATGCAACGACCCGTATTTTTAGCCATTTTAGATTATTAAATTTAATGTAATTATTAAATAAAAATGTTTAAAAATAAAATTTAATGATTTATTAATGCAAGTTATTGAATATGAACTTGAATAAATTTTGAACTAAACTAATTTGAAGATTTGACGATAACGAGTATTGAAATGAAATTCAATATATTAACTGAGTTTATAATCAATAACTGAAGTTGAATAATAACGAGTATTATTTAGATAGAAATAAAACGATGTTGATAGCTAAAAATTTATTTGGAACTTATGATTTATTTATATTGATTAATAGGGTAATTAAATTGTTAAATTTAATATTGAAAATTGTTTAAATAATTGAAACTTGAATTAATGTGAATGAAAACGATATCTGAAATTGATTTAAGTTTTATTTAAACAACAATGAAGATTGTTAACATTTAAAATTGGATTTAAAAATGAACAATTGAAAATTTTATATTTAAATTTACGAGTAAAAATAGCCTTCCGGTGCAGTCTCGGATTTTAACGAATCCAGTTCCACTGGATCGGCAATAGTGTATTATTATCGGATTTCGAATTTTGTAGCGTTCGGAGTTATCGTTTGGTCGTACGGGATAAAAATGCGTTGAATTTAATATTGAAAATCCAATATAATAATTGGGTCCAAAAAGTTATCTTCTCCATACGATCGAATTGGGTCTCGAAACATGTTCCATTGCGTTCGAAATAGGGCTATAACCTTACGAACGTCTGGCGGCACGCCTCGATCTGAGTTCGAAATAATTTGATATTTTAAAATTTAAATATATACGATTTGACTTCACAAATATCTTTAATCACATCAGCCCACTTTTATCTGAGCAAGCCACCATATCTCTTGTACAAGCCTATTTTCTTCACGTTTTTAACACGCTTCCCTCTTCATTCTAAAAGCACAACATTGCATACAAAAAAAATGAAGATGAAAACTTAAAAATCAAACGAGCGATATACTTCATGGAAAATTTGAAAATCAGTTTTAAAATTTTCGTTTTTGCATAGGCTTCGATCTGGTATGCTCGAGTGGAGTGCGGTCGATATTGGAGATTGCTCGACAGTTACAGACGAATAGGCTGAGAGAGGGTTCCACTTTTCTCGACCTTCGATCGACGATTGAAGACGTGGGTGGTTTCGTTAGGTTTCTCGGATCGTTGAGCAGCTAGATAGATTCTTGAAGGGTGCGATGTCTATTTGGGAGGCGCGACATTTTTCTAGGCCGGGGGTAGTCGTCCCATGTCGCGATGTGGTGGAGTGGTGTTTGCGTGTCGAGTCTGGGTCGAGCATGTGGAGTACGTTCAGGGAAGCGAGATGGTGGTTTTTATTTGCATCGTTGTCGACCGAATGGCCGTATCAGTGATTTGCGTGCACAGCTAAATGGGTTCGTGCATGCACAGTGAAGATGGAAAGGGGAAAAAGGAGAATAGTTGGGCCGGTTTACTGTGTTTGTGGGCTGGGCTATTGGTTAGGTAATGGAATTTAATGGTAATTAATTTATATAAATCGATAATAAAAATTCAAATTCTTATAAACTGCATAACTCGTTCATTTTAGGTACAAATCTAACGCGGTCAGTAGCGTTGGGTTCGTATTAACGAGTTATTCGCTAATCGAATTGGTTAAGTTTAGAGTTTGCAGAATTTGCAGTTAAATTCGAACGCGCTCGAATTTAATCGAAACCAGAAAGCAGAAGCGACAACAGGAAATAAAAGGTGAGTGTTTAATAGCACTCACAAGTATTAGAATATTTTTATGCTGATTAAATTTGAAATTATGAAGTGATATAAATTTATCGATCGTTGTTTGATAAATTAATTGTCATCTAAATTATCCTTTAATTAAATGTTTAAAATTATAATCGACGGTTAAATTTAAAATAGAAATTTAATTGCCAGTAACACACCTGATATTAATAACTATGAAATTGTTATGAATTATATTAACTGTTTGGATGATTGATTGCGATGGATGCTATTGGTTGATATTTTGGATGATTTGGATGTTATTTATTATGATATATCATGTTATCATCCTGTATATTGTTTACAGTATATAAACTGTAAATTGAATTATTCCGAATAAATTAAAAAATAGGTTGAAATGATATATACCTATGACGCTGTGATTTGGATTAAAATGATATATATCCATCCCTGAAATTTAATTTAAATAACTGATCACTTGACCATAGGATAGAAAATTATATACGTACACCGAATTGGTTAAATTAAATAATTAAAAAAATTGAAATTTATTTCAATGATTTGATTTTAAGAAAATGAAAATCGAATTTAGGGAAATCTGACTATTTCGAAATTGAGCTTGGAATTGAATTATATTTGAGGATTTGGATTTCAAATTGGGTATTGAAAGTAAATTGATTTAAGTGTTTTGAATCGATGCTGTGAAAATCGAACTCGGAATTGATAAAAATCGAAATGGTTCAAAATTTAAAATTAAAATGATTGTGAAATTGTAATTGAAATTAATTTGAAATTGAAATTGAAATTAATTTGAAATTGACATCCAATTAATTTGGAATCGAAGTAAAATTCGACTTGAAGTCGGAATTGAATCGATTAAATCGAAATGAAAATTTAAAAGTGATTTGAATTGGAAATTTTGAAAATTGAATTGGTTTGAGTTTGAAACTATTTTCAAATAAATTATTTTGATATAAATCTTTTTTTTTAAATATTCAAATTAGTTTGGACTTTCCAAACTATATAAACCATTTTAATACTTAAACTTTTTAACCATTTAAACTATATTTAACCATTTTAACCATTTAAATTATTTTTAACTATTTTAATTATTTAAACTATTTTAAAATTATTCAAACCATTTTTAAAAAATTCAAACTGGTCAAAGGGGTGAAATGTTTATAATTAAATCTTGAATTTAAGTGTGAATTGGGTTAAAATAAAGTTATAACCTAAATTGAAATTCGAAATGATTTTGGAAGCGAAATCGAAATAATGAAGCGAAAATGATTTTTGAAGTGAAATGATATATTTTGAGTAAATATGATAATTTCAAAATGAATTCGATTTTGAAGCGAATATGATATTTTGATATTAAGTATGAACTGTTTTCGAAATGTAAAGTACCAACCGGTATGTAAAACGACGTTGTTAAAGAAACCCGGACGGATATGGGCATACTCTCTGTCGATACCGTAACCACTTTAACAACTGTGTACGTGGAGTGATGATGCAGAATGAAGTGGTTGGATTTGTCATACGGTTACTGGATTTGAAGAGAACGATGATGGATTAGTCTGGCACTTGTGTCAATTTGAAATGACTAAACAGAAGCCATACCAGCCAAGTGAATTAGCTATTTCGGGCAGATGCACTTCTTCGTATTACCATCATTTACGTTGTGATTGATTGGTGCGCACCCTCCGATTTTAAGGGAGTGTTGAACGCGGTGGACGATCATAGGTATGATACGTTACCACCAGCCGGGAAGGGTAAACTGGTAATATCTTACCTTGGGCATTGTCTAACGTGTCTTGTCATGTTTTTACCCTATACGAGACTACTACGATTTTGGTTTAGAGTTGTCGTATCACGACGCATCCCTATCCACCGACGGTTTATCGGTGTTTTATATGCAAACTGTACGACAATACTTAAAAACGCGTTAAGGAGATCAATGTAAAGCATTAACGCTAAAAAATATATTTATTTTATTTATTAGACATTATATATGTAGCGTATTCTACTACATATAAATATTTTGACGGATCCTTAAGAGATGAAAATCCCGTAACATCTCTTGAGTTATTGCACGTATGTTATACACTGGATATGAGATGTGAAATCCCGTAAACATCTCTGACGCTATCGCATTCATGTTAAATGCGATATTGATTTGACGTACATGAGGATATTTTAGTCCTGACTCGAGTGTTTTGCATTTTCCTTACGCTCGGGTCAGTCCTGGGTTTTTCAGTTTATTGAAGATTTATTCTGAAGGACGATGACGAAGATTTGGTACATCATTACTAGTATTATCTCATCATTGTTTGTTCCGCTGCATTATTATATTTGTTCTGTTGTATATGTATAACTCTGATAAATGTTGTATAAATTATAAGCAATTGTATAGTAAACAGCTTCATGAACTGTTTATTTGATTATTATATTTTATCGTTCCGCTACGAGATTCTGTGTTTGTTTTCTTCTTATTTTCTTATTTTTCTTAATTAACCCTATTGACAATCTATGTTCTGTATTGTTTAAGTCGGACATGTGTGAATTATTGTCGATTTAAACCTTTCGAAATTTGAGTTTTTTCACTTAGTATTAGAGCTTTGGTTTAGCGATAACCCTGTCTTTGAGGGGTAACTTATTAGAGATAGGATCGGTAGTGAAGGTCTATATGAGTGGATCGTGTAGTGTATGTATATGCAAGTATAAGTGACTAACATATAATGTATCTAATATAAACTTGATATATGATAATAGCAAAGTAAATGGAAATAATCACATCAGGATTTCATATTGGTTCGGACCTCCCGTCATACATCCAGTCTCGAAGCTCCTCTTAGGAATTCAACTATCAAACACCCTCACTTTGCCCGGAGGAATAGGCTTGGTTACAAAGGCTTGTTCTTGTCAAGTGTGTGTTCTATAACACGGATATTGACTATTAAGTACAAAAGCTTCCAATCTATATATCTAGAGAATATTGATTGAAGAGTTCTGAATATATGGAAGATTAAAATACAGGTATTCGATCGCTAGAGATCAAGTATAAATCAGAGAATAAGAGTAAAGAGCGTAAGTAATGTGAAGTCTTTTCTTTGATTCTTGATGCTATTTATAGCGGTAGAGAGATTTCTTGAGTGGTTGTATCCATTAACAAGTGTTGTATGGTCGCTCCTGATGGTGATGAAGAGTTGCAGCAAAGAGGAGCGAAAGTGACTTTTCAATTGTGACAGTTGTTCTTTGAATGTTCACAGCCGAGTTCAAAATCAGACGTCTGAAAAATGTTTCAGACGTCTGGCTCTTATATATTTTTTATATATAGTTGTTTTTCAGACGTCTGAGTACATTAACCAGACGTCTGATTCTGTCTGATTTGCGAACCAGAGGATTCAATCAGACGTCTGACTAGTGCACCAGACGTCTGAACTTGTGCATGTTGCTTTCCTTGTGTCTGTGTCATTACTCTTCTGATTTTATCGACTTGTAGCCTCTTGATACTTCTTTTGAGTCTTGTTCTTGTCTCTTTGACGATGTCACTTTAACAATTACCTGTAAATAGAGATATATATGCATATTCGATTTTCATTGTATAGTCGTTATCATCGAAACCATAGAATTGATTTCCTAACGATCTCCCCCTTTTTGATGATGACGACTATTCAATGTACTTATATATAGATTATAAATCTCCCCCTGAACATATGCTTATTTTTAATGTTCTATGATTATACTTATATTTCTCCCGCTTTGGCATTATCAAAAAGAATTATAAAATTGAAGCCAATCGTCAAACAAAAAGAAAATTTCATTAATAAGTCGAAATTTGATTACATACATAGATTTTGTTTTGTACAAAAAGTTGATATCCCAAAAAATATATGATTCCCAAAATCTATGATTCCTTTGGAGAAGCTTTATTTTGATCATCTTTCTTTGGTTCTTCTTTTCCAAAAGTGCTAGCCTTTGTAGGAGATGTCAAAGCTTTCTTGAAAGGTTCATCCTCAGAGAGTTTGGAATGTTTTGCATGAGGAGAAGGTATTGGGGTTGGCCAATCTTCAGAATGTGGTGTTGGACCACGAACCTGTTGTAGTACTTTAAAAACCGACAAGACAGTTGAAAGGGATTCATCAACTGTAGCTAGGCGTGTAGCAAATGATGTTTCGAAGTTGTCAATTCGTTTAGCCAAAAGTTTTTGATTTTGAGATAGTATATGTTGGTTTCGAAGGGTGAGATCTCGAACGCTTTCGTTTGGATTTGTATCCGTTCGAGTCTCCATAATTTCATCTTGTCCCGGATAATCAAATGGTGCAGGAGGAGGTGGAGTTGTTTCTCAATGTGTGGTTGAGGAGGAGGCTAACTCGTCTAGATTGACAATTGTGCGTCCAATCTTCAAAGGATATGAATTCTGTGGGAATTTCGGGTAGGTGCGTCAGAGAAAAGAATTTGGTGAAAGCATATTTAGGTGAGATTTCTTCGAAGGTCGATAGGTAGAATGAAATGTTATGTGCACGAAGAAGTCTCATAATATAAGTTGGGTAAATAATTGATGGCCTTGAACAAGTCCAAAAATGCTTGAGCGCGACGAAAATGAATTTGGCCCAATTTACCCTTGTTCCACAAAATAGAGCATATAGGGCTTTGTGCTCTAATTCGGTTATTTGCTCGTGACTTCCCATACGTGGAACAATTGTATTGATTATCATTCGAATTAGGAGTCGAGCTTTTGGACGTAGATATTTGGAGGCAAATTTTGGCATGTCGTCCTCCCAAATTTGATGAGTAATACTGTTCCGTGATTTGAAGCGCATATCGGGAATGTTGTATAAATCTTCCCCTGTGTCAGAGCATCCTAGGGTTCTACCTATTATGCCCGGAGTAAATCGAATCGTGTTGCCATACACGCTAGACTAGAGCAAGTTATCTTCATCTTCAGTGTTCCACACTGAAGTACTATCTAAATTCGCATAGAATAGAAATATCGCTAATTGGTCTATTTGGATGTCATTAGAAGTAAATGAAATTAAGTTTCCAACTCGGCATTTTCACATAGTTCATCCAAATCATACATAGAAAATTTAAGGAGATTATATAATGGATCTATGTGGAGTTTTTTCTTTTGGATATCTTCATATCTTTTGATGGAATGTGGCGCTCTATTCATCCGCCTTTCGATCTGATCATCGGAGCACACCTGAGGATTTGAAGATGAGGTCGGTTGGTCTTGTTTTCGTTTTGAAATCTTGAGATTCTTAGTTCGAGGAGGCATTAGAATTTGATTTTCTTAAAGATGACGTTTTTGAGAGAAAATCGTCTCTGAGGGGATCTGGGGTTTTAACAATTTTGAGATTAAAGAAAAAAATGACGTTATCTGGATTAATTTAAAGGGTCCATTGGATTCCAGACGTCTGGATTGGAAATCAGACGTCTGGTTTGCCCTAAATTGAGTACGACAGATAAATTCAGACGTCTGGTTTTTGGGTTAGACGTCTGGGTGGATCGAATTTGTAAAATTGAATAGGCAGAGAGTTTAATCAGACGTCTTAGTATACAAATCAGACGTCTGGATTAGGTTATTTTTGAAAAAATTTGTGGTAGAGAACTAAGTCAGACGTCTGGTTTGAGTATCAGACGTCTGGTTTGAGTATTAGAAGTCTGAAATTTTCTGATTTATATTTTGAGGAGACAGCAAATTTTCAGACGTCTGGGGAGCATATCAGACGTCTAACATATGCACAGTACTTAAAATTTAGACGTATATCATTGTGTCAGACGTCTGAAGTCCATAGCCAAACGTCTGAAATAAGCAGTTTGTCTAAAAATAACCTAAAATTTGATGGTTTTGCTTATTTCTCGAATTTTTATAACAAATCAAAGATAAAATTACTGTTGTGAAATAACAAATAACCATAGATACAATAAATATAATTTATTTAGAATGTTATGGAGTTTTACGATCTCCTGACTCGATACCCCTCCATGGTTTAAGTGGAGACCATATATTTCCACGTTCGTGGGTTCCCGGGAAGCCAAAATATCGTCTTGGTGAAGGATCCGAAGGAGTACGATACGAAGACGAGGGATCCAAAGAACAACAAGGTTTGGTAGCGGTTCATGGACATCTTTCTTCCGTGACGAACAAAACTTCATCGCTACTTGCTCCAAAAAGCTTAACCGTCGCGCTGTGACTTTTTGTTCAAAATATAGTTCTCGTTGTAGGTCTATATGTTGTTTCTGATAATGATGAATTTCATCAATTTTCTCCTTTGTAGTTTATTTTAGGTAAACCTCTAACTGGTTCATATTTTGCCAATTTATTAATATTCTTAAAATTGATATGACAAAATCGTTTATGCCATAACCATGGAGCATTATGTTTGGCGGTTAAATATAAATTTGAATTTTTATTTATATTCATGTTTAATACATAAATATTTTTGTATCTAACACCTACAAAAATAAGTTGTTTGTTATTATCTAAAATATTACATCTATCTTTTTCAAAATTTATTTGAAAACCTTTATCGCATAATTGACTAATACTTAGTAGGTTGTGTTTTTAGATTTTCTACTAATAAAACATTTATAATAATAGGAGAGTTAGATATACCAGAGTTGATGACTTCTTCAATGCCCACGACATATCCTTTTGAATTATCTCCAAAGGTTACCGTTCCACCTTCGATGTATGTTATATTAGATAACATTTTTGAATTTTCGGTCATATCCTTGAAGCATCCGCTATCTAGTATTCATTTCTCCTTATTTTTTATTTTGGGTACCTACAAAATAAAAGATGTTTTAATTGATACCCATATATTTTGTTAGGGTCCTAATTGTTAGGAGAAGGTAGCCATACCCAAGATGGTTTGGTACCTTTATAAATATAATTTTTATTATAGACTATTCTTTAAGAAATTATTAATATGTGTTTGTCTAATCAAATTATTATTTGTCTTAGGAATCCAAATTTTCATATTTTTGGTATTCATTTTAGATTTAGGTAAACTTTTAGTTTTTATATAACTAATATTTTTAGCATCATTTCCTGTTTGTCTAGAAGAATTTTTAAATCCTATTACATTTCTATTGCTTCATGGTTTTGAAGTTTTGATAAGATTTTCTAAATCTTGTTTTCCTTTATTAAATTTTGACACATTATTTATAATTTTATCTAATTTTTCTTTTAATTCTATATTTTCAATTTTTAATATTTCAATATTATTTTTTAAGCCAACATTTTCTATAACAAATTATCCTTCACTATTTTAGTGTTTTCAAAATCAATGGTAATAGTCTCACTTTTTATCAAAAAAATTTTGATTTTTTCTTGAGATAATTCAAGTTCTTCTTCTAAGATAATTTTTTCATCTTTTAACATTCCTACTTCAAGTTCCAATCTATTTATTTTAACTATATATATTCTTTGTTCAAATTTTTTAATTTGTCTAAATTTATCATCTAATTCCATGCTAAGTTCTAATAACTCGTCATAGCTAAGTTGAGGACATACCTCATCAGTTTGTGCCATAAAACACACATTAGCTTGTTCTTCGTCAATATCGCTATCACTTTCAGATGATGAAGAGTCCGAGTCATCCCATGTTACTTTGAAAGCCTTCTTCTTTTTGAATTTTTCAAATTTGTTCTTTTTATCATTGTTGAGTTTTGGGCAATCCTTCTTCATATGTCTGTATTGATCACATTCATAACACTTGATTTGAGATAGGTTTGTTGTGTTGGACTTCCCTTCTTTTTGGAATTTGGTCATCTTTCTAAATTTCTTGAATCTGTTATAATTCTTGGCAATGAAGACTATCTCTTCTTCATCTAAATCAGAGTCATCATCCTTTGTTGCTGAGAATGCTATGTTCTTTTTCTTCGAATTCAGTTCTTTTCGTGCCTGCAAATTAGCTTCATAGGGCATTAAATTTTCTATCAACCCTTCAACTTTGAGAATAGAGAGATCATTAGATTCTTCAATAGCTAAAACCTTTCTTTCCCAATCTGATGTTAAAGAATTGAGTATTCAGAAACTAAATCAAAATCAGTAAATTTAACTCCTAATATCATAAGATCGTGTTGGATAGTTTGAAATCTAGAATGCATGTCAATAATAGTTTCATTTTGCTTCATTTTGAATGACGAAAATTGGTTTTGCAAAATTGAAATCTTAGTTTGTTCGACCTTTGTTGTACCTTCGTGTGTAATTTGTAAGGTACGTCAAATGTCAAATGCAGTAGTGGATAACATGACACGTGAAAATTCATTTTTGTCTAGAGAGCAAAATAAAACATTCATAGCTTTAGCATTGTTTGATGCTAAGGTCTTTTGTGCATCGGTCCATGTGTTCATAGCAGCGGTAGGTGCTTCATATTTATCTTGTGTGACTGACCAAATTTTTAGATCATTAACTTCCATAAAAATTCTCATACGTGTTGACCAATATGCATAGTTAGATCCATTAAAAAGTGGGGATCGTGTTGTGCTGTGGATTGTCCTTCTTGAAAAATACTTGCCATATTAAAGTGATTCAAAAACGTGTTACTGTTCTTTGATCAAACCTTGCTCTAATACCAAATGAAGGTCTATATGAGTGGATCGTGTAGTGTATATATATGCAAGTATAAATGACTATATAATGTATCTAATATAAACTTGATAGATGATAATAGCAAAGTAAATGGAAATAATCACACCATGATTTTATACTGGTTCGGACCTCCCGTCCTACGTCCAGTCCCGAAGCTCCTCTTCGAAATTCAACTATCAAACACCCTCATTTCGCCCGGAGGAATAGGCTTGGTTACAAAGGCTTGTTCTTGTCAAGTGTGTGTTCTATAACACGGATATTGACTATTAAGTACAAAAGCTTACAATCTATATATCTAGAGAATATTGATTGAAGAGATCTGAATATATGGAAGATTAAAATACAGGTATTCGATTGCTAGAGATCAAGTATAAATCAGAGAATAAGAGTAAAGAGCGTAAGTAAGTAAAGTGGAGTCTTTTCTTTGATTCTTGATGTTATTTAGAGCAGTAGAGAGATTCCTTGAGTGGTTGTATCCATTAACAAGTGTTGTATAGTCGCTCCTGATGGTGATGAAGAGTTGCAACAAAGAGGAGCGAAAGTGTCTTTTTAATTGTGACAGTTGTTCTTTGAATGTTCACAGCCGAGCTCAAAATCAGACGTCTGAAAATGTTTCAGACGTCTGGCTCTTATATATTTTTTGTATATGGTTGTTTTTCAGACGTCTGAGTACATTAACCAGACGTCTGATTCTGTTTGATTTGCGAACCAGAGGATTCAATCAGACGTCTGGCTAGTGCACCCAAACGTCTGAACTTGTGCATGTTGCTTTCCTTGTGTCTGTGTCATTGCTCTTCTGATTCTATCGACTTGTAGCCTCTTGATACTTTTTTTGAGTCTTGTTCTTGTCTCTTTGGTGATGTTACTTTAACAATTACCTGTAAATAGAAATATATATGCATATTCGATTTCCATTGTATAGTTGTTATCATCGAAACCATAGAATTGGTTTCCTAACAAGTAGCACCCTAGAATGAGTTTGAGTGTATTAATAGATATGAGCGTGTATTTGTTAGTGAATATAAAAATTGTTTTATCTTGTGTTGATTGACTTGTTGAGTGGCTTACGGATTCTGGTCAATACGAGTAATTAACGTTATTGATAGAGATCTCTAAACACTTGAACAGAATAATTCGACATAGTATTGTATTGTAATTGGAAATAATTTTACCCTGATTATATTTTATATATAAAGGAATTATTTTCAAAAATTATTATGGTTTATGTAGTATGTTTAGTTGTTAGGAATGATAATATTGACTATTATCATTAATTGGTTGTTGTGCCTTAATAAAAGATGTTTATTATAAAATAAGCAATGATAAAACACTTGTGAAACGTTTTAAGGAAGTGAAATTTTGTAAGTATAAAATTATAAATGTTACTTATAAATTAAATGGATTTAAACTGAGAAGTTTTGAATCTAAGACCCGGAAATGTTGAAAATGGTCTTCAAAGTTTTGGAAAACTATAGTGATATTTGTTGGAAAATATTTATGAGAAATATTTTTAAAATGACTTTTTAAAAGAAATGAATTCAGTACTCCCCTCTTTGTCGCTGGAAAATAATTTCGGTGATGATTACCCAGCATCATCGACGTTCATTTTCGAGTCTCAAAACGGGGAAGACTTCTGAGAAGCTTTGCTATAAAATTGTTTTGATAAACGAATTTTGGTTTAAACTCCAAAAGTATGATTTAATATACAAAAGATATAAGTATATATATTTATTTCAATTGATTTGAAAAGAATCTGGTATTTAATATTTTTAAGTTCTGTTAATTAGTAATCTTCAAATTATTTGAATGGAATGAAATATTTGAATAACCAGAGCTTATAAAATAAGAGAACTAAGAAATCTAAGCTAAATGTTATGAGAAACTTTAGAGTTGAAGTTTGCAACTCTTAAATTGAAACTAAAGAAAATTTAAACAAGTTAAAATAGTGAGCATTCTAATTAAGTAAAATGAATCAGACTAATTTGTATAATACCAAATTGCATGCTAATAACATATAAGAAGACTTACCAAATGTTAAAAGTTAAAATGATGATTTGGATATGTAATGGGATATTATACAAGTAAACAAAAGTTAAAAGTAATTAAAATGTTTATAAATGAAATATAAGTTGTATAATAAATGTTAGTTAAACAAGATGTTAAATTAGTTGAATATGGATGTTAAAGGAAATAAGCTAATATTGAATTATGAAATTAACTTTTAACTTATGAAAAGCTAACCGAAATAAATAAATGGAAGAAGTTAGTGAATTATATTAATAAAATGAGTAATGAAATGACATTGATTTAAAATGAAAATAAACTTGCGTGTAGAATGAATGTAAATAAATGAATTGATATGAAATGTTGCTAAATGTACAATGAAACAATTAAAAATTAACAAATTGAATTGAATAAATTGAATGCAAATGAAATAGACTTGAATAAATTGAAAGTAAACCAATTAAATGCTAATAAAAAAATTTGAATGTTAATAAGTAATGAAGCATATAAATTAAATATTGGCATTGAATAATGTAAATTTATATCGTTGTGAATTAATTGAATGAATACTAATAATTGAATAATTTCTTTTGTTGTAAATCATCGTTATAACTGGTTTATCGTATATGATTGTTATTGTCATATATTAATGCTTATGTTATGGTTTGGATCTAAAACTCAAGTTATATGCTTCTATAAAACTCATGTATGCTTTCCATATCTTCATAAGTGACTAATATTCTAAATTAAGTTGAAATGGGTACATATGAAGACAGTTTGGATGTATACGTGGACTTTTATACGCTTTTGCTCGCTTAATACGAGCGAACTCGTTCGTATTAATAATAATTACATATCTCGAATTACATACTGCGCTTTTATATTTTTTCCCTACGGGATGCCTCGTCATTGAGATGAGATGTATATTTGATATATATTTGGTTGTATATTGAATTGTAAAAATTTTACGATCACGTCGTGCAAAGGAGACGCTGCCGAAATTTTGCGTAAATCCGAGTGTGAGAAAATTTTTGAAGTTTTAAAAAATTTTATAACTTGTTTTAATAACTAACTTGTAAATTCCGTAAACCGATCGGAGTAGCGTAGTAGAAACGTAGTAATGGTTTATAAATGAGATTTAATGTTTTATAAGTTGATTGTTTTTAATAAAACATATCAAGTGTAAAATTCTGTACTTAACGTCTTTTCAAGGACGAAAAGTTTTGAGTGGAGGAGAATGTAATGACCCGTATTTTTAGCCATTTTAGATTATTAAATAAAAATGGATAAAAATAAAATTTATCGATTTATTGATGTAAGTTATTGAATATGAACTTGAATAAATTTTGAAATAAACTAAGTTCGAAGATTTGGCGATAACAAGTATTAAAATGAGATTCTATATAATTAACTGGGTTTACAATCAATAACTGAAGCTGAATAATAATTGGAAATTAATTAGATAGAAATAAAACGATGTTGATAACTAAAAATTTATTTGGAACTTAAAGATTTATTTATATTGATTTATAGGATAATTAAATTGTTAAATTTGATATTGGAAATTGTTTAAATAATTGAATCTTGAATTAATGTGAACGAAAACGATATCAAAAATTGATTTAAGTTTTATTTAAACAACAATGAAGATTGTTAACATTTAAAATTGGATTTAAAAGCGAATAATTGAAAATTTTATCTAAATTTACGAGTACAACTAGCCTTCCGGGGCACAGTCTCAGATTTTGACGAAACCACTTCTGTTGGATCTGTAATAGTGTATTATTATCGGATTTTAAATTTCGTAGCATTTGGAGTCATCATTTGGTCGTACGGGATAAAAAAGAGTTGAATTTAATATCGAAAATCCAATATAATAATTGGGTCCAAAAGGCTAACTTCTCCATACGATCGAATTGGATGTCGAAACCTGTTTCATTACGTTCGGAATAGAGCCATAACCTTATGAACGCCTAGCGGTATGCCTCGATCTGAGTTCGAAATAAATAACTTGATATTTTAAAATCTAAATATATACGATTTGACTTCACAAATATCTTTAATCACATCAGCCTACTTTTACCTGAGCAAGCCACCCTATCTCTTGTACGAGCCTACTTTCTTCACGTTTTTAACACGCTTCCCTCTTCATTTTAAAAGCACAGCAGAGCATACAAAATAATGAAGATGAAAACTTAAAAATCAAAATCGAGTGATAGACTTCATGGAAAACTTGAAAATCGGTTTTAAAAATCTCATTTTTGGATAGGCTTCGATCTGGTATGCTCGAGTGGAGTGCGGTCGAAATTGGAGATTGCTCGACAGTTACAGTCGAATTGGCTGAGAGACTAGGGTTCCACTTTTCTCGACCTTCGATCGACAATTGAAGACGGGGGTTGTTTCGTTGGGTTTCTCTTGCCGTTTAGCAGCTGCGTGTGGATTCTTGAAGGGTGCGATGTCGATTTGGGAGGCAAGACATTTTTTTGGGCTGGGGGTAGTCGTGCCAAGTCGCGATGTGGTGGAGTGGTGTTTGCGTGTTGAGTCTGGGTAGAGCATGTGGAGTTCGTCGAGGGAAGCCAGATGGTGGTTTTTATTTGCATCATCATCGACCAGATGGCCGTACCAGTGATTTGCGTGCACGGCTAAATGGGTTCGTGCGCGCACAGTGAAGATGGAAAGGGGAAGGAGAATAAGTTGAACGGTTTACTGTGTTTGTGGGTTGGCTATTGGTTAGGTAATGGAATTTAATGGTAATTAATTTGTATAAATCGATAATAAAAATTCAAGTTCTTATAAACTGTGTAACTCGTTCGTTGTAGGTCCAAATCCAACGCGGTCAGTCGCGTTGGATTCGTATTAACAAGCTCTTTGCTATGAAATTAAATTGGTTGAGTTTAGAGTTGCTAGAATTTGCAGTTAAAATCGAACGCGCTCCAATTTAATCGAAACCGGAACGCGGAAGCGACAACAGGAAATAAAAGATGAGTGTTTTATAACACTCACAAGTACTTGAACATTTTTATGCTAGTTAAATTTGAGATTATGAAGTGATAAAAATTTATCGATCGTTGTTTGATAAATTAA
Source organism: Allium cepa (assembly GCA_030765085.1). NCBI lineage: Eukaryota > Viridiplantae > Streptophyta > Magnoliopsida > Asparagales > Amaryllidaceae > Allium > Allium cepa. The sequence goes on along the minus strand of CM060938.1, from coordinate 659,726,615 downwards.
TTGTCATCTAAACTGTCCTTAAATTAACTTTAAAAAATTAAAATTGACGGTAAATTTGAAATAGAAATTTAATTGTCAGTAAAACATTTGATATTAATAACTATGAAATTGTTGTGAATTATATTGACTGTTTGGATGATTCATTACGATGGATGCTATTTGTTGATATTTTGGATGATTCGAATGTTATTTATTTTGATATATCATGTTATCATCCTGTATATTATTTACAGTATATAAACTGTAAATTGAATTATTCCGAATAAATTAAGAAATATGTTGAAATGACATATATACCTATGACATTGTGATTTAGATTGAAATGATATTTATCCATCCCTGAAATTAAATTGAAATAATTGATCACTTGGCCATAGAATAGAAAATTATATACAAACACCGGATTAGTTAAATTAAATGATTTTTAAAAAAATTATTTGAAATTTATTTCAATGATTTGATTTTAAGAAAATGAAAATCAAATTTAGGAAAAGCTAACCATTTCGAAATTGAGCTCGGAATTGAATTATATTTGAGGATTTGAATTTCAAATTGGGTATTGAAAATAAATTGATTTAAGTGTTTTGAATCGATATTGTGAAAATCGAACTCGGAATTGAAAAAAATCGAAATGGTCCAAAATTTAAAATTGAAATTATTGTGGAATAGTAATTGAAATTAATTTTAAATTGAAATTGAAATTAATTTGAAATTGACATCAAAATTAATTTGGAATCGAAGTAAAATTCAACTTGAAATTGAAATTGAATCGAGTAAATCGAAATGGAAATTTAAAAGTGATTTGAATTGAAAATTGAATCAGTTTGACTTTGAAACTATTTTCAAATAAATTATTTTGATATAAATCTATTTTTTTTTAAATATTCAAATTATTTTGGACTTTCCAAACGATTTTGCTATATAAACCATTTTAATACTTAAACTATTTTAACCATTTTAACTATTTTTAACTATTTTAATTATTTAAACTATTTTAAAACTATCCAAACCATTTTTTAAAAATTCAAACTGGTCAAAGTGGTGAAATATTTATAATTAAATCTTAGATTCAAGTGCGAATTGGGTTAAAATGAAGTTATAACCACAATTGAAACTCGAAACGATTTTGGAAGCGAAATCGAAATATTGAGGCGAAAATGATTTTTGAAGTGAAATGGTATATTTTGAGTAAATATGATGATTTCAAAATGGATTTGATTTCAAAGCGAATATGGTATTTTGATATCAAGTATGAACTATTTTCGAAATGTAAAGTACCAACCGGTGTGTAAAACGACGTTTAGTTGTTAAAGAAACCGGGACCGAATATGGACAAACTCTCTATCGATACTAAAACCACTTTAACAACTGTGTACGTGGAGTGATGATGCAGAACGAAGTGGTTGAATTTAGCGTACATTTGCTGGATTTAAAGAAAGAGAACGATGATGGATTAGCCTGGCACTTGTGCCAATTTGAAATGACTAAAACAGAAGCAGTACCGGCCAAGTGGGTTAGCTACCGCGAGCGGACGCACTTCTTCATATTACTATCATTTACATTGTGATTGATTAGTGTGCACGCTTCGATTTTATGAAAATGTTGGACGTGGAGGGCGATCATGGGTATGATGTGTTACCACCAGCGGAGAAGGGTAAACCGGTAATATACTACCTTGAGCATTGCATAACGTGTCTTGTCGTACTTTTATCCCTATATGAGACCACTACGATTTTGGTTTAGTGTTGTCGTATCCCAACGCATCTCTATCCACGAAGGTTTACTTGTGTTTTATGCAAAATATACGACAATGCTTAAAAACGCGTTAAGGGGATCAATGTAAAGCCTTAACGCTAAGAAAAATATTTATTTTATTGCTTAGACATATATATGTAGCGTATTCTACTACATATAAATATTTTGACGGATCGTTAAGAGATGAAAATCCCGTAACATCTCTTGAGTTATTGCACGCACGTTATACGCTGGATAGAAGATGTGAAATCACGTAAACATCTCTGATGCTATCACACTCATGTTATATGCGAAACTGATTTGACTTACATAAGAATATTTTGGTCCTAACTCGAATGTTTTTTCTTTTCATTACGCTCGGGCCAGTTCCTAGTTTTTCAGCTTATTGAAGATTTATTCTGAAGGACGGAGACGAAGATTTGGTATATTATTACTAGTATTATCACATCATTATTTGTTCCGCTGCATTATTATATTTGTTCTGTTGTATATGTATAACTCTGATAAATGTTGTATAAATTATAATCAAATGTATACTAAACAACTTCATAAACTATTTATTTGATTATTATATTTTATCATTCCGCTGCGAGATTTTTTGTTTGTTTTCTTCTTCTTTTCTTATTTTTCTTAATTAACCTCATTGATTATCTATGTTCCGGATTTTTTAAGTCGGACATGTGTGGATTATTGTAGATTTAAACCTTTTGAAATTTGGGTTTTTACAGCAAACTTCGAAGAGTCTTTTATCCCAAGAAGCATATACTCGGTTTCAATTATTCGAAGCCTTAGTATGTAAATTTTCAATATTCTTAAGCTCGAAGCAATATAAATTTACTTCGAACACTTCTCCCATTTAGAATCACTTTTGTTGTATCCACAACTTGCATTTTCACATCACTTACAACTTGGCTAGAAGTGGATACACCTACGAAACTATTTGCACACTCTAAGATTATGAAGGTCTTTTACATATATCTTCTTTGATGTTGCACACTCATTCTTAGAAATGCCCCCCTCTTGCCATAGGTGTAGGTAGGTAGCACTTTGACATTTATCTCTACATATAATGCACATCATTTTGGCTCCTGGTGAAATCAAGTTTCAATCAAGTTTCACAGTTCTTTCTCCGATCATTGGAAATGCATCCACTTATTGTGACTTCGCCATCGTGTTCTTGCACCTTAGAATATCCATTGCAACATCTAAAGAGATTTTGCAGTTTTTAAATAATAAATAAAAATAAAAAAATCGTTCTTACATCAATTTTGTGATCCAACTTTGGAAGCTTACTCTTCGAGGTGTAGAGCCACCATTTTCAGAAGATTTTGTTGCCTAATGATTTGACCTTGTATAGCTTTCTGTTAGTACGCAGATAATCGTGCTTTTCTATCTCTTCTAAGTTTGACAAAACTTCATCGAACAGATCTACAATAGCAGTAGTACTCGTTTTATTCCATCTACTATAGTCAATGATCTTTATTGATCTTTCTTTGATCGTCTACAAACAATCACTTTTTTATTACATCGCCTTCATCTTGATTTTCCATAAAGATAAATCATCATCATTGAACTTCTCTTGCTCAAACTTAGTTACCATGGTTTCTTTAATCCAATCAAATTGAAGCTCTAATACAACTGTCAGAAGTTGTAGATATCGAAACACAAATACAAAGTACAGATGAGAAAACTTTGAAAACTAATGAACTTGATGATTTACATGGAAAATATTCTGGATAAAATGGAGTAGAACACCATAGGCAACAGAAGCCTTTTTTCTTGAGAGATAGAGAGAGAGAGAGAGAGAGAGAGAGAGAGAGAGAGAGAGAGAGAGAGAGAGAGAGGGCACTGAAATTACAACATACTCTCTTCAGTATAAAAAGCACAATAATATTCTCTCGTACTACAGTAGAAACATTAACATTTTTTTCATCTAAATTAAGAACACGAGAACCCCTATCCAGAAATAGGAGAATCATATGTCCTCTTTCTATGAGGGGAAACAATGACAACAGTCTATTTCTTGTCTTGTAAGAATAGAAATACAATTTTCAATAAGTTGAAAGATTACAAGTTTGAGAGTAACGCATAACTCAAATTTCTCTAATATTCTTTCATTTTGTGCCTTAACTTCAACTAAAAAATTTTGACAGGTTGGATGACTAAAGGATTAAACATCCATCACACTTCGAAAACTTTTCCTAACAGTTGTTTTTATATGCTACAAGTTTAAGTATTATTTAACACTGAGAATGCACCATTGGGTTTACCTAGTAACAATGGACTTAACTAACAACACGATGGATATGCATTAGATAAAGGGCAAAAAATGCTAGAAATTTGAAAACAATTGTGCAAAGTTACAAGTAGACTTAGAATATTTTCATATTCTTCACATTGTTTGAAAGTCTTTATCGATAAAAATTTAACCGTGAATAGTATTAACTACTATAATGTAACAGAAGCTTTATAACAGTAGATGTTGCGTAATAAGAGTAGATACTAGTCTTAATACTTGAGCATATTAGCATTCAAAAAAACGAGCAGCAGTTAATCGTTGCTTATGCTTTAAATGAGACAACAGCTATATCACCTTGCCTTGCTTCTCACATATTATGACATAAATTTGTAGATTTAGGCCATCAAAGCTGATGTTTAGCTATAAACCACCGATCACGCATTTTGTACGTTTAGTAAAGATAAATACTTGCATTTGTTATGAAAAGACATAATGGAACTACCACTCGAAGTTCAATGCAATTAAGCAATGAGGTATAAGCAAATATGTAGATCTTACTGTTCTAACTGTGCAGCAAATTGCGCAACTTTCTGCTTGCATTGATTTGCAGAAGTCGTCACTTCTTCACTTTGGAAGAGATCAGCTGCTCTCTCAAGATAAACCATTGCCTTCTCGATATTCTGCTCTTGCTCATACAGCTCTCCAAGATCCTATAAACAATACATTTGCATTGCAGTTATCATGCTATCATTTTAGCAGCATTCATTCAGAAATCTTAAGGAGCTATAATACCATATGAGACTAGCTCGATTTGATCAACACAAATAATCACAAAAGGACTCATTACTTTTAAAAACAAACTGTGCAGTTGTTTCCTGGAATACTATAATAAACAATTAAATATGATAGAAACATTGCAAAATGTTCCGAATTTCAGTCCATGGTATTTTCTACATCCAAGCATTTACCTTGAAGTATCTGGCAGCCATATTTAATCTACCAATGTCCATAAAGAGGTTTACTGCCTGGTTCAGAGCATTTGCCGCATCTGCAAGCCAAAAATATATATATATATATATATATATATATATATATATATATATATATATATATAATGTGTAGGCAACATAAATAACTTAACGAATTATATAATGTTGCAATATAATCAAATTTACCGAAAATAATAAGAAATACAAAAACGTATTACAGTAGATTTAAGGAGAAAAGATTAATAAGAATGCAAATGGTTGGAGTTATTTTAATTGCCTACAATTATTGCATCTGCATATTTCTGCTGTCGACTACAAAATCAACAGAATAAATAATAAATAAATCAGTTTTGTGAATGTTGCATGCTACACGCACGCCGTATACACACATGCACACATACATACATTATATAATATATATATATATAATATATATACTATATACTATATATATATAAGAATTATTAGAATACAGTTTACGGATGATATTTACCATTAAAACTTCTTTGTCAGAAATTTTAATTTGCAATCATGTGGTAAAATTAATAAATTGTTACAAGAGTTGTAACCAACTAACATAGTTGAATATCAACAAAATCCAACTCAACCAAGTAATTCAATGCAGATTAAGAAAATAAAAATATGATAGACAAAGAGACAAGCGGCTTATAGCAACAGAAATGACTGAGTACTACCATTTTGGAGAAATTTTACAATTTTCAGATAATAAATGGAGGCAAAACCTATTAGAATGTAATATTTCATTAATGAACCAATAAATATCTTATTATACTCAATTCTTATTAGTCCTAACCTTCAATTAGATCAAAAATTTATCTAAACCCTGTCAAAACTATCCTAAAAGTACCAAAAACAGACTAACTCGTGCTTCATAGCTAGATTCAACAATACTGGAGTTTCCAAGAGTCCGTTTTCAGTCTGACAATCCAAGCAAATTTATTTTTTTAAGATCCCAAAAACCAATTGATATGTCGCTTGTAAACTTTGAAGAAGTATGCACTGAACTCACAATACAGATTTCAAGTAAATCACATGATTTTAGATGTCTTCCACTTGGGTTCAAACTCGTGACATTAGGTCACTAAATACATACCACACACCGACTGGGAACCTATGGGGTTTGCAAGTGAAATATCACTCAAAAAAATATTGAGAATCTTCAAAATCAACAATATTACATATTTAGCATTTGGCAATTATCTTTGACTGTAGCCTCCACTATTGCCCTTTCTCGTCAAGATTAACAAACTAATATCAGTCTAGAGTTCCAAAAGCTAGTGGCTAGTTTTTGCTATTCACCACTTGCCATTCGTCATTTCGTTGTTGTAATAATAACAATCATTATCATTATTACCTATTTTGTCAATTCAAGATGGACAATATTTTAATTGTACTTGTATCATGAAATTAAACAATTCACCTTGATACAAATTCACTCCATGGAAATCATGACTAACAAAAACCAAACTCTTCCGACCTCAACCTTACAAGATTGAGATACTTAAACTTTGATAAGATCATTAGACATTAACCAAGTGTCCACATGCATATAAATATGAAGCTAAAATCAATCTTAGTATACGCACTGCCAGAGTCCATATCTCAATGTATGTATGTTATTGCTGCATGGATGCACGTGTATGTATAAATGCACGCATGCATGCTATCTATGTATGTAGACACACACACACAACTAAGTGGTTTCTTAATGTTTAGTAGATAACACAAATAAAGCAATAAACAAGATGTAAAATAAAAAATATGAGGGAAAACTAATCTGTAATTTTTGTACAGCTAAGATATATGCAATTATAAAATTAGACATGATAAATGTTCAATAATTACCTGTATTTGAGTATTTCTTGTAACAGTTTGCTGCATCTACGTAAGCTGATGCAGCTTCATGTGTACTATCCAACTACAAATCAAAATTGAACGTCGCAAGTTATAACAAGTCAAGTATATAATTGCTAAACAATGAGACAAGACAACCTTTATGTGACAATTAGCGAGTTTAATATACACTGCTCCAGCTCTCTCCCCTAGATTATAGAAATTATAAAATCAATCAGAAGTAAAATATTTCCAGCATCATGAATGGTAGTTCGTCAAAATTCATGATACTATAACTGAAATACGTGTATATGCAAATCTACTCTATTTTTCACCAGGTCAAACCTGAAAGTAATCCTGATGTAAGGTTAGGCCTGTATGATGTAAATCATTAGCAGCTCAGTCTACAAACCTTGCTTGTAAATTGATTGACTAAGGCCTACATGTTAAACCATTTGACTTATCCTTAGGTTTTCAACAATTTAACCTCCACGGGACTACAATGCCATTGTAGGAAAATTTCAAGTTAAAGAGGAAAATTAACCAAGCTTTCTTTCTACCGCAGATTTAGAATCTTAAAAGGTATAGTGGTGCACCAAGATTCCCACTCCAAGTTATCCCATTCAAAAAAAAATTATAACCATTAAATACAGAAGACATGTCTGACCGGCAAAGCATGCCCAACGAATTTTAGGAGTGTCGGGGTATTTAAAAGTACAATTTGGAGAAACATTGGTCTTCGAAAATGAACATTTTGGAGCAGAAATCCCAGCACCCTTACCAAAGCAGGTAAAAAAAGGCAAACCAAAATGCTACTGATCAACTTCCTTTGAATGCTACACTATACCATAAATACAGATAAAGTAGAACCAAGAACACACGGTATCAGGAGTAACTTTTGAGTAGTTGGTTCAAAAGGGAAAAAAAAAGTTCCTAACATTCAAAACCAGCACATCAGGATTATTATGGTCAGAAGCATCAACAATAAACCAAAAGAAAAACAAATAGAATCATACAATTCTTAGCGAGTTTGAAGCAATTAGCAGCTTTTTCGTAAAAATCAACAGCTTCATCAGTTTTATTGCCCAAGAAGCTCCATCCAGACAGCTTCTTCTCCGCCTTCTTCTCGAATTCTTCACCTCTAGCGTTTTGATCCGCCATAAATGAAGTCTACTAAACACGAAGCGATCACCTGATCGATCGCCCGTTGCCCAACTGAAGTTTGCTACAAAGGTTAATGGACAGGGACAACGAGAGAAAGTATGATGGAATATTTGGGAACGATTGAAGAAGAAAGTGAATGATTTTAGTTGGGATTTTGGATTAAAATATTTCTGACAAATTCTATTTTAAGCCCATTGAAAACTAAAAGAGAAAATACAACAGGACTAACAAGACCAGGAAGTTGAAAAGCGGGTGCATTTTGAAAAATTCACGCTCTGCCCTGTTTGGTTTGGTCAATTTTGTTGTTTTGGGTTTCAGTCCAAACAAAAAGCTTCCGACGCATGTATTTTTAAAAAAATAACTAATTTATCGTGTTTTAGGAAGGGTAAATAATTTTAAAGGACAAATTAAAGCAAATAATTATTCACAGGGACACGTGCAAAAAACTTTTACCGTAAGAACAAAGTCCAAAGTCCAGATACAAATTAAAACAAAACAAAGAATTCTGTTCGTCTCCTCATCTTCGCTTTCACTCATTGCTTAAAAAAGGGAACCCAAACCATGCACAAATCTACATCTCCAACACAGCCACAACAATCGACAGCCGATGAACAACAAGCACAATAGTCGATAGTCGGAGAAACCCTAGCTACTTCGAAAGTGGAGCAACAAAGTGAAAATGAAAATGTCGAATCACTCCCAACAGTAGATATTAAAAAAGAAAATGCAATGATACAAGAGGGAAATCTACCTCTAGTGGAAATAATATCAAAGACAGTAAAGGAAAGAAGCAGCAAGTTAAAACTTAAAAACCTACATCAGTAGAAGAGGTAAAGCAAAAGAGAGAAAAAAAAAGAACAAAAAAGAAAACATGAAAATAATACAGAAGTTGAAAGCAAACAAGAAACAACAGAAAGTATATCAAAGAAGGTAACTAATACTATAAAATCAAGTATAACAAATTTAGTATATTTTTGTTACAGTAACAGTGAATTTTTTTGCATGGAACAAAGAAGAGAACATGCAACAACAAATAGTTGCAGAGAAAACAGTTGAAGAAAATATGCAAAAAGAGAACAAAGAACAAAAGGAAGAAATAAAAAAACAATTCAAAAGAAAATACAAACAGAAATTGTGGTAACTGAAATTGAAAATTATGAACTGATACCTACTTGGAAAAAAAATGATGCCTACTTACAGAAAACTGATATCTACTTAATACAAACCGATATCTAATTACTGCAAATTTGAAATTGTTACATATTTGTGACGCCCCACCTCTATACCCACACTAGACAAGAATACTACGGTGTAATGCTGTCAACTAGCACGGAGAATAAGGCTGTTGAGGAGCGACAATCCGTGTAATTGCTTTTCGCGAGCACCGATATGTCAGATAGTATAACATATTTCATTTAAGGAGGAAATCCGACATACTGATACAAACTCAAAGCTACTACACAATGGCTATAATAATCTTCGGAAACAAATATAGAAATAAACATAACACAAATCAGTCACGGATAATTCATATCACAAGGGCGGAAGAAGATATGAATATATAACTAACACATGAAAGTGTACATCAGAGTAGTGGTCAAAAGGATCCACAATAATACAAGAGAATAGCAACACGTGCTATACAAAAGAATACAACTATGAGTCTATATCTCAAGTGTATACAACAAAAACTGCTAATCTATATGGTTAGCCAAAAGTCAGAGTAATGAATCCCTGGGGAGAAGTCAAGCAGAAGCACCTGTAACATCTCGGTCTGGCCCGAGTATTATTTATAAGAAAATAATAAACGGATCAGTCTAGCTATAAATATCAGATGACATGATATAAAGTAAAAGATATGTCATAAACATAAAATGTCCATACTGACATACTACTATAAGTATGCAAATGATGATCAACAGAAGATCAATCAATAAGAGATAAATCAATATCACAAGAATCTTCTCAAAGATCCAAAGAGGGCATCATACCATATACTTGTACTCATAACAAGTCAATGACATAAATTCCAGAAATCAACACAAGAAATCCAGAAATCACAGAAAAAGGGAAAGAGGCCTATCACATGACGGTCCGAAGACCATGGGGAGCTACCCTATATGTGTGAGTCGAAATCACACAGATGAGGTCTAGGCTAACCAAAAAGCAAAAAGGTATGTGTGAGTGGAATCACACAAATGGTGTCTAGCCTAACCTCGCAACAAAAAGATATGTGTGAGTCGGAATCACACAGATGAGGTCTAGGCTAACCAAAAAGCAAAAAGGTATGTGTGAGTGGAATCACACAAATGGTGTCTAGCCTAACCTCGCAATAAAAAGGTATGTGTGAGTCGAAATCACACAGATGGTGTCTAGACTAACCTTGCGGACAAGGAGATATGTGTGAGTCGGAATCACACCCATGGGGTCTAGTCTAACCTTGCAAACAAAGAGACATCGCACAATAGCTAGTCTAAATCATAAAATGATCGTCATGATCAAAGAGAAGTGTCAATTACAGTAAGCTAGTAAATATATGAGCTTAGCTTCATGTCCCATAACCACTAGCTTAACCTAAATATTTACGAACAAATTGTAGATCTCCACTAGAAAATTGTCACAAAAAAGTTCAATCGAACAAGTCTAAGAGTTAACCGACGAAGCAAACGCAAGCGTTTCATACCACTTGTTTTAGTAAGCCGTTTAATTCAATTTCTCATACGAGTGAGGTAAAGGTTTGTATATACTAGTAGATTGGAAAACGGTTTAAGAAAAGAGCTTTGTTATTGAAAATAGAGTTGAAATCATTTTGTTGAAAGGGTTTTGATATTTACTACTAGTATTGAAACCTTCATATTTTAAAGTGACAAATCATAGAAGTGATTGTAGAAACAATCAATCATAAAAATTCACATTCGAATACGTGTATAAAATCCAAAGAAACCGATAAAGAATCCATCAAAATAGATGTTCAATGTAACAACCTTGGATTTTTATGTATATTTTAATTTTGACTTTATTTCATTTTAATTTTTTTTAAACTTGTTTATATTTAAACATTTCATGTTTAAATATAAACTTTGATTATTATGTGAATTATAATTCCAAATGGTATAAATTGAATATTTTCCTGAAATGTTGACTTTGGTCAATTTGGGTCAAACTTTGATTTTTAAATTTCAAATTTAAATATTTAAATTCTTAAATTTTATCTTTTATTATTAAAATATATTAAAATTTAAGAATACTACCATTTTTTTCGTTGAAATCCGATTTATATTGTGAAAGTTATGCTTTTTACAATATTGTATGTAAATTGATTTATTTAATAAAAAAATTGTCTATTTTAATTTATATAAAAAATATTTTAATCTTTATATATATGTGTAATATGTTATATTATATATTTTTTGTCTTTTAAATCTTTTTAAAGTGATGTTTGAATTTTTCCAAAAATTTATTGAATTGTTTTCTATTTTTAAAGGCTAGTTTTCATTTTTCTGTTATTTTCTTCATTAAATTATATTTAATTAAAATTTATTTATTCATTTTTATGTATGCATTTTATTTTTATGTTCTTACCTTTATTTATAAATATTTTCAAGTACATAGAAATTTTCCGAAGTTTGTTCCATTTATTTTCATATTTCCAAGACTAGTTTGTATTTTTAAGCTATTTTCTTAATCTAATTATATTTAATTAATATTTATTTATTTATTTTTGTTTATTTACTAATTTTTCGTGTTTTTATCTGTATTTATAAATATATTTCAGTTATAAAAAAATTGCAAAAAAAAAAAAGAGAAATATGAAGAGTTGTGACCATTGATTTGCTTATGTCCTTTTGTATTCACACCTTTTCACATTTCTACCATAACTTTTCATTCAATTGGCTGCCTTAACTCATTCTCTTCAGCTGACCACTCCCATGAATGTTTTGTCCTCAAATCTGAAAAAAAATTCGGCCATTCTCTTTGGGAAAAAGTTTGATAAATTTTATTTCCTTTTCCATTGTTTTTCTACTTGTTTATGTTGATTTTGTGCACTTCCCTTCACCTATTTTGCTCAGCCCTTTCTCCTCCTTCACCATGGCCACCTCCACCACCACCACATCAGGCTGCCACCACCTCCAGCCCACTTCCCATCCATGGCCATGCACCACTAGTTGATCAAACTCCACCAAAATTGTAATATCCACCTTGAAAATGTGCATAGCCTAGCTTTTTTGCCTTCACCCCCCTCAAACTCCTCCTTGGCCGACCCATACACCACCACCACCTGCCATAGTTGACCCATACACCTCTGCCACACCTGTAGCTGACCCTACCAGACCTAGCCATGCCCATATTTGCTTGTGGTCGTGACTTCTGTTGCCTTGAATCCACTTGTGTTGCCTTGTAGTTGTAGTTTCATGCACACATACCTTTGCATCATCTTTTCCTATGTATGGCCGACTTGTTGAACCCAAAACCTGATCCAAACCTGATCCAAAACCATCCCATTATAGTGCTTTTACAGCCCATTGCTGAAGCATATGAGGTGGAAGGCAAGTGCAATTGGTTTGGATTTGATTTGTGCATGTATATATAAGTTATTTAAATATATGTGAAGTGTTTATTCATGTATATTGTATTGTTTTGTTTAAATGTTTCAAGGGGTATAGCTTTGACTCTCCACTCTCAAAATTGTAGTAGTGTTGTCGTGCCTTCGTAGTGTCAGTATTGTTGCTTTGGTAGCGATCTCCAGCTTTGAACAGGTGAGTAAATCTCACCAGACTAATATGTACTTATGTAGTGATAAATTGACATCACCTGAATCTGTAAATGCATATCATCCTGTTATTACTGCTATATTATATTCATATTATGTTCACACCTATATTTACACCTGTTATATCATATGTTACTGTTATTTCATGTTATTCTATTACTTTCATCAGTTTATCACACTGCAAGTTCCCTGTAGACTAGAATCACTATGGGTTGAAATGATACATACCCGAACGGACTTTAGAATAGGAAAAAATCGTTATGGGCTGAAATGATAGGCCTGAATGATTTTCAATTATTTTCTTTTACTTGGGATTGCGAGTTTGAAATGATCAAACCCGGGTTTTCTTTATAAATTACAGGTTGAAATGATATATTACCCGTATCACTTTACCTAAGCTAGAAAATGAAATACAGACCCGTTGTTAAAATACGTTTTTCTAAAAAAAATTAAAATATTTTAGAAATGTAAATATTATAATATTTTGATTTAGATTTGATTAAAAATGATTTTTTTAAAGCATTATTGATTTTATGAAAATTTATAAGTGAAATAAATAAATGGTAAAGTTAGAAATCTGAAATGTAAGTTATTTTGGAAATTATAATTTGGTGATAAATGGAATTTAAATTAAATATGAAAATATGATAAATTTATGATATTTTGAATCAAATGAATTTAAAATGATTTTGTAATACATTAATGATTTTTTAATAAAGTTAAATGTGAAATGAATGAATATTTATGTTGAAATTTTGAAATATAACTAAAATTGGAAATTTGTGAATTTGGCTTAAAAGTGAATTTTAAGTTAAGTAAATAAAAATGAAATTAAGTTATATTTGAAAATTTTGAACTTAAGTTTTAAGTTAAATTTAATTTAATGAATTTGAAATTTTATGTTGGAATTTAATAAGTGAATTATTTTTAAATTTTGATTTTTGAATGGATATTTAACTTTATAAAATCATGAATATAAGGGTATTTGAATGATTGTTTTAAAAGTGAAATTATATGATTTTATAAGTTAAAAATGATTTAAATAAAAATATAATTATTTGTGAAATTATACAAAATATTTGAAGTTAATTAACTGCATTTCAGAAATGCTATTAATTCTAATGTAAATGATAACACAGCATTTGTAAATGCTGTAGTTGATAATAATGAACCAAATGGCTAAGTTTAATTAAAGTCTATCATAGCATTTTTGTAAATTTTATAATTGTTGAATTTAACTAAGTTTTATTTGAAACTAATGTAACCCTATTACAGCATTTTTTATGCCATCTTTTGTTAAATTGAACTGTTTTGAATGTAACTTTCTGTAGCAATTTCCAAATGCTGCGAAAGTTCAATTTTCATCTGTTTTAATAAATTAAGTGGATAAATGAATTTTGAAAGACTAAAATTTTGTAAATTTAATAATTTAATTATTAAATATAATAACTTCATTTTATGATTTAAAATGAAGTAATTTGTTTTGAAATATAAACTATTTTGAAATGTGTTTTGTAATGGTATTTAAATTAAATAAAAATGAATGTGGTTTGGAAGATATTATATTTTTGATATTTTGAAATGGATTTTAAATGATATTGAATTTTGAAATAATATTTGATTTTGAAATGATATTTGATTTTGAAATGTGGTGCGGGGCAGCGCCCCGTCCAAAACGGTACAACCTAGTGAAGACCTAAGGGAGGATAGGATCGAGCGACCTCGATAATAAATGATAACAACAATTAGGATCATCACGAATCGATTTAAATTGGAAATTCAATCAAAATAGGCAATATAGGCAAAAAGTGCAGATTCAGACGTTTGAAATCAAGGATTCAGACGTCTGAATCTAGAAAACCAAAAGTTTTCTAGAGTATATTTCAGACGTCTGAACCCTATATTTCAGACGTCTGAAATAGGCAATTTTTAGCCTATTTCCTTTTTGGTCCAAAACAAACCAATTCAGACGTCTGAAATATAGATTCAGACGTCTGAATCTGAGAATACAAATCTTCCCAGTACAATATTCAGACGTCTAAATCTACCGTTTGAGTAACTTTGAAACTAAATTTATGTAATTTGGAAGAAATAATTTGGTGAAATCATATATGATTTTGAAGTAGAATTGATATTGAAACGAATTAAAATTGAGTACCTTGATTTACTAAATATGTGATTTGGGAGTTATCGAACTTATATAAAATTGATTTGTATAAGTAAGTGATTTGAAAACGATTTATTTGTAAAGGTACTCAACTTGTAAATTGAAATCCTATATAACCGAAATCAATATAAGTATGATTTGTTATATTATTGATTTTGGAAAGTATTTGACTTGAAAATGAAACCTTACATATAATGGGATTTATATAAGTATGATATTTGAAATGATTTGAAAGGTACTATATGATACATATTTTCGAAGTAAAGATATGGAAAGTGCCTTCTGCTTCATATCCGCTGTGTGGCCACACTGTGGATTCATTCTATCGATATTATTCTTTCTTTGATTTAGGTTTTCCGGATATAATACTCGAGTGTCCATCGAATTCCACGATCCCTGTGGTCTTATGATCGCGACTACATAGCGCAACTGTCTGGCTGAGCTGGCCTGGGGGTACGGATTGTTTCCTGGAGGATCCAGGCGTAACCATTGTGTATCCTGCACTCTATGTAGGTCGTATTAGTAGCGAAACTGCCTGGCTGAGATGGCCTAGGGGTACGGATTGTTTCCTGGGGGATCCAGGCGTAACCATTGTGTATCCTGCACTCTACTAGTCATCATGGCATAACTCGCAGGGCTGAGAAAGCTTACGGATACGGATTGTTTCCTGGGGGATCCAGGCGTAACCATTGTGTATCTGCGATACATGGTTAGACAACTGTTTCGGTTTGGTTGATTTGTTTGGATTGTACTTTCCATATCTGTTTTAAATGAGTTTTCAAGTATTTTCACTGGGTTTTGAAACAAGTCTACTAAGTACCTGGAGAAGTCTAGCTTTGCGCCTAATCAACGCACTGCCAGAATGTACAGGAACGAGGATAAACTTGTTAAGACATCGAGTTATAAAAGTATTTTGATAAAGTATTATATAAAGAATATTTTGATTAGTTATTTTCCCTTCTAAAAATTTAAAATGTTTTAAATATTGTTTACTTTGAACCATCAGATTTGAATCAAATGACTATTCATCATACTAAAAAAAAATTAAATTGAAATGTATAATGGTTCAAATAATGGTTCATCCTTGTCTTTCAACCTGCTTTACCTCCTAGCTATTTTTTTCCCTACCTTCTTTCGGGGATGTATTCCAACCTATTGTTTTTTCTTGTTGTTTCTCCGCTTCCTTCCTTTTCGAGGACGAAAAGATTTGAGTGGGGGAGAGTGTAACAACCATAGATTTTATGTATATTTTAAATTTGACTTTATTTCATTTTGAATTTTTTTAAACTTGTTTCATTTCAAACATTTCATTTTAAATATAAACTTTGATTATTATGTGAATTATAATTCCAAATGGTATAAATTGAATATTTTCCTGAAATGTGGACTTTGGTCAATTTGGGTCAAACTTTGATTTTTAAATTTCAAATTTAAATATTTAAATTCTTAAATTTTATCTTTTTTATGAAAATATATTAAAATTTAAGAATACTACTTTTTGTTTCGTTGAAATCCGATTTATATTGTGAAAGTTATGCTTTTTACAATATTGTATGTAAATTGATTTATTTAATAAAAAAATTGTCTATTTTAATTTATATAAAAATATTTTAATTTTTATACATATGTGTAATATGTTATATTATATATTTTTTGTCTTTTAAATCTTTTTAAAGTGATGTTTGAATTTTTCCAAAAATTTATTGAATTTGTTTTCTATTTTTAAAGGCTAATTTTCATTTTTTCTGTTATTTTCTTCATTAAATTATATTTAATTAAAATTTATTTATTCATTTTTATGTATGCATTTTATTTTTATGTTCTTACCTTTATTTATAAATATTTTCAAGTACATGGAAATTTTTCGAAGTTTGTTCCATTTATTTTCATATTTCCAAGACTAGTTTGTATTTTTAAGCTATTTTCTTAATCTAATTATATTTAATTTATATTTATTTATTTATTTTTGTTTATTTACTAAATTTTCGTGTTTTTATCTGTATTTATAAATATATTTCAGTTATAAAAAAATCCAAAAGAAATAAGAGAAATATGAAGAGTTGTGACCATTGATTTGCTTATGTCCTTTTGTATTCACACCTTTTCACATTTTTACCATAACTTTTCATTTAATTGGCTGCCTTAACTCATTCTCTTCAGCTGACCACTCCCATAACATTTCACGTGAATGTTTTCTCCTCAAATCTGAAAAAAAATTCGGCCATTCTCTTTGGAAAAAGTTTGGTAAATTTTATTTCCTTTTCCATTGTTTTTCTGCTTGTTTATGTTGATTTTGTGCACTTGCCTTCACCTATTTTGGTCAGCCCTTGCTCCTCCTTCACCATGGCCACCTCCACCACCACCACATCAGGCTGCCACCACCTCCATCCCACTTCCCATCCATGGCCATGCACCACTAGTTGATCAAACTCCACCAAAATTGTAATATCCACCTTGAAAATGTGCATAGCCTAGCTTCTTCGCCTTTACCCCCCTCAAACTCCTCCTTGGCCGACCCATACACCACCACCACCTGCCATAGTTGACCCATACACCTCTGCCACACATGTGGCTGGCCCTACCAGACCTAGCTATGCCCATATTTGCTTGTGGTCGTGACTTATGTTGCCTTGAATCCACTTGTGTTGCCTTGTAGTTGTAGTTTCATGCACACATACCTTTGCATCATCTTTTCCTATGTAAGGCCGACTTGTTGAACCCAAAACCTGATCCAAACCTGATCCAAAACCATCCCATTATAGTGCTTTTACAGCCCATTGCTGAAGCATATGAGGTGGAAGGCAAGTGCAATTGGTTTGGATTTGATTTGTGCTTCTATATATAAGCTATTTAAATATATGTGAAGTGTTTATTCATGTATATTGTATTGTTTTGTTTAAATGTTTCAAGGGGTATAGCTTTGACTCTCCACTCTCAAAATTGTAGTAGTGTTGTTGTGCCTTCGTAGTGTCAGTATTGTTGCTTTGGTAGCGATCTCCAGCTTTGAACAGGTGAGTAAATCTCACCAGACTAATATGTACTTATGTAGTGATAAACTGACATCACCTGAATCTGTAAATGCATATCATCCTGTTATAACTGCTATATTATATTCATATGATGTTCACACCTATATTTACACCTGTTATATCATATGTTACTGTTATTTCATGCTATTCTATTACTTTCATCAGTTTATCACACTGCAAGTTCCCTGTAGACTAGAATCACTATGGGTTGAAATGATACATACCCGAACGGACTTTAGAATAGGAGAAAATTGTTATGGGCTGAAATGATAGGCCTGAATGATTTTCAATTATTTTCTTTTACTTGGGATTGCGGGTTTGAAATGATCAAACCCGGGTTTTCTTTGTAAATTATGGGTTGAAATGATATATTACCCGTATCACTTTACCTAGGCTAGAAAATGAAATACAGACCCGTTGTTAAAATATGTTTTTCTAAAAAAATTTAAAATATTTTAGAAATGTAAATATTATAATATTTTGATTTAGATTTGATTAAAAATGATTTTTGTAAAGCATTATTGATTTTATGAAAATTTATAAGTGAAATAAATAAATGGTAAAGTTAGAAATCTGAAATGTAAGTTATTTTGGAAATTATAATTTGGCGATAAATGGAATTTAAATTAAATATGATAAATTTATGATATTTTGAATCAAATGAATTTAAAATGATTTTGTAATACATTAATGATTTTTGAATAAAGTTAAATGTGAAATGGATGAATATTTATGTTGAAATTTTGAAATATAACTAAAATTGGAAATTTATGAATTTGGCTTAAAAGTGAATTTTAAGTTAAGTAAATAAAAATGTAATTAAGTTATATTTGAAAATTTTGAACTTAAGTGTTAAGTTAAATTTAATTTAATGAATTTGAAATTTTATGTTGGAATTTAATAAGTGAATTATTTTTAAATTTTGATTTTTGAATGGATATTTAACTTTATAAAATCATGAATATAAGGGTATTTGAATGATTGTTTTAAAAGTGAAATTATATGATTTTATAAGTTAAAAATGATTTAAATAAAAATATAATTATTTGTGAAATTATACAGAATATTTGAAGTTAATTAACTGCATTTCAGAAATGCTATTAATTCTAATGTAAATGATAACACAGCATTTGTAAATGTTGTAGTTGATAATAATGAACCAAATGGCTAAGTTTAATTAAAGGCTATCATAGCATTTTTGTAAATTTTATAATTGTTGAATTTAACTAAGTTTTATTTGAAACTAATGTAACCCTATTACAGCATTTTTTTATGCCATCTTTTGTTAAATTGAACTGTTTTGAATGTAACTTTCTATAGCAATTTCGAAATGCTGCGAAAGTTGAATTTTCATCTGTTTTAATAAATTAAGTGGATAAATGAATTTTGAAAGACTAAAATTTTGTAAATTTTATAATTTAATTATTAAATATAATAACTTCATTTTATGATTTAAAATGAAGTAATTTGTTTTGAAATATAAACTATTTTGAAATGTGTTTTGTAATGGTATTTAAATTAAATAAAAATGAATGTGGTTTGGAAGATATTATATTTTTGATATTTTGAAATGGATTTTAAATGATATTGAATTTTGAAATGATATTTGATTTTGAAATGTGGTGCGGGGCAGCGCCCCGTCCAAAACGGTACGACCTAGTGAAGACCTAAGGGAGGATAGGATCGAGCGACCTCGATAATAAATGATAACAACAATTAGGATCATCACGAATCGATTTAAATTGGAAATTCAATCAAAATAGGCGATATAGGCAAAAAGTGCAGATTCAGACGTCTGAAATCAAGGATTCAGACGTCTGAATCTGGAAAACCAAAAGTTTTCCAGAGTATATTTCAGACGTCTGAACCCTATATTTCAGACGTCTGAAATAGGCAATTTTTAGCCTATTTCCTTTCTGGTCCAAAACAAACCAATTCAGACGTCTGAAATATAGATTCAGACGTCTGAATCTGGGAATACAAATCTTCCCAGTACAATATTCAGACGTCTGAATCTAACGTTTCAGACATCTGAAACTGGGGTTCAGGTCATTCCCTGTACCTAGACCAAAAATGGTCCAAATAAATACCGGAAGCGAGCGGACGAGCAACGACGACTAAGGATTTACGTCGAGCGACAACCTAGCCTTAACGGCTCTTCGATACGCCTCAAATATCAATGTCCAAATATCCATAAAAGGATTTTCATAGATTTTGATTTCAAAACATCAAAAATTGGAATATACACCAAATAAATCCAAACCAAAATCAATTGCAGAAGAATAAGTGTTAGTAATTCATACCTAACAATTGAAGATAATTATAGACAAAGATGTGAGATAAAAATCTCACCTTTAAACCCAAAAGCACAAGATTGAGAAGCTTGAAAACAAAGGAGGATCAACCACTCTTCAATCCCAACTCAAGAAGCTTGATTCTAAGCTTAAAAGAGAAATATTTCCCAAATTAGGTTTAGGAATTTTCTGAAATCAAAAAGAGAATGAGTTGGGGAAGATGAAAAGAAGGCTTACCAATGGGTTCTCTTGAATTTGGAGCTAGACCTTGGATTTTGCAAAGGAACTAGGGCTTTGGATTTCTATTTCCCATTCTCTTCCACCATTTTTGCTTTAGAACTGAAAAGAGAAGGAAGTGAGAGTGAATGGGGAGGGATGATTCAGTTTGGGGTATTATTATGGCTAGTGGGCTGAACCTAAACCCAAAACCCAATAGATAAAGCAGCAAAAATCAACTTACTCCAAACATATCGAAGCTTATACTCAAAAAGGTCGCAAACGGGGTTATGAACTCAATGGAAGTGGTCTCGAGTCCTAATTCGACTGTTTGCAAAAAGTAGATTTTCGGACTAAAATCCGACGAACGATGAAATATTTAAATATACAATCGATAAATATGCGGGTTGTTACAATATTTGACTGAAGATATTTCACTGCAGCTAATACACAACCTATTGTTACATTTCAACATAATTTGTTTCACAAATTACTTATTGAGTTTATTTGAAATAATAGGATGATGATGATTTTGTTAATCCACATCCAGTTTAAAAGCTATAAAATTGGTATGAGATTTCTCTTTCTTTAAAAAAAATTACTTATTACGAATAAAAAAGATGAATATGACCTAACTTTTTAACATTTTGTCTTTATTAGAGACCAAAAATAGAAGAAATGCTCAAAGAAATCCGAAAAAGCAATAACAAAGCATGCATGGAGGTGAAACCAGATGATATGCGTCAAATAAAGTGTGCATAACAAGCAGAAGACACGTAAGTTTTTTTTGTTAAAATGATATCTACTGACAACAAAATGAACAATACAATTGAAACCACTAGTCATAATCAATTGAAAGTTGCTCGTTATTCCAAATATCTGTGTTTTTGCATTATAACATTTCATACATAATTCTATACATCATTGTATGCCTTTTATATCTAATTGAATTTTATTTATAATAAAATGTTGAAAAATATCATCTCTCAATTTCAAAAACATTTAGTTCAGAAATAAACAGTTACTACAGAAAGAAAATTGATACCTACATAAAAGAAGTTGATACCTATAGAAACAAAACTGATACCTACATAAAAGAAACTGATACCTACAGAAACAAAACTGACACCTACAAAAACAAAAAAATAACTACATAATAAAAAAGAAAAGAAAATATTTAGCAAATATATCTTAAAATAATAACTACAAATGCAAAAATTCATACACAAACCGGTATTAAGTGTGCTAGTAAAACTATTAAATATTTTAATTCAAAGCATATTATATGCTTGTACCATTATCCCTAAAATTCAATGTTTTGTATTAGTTGTAAACCTGATAATACAACTTATGCAAACTGATACTAACATTACATTTTGGTTCGACGGGCTTGACTGTGGAATATTTGTAATGATATTCATCGTTTCACTGAACAAAAGCAGAATACCAATAAAACTTGAAAAGAATGAAATATTATCCACAAGATCAAAGATTGTACATGCAATATTGACAGATGATGAACACTGCTGGAGTCTATCTAAATACATATCAAGCTTAGAAGAAGAAAGAAAAGGAAAGAACTGAATTCACATTGTGATGTTTCACAATTGAATTTTATACTTGCAAAGTAATGTAATTCTGTTGAAATTTGTACTTGTGAAGTAATGATGTTCTGTTGCAATTTGATACTTATGAAGTAATGATGTTATGTTCTTAAAACAAAGCTGCTCTTACTTGTAAAAACAAACACCAGAACTGGTACTGTAAAAACATTTAATTGATACTAAAACTGATAATATCACTTATACTAAATACTTGAAATTAAAATCAATTTGATAATATGCTATACTGAATACGAATTAATAACAAAAGGTTCAATTACAATAAACCACAAAAACAAGTCACACATCCACTTATTAATCTGAACAAATTCAAAATGAAAAATCAAATCATATCCTTTTCGAAGCTCGACAATTCCATTTATTATGACCAAGCTGCTTTGCACTCGCCACATCTGTTTTGTTTGTTCTGAAAATATGAAAATCCTCCTTTAGGCTTAACTGATGGTCTACCTGTGCCATATTATCGCCACTGTCAAAAAAAACATTGGTAAAAACATGTTCAATTTAGAAAATTAGTTTTCCCATTTCAGAAAACTGATATCTAAGGTATAAAAACTGATACCTAGTTACTGATATCAAAATAATTGATACTAAGAAAAAATAAAAAGGATACCAGAAAGCTGAACCTAAGATATGATACTTTTTCACTCTACCACAAGCTTATATACAACCCAATCAATGATACTTTTCCAATCATCACAAGCTTATATCTCATTGTTCAAATCATACAAAGAGTAATCAATAGACAATCGAGTGCTAAAAGTGTTATTATTCAACACAAACAGACAAAGAAGACTGTTATTCCCACTGCCAAAAAAATAAAAATAAACATTAGTAAAAATATGTTCAATTTAGAACACTAATTATTCAATTTCACAAAACTGATACCTACCGTATACAAAACCGATACCTAGTTACTGATAATAATAAAAAATGATACTAAGAAAAAATAAAATTGATACCCACAAACTGAACCTAAAATATGATGTTTTTCCACTTTATTACAACTTTATATACAACCCAAGCAATAATACTTTTACAATTAGAAAATGAACACAATTAGAAAGCACGGCCAATTTTTTTAACTCGAATAGAAAAACAACAAAAAATAGAGTAATATAAGCAAACCTAATTAATACAATTTGAAGAAAAAATTGATCTCTGTACAAATATGAAAAGAACGAGATCAACAAAACACGCGTAAGAAAAAAATGATCGATGAACTACAATTTTCAAAAGGAAGAAATTGAAATAACCGAACGAAGTAGATTGATAATTTTATTGCGAGAGAGATATTTGATCACAACTGAAAATTTTGATCGAAAGGAAGAAGAAGAAGCGCGCGAAAGTGAGCTGGAAAGGAAAAACGATAATTTGTCCTTTAGAGAAAATGATTAGCGGGCTGTCCTACATTCAAAAAAAGCCCTAAAAACTATCCTTGGGGAAAATTTTCTATTTTAGGAAATAACAAAAACATGGAAAATAATTTATCCTTCATTGTCTCTTCATCTTCTTCGCCATCCTCCGTCGTCCCTTCATCACCTCAGTCATCACTCCATTATCGTCCTAATGACTTGAGATTTTAAACATTTTCATCCGCTCTTTCATATTTTGTAATGGATTTTGAAAACATAAAACTCAAAATGAAACCAAATGGACCCTTGGATTTTCCTCTCCCACGGAGAAAAATCAAAATCCACCATCAATCTCCTAACAAATTCCCGATACCTCAAATCTAATTAAACCACATGATATGCACATCAAAAAACTATCATAGGGTGGTTTCATTATTGATAAAAAGGTGTTCCAATTGGTTCAAAATAAAGAAGAAAAGAAATCAAGAAAGAAAAGAGTTCAGGAGTTGTCACTGACTTATATCAGCAAGAGTAATACCGAGCGAAGGGACGATCAAAAACCCTCCAATACCAAAATCATCGGAGATAAAAGAAGAGACAATCTTTCCAATAAGAGTACGACTACTGTCTCTTGAATCGAGCATAGAGGAAACAAAATGGATTGACATTGTTTGCAGAAGAACGGGTAGAGGAAGAATGCAATCTTGATTGCATACTGCTAAAAGGCCAATATCAAAAAGTATCGAATGGTTAGAGAGGCTGTTTGCAAAAGAACGTAGGAATTTTGCAATAAATTTATTCTTGCTTATGTTGTGGGAGCAAAGTCATACTTCTTATATTTCAAATCATACATTCATAGAGTATGGAAGCCAGGTGGCGATTTTGATATGTATTTAAGGGAGAACGATTTTTTATGATCAAATTTAAAGAATCAAAAGATTGTGGTAACTTTTTTAAAAACATACCATATTTCTATGACGAGGACTCATCATTATGAGGAGGTCGTTCAATTCATTGAAACTGGATGCTCACATCAACACATATATGGGTCCAATTACTTAGTGTAAAATTGAAGTTATGGGATCATGAGGTTATTAGTGCAATGACAAGTATTATAGGAAACCCATGAAACTTGATGCAATCACAGCCATGAAGACGAGATTTGATTATGCTCGTATTCTGTTGGAGCCAGCTGCAGATGCAAAATTACAAGAATAACTATTTTTAACATTATATAGCGGAGAAAACATTTTTCAAAATTAAAGTATGAATGGGTACCTCAAAAATGTGAGGTTTGTATGTGCTTTTGGCATACTAAAAAGCAATGTAGTACAATAAAAGCTTGGGTACCTAAGAATGGTAACTGCATACCTAAGAATGATAACCAAGATAATTAAGAAAATGCCCAAGAAGCCATAGAAGTGTCGACGTGGCGACTAACACAAATTCCCAATTCAATCAATATAGCAGCCAAATTATTAGATTATCTGATTCAAACTGTTAGTTCAACGAAGGTTGTATCTTTACTGATAAAGAGTGGTCGTGGAAGCAACAATAACAATAAAAAAAAGCTATGATTTGCAACAACTCACCGAACAAGGTGTAGGTCATGGCTAAAAAGATGAAAATTGTTTTAAAAAAACTCAATGTGAAAGTATTATAAAGAATCATCAAAGCCCAATAGTGGAGGAAAAAATAGACAGGCCATTGAAACTGGAATCCCCAAGTTCCAGTTCCTTATTTAGTCACATCTATTAATAATATAGAAATGAGTGATTATGTACAACATATTGGTAATGAAGAAAATGCGGTGATGGAGATAATTCCACAAGTAGAATGTGCTGTAGAATTTGAGAACAGGTTGTGTTAAAATTTAGTGATACAAAATCACATTTAAAAGGAAATAAATATACAAAAAAGAAAGAGAAAATTTGATTTTCCTTAATCAATAGGCATATCTGATTATGTTTATTTTTCTCTCTAATTGGCTGATCAATTTATTTGTTGTCATATAATATTAATTTGGGCATTAAGTAAATCACCATTATAAATATAGCCTAGAAGAGAGTGAAAAAATGTGGAAAAGTGTGGTGTTTCTCTCATCTATCGTTATTATTCTTCTCCAAACACTAGGAAGTCATTGCTATAGAGATCAAGACTCTGTTCTCAATTATGTTATTGATTCTATTTTTGTTTTGTTTACTTTTATTTGGTGAATTAATTGTAAATAATTGTTTTTTGGGAATAAATATAAATTGATGTTGAGTAGAATCTTGTATGTTTGTTCTTTTGGTTTCTATGCATTTTAGAACTATTTTCACTATTGTTTATCTTCAAATATTATTACTTTTATCCAATATTATCCCTTTGAGACTTGGGTGATACAAGATTATGGGATAGGCTTCCGCAACAATTTTATTCTTTGTTAGGTTTTGCGCAACAAAATATCCTAATAAATTGGTATCATAGCTAGATTATTGTAATAATCCGTAATCTTTTAGCCTTCGAATTTGAATATTTAATTCATTTAAAAATTCATATTTTTATTTCTGTCTATGGTTCATACGCGAACATGAATTTATGTAGAGGAGTACTACATTAGTGGATCTTATTTTAATAGCTTTGCTTAGAAGCTTTGTTTTGGTTGTGTAACGACCTAGAATTTCAAACACTTCGTATTTAAATATCTGAATTATTTAAATATTTGAATCTTGGATTAAATGTTATTAAATTGATTTAATAAGGCTTTTAACCCACTTTTAAATAATAAGTAATGACGGTGAACTTATTTTGGAAAAATATTTACAAAACTAAATACTTTGAAAGGAATATTTTGAAACATTGTTAATGATTTGCGAATATACTTATACCATTTGAGATAAGTATATGAATACTGTTTGAAGTATAAAAAAAGTAAAGGTTTAAAGTAAGAAATCTTGTGAATGCTTTGTGAATATACTTAAACCATTTGAGGTAAGTATATGAATACTTTTTGAAATATTAAAAGAGTACGAATGAATAGCAAAAATTAATAAACAATGTTTTATTAGATAAAAGAAGTTTTACTAATACTGGGAGGTTTTAATTAATAAAAGATTAAATAAATAAAAAGGAGATTAGAAGTTGCTTGTGTGACTTATTGTATGTTTACTCGTTTACGGAAAACATTTAGTCGAATATTTAGTTCTAAAAGCCGATGAAGTAGGCTTGTCTATCTGTGGGAATTAAGACTAATGTTTAGTAGGGGTATGAGCAATAGAGCTCTAGCCTATCGGCTTCATTCTTGATAGAGGGATAGTATAAGATGAAAATATCGAAAACATGATAATCATACGAGACTTGGTTTCCATATGCGATCGCTCTCGTTATCATTGAATGACTAAATTTGCCGATTCAGTCTTGAAAAGACTGGGATCGGTAAGTGTTTTGCTTATCAAAAACCACTTCAAGACTGAGATATGTGTTTTATCTCTTGGAAGCAGTTGAAAGAGAATTTATATGGAGATGCGAGATCTATTAAGGATGCTTAAATCCATGTAGTGATTTGTGATCTGTTCGAGATGAGGGTATTCATTTAGGGATTCTGTTTTGTTCAAGTGATGAAGACTCGTGTGAAAGATGTCAAATGTAACATTGACATCAAAAATGACCAAAAACAGAGTAAGCCTCACAACCTGGGGTTTAGCGACCCATGTCAGGGTATAATCAACTCCATATATAGAGATACTTATCAATTGTTGGCCGGTGGGAGTTGATGATATTTGGTTCATGTTGTTCATGTTTATGTTCGGATGCTAGGCCGCTTGTGTTTACCTAAATGGTATATTTTATCTAGAGATATACATCGCTCATAGTTACTTTCTAACCATTGTGCAGGAGATTGGATCCGGCTCCACCTAAGAGATCTTCACGAAAAATCCAATATGCAAAAGTTCCTTATCGGATTTGATTGTACCCTAATATGCAGTTGAATGTAACCAATGTAACTATTCCAGCTATGTTATAATATTTATATTCTTCATCCTAGACATTATTTAATATATCACCTTATGTACTTATTGGATGATTGTTATTTTGCGAGGATAACCATTATGGCATTTCATGTGGACTCAAAAGTACTGTTATATGTTGATCACATATTTCTTGAGTTTCTCATATCAGACTTATATCTGACACTTGGTTTTTGTTCTCCATAAATTCCTCGCATGCACTTCCGAATAGTTTGAGAAAGACAAGTTTTCATTAATGCTCATTAGAGCTTGAGACGACGAGTTGGATGTTTCACCTATCGTAGTATTCTTATATCCATTACACTACTATTGTATGTATAATTATTTTCTAAGGATGAGTTGCTATAATTATCTAGGTTGATGATAGTACTTTGGTTTTGTAACTCCGAAATTTCTATATCGGAGTAACCCTTTGTATTGTTCCTTTAATATTATATATTATCGTTTCGCTATGATATTTTGATATTGTGTTCTTTCTTCCTTTTTCTGTTTCTTTTTGTTTATATTTTACCCTAACATTTCGTCTTTTCGACATTTGGGTGCTCGGCATGTGAATAGCGTAAATGTATTAGTGTTGACATTCAGAGGTGAAAAAGGCGGGCGTTATAGGTTGCTATATTCTCAAGGAAGCGAATTTTACCTTGGTCTCTTAAATACACTTCATGTTGCTTTGTCTTGATAAACTTCTCTTGGAAACTTTTTCTTGGTAGCTTCTCTTGAAAGCTTTATTGACCTATAATAAAACATCCACACACAGGAAGAGAGCGCATCAATTTTACTTCTTTCTTTCTTTTTCCTTCATAAATAACCTTACATATCTTATTTCCTCTTAAATTCAAATAGTTTCACCTCAAAAATAAATTAAGTAAACACATGCAAAGCTAAGGGAAATAAGGAGGATCAAGAGGATAAATCAAAGATTACACAACATTTGGGATGAGAAAAGCTATTTAAATATATGTATTCATGTCATTTCATTATGTAATAATAAAATTGTTTAGCATTGATAATGTTAGCTCAAAATTGTTTAAACACTTCTTAGTATTTCGACCATAACCTTTGCAAATCCAATTGGAATTTAGGTTTATTTATTGTTTTGGAAAGCTTGCTCAAAGAATTTCAACTTTCATGTTTATGCCATTTCCAAATTCGAACATCTTAATAGCTGAAATCGAGGTGTAAAGTCGAGTATATTCCTAGGCTGAAATGAATAAGAGGACCGTCCAAAAACACATTGTAGTGTATTTATTATAACTTTTGAATCCATAAATGCATTTTTCAAAATTTATCTGGTTGGAAAACTAGTTTAAATGTCTACAACTTTTATTTTATACTTTTAAATTTTGAATGTTTACTTCACCAAAAACCTATTGCAAAATGACCTATGTTTTTAGACCTAATTTATAATTCAAATTCGACACCATTCAATGCAAACATCATAAATTCTAACTCATGTAATATTTTGAGATCCGTCAAATGATTCTAAAAAGATAATTTGATAAACCTTTCATACTTAATACCTCTTAAATGATTTCCTAAGTTGAAATTTTGGGTTTTTCAAAAGAAAAGAGTTACCTCTATTGGAAGATGATTTACAAATATAAAAGTATTTTGATAGAATATCTTGCTTTTAATTGTGAAAGAGCTTTTATGGATCATTTCATCAATGATGGTTACCTTCAGATGTGCGATATAAGATAATAAATCTTGGATAGTGCACTATTACTCTATGATACATATTGGTATTGCAACAAGTAGAGTATGTCCTTACTTAGTGTTTGGATGCCGGCCGCAATAAGATAAAATATCCTAAGATCTAATCCAAACTGATGTACTATTTAGATTTTTGACCAAGTGTCAATACAGAAATTACATGAATACAATCTTGATTTTGACAAAAGAATTTCATACCAAAATTACTATTGAAGACTTGCTTGATCTGTTCATAGATAATATTTGGAACTTTATCTTCAATATCATCCTGAATTTTTGATTTAATATTATCCTAATGAAATTACTTGACGATAAACTTGAAAATCCTTATAATACGATCCATTATGACATAGACTTGAAAACTATAGATTAGATAACTTTCTCATTGGGTCCGTGTTGCTCTTGATGCTATACTTAAACATTTCATATTTAGATGGTTAGTAGTTCGACTCTAGAAGTTAGATGGATGTATTATAGTGAATACTTATATTATGTATATTATTTCTTTTATGTACTTATATAAATATGTGATGGCTAGACTTCTGGATCTATGTAATCATGTTGTATGGAGATATAAATGTATAATATTACTTCTGCTTAAAATCATGTACTCTGAATGATTTTATATTCTGATATACTCTTGTTAAGTAGTGATACTTTAGCACCATATTTTTGGGTATAGCGTCCTCGATTCCCAATAAGGGTGCCGAAGCGGGGTGTTATAGTTAGTGGTGTCAGAGTCTAGGTTTAAGGGGTGCTTTCTAGAGAAGTTTATAGTATCACAATTTACATTATCGAAATAGGAAGTTTATACATTTCATTGACATATTTATAACTATTTGTAGTTATAAATTATGGCAAGCCAACAAACCTGGGATATGGGAGATTCATAGGGTGGTGTTAGGTGCACCAATAAACCTAATGAACGATTGACTGCTACTAATCCAATGATGGAAAAGCAAGTACTCAAGAGGAGGACATGGAGGATTCTCCTCGACGAGATGTTTGAAGTATTTAATATGGTAAAGAATTACGAATAAGCTTTACAAAGGGATTTAGTTGTTTATCGTCTACGTCAGAAGAAGAAGCAATTAGAGAAGGCAATAAAAATGACGGAATGGATTGACTATGGTAAAGCTCGAGAATTTCTAAGATAAAAGGAGCACTTCCACCACTGGCAGAGAATTTCAAACGTAAAAGGTTCCCAACCAAAACAGTGACCCAATATGATGATGAGGAGTCTGAGTCAGTTGGTTCTAATGATTACTCTCAAGAAGTTACCAAACCCCCTTATGGATTGAACAATATAGAAGATCATTTTCCATCGATGCATAGATGGATAGACTAGAAAGAATATGGATCAAGAAGTAAAAATCTAGTTAGTAATTCAAGTAGTGTATGGTGTAATCTATATTTGGGGAGGTTGTGAATTAACGTCCAATTTTTGTTTGTGGGTACAAGGGTTATAAGTACTATAACAAGTTTGTGTATACCTAACTTGAGTATGTCCTTAAATATCTTTTGTCTAGAATAATTATAGATACATTTGATTCTCATTCATGACCGTGACAAGAATTTTTATAAATTGAATGTCATGACAAATCCAAATAACTCGACAACTCAAAGTCAAGAGGCGCAATTCTCCATACAACCAAATACTATGGAGTTGTTTGCATCTTTTATCAAGAAAGTGGAGCATGTCTCTTCGACATCTTCATTCAACAACCTATTGAGCTGTTTTATAAGTTCACAACGAGAGAAGTTTGTTGGAGACGCTGATCTAGTTAAAGCGGGCAATGGATCCAACATGTGGAAAATATTTTTGAAGTTTTGAAGTGTAGCGAAGTTGACAGTCGGAAGTTAGCAATTTTCCAATTGTTGGAAGAAGTCGGAAGTTAGCAATTTTCCAATTGTTGAAAGAAGCCCAAAATTGGTGGGAACTAGTTCGAACCGCCACTAGTCCAGGAGAGGTGGAAGGGATGATGTGGGGAAGTTCTAAAGAAAAATTCTGGATATATTATTTAGAAAATGAATAAAAGAAAATGGAAACAAAATTCCAAAGTCTTGTTCAAGGAGGTATGATGGTGGCTCAATACCAAAATAAATTTGAAGCATTATCCTGATTTGGAAACCATTTGATTGATACCTATGAAACGCGAGCAAGAAGGTTTGCCAAGAGGTTAACTCATATAATAAGAAGACATGTTATTGGTGTCGGCGCAAGACATATGAGATGATAGTCGTTGAAGCTCTGAATCTGGAAGAGGATTATATTGAGTTTTAGGAAGAAATAAACAATTCAAATAAGAGGAAACCAAATTGTCAAAGTGGTCTAATAATCAAAAGAAACCATATTGGAAGATGCAAAAACAAAATGAAGTAAATGATCAATGAGACAAGAAAAGGAACTTGACAATCTCAAGAAATGTTATTAGTGCAACGAAACAAGAAACATTGCTCCCAGTTGTCCAAGAAAGGCAATTGTGTGTTACAATTGAAATAAACCTAAGCACATTACTCAAAACTGCAAGAAGCCAAAGAAGGATAATAGGATGCAACAAGGAAATCAAGGTAAAGTGTATGCAGTAGTTTTTGAACAAGTTAAGGTGAAAGGTGCCATACTTCTTCTCAACTTTCAAGCTAAATTTTTATTTGATACCGGTGATACAGACTCTCTTATATCCATAGTGTTTGCTACTAGGATAGGATTACGCTTTGAGCAACTACTAAGCCCTTTAGTAGTAGACAGTTTAGTAGGAGGAAGTACCACACTCAGTATATGTAAGAACTATGTCCTAATAGTTGGGGTAAGGATATGATGGCCAATTTAATTATCTTTCCAATGGTACATTTTGATATCATCCTTGGGATGGATTTGCTTTCCAAATATTAGGACATTTTGAATTGCCACGACAAAACCATATGTTTTACTATTTAGGAACATGAAACCTTTATTTACCCATGTGATAAATTTGGAGATGCCTTTATATTTGGATATATGGCTCATATCAATACTAAGGATAAGGGTCGATTAGTACAACAAATCCCTATGGTAATAGAGTTCAAAAAAGTCTTTCATGATGTACCAGGATTACAACTAAAAAGGGAAATTGGTTTTTGTATCTAGTTAGTCCCGGATGCTACCTCCATTGCTAAAGCAGCATATCGTATGGCTCTTGTGGAAAGTCAATGATTAAAGAAACAAAATAAGGAGATGGAGGATCAAGGATTTATAAGATCTTGTAAATCTCCATAGAAGCACCAGTGTTATTTGTAAAGAACCATGATGGAACGTTCCATTTATCTATTGATTATTGAGAGCTTAATAAGATGGCAGTTAAGAACAAATACCCATTACCTCGGATCGATGATTTATTTGATCAACTTCAAGGAGCTACGGTATTTTAAAATTTTGATTTAAGGTTTGGATATCATCAATTAAAAATAAAAGAGGAAGACGTTTAAAAGAAAGCTTTCCAAACACGATTTGGACACTATGAATTCTTGGTTATGCCATTTGGCCTTACCAATGCTCTAGTGCTATTTATGGATTTAATGAACCATGTATTCCACCCATTCCTTGACCAATTCATCATTATATTTATTGATGATATCTTAATCTACTCTACAACAAAGGAGGAACATGAATACCACTTACGTTCATGTCTCCAAACATTAAAAGAGCATCAACTATATGCAAAACTTAGTAAATGTGAATTATGGTTGGAGGAAGTGAAATTTCTTGGACACGTTGTCTCAAAAGTTAGGACAGGAGTGGACCCATCAAAGGTTAATTTCATGTTAAATTGGAACCCTCCCATAACCCCATCAGAGGTTCGACATTTTCTAATACTAGCTGGTTATTGCCGGAGATTCATTCAAGATTTTTCAACGATAGCACCTCCATTAACCAGTTAACTCGTAAGGAAATCAAGTTTATATGGAATGGAAAATGTGAGACGACATTTGAAACACTAAAGAAAAGGTTGACTAAAGCAGTAATCCTGTCCTTGCCAAAGGGTGGAGTCTTATATAAAGTATATTCTGTTGCATGTTGATAAGGATTACAATGTGTGCTAATGCAGAAGGACAAAGTTATCGCTTATGGCTCAAATGAACTAAAGCCACATGAAGTCAATTATCCAACTTATGAACTAAATTGGCCGCAATTATATTTTCTTTAGAATTTTGAAGGCATTATCTTTATGGGGAGCAATTCCATGTATACTTAAACCATAAGAGTTTAAAATATTTGTTTTCCCATAAAGAATTAAATATAAGACAAAGGGGATGGTTGGAAATTCTAAAGGACTATGACTTTACGTTACATTATCATCCTAGAAAGGCAAACGTAGTGGCAGATGCATTATGTCGAAAACCCTATTACTTAGTAGCTAGTTTAATGATAAGAGAATGGAAAGCTCTAAAGACTCTAGCTGCAATGAATGCTTGCACAAGGACGATTAAGGGAGCAATGATGAACAAAGTGGCACTTTTATGTAGTTGTATTGTTTACCCAACTCTATTAAGTAGAATCTTCCAAGCCCAAGAATAAGACAATGAGTTAAAAGAATTATTTATGAAAATGATGGACAAAGAACATGCAGTTGGAACAATGGTAATGGTGAAGGTTTTAGATCCAGGAATCGAGTTTGTGTTCCAAATCAAGCTAACTGAAGAATGAAATTCTAAGTAAAGCGCATCGCTCAAGGCTTACAGTGTACCCTGGAAGCACAAAGATGTTTATGGATCCTAAGTGTCCATTTTGGTGGAATGGAATGAAAAATGATTTTGCTGAATTCGTGGCAAGATGTTTTACATGCCAACAAATAAAAGCTGAGCAGCAACGGCCCGTAGGAATTCTACAACCACTTCATATCGTCGAGTGTAAATGGAAACATATAACAATGGACTTTATCGTTGGATTACCAAGACAAAGCAAGGTCATGATGCAACATGGGTAGCTGTGGATCGTTTAACAAAGTCAACACATTTCATACTTTAAAACATGACCTACTCAATTGAGAAACTGAGTTAAATCTATTTGGGAGAAATTATTCAACTACAAAGTATACCAGTCATAATTGTTTCAAATAGAGACCCACGATCCACTTCAAGATGTTGGAAAAGTCTTCAAAAAGCATTAGGCACATCACTAAACCTGAGGATATCCTTTCGTCCACAAACAGATGGACGGATTGAAATGGTAAATCGATTCATAGAAGATATGTTAAGATCTTATATAATGGAATTTGAAACCACATGGGAAACTCATATACCACTAATAGAATTTGCATATAACAATATTTATCATGTAAGTATTGGTAAAGCCCCATATGAAGCTTTGTATGGAAAGACCTTGTCGCTTACCAGTATGTTGGGCAGAAGTTGGAATAATGAACTTCTTAGCCCAGATTTAGTAAAAGCAACAATAGAGATAATTTCAATCATAAGGGAGTGATTACAAGCTGTGGAATGTAGGCAAAAGAGTTATGTGGATCGTAAAAGAAAAAATTTGAAATTCGAAGTGGGGGATCAAGTTCTTCTAAAGGTTTCTCCAATGCGAGGGGTGATGCGATTTAAAAAGAAGAAGGCAAAGTTATCACCTAGATTTATCAGACCATTTCATATTACCCGGAGAGTTGGTAAGGTTGCATACGACTTGATTTACCTGAGAAATTATCAGATATTCATATTTTTTTTCATATATCAATGTTGTGGAAGTGCATTTATGATCCATCTCATGTGGTTTATTTGAGTGGCATTGAAGTTAAGAGGGGTACCAAGTACATGAAAGGACCAGTTCGAATTCTTGACAGGAATGAAGGAAATTCCCTTAGTAAAATACAATGGAACCATCATAATGAAGACGAAGCATCTTGGGAGGTGGAGTTAGAGATCCGTAGATATTATCTAGAATTGTCTGAAACTTAGATTTCGAGGATGAAATCCTTTTAAGGGGATACAATGTAACAACCCATAATTTTTGAATTAATTCATTAAAAAGTTTGTATTTTTACTACTGTTTGTGGTTCGTACGTGAACGTGAATTTATGTAACGGAGTACCGCATTAATGGATCTTGTTTTAATGGCTTTGATTATAAGCTTTGTTTTTGTTGCTATCTTATCGGGGAAGCTAATTTTACCTTGCCACTTGAATACACTTCATGTTATTTATCTTCGCGGGGAAGCTTTGTCTTGGTAAGTTTCTCTTAGCTTCTCTTGGAAGATTTGTGTTGTTGTTTCTCTTGAAAGTTTTTTTAATATATAAATACACATCCACACACGAGGGAGAGAGCACATCAATTTTGCTTCTATCTTTCTTTTTCTTCCTTAAATCACCTTACATCTCTTCTTTCCGCTTAAATTCAAACATAGTTCCATCTCAAAAATAAATTTAGTAAAGACATGCAAAGCTAAGGGAAATAAGTAGGATTAAGAGGATTAAATTAATGACTACACAATATTTAGCGTGAGAAAAGCTATTTAAATATATGTATTTATGTCATTCCATAACGTGATAACAAAATTGTTTAGCGTTGACAATGTTAGCTCGATACTATTTAAACACCTCTTAGTAATTCGGCCATATCATTTGCTAATTTAATCGGAATTCAGATTTCTTTAATATTTTGGAAAGCTAACTCATAGAACTACAATTTTCATGTTTGTGCCTTTTCCAAATTCGTATATCTTAATAACTAAAATTGAGGTGCAAAGTTAAGTATATTCCTAGGCCGAAATGAATAGGAGGACCATTCAAAAACACCTTGTAGTATATTGAATATAACTTTTGAATCCGCGAATGGATTTTGTCAAAATTTATCTTGTTGGAAAGCTAGTTTAAATATCTATTACTTTTATATTATATAGTTTTAAAATTTTGAAAGTTAGCTGCCCTAAAAACCTATTGCAAAATGACGTATGTTTTTGGAGCTAATTTAAAATTCAAATTGGACACCTTCAATGCAAACACCATAACTTTTGACTTATGTAATTTTTCGAGATCCATCAAATGATTCGAAAAAGATAATTCTTCTGCATAAACCTTTCATACTTAAAACCTCCTAAATGGTTTCCTAAGTTAAAAGTTTGGGTTTTTCAAAAGAAAAGAGAAACTTGTATTGGAAGATGATTTACAAGATATATAAGTATTTTGATAGAATACCTTACTTCAACTTATGAAAGAGTTTTTGCGGATCATGTCATCAATGATGGTTACCTTCGGATGTGCGCTATGAGACAATCGATCTTTGGTAGTGCACTACTACTCTATGACACATACTGGCATTGCAACAAGTAGAGAACGTCCTTACTTAGTGTTCAAATGTGTATGATAAAATATCCTAGAATCCAATCCAAACTAAGTATGTTGTTTAGATTTCTGACCGGGTTTCAACGCAGAATTCACATGAATATGATCTTGGTTTTGAAAAAAGAATTTCATACCAAAATTACTATTCCAAACTTGTTTGATTTGTTCATAGATAATATTTGGAACTTTATCGTAACTATCATCCTGAATTTTTGATATAGTATTATCCCGATGAAATTACTAGACGACAAAACTTGAAAATCTTTACAATACACTCCATTTTGACATGACTTGAAAACTATATACTATATAACTTTCTCATTGGGTCTGCATTGCTCATGATGCTACACTTAAACATTTCAGATTTAGGTAGTTAGTAGTTCGAACCTAGAAGTTAGTTGAATACATTAAAGTGAAGACTTATGTTATATATATTATCTCTTTTATGTACTTTCATAAATATGTGATAGCTAGACTTTAGGATCTTATGTAATCATGTTGTATGATGATATGAATGCCTAATATTACTTTCGCTAAAAATCATGTACTCTGAATGATTTTCTATTCCGTTGCACTTTTGTTAAGTTGTGATACAATTGTGATGCACCATATTTTTGGATATAGCATCCTCGAGTCCGAAAAAGAGTGCTGGAGCAGGGTGTTACAGTATTTATAAGGAAAAGGGTAATTTTGAATTTATTTAATTGTTCAGATGTCAGATTTAATTTCATTCTTGAAGTTTGCTCTTCTAAATGGAAAAAATGAGGGTAGTTGGAAACCAAAGATGAATGATGTTTTATATCTTAACGATCCTTATGAGCTAATTGAAGATGATAGGAAGAGACCCTCAAAAATAGAGGAAAGTAAATGGAAGAAGATAGACAAGAAGGTGATTGCTTTGATTCACCAATACCTCGATGATTCAGTTTTCCACCATGTGGCTGGTTGTAAATTCACGAAGCGTTTGTGGGACAAGTTGGTATCTTTATATGAGTAAAAAAAATGCTACAAATAAGTCTTTTCTTGTTTGAAAATTGGTTCAGCTGAGGCTAGATAGAGAGAAGTCTGTAGCAGAGCATTTGAATGAATTTCAAAATGTAATAAATCAGTTGTCGGATATGGATGTCAAATTTGATAATGAATTGTAAGCTCATTTGTTGTTGAGTTCACTTTTAGAGAGTTGAGAACATTGGTCATTTCATTAAGTAACTCAAATGCCAATGGAACTATCTCATTAGATACTGTCCGAAATAGTCTCTTAAATGAAGAACTTATAAGGAAAGGGCCAGTCTTGAAATCAGTTCAAGATGAGGTTGTAGTAATAAGGGACCCAAAGTGGGATACATAACCAAATAAAAAAGTCGTTAATGGTAAAGGTATATCGAAATGTGCCTTTTGTTATTGTTGTCATAAAAGTGTTATATGCGTAACAGGTGTGAAGCATATAAAGGGGATCAAAAGAAGGCAATACATGTGAACAGTGATAGCGATACATGGGAAGACATAGATGAACGTAGCGATAGTGATACTTTTTGTAATATCCTCATTAATGATGTTAAGCCTTGGAAGATGGATTCAGGTGCTATTTTTCACGTATTAGTGATATAAGGTGTTTTTCTTCTTATAAGAAGACCGTCGACATGATTAGGACCACCAATGAAGTAGAGCTACCCGTTTGTGGTATTAGATCTATCTGGTTTTCGTATGCATGATGGTATGATTAGAGAAGTTTCGGGCATGAGGCATGTTCTTACAAGTTCGCATAATCTCATTTCCCTTGGTTAGTTGGACTATTGTGGTTGCACTTATGAGACTCAAGGTGGAATTTTAAGAGTGAAGAAGGATGTTCATACTATGATAGAGGGGTACTAAATGATATAACCCTTTATAGATTGGTTGGTCATGTGGTCGATAATAGGAAGTGAGTGATATTTGAAGAGCCTAGTCCACAGGTAGATGGTGAAGTGAATGTGTGAACTACTTTTGATGTTCGTGCTGATATTCATATTTTCGATAAGGGTCTTAATTTTGATGATGCTCAAGGTATCAATGGCAATCATGTGGAGAGCTCAGATCAAGTGGTAAACAAGCATCAAGTTGGAAAATCCACGAAGATTTAATGGAGGTCTTTACGGTATTATAAACGCTTTGAAGACCAAATTGTATAGTGTATCTCATGGTGGGTGATGCGTCACTTATAGGTGGTGGTAGCGATTTGTGATTTGATATGATTAAAAAGAAAGGATTGGTGATTGATCTAAAGATGATAGGCCTACGTGTTTTATTTGATGGGGTCGCTTTCTTATTTTTTGCTTTGAAGAGTCATTTTAATTTAAGGTGGAGATCGAGTGTATATTAAAGATATGTGATTTTGCATCAAATTGAAATGTTAAATTTTGGTTATACAAAATCACATTTTGAAGGAAATAAATATGCAAATGAAAGAAAGAGAAAATTTAGTTTCCCTTAATAAGTAAGCATTTTTGGTTATGTTTATTCCTCTCTCTAATTTGCTGAACGATTTATTTGTTGCCATGTAATATTAACTTGGACATTAAGTAATTGATTGTTATAAATAGAGCCTGGCAGAGAGAGTGAAAAAGTGTAGAAAAATATTTGGTGTTTCTCTCTTTTTCCATCTTTGTTCTTCTTCTCCAAACACTAAGAACTCATTGACATAAATATCAAGACACTGTTCTTAATTAGGTTATTGATTCTATTTTTGTATAGTTAACTTTTATTCGGTGGATTAATTGTAAACAATTATTTTTTGGAAATCAATATAAATGGATGTTGAGTGGAATCTTGTGTGTTTATTCTTTTGATTCCTTTATGTTTTATAACTATCTTCACTGTTATTTGTCTTCAAATATTATTATTTTTATCCAATATTATCCCTTTATGACTTGAGTGATATAAGATTCTAGGCTATGCATACGCGATAATTTTATCCTTTGCTAGGTTTTGCGCAACAAAAAATCCTAATAGGGTGAGCATCAACTCAGAGTTGTCCTACGCTTTTGGTTAGAATTCAGTTGAAATACTGCAAAATACGAAGAATAGAGGGATGAGAGGAAGGCCAAAAGAGAAAGTAATTTTTAAGCAAAAGTATGTCATATAACCCAAAGTGGGATGAAATGACAAATAATCTTAAAGCTAACATGCAAAAAAGGAGCACAAGTGCTTCACTGGTAGGTATGAAAATTAAAACTTCTCTATGACACACACACACACACATACATATATGCGTGTGTGTATTGTAGCATGGAATATTAGGGGGTGAATTCTCCATCAAAACAAACTAATATTTTAGATATGTTAAGGGTGCATATACCAACAATTATAGCTTTAATAGAAAATGAAATGAATGATTACAACGCTAACAGATTTTGTTTAAGATTGCCTAAAAATTGGAAAATGTTCATAATAACGAGTGTTGGGCTAAGGGAAGAATACTAGCGGACTCAGATATTTGGGAAAATAAAATATAGATATGGGTTTTCAATACCTAGATAATACTTTAGTATAGGGGTGATATCAATAAAAATTACAAGTGTTTATGATAGTAATTTTGAAAATGAAAGGAATGTGTTGCAGAGTAGTCTTAAAAATAAATAATAACTATTAATTACTTTGATTAATAACAAGAGATTTTAATATAGTGATGCATGTATATGAGAAAAGTGGGTAAGTATTGTACCATGAAGAAAATTGGATAAAATAAATATATTTTTAATCGACATTGGGTTAATTGAACCAATAACTAATGGGAACAAAGGTACTTGGAGATCGGGGATATATAAAAATATACATTGTAAGCTTGATAGGATATCAATCAATAAAATACTTTTTGCAATAAATTTATGTGCAGTACATTAGAGCAAAATACTAATGATTGCACCCATGTACTTACCAAAGTAATGCAGAATTAGTGAAAACAATAATATAGGTATTTCTTTTAGATAATTTTTTAATGGTTATTAGATAATGAGTACAAGAGGTAGTGGATAACTGTTTTAACTTTTCATGCAAGGGTATTGAGCAGTTTCGATTCAACATGTTTTAAAAAAATACTAAACATGCCTTAAAAATTAGAATAAAGGTAAAAGAATGATAGGAGTAAACAGAAGAGTTAAGGAAGGAAGGAAAATTATTACAAGACTTAATTGATGAAAATCCCAGAGGTAAAGATAATATTATAAAGTTTATTACTAATCAAAACATTTTATCCAAAGAATTATATGTAAATATAATAATCTAAAGCAACGGGCTAAGGTAGATTGGTTAAGCACATGAGGAGACTGCATAGATTTTTTATACATGAAAATGAATTGCAAAGCATACATTAATAATATTGGAAATATCTTTGATAATGAGGGTAAATCTATAAATGATTTCAGTTAAATTGCAAGGATGGAAATAAATTATTTTATAGAACCTTATAATAATAATCCGATAGGTGTACAAATGCTTAATATTATATGTAAAAATGAAATTAAATCCTAATGCAGATGAATTTTTTTAGCACCTGTCCAAGAAGATGAAATTAAACATATTGTTTTTAATGCAGGTGATAATAAGAACCCAGGACCAAATGGTTTTAATGCCAAATTTTATGAAATTTATTAGGAAAAAATTAAAGATAAAATTCCTAAAGTAGTTATAAAGCTTTTTAATAAAGGGAAAATGTTAAAAAGTTGAAATCATACTTTTATTACCATTTTATTACCTTAATTTCAATGAAAAAATCCCTTAAATTTAGGAGATTATAGACCAATATCCTGTTGTAATTTTATTTATAAACTAATAGAGTTGTGTTAAGCAATAGAATGAAATATTATTATTTTTTTACCATTTTTGATTTCTAAAACCAATCTGCATCTATTCGAAAAAGGGTAACTTATGGAAATTCTTTACTTGCACATGAGATGAGATAGTAAGAAGCTCTAATAGTAAGTTAAGAGAAAATATATGTGAAAAAATAGATTTACAAAAAAATATGATAGAGTTAATAGAAAATTTATATGTCATATTATGAAAGTATGGGTTTTCCAACGAAAACTTATGGCATAATATATGAATGCTTAAATACTCACCCTTTTTCAGTA
Source organism: Allium cepa (assembly GCA_030765085.1). Taxonomy (NCBI): domain Eukaryota; kingdom Viridiplantae; phylum Streptophyta; class Magnoliopsida; order Asparagales; family Amaryllidaceae; genus Allium; species Allium cepa. The sequence goes on along the minus strand of CM060938.1, from coordinate 659,685,013 downwards.
TTAATATAGGGTAAACCGGTAGGGTATATACATAGTAACAAGGGTATTAGGTGGAGAGACTCATTATCGCCTTATTTATTTACCATGGTAATGGAATATTTTACTATTCTAATTGATATTGAGGTGATTACGAATAATATCAATCTGATAAATAAAGTACCATGTATAACACATCTTATATATGCAGATGATTTGATGTTGTTTGTTAAAGAAAATTATCCTAATGCACTTGCTACTTAAGGATATTTGAGTGCTTAAATAAGCATGCAGGATTAGAGATTAATGAATTTACAGTAAAGCATATTTCAGCAAGCAAAGCAAGTATAGGAAAGAAGTTTTGGAAACTTTAAATAATGCTGAAGGAGTTTTCCTAATAAAATATCATGGACTGCCATTACCAATAAATTAGATTAAAGATAATGGCTGTGTAGGTTGAGAAAATTCAAGAAAAAATGGAAACATGGTCAAGTAAGCTAATATATATTGCAGGCGTAGCAAAATTAATAAAAAAACAGTAGTATATGCAATAATTCTATACAAGCTTCAAACATATCGCATCCCTGTAGCATTAGTAAAAAAACTAGAAAGGAAGTGTGGTGAATTAATTTGGAGAGGGGGAGCATCATGAAATGAGTTGGGAGAAGTTATGTAGGCCAAAAAAGTAGGTGAAATTGTGATAAGAAATATTAATGATTTGAACCTGACTTATCATTTTAAATTATATTGGAGATTCATTGACAGTGAGTCAATTTAGGCAAAGTGGATGAAGAATAAGTATCTTAAAAGGGGAAACTTTTGGAATATCTTGCTAGGAAACAACTAATCAAATAACAAGAAACAAATTCTGGAATGCAGAGAAAACAGAAAGTTGCTTATAGTAAGACGTTTTAAAAGTGACAATGAAACTAGTTCATTATTTAACACTTGGTTTAAAACTGAATTTTTATTAAATAAGTTGGGTTGGAATAATTTGTTAATACCCAGAGGAACTGATGTTATAGATTTAGTGATTATCAAAGAAAATCAATGGTAACCATGTCTACATCCAGGTACTAGTCCACGTAAGGAAGATATCGGTAAATTGCCAATTGGCAACCGTATAAAAAATGACTAATAGGAGTGGGTAATTGATGGGCCTATGGTGCAGCTGCAGCTGCTGGTGACAGAGAAATTTATAGAGAAGAGAAGGAAGACATGAAGAAAATAAGAGAAGAGAAATACAATTTTCAGCCTGACTTCATTTTTCCATTCACGTACCTTTATAGGCAGCATTTACAATCACCTATGACAGCTGTACCACTAATATTTCATAGCATATTTCAGCTATACATTTTGTAACAGAAAGCTGAAAAAAAGAAAAAAAAGAAAATAACAACTTTTGTCCTATTTCAGGTGATTTACCGAATCTTCTGCATGCTACTGTTGCTGAGTCATTCTTTGTATTTTGCTGGCAACCGTATGGTACGATGGGGCCTTGCTACAGTACCTATGGGTGCATCATTGCCTTCCCCTAGAAGCTCAACCTTGTCCTCAAGGTTGGAATGAGTGGTAATTGTACATGGCAGTGGTGTTGGTGTGATGTTTTGAGGGTTTGGACAGAGCTTAAGGAGGGAGATGTGGAAGACAGGGTGGATGCGAGCCTCTGGTGGTAAGAGGAGTTTGTAGGCGACCGCTCCTATTTTCTCAATGATTTTGAATGGGCCAAAGTATTTTTTTGAGAGCTTATTTTGCATTGGTTGAAGGGAGTGTTGGCGATAAGGATGAAGTTTGACGAATACAAAAGAGCCGACAGGGAAGTCTTTATCGATGCGATGCAGGTTTGCTTGAGTTCTCATGCGGGTTTGAGCTCTTTGAAGGTTTGTCTTAATGGTCTGCAGCAGTTCATTTCTAGTTGCAGCCCATTCCTCTAAGTCCTGTACTTGAGCATTTCCTTGGATGTAGTCGGCAATTATCGGGGGTGCACGACCGTAGACGGCTTGAAAGGGTGACATTCCGATAGAGGAGTGTATACAAGTATTGTACCACCACTCTGCCCAAGGTAAGCATTTAACCCAATGTGATGGTAAATCGCCGCATATTGCACGCAGATAATTTTCCAAGCAATGATTTACTACTTCCGTTTGACCATCACTTTGCGGATGATAAGCACTACTCATTTTGAGTTGTGTGCCGTGAAGACGAAATATCTCCTTCCAAAAGTGGCTCATGAAAACTCGATCACGATCGGAAACTATGGTTCGAGGAAAGCCATGTAAGCGGACGAATTCTTGGATAAAGTAAGATGCTAAGTGAACTGCAGTAAAAGAGGTAGGTAATGCAATGAAGTGTGCGTATTTGGACAAACGGTCAACAATCACCCAAATACATGTTTTTCCGGACGATGGCGGTAGATGAGTGATAAAATCCATCGATATGTCTTCAAATATTTGATTGGGAATGGGAAGAGGTTGCAATAGACCTTTGGGCGCTGAGTTTTCTGGTTTGGTCTGGAGGCATACATTGCATTGGCGCACAAAATCACGAACTGAACTGAATAAATTGGGCCAATAGAAATTACCAGAAATGCGAGCTGCAGTCCCCTTTATTCCTGAGTGTCCTCCAAGCTTGGATGCATGATATGCGGTAATTATTTTGGTCTGCAGCATGGGGTCATTTGGGATGTACAACTTTTTGTCTTTAAACAATAGTCCATCATGCACTGAAAAGTTACAGTGAGTATTATTATTACCATCCTGTAGTTGATTGAAAATGAGTTGTACTGCTGGGTCGAGGGGGAGTGCAGCGCGGATGTCAGTGGTGAAATCGAAGGATGGAGAGGAGAAAGCAGCCATACGAGCGTCTGCAGTCCAACGAGAAAGACCATCGGCAACCCGGTTTTCGATGCCTGGTTTATAATTGATAGTAAAATCAAAACCCATGAGCTTGTAAAGCCATTTTTGCTGATCCGAGGTTTGGATGGTTTGAGTTAGGAGTTGACGGAGGCTTTGGTGGTCTGTTGTGATGGAGAATTTGCGGCCGAGGAGGTAGTGGCGCCATTTTTGGACGGTGGAGGTTATAGCAAACATTTCTCTAGCATAGGTGGAGGATTTTTGGAGACGAGGTGGAAGTTTCTGACTATGAAAGGCGATGGGGTGGTGGGATTGGGATAGGACAGCACCACAGGCTAAGTTGGATGCATCGGCATGGAGATCGAAGGATTTGGAAAAATCTGGTAGTGCTAGAATAGGTGCAGAAGTGATGTGCTGTTTAAGGCAAGTGAAAGCTTCTTGGGCTTGAGTGGGCCATGAAAATTGTTCTCCTTTCTTTAGCAGGTTGGTTAGTGGGCTAGTAATGTGAGCATAGTGGCGAATGAAGCGACGGTAGTAGCCCGTGAGACCAAGGAATCCTCTAATGGCGGTGATATTGATGGGAGGTGGCCAATTAAGAATGGCATCTACTTTTGACGGGTCCACTCGAACTCCTTCTTTAGAGATAATGTGGCCTAAATAGCATAGCTCTTGAAGTCCAAATATACATTTGGATGAATTTGCATAAAATTTGTGCTCCTCCAGAATGTTGAGAGCTGTTTGCAAGTGAGAGAGGTGTAAATCCCATGATTTACTATAAATGAGGATGTCGTCAAAAAATACTAGTATAAACCGCCGAAGGTGAGGTCGAAAAATGTTATTCATTGTTGCTTGAAATGTCGAGGGAGCATTGGTGAGGCCAAATGGCATTACAAGGAATTCGTAGTGCCCTTCATGCGTGCGAAAAGCGGTCTTTGAAACATCGGAAGGGTGAACGCGGATTTGAAAATATCCACTACGTAGATCCAATTTGGAAAAAAATATGGATCCATGTAGTTCATCCAACAACTCATCAACGGTCGGAATGGGGAACTTATCTTTGATAGTAATGGCATTTAGTGCGCGGTAATCTATACAAAAGCGCCACGTACCATCTTTCTTTTTAACAAGGAGCACGGGAGAAGAGAACGGACTTGTGGATGGTTGTATTGTGTGGTTTTGGAGCATTTCTTGGACTTGTTTCTCTATTTCATTTTTTTGAAAATGCGGGTATCGATAGGGTTTAACGTTGACGGGTTGGGAGTTGGTTTGAAGATTAATGTGGTGATTGAGCTGGCGGTGTGGAGGAAGGTGGTTTGGCTTGTCGAAGAGGGTCGGATATTTGGTTAAAAGGTTTTGGATATCTGGGTGCATGTTTTCGGTTGGAAAAACTGGTGATGGGGTTTGGTTGTTAATAGGTTCAGTGGTGAGATGAAAATATGCAGAGATGGAAGATGTGTGCTGCATGCGTTTTAGCTGGTGGTAGGAAATTTCAAATGGGCTGGTGGGGGTTTCTTGGCCTGCTAATACAATGGGTTGCTGATTATAAACAAAAGATAATACCATATTTTTATGATCAATAGTTACTGGCCCCAGGTTTTGTAGCCATTGCACTCCAAAAACGGCCTCTGCTCCTGAAATCGGCAGTAAATAAAAATCAGAAATAAAATCATACCCCTGAATTCGAACTAAGACCTGGCGACACACTTCGCGGCATTGCAGTTTCTCTCCGTTGCCGACTGTAACAAGAAAGTCTCCATGTTTCTCAGCTCGCAGCCCTAAAAATCGAGCAATGTTGGGATGAAGATAATTATGTGTGCTTCCTGAGTCAATTAAGATGGAAAGGGGTTTGTTGTTGATCAGTGCGGGTAGGCGAAGGGATGTTGGGTTTGTAGAGCCGACCAAGGCATGATACGAGACAGCTGGATCCGTCATGAGCTGCTGTTCGGATACTTCGGAGTTGTCCAGGTCTGTAGTGTCTTCGCTTTCATCGGGTAAGAGTAACAGTATTTGCTTTGTGCTACATTTATGGCTGGGGTAGTATTTCTCTCCGCATTTGAAACATAGGCCTTTAGTTTGTCTGTTTTGGTATTCAGCTGATGTCAGGTGTTTGATGGGGTAGTTGGGATTTGTGGATTGGTTTATGGACTGATTTGAGGTAGAAATTGGGGGCAAGGTTAGAAGTGGTGGTTGTTGAGGCCGGTTGTAGGGCAGCCGGTTTTGGAATAGTTTAGTTTCGGTGATTTTGTTTTCAATGTGTTTGGCGAGACCGATGGCATTGGTTAGGGACGTAGGTTGAAATAGTTGAAGTTCGATTTTGATGTTGGTTTTTAGGCCGGAAATAAAACAATTGAGAAGGGCTTCGGGAGGAAGGTTTGTGATGCGGTTGCTAAGATTTTCAAATTGAGATTGGTAGTGTTCAACGGTTGTTGTTTGACGAAGTTTGAAGAGGGTGGCTTGTGGGTTTAGCAAGGAGGAAGGACCGAATCTTTGTTCGATTGCTTTTGTGAGATTTGTCCATGAAGTGAATTGATTGTTTCGAAACATCCATTGAAACCATGACAAAGCTTGGCCGGTCATATAAAAACTAGAGAGATCGATGCGTTGTGCATCGGGTGTGGAGTGATAGGAGAAAAATCGTTCCGCTTGGAAGATCCAATCTAAAGGGTTGGAGCCGTCGAAGTGGGTAAGTTCACATTTAGGTGTTCGAGTAGCGATATGGTTATGAAGAGGTGTAGTGAGGAGAGGAGGCGGCGGCGGCGGTCGTGGTGTCTGTATGATTGCGGTGGTGTCGCGTGGAGGTATTGCCAAGGAGGATGGTTGGGGTGTTATGGGCTGTAATGGAGGTAGTGGTGTAGGAGGTGGTGGTGGAGATATGTGATTAGAAGATAATTTGGAAGATAGATCGGCAATGGTTTGGGTTAACTGTTGAATTGCGAGGTGCTGTGAGGCAAGGGATGATTTGATATCGGGGATATCGGCAAGAGAGGATTCTTGTTTGGAAAGGGTGGTATTGATGGCATCAATGGAGGTTTGTTGGTTGGTGAGTTGCACTGCCAGTTCATCGAGACGGGTCATGGTGTTGAGTGGAGGATAGGAGAGGGGAGGAAATCAGTGAAAGCACCAATTGATGGGCCTATGGTGCAGCTGCAGCTGCTGGTGACAGAGAAATTTACAGAGAAGAGAAGGAAGACATGAAGAAAATAAGAGAAGAGAAATACAATTTTCAGCCTGACTTCATTTTTCCATTCACGTACCTTTATAGGCAGCATTTACAATCACCTATGACAGCTGTACCACTAATATTTCATAGCATATTTCAGCTATACATTTTGTAACAGAAAGCTGAAAAAAAGAAAAAAAAGAAAATAACAACTTTTGTCCTATTTCAGGTGATTTACTGAATCTTCTGCATGCTACTGTTGCTGAGTCATTCTTTGTATTTTGCTGGCAACCGTATGGTACGATGGGGCCTTGCTACAGTACCTATGGGTGCATCAGTAACACACGACAACGGCAAGTGTTCATTTAAGAAAACTTGGGAGCATATCAAAAGTAAACAGCAGACGACAAAGTGGCAGAAATGCATATGGAGCAAAGAAAATGTCCTACAATGGCATACTGTACATTTTTTGCGAGCAATGATGAGTTACCAACAAGAGATAGAACTAACAAGTGAAGCAAACAGATAATATACTATGTCCTCTATGGGATGGAGCACCAAAGATTAATTAGTGTCCATTCACGCAGTGTGTCTACTCACAGTATATATATGGAATTTAGAAAAGAATAAAATAGGGCTCAAGCATAGCAACATAATGAAATTGAAAGAAGCAGTATAACAAATAATTGCTACTTTCAGATCAAACTTATCAGAAAGGGACTATGCACATATCATAGTAACTACCTTAGTATATCACAAATGGAAAGAGCGACATGGTAGAAGGCATAATGATAAACAACAAGCAAAGAATAGAGATGGTTAATTGTTGAGACAAAAAGCAACATACTTATGAACAAATCGAAAAGGGGAGTGAAAAGTCAAACCAGATCTAAATACTTATCCGAGTAGTGGGTTACAGAGGCCGGAAGCGAACAAGTTGAAAATATCTCTATCAACCCAAAGCCAATCTTAACAATGCTGAACTATGACTTAGCAATATAATCAAAGAGGAATTAGATTCATACTTTCATTGAGACCAAGAAGCATTTATGAAGATGGCATGACCTTCCAAAATCTCGTATAGTGAGAAACCGACCTTGTGTTTCAGCCGAACTTGAAATTGTAAATTGTAAATCTGGGTCAATATGACACCAGATCTAACAATTATTTTGTAGCAACAAGTGGTAGAAGCCCTAATTTCAGAATATGGAAATGCGCAGTAGTTTTAATGAATGTCTTTCATATTTGGAGAAGGGGGATCTAGTAGACTAAAAAGGCAAAAGAAGTTTAAAGAGAAGAGGAAGAAATGAAGAGATGTCATGAATTTGAACAAAGTAGAGAGAGTTGGCAAAATGAAGTGTGTAGAAAGTTAGCCGTGTGTTTTGATTTGTTATAAAATAGTTTGGTATTTGTTACCATACTCAATTGTAAATGTGCCTTGGCCTTGTATTTTTGTCCATTTTCAATCAAATAGTTTTTAATATTAGTTATTAAACTAATTAAGAAACGTAAAATATAATGCCTTTAATATGCTATGGTGTTAAAAATATCATAGAAACCGCTTCATTATACTGAAACAGTGCTCTTATTAACGCCATAAAAAATAAAGTAAATTCAAGAGAAAAATCATATTTACCCACCTTCCAAGAAATACCCCACGTTTAAAATCTAACCATAAAGATTAGCTAATATTTTTTGAAAAGCTTAAATATACTTTATCGATTAGCGTGTTGCTTAAGTAATTTAGTCGGATACTATTTCGTTTACTTGCAGTCAAATAACTTTGATTGAGTCAAAAATATTGTTAGTATTAAGAGAATATTATCTATACGATAAGAAATATATTGAGAAAATTACAGTTTAGTGTTGTCTTCCCTATTATGATATTTACATATTACATAATTATTTAGGCTTTTACTAATTATTTGTAGGATTTTTTGTCTCATCACACTCGAATGAATGCGAAGTAACTTTGGTAATAATTACTTTGAGGATTTAGGATCACCAAAGCTAAGTAATATTAATTTTGCTTTTAGGTAGTAATTATGCTACTGTGAGCTTACACAACTATATAGTTGCACTTCAGCTGTTTGTTAAAATGTCAAGATTAACTAACACTTAAATCAAATGAAGACAGAATAAAAGCTACACTAAAATCTAGGTGAAGACAAACAAAAATCGAAATAAGTAAAGATATAGAGAATTTACGTGGTTCGGATATTAAGGAATCCTATGTCCACGGGAAATGTCCCTTTCTTCTTTATATTTCTTGGTACGGATTTTAATGACAGAGAGTACAACGCTTTTGCTTTTCTAACCTTAAAAATAACAAATCATGAAAAAAAATCCTCTTTGCTATAGTGATTTTTCTATTTAAAGTATAGAGATGCACATGGTCGCCACTGTCATTCTCTTGCCTTTTTGTTTCTACCTTTGGATCATGCCATGTGTCATTTGTCCGTAACATATTTTCGATGAATGTGGATTGCAAGCATGTCTTTGATGGAAAATTCTGATTTGAGCAGTTGTACCCTCGGTTTTGGCGGAAGATCTGAAATTGAAGCGGGAATGCTTGAATTTGAGGTGGGAAATTCCAGATTTGAATGAGCTCTAAGTTCTACCTCTTTGAATAGTGAGTAACTCAAGCGTCGCTTCCTTTCGTAGGCGTGAGTACATCTTTCTTTGGGGTGAGCTGTCGTCCCATTTTTCCTCGAGGTGAGTTGCGCTGCTTTTACATCTTTTGTCTCAAAAGATGGTTGCTCTTTTGATCTGCTCAGAGTATTGATGATATTTGCAAGGTTGGTTAGCATGATCGGGTCTCCATCTATGAAGGCAATCAATTTGCGTAATTTCGTGCCAAGCTGCTTTGAGCGTTGGACCGTGCAGGTTATCGATGACGATGAGAGAGACTTATATCTTTGTCGCTTGTTTGTAAGAATGGATCTACGCTGGTGCACTCTTTGAGTAGCCCTACGTGCAACCTTTAGATCACTTTTGACTCCGCATGGTATTACTTAGTTAGCCCCCAGTAAGCGCAATGTAGATCTGTTTTTAGAGGTATTAGCAATGCACAAGTTTTGGAATAATATTAGAAGTCTATTCGACCCGTTTAAAGAGCAGCGCGATCCCTATTTGTGCTCATTGTCTTGATGACGACGTGTTATGTCACTTCACCCTTTTCTAGTTTCAAAAGAAAAAGGGGCAGTGCAGTCCTATTTTCCTTCACTATAAGATTGTTAGCACAACTCTACTATCCGTATATATTGACTTGTGAGTGTAGTATATTGTGATAGTGTGTGTCTTTTTTAAGCGAGGTGTTATATTTTGGTGCCAGCTATATAACTTGTAACGACCCGCCGCTCTGACCGCCTCTAGTCGGTAATTAAACCAACTAGAAACGTCCAAAATGACGGATTGTTATTTAGTTTATAACATTTAAACAGAATCAGCTACAGAATCACAGAACAATAATCTATTTTTCATAAATGAACTTTTCTTTTATATACAAATATCAGGGTTATACAATGAATTTCATTTAATACAGCGGAATATACATATATCTTTTTAAAGTACAAGAAAAATTTTCTTGAAAAACTTTAGCGATGCGGTAATTCCCCTCTCTCTAACTTCGCTGCCTGAAAATCTTCAAGCTGTAAAAATACTCGGTCTGACCCGAATATTACATTCAAAAGAAAATAATACACAGGTCAGTCTAATTCAAACTCAGTTATTAGTGCAAAGCAGCAATAATAATTAAATAGCAATTAGACGACAGTCAGATATAAATTCACCTATCCGATCCTTTTAACAAAGAAATCGGATAACGGTAAATATAACACTTAACAGTGTTAAAACAATAAATCAGCAAATTCACATTTTAAAGAAGATGGATGAAGGATTTTTTTTTTCCTTATAAATGATAATTTAGACAAAGCATCAAAATTTGCCTAAACGACATTTAACAACAAAATCATCAGTTTAAATTGAATCAGTTCAAACAATTGAAAAGTTACTTATGAAGAACCAAAACTGATTGGCTGCAGTACACGCACGAGTGTACGGCCTCGCCAATACGGCATATGAAATACGCAAAGAAATCAATGAATCAAAAGCAAAAGAAATATCAATTGAAATCAATACTGTGTGGCTGCAGTACACGCACGCATGCACTGCCTCGCCACAACAGTGAAGAAATAGAAATCAGCACAAGGTCAAATCTGAGCTACAAGCTGGATTCAACTCAAGTGAATTCTATAAACACATCCAAATGCAATCAAGTGGAACAAAACAGCTACAGACAGTCTCAACTGAAAGGTCAAAGTGAAGTCTGTACACAAACCAAATAATTTACACAAGTGATGCACCTGCCACAATCAATAATGATGCAAGGCAATATGGACCAAATATATATATGTAAACCCAATTGTACACAAATTAATGTACATATCGATATGCACATGTGCAAGATAAATGAGGGGTGTAACATGGAATTGCAGAAATACGACAGGTATATTATTGTGAAACTGGACAGTAACGTCAAATTGCATGAACAAAGCATGCCACATGAAGGCACACAACAGGCACAGCCTAATACAACAGGGCCAAAATCGAGACTGCATAGCCAGCTCAGTAACAAAATGCAGAGGTCAAGTGAACATTGAAATGCAGTTTGAAATAGGCAGTAGCAATACCACCGTGAAGTATGCAAATGCAGACTAGCTACTACAACAAGACAGAGGAGGTTACAAACTGTAGATCAAAGTATAGGCAGATGTCAACAAAATCATGGCACAAAGAAATCAAGTGAAGTGGCCGAGATCAAAAAATGACAAAGGTTCAACTGTAAAGATTTCAACTGTAACAGCTTAGTTTTTTTTTTAAAAAAAAAACATCATCAAGCACTAGGCATTTCTCAAATCAAAGACCATAACCTCAAACTAGACTAGAAATCAGTTCAACACTGAACATAGGCAGGGTGAAAAGACTGTTGGCATGAAATGCAACTCAAGCTAATATAAATGGCAACAATACTATAGGTACCAGACCAGGGGAGCAACAGAGGCAGGCTAAACAAAGTCAAATGGGCTACCAATATACAACTCAGGTCAGTGACCACTTCAAATGGGCAGGCCACAAGGCAACAAAGACAACACAACAAGATCAAGTAAATATCCAGCATATACAATGACAACCAAGTAATATATGCATGAAGTGAAGTTGAAACAGAATCAACTAAATGGAACTGGAAATGAAATGGTGGATCAACAAAATCTAAGTTCATATACAATTTAAACAGTTGGCAACAGGTTAATAAAATGACCAATTTGCAAACATAAGTTGCCAAACTAAAATACAACTTTGTTTTCTAAACTTATTGTAGAAAATATGTACAAACATAAATGCTCGATTGTATCTGCATATTGAACATGCAAACAAAAGTGCAGTGGGACTACAAAATAGGAGGGTGAGGGCACCAGGAGTATGGCACCACAACACTAAAGCCAATGAACATCATCGGTTCGAATGACAAATGCACCAAACAGTAATAGTGAAATCCAAAAATTGAAACAGCAAGTGGTACAAGGGTAAACTGCAACAAAACTGCAGCCACCCCAGGTACACAAAGCACGAAGGCTCGAATGACCCAGTGCGCAAAGGCAGATAAAGTGGTCAGGCAATCCAAATATAAATCAATGCTCAATGCACGGCATAAACATGAATCAAACTCATATATACTAATTTTAAAAATACTTTTTATTTTTCAAGATCAAGTTTTTTAACAATAAAATAAATTCAGAAAATTTGCAGATGTATTTTATAAAAAGAAATTACCGGTGAGCAAGGCTCTCTGAAATGAATTGAGTTAAGTAAAATTCCTTTTTTTTTAAAAAAAAGTTTGAATTTAATGGTTGATTAATAACAAAGCAAGAATCTAAGTAATAGAATAAATCTAAGTTGCAGACCTAATCTTTAAAAAAAGATTAAAGAAGAAAAATTCGAGGTCCAGATCAATTTAAAATACAAGTTTTAGATTTTCAAAATCAAAAGCATGCAGTAAAAGAAAGATCCAAATTCGAGTTCAAGCCTGGACAGCAAAAGTTCAAGCATGCAGATGACAACTTGACATCTAGTTCTGGAAATCAAACCAATTCAACTCAGAATTAAATCAAAGCAGAGATTAAAGAATCAAGTTCAAATACAAAAACATTGTCTCTGTTTTCTAGGAATCACAGGTGAGCAAAAAGATTATCATTGTCAACAAGCTGCTACAAAATATACATATGCAGACTCGACTACATGAACATTTTAGGCCGAGGACCAGACCATGGAAGTATGACCTGAAGCATGTACATGTGAGGACAGTGAATACAAGAACAAGTCAAGATGAACAATGCAACTACAATGCAAACAGTGAATAGCATGGCAATGTCGAATGCATGAACAAGTGCAATACAATAGGACAACATAGGCAGTGCAATTTCAAGTGGAGCTATACAAACATATCAAGTACATCAGGTCGTGAAACCCAAATGCTATCTACATGGAAATGAGACCAAAACAGTTCATGTACAAACTGACCAAACCATGCAGTGAAGCCAACATTCAAATGGTGCAAGAAAAATGACCAAGGAGGTCGAGCAGATCAAAAATCATCAACAAATGCTACAACGAGTAAAGACATAATGGCCAAAGTCATAGAACCCCATACTCAAAAACAAGACCGAAGTCAACACAAAATCAATTGCCAGAAATTCGAACATGTAAACCAGGGAATCATCATCACAGCAAAGCAATTGAACAAAATCAAAGTAAGCCAAGGAAATCACGAAATCGCAAGTTTTAAATCACAGAGATTTGAATGAGATGTGAGTGAGAATTAAAATCACTCACCTATTACGAGCAGCCAAACAATCGACGAAAGCAACAACTTCAACCAAAGGCGAACTTCAACCTAGCAGCCGCAAGCACCATCGACTGAACGAAAGGAACGCTAAGCAAGTTGGCGACTTCGAATTTGTTCGAAACCCTAGTTGAAAGGAGGGAGACGAACGAGAAGAATGAAGCCGCCATTTTTGATCTCTTCATTTGATTTAGGTTTTTTCAAAGTATGGAAGAGAAATGGGGGAACGGGTTGAATAAAATAAAAGGAGCAGACAGCGTACAGGGTAGGGTGGCTAAAATCAGAGAGAGGGTGGTTGATTTGTCTTTCGAATGGACTTTGTTTATTTTGTTGAGATGAGCATTCAATGCTTGAGTACCTTGTGTCCTTCATGTCTTCATTTGCAAGCTATTACATATATTTATGTTTTTCTTTTGCCTTGCATTTCCTTGTCTTCTTTAGTAAGCTTCATAGGTATATATTTGTTTGAAGTTTAACTATCAAACATAAATTTATATTAATATGTTTTACAATTAGATTTTATACTTGTATTGATAAAATTTATTCCATTTTATTTAAGTTAAAGAAATATGTTATTAAAACTAACCACCAATTTATTAATTTACATAAATAATAATCCTTAAATCCAAATTATTTTTTCTAAGTCATTAGTTCAAATTTTTAAATACAAATTTAATATTCAATTTCAAACTCCAAAGTCAAATTCAAATTTTATTCAACTTTCAATAGATTAAATTCTAAAATTTAATCGCCAAATTATTCTGAAAATTTGAAATTCAAGTCAAACCATCATTCAAATATTTAAAATTAATTAAATATTTTAAATTTAAATTGTTCAAAATTCAGGGCCGTTACATAACTCCTTGCGTCACAACATAACATTACATTTAATTGTTATTTTTGGGATTTCGATTATGCTGTAACATTGCATATCATGGTTGTAGGCTGTTTGTTGCACTCTGTGGCTATATTCAGTTTTGGGCTCGGTATCGTAATGTAATACTTAGATTATGGGGATCGGTGTAGTTTGTACCTTTACTGTTGTTCTGCAGTTTCTAGGTGCGGTATTCTTTTGACTTTGTTTTATTCTTTGTTTATCCTTTTCGCAGTCCAACTTTTATTGCGATGGCATATCGTTTCAATCTTGATGCCTACATCATATCTTTTTTTTAACAGGATTCAGGAAATACATATACAACACTTGGCCCCCAAGCCTAAGGCAATCGTAGATCGACAAAGACTATTCTTCATTGGCCTTCGCATCCCAACATTTCTGTATACTCCTTTCTTTCCTTTCATCAAAGGAATAAAATTTTAATAGCCATTTTGCATTTAATTGCTCGTGCACACGTGTCATTCTCTACTTGGCTACTTCCTTGAGTCATCGTCACATCATTCTCTTCATTTCTGGGTAAATCCATCTTGATCTTTACACATATTATCTTTACTATTTAATTGATTGGCGTTCTGTAGACTTCCTTTATATTTCAATTGTGTGGCTAGCTTTTAGATGAGGATAAATATATATGGTTTTATTGAATTTGTCATTTGATGATGTAGTTAATGATACATGCTCCAATTTCAATTTGAATATGTTGCCTTTCAATATTTTTTTAGAAAGTGCATACAGATGTGTAAAAATAATAATCGTGTTCAGATCTTTAGGGAGTTTGGATAGAATTGAGTAACTTGAATAGACCTCATTTTTTTATGTTTATATGGCGAGCTTTAAGTCATTTCTGGAATTGTACCTGATTTATAAGTTGCAGTACATTCGGTGTGTTGGTTTTCTTTGTCATTTTATGAATCAACTTCTTGTGCAGTTCATGAACACTAAACTGAGCTTTTGACATGCGTATTCTGCTACTTGTTGGGCATGACCTACTGCCTTGTTCAGAGTTAAGTTTACGTTCATGCGCTTGGCACGGTCTGCCCCGCTATTCGAAGGCAGACTGATATTTGACTGTGAAGTTAGGTCGCCCTTTCAAATGATATGCATGATTTTAATAACTGGTTCAGACTGTCTAATATCCTTACGTCCAGTATAGTTATGTTAACAGAATTAACATAGAGAGATTTTATACTGGTTTGAGACATCTAATATCCCTATGATCAGTTTGACTGAGAAAGTCGGGCTACGTTTTGTGCAGCTTCATTTTTATAGTAGTTTTGGGCTGTCTAATATCCCTACGTCTAGCGTGACTATGTTAAAAAGGTAATATAGATAGGATTTTTATACCGATTCAGGCCATCTAATATCCCAACGACCAGTTTAGTTGTGAAAACTAAGCTGCATTTTGTGTAGCTTCATTTTGTTAGCCGGTTCAGGTCATCTAATATCCATACGTCCAGCATGACAATGTTAAAAAAATTAACATAGAAAGGATTTTGATACTGGTTTGGACTGTCTAATATCCTTACGACAAGTTTGGCTAAGAAAACTTGGTTGCATGCAGCTTCATTTTGATAGTTGGTTCGGGCCTTCTAATATCCTACATCCAGCGTGACTGTGAACCAAATTAACATTGAAAGGAATGTTGTACTACTTCGGACCATCTAATATCCCTACGACCAGTTCATTTTATTGTTACTCCTTTCATAATAATAACTGCAATATTTGTTACATGAGTACTGCAAATCATACAAAATAGGGCATGAGGTGCTCTGAGTTCCATGTTTTCGAAACTAGGTTTCCATCAGGTCTCGTTAACCAGTATACCCCATTAGCCAATACTTCTGTCATGACTAATGGACCTTCCTAATTTGGTCCTAGAGCTCCATCTGCTGGATTTTTTATGTTAGCCATCACTCTTCACAGTACGAGATCCCCTTTGTAGAAGTTTCTTTCCTTAGGCTTTACTTGTAGTCCTTTGCTTTCCTTTGTCGGTATATGGCAGATACCACTGCCACTTCATCTTTTCTTTCCTAAATGAGATTTAAGGCAACTTCTTTTTTTTTATTCTAATTTACCGCACATGATAATATTTTGTATGAGGGG
This sequence comes from Allium cepa, assembly GCA_030765085.1. Classification (NCBI taxonomy): domain Eukaryota; kingdom Viridiplantae; phylum Streptophyta; class Magnoliopsida; order Asparagales; family Amaryllidaceae; genus Allium; species Allium cepa. The sequence continues at coordinate 659,669,126 of CM060938.1, read as the reverse complement.
ATTTCTACTTCAATAGGGAGCATGGCTTTATATCCACAGGTTAATCAAAAAGGAGATAGCCCGGTTGGAATCTAGTCGATGTTGGGTAGGCCTATAATACTAGAGATAGCTCTTCCGCCCACTTTCTCTTAGCTTTCTACAGTCTTTTCTTACGCAACTTCTTAATGGTTTTATTGGCGGCCTCAACATGTCCATTTTCTTGTGGGTGCAAGATGGAGGAAAAAATCTTAATTATGTCATTCTTCTCACCAAGCTCTACATACTCCTTACTCTTAAACTGAGTGCCATTGTTTGGAATTATCTTGTAGGGGATCCCAAATAAGTGATTATGTTTCTTACAAAAAAGCAACCATCTTCTTTGTAGTGGTCGTGGCTAAGGGTTATGCCCCTACCCATTTGGTGAAATCATCTATTTCCACTATGGCATACTTTGCCCCTCCCTTTGACATAGGAAGTGAATCTATCAAATCTATACCCCATATGTCAAATGGTCATGGTCTGGTAAGTGGGATAAGCTATTAGGATGGCTATCTGGGGATAGTTGCGATTTGCTGACATCTATCTCATAATTCCCTTCCACCCTGAAGCATTGTGGGCTAGTAATAACCATGCCTCAATAATTTCTTTGCTAACTTGGCCCCTTTCGAATGATCCTCGCATAGGCCCTCATGTATTCCCTCATGACTCGTATCCCTTCTTTTTTGGAAACATGCCTAAGATAAAGGGTTAAGTGCGCTCTCTTATACAATGTGCCATCAAAGAAGGAGTAGAATGGAGCCTGGTATCTTATTTTTCAGGCTTTGTTTCTATTTTGGGGTAGGATCCCATCTATCAGGAATTGTTTGATGGGAGTCATCCGGTTATTCTCCTTAGTTTGTTGAAATGCGGGTTCAATTGGGGATTGCTCCCGATTTTCTGTTGTTTCTTGATCTTGAGCCCTTGAATTATTACCCGCTGGGCTCAGGTTGAGACTAGTATTTGAAATAATTCTATTATACTCAGCTTTTCCTGATGCCCTATTGGTACTGTCTTCATTTCATTTGCTACTTTGGTGCTCGCAAGTTTCGCTAACGAGTCGGTGGATGAGTTTTTTCCACGTGCGATTTGTTCCATGCTAAACTGTTCGAACTGCTCTAATAATTTTTTAGAAAGTTCTACATATTTCGCCAAGGCTGGTTCCTTTGCTTGGTAATTGTCCTGCACTTTGTTCATAATTAATTGAGAATCGCTATGAATTTTAATGTGGGTTACCTTCATTACTTAGGCCATTCTTAGACCTGGGAGGATAGCTTCATATTCTACAATGTTGCTTGTTGCTTTGAAGCCAAGCTGCACTGCTCCATATAGATTTTTCTTATCTGGAATAATCAATACATACCTAATTCTTGTCCCTGTTCATTTGATGCTCCATCCACGAACAGTTACCAGAACTGAGGGGATGAGGCTTCTACCTGCGGTTGAGGTTTGGTAGGCAGACGACATTCTATGATAAAGTCTACCAGTGCTTGACCTTCGATTGCCTTCCAAGGACAATAAATGATGTCGTATTAGCTGAGCTTCCCCGCCCAATTCAGTACATAGCCCCATGTTTCTAGCTTTTGTAGTATCTTCCTTTGAGGTTTATCTATGAGGACTTTGATGGAGTTTGCTTGGAATTAGGGCCGCACTTCCTTGATGTAAAGAGCAAATTGTAAGTTAGCTTTTCAATGATTGAGTAGTTTAGCTCAGCTCCTAACAGCTGCTTACTTGTGAAGTAGATGGGTCTCTGGGTCCCTTCTTCCTTTCGTATTATTGTAGCACTAACAACTTTATCAGTTATAGCCAAATAAACATACAAGTCCTTACCTGTTACTGGTTAGATAATATGGGAGTGTTGACCAGATGATCCTTTAGGTTTTGGAATGTGGCTTTGCATTCTTGCTTCAAACTTCACCCTTTCTTTACTTGATTGAAGAATGGGATGCACTTATCCGTTGCTTTTGAGATGAATCTGCTCAATACTGCCACTCTGCCATTTAAACTCATAAGATCCTTGATTTTCTCTAGGATCCCCATCTTCCTTATGGCTTTGACCTTCTCCGGGTTTGTTTTTATGCTACACACAGTTACTATGTAACCTGCGAACTTCCCTAATTGAATGGCGAAGGTACATTTTAGAGGGTTCAACTTTATATTTTACTAACGTAAGACTTCAAAATTCTACACTAAGTCTTGAATGTGATTTGAGGTTACCTTTGACTTGACCAGCATATCATCCACATATACTTTAACATTCTTTCCAATCTTCTTTGAAAATGTCATATTGTCCAACCTTCGGTAGGTCGCTCCAGCGCTTTTGAGCCCAAATGGCATTACCTTGTAGTAGTACAATCCTTTGTCTATTACGAAGCTGATATGCTCTTAGTCTAGCTCAAACATAGCTATCTAATTGTATCCTGAGTATGCGCACATGTCGGACTTGAATTGCTCAAAATACCGCGTTGTAAATAAAATTTGGCAAATCTCAGAATATATAGTAAATAATTAATCACATATCACAGACACAGAGTAAATAATAATGCAGCGGAAGTAAAAGAGATAGTAGTTCATGAAGCTACTATATATATAAGATACATCAGAGTTAAATAAGATACAACAAAAAGTAACAAGGTACATCAGGTACAAATCAGAATACATCACTGAAATCACTGGATACAGAAAGAAAAATAGATGGCTGGATCTTCAAGGAAAGCTCCAAACTCCGAAGGTGAATCTTGAATGCTAACTCACTCAATCTGACTCGAGCGTAAAGCAAAACACAAAACACTCGAGTCAGGACATAAATACTTATGAACTGTAAATCAACTCAAATGAATAGTAACAAAAATGCATCAGTAACTTAAAGGATGCTTGGGATCGCCCATCCTTTAAGGATCCGTTAAACTATTTACTATGTAGTAATATTGCGCTACTATAATAATGTCTACAGTAAAATAAACATACTTTTAAATAGCGTTCCGGGCTTCCCATATCACCCTTCACACATAATAATCCCAGTAGTCCATCCAATATCATGCCATCTCCACTCTGGGTGTGTGATATCCTGGAATTCTATACATCTGTAATTGATAATAATTGGGTTAATTTACAGTAATACTAAATTGTAAATTTAACAAATGAATCTAATCGTAAATATTTATGTTTGGATAAATATTTATTTGATCGTATATTAATATAATCACTTAAAATTTACAAAGTATTCTTTTAAAAATAAGCGATGATGATTGTTTATATAAGTAAATTACTTAAACTAAACAAAATTGTTAATTTCAAACAAATAATATTTATGCGTTATTTTAAGATAAATAGAGTTACATTTACAAATTTATAAATGTTAATTAGGAATTTAATCAGAAAAGTATTTATAAATTAGGAAAACATATTAGTTAATTAGGAAAATCATATTTGAAAAGCTTTTAAAATTCTTTTAGGATAAAAATAAAATAAATATTGACAAGTGTTAAGTTATAAATCACTTTGATAACAAGTGTTAGAACATTAATATAAGCTAGAGACATGTGTCATTTTATTTGCATTTTTTTAATCTTTAAATTTTAATAAAATCTAAAATTTCTTATATACATCCCCAATCTTCTTTCTCATTTTTTTCCCTTTTTATAAGCAAACAATGGCAGACCAAAACCTGAATTTTAGTTCCTCTTCTATCTAAAATCTAAAATTTGCAAAGTTCAAATCTAAAATCAAGTGTAGATCAAATGTGTAAATCAAATCTGCAAAGCCTATAAACACTTCCTCTTCTATCAAAATTTGTAATCTTCTCAAACCAGTCATAACAATATCAAAACACTCCTCAAAACATCAATTTCTGTTAACAAATCCAATATGAAAACATCCTTCAAAACTGCATGCATGCAGTATGTTTTCAAATGCATGCAAGTACTCCAGTTTTTAAATCACAGCCATTTCAAAAATTTCAAGCATATGCAAGTGTTCAAAAGAGCAATCCTGAAGCATTTCTGTTTAAAGCAAATCAAGTATTTAGTTTCTGGAATCAAGATACAAATGCATGCAGATTTCAATTATGTTCTTTTTCAAAGCTCTGCATCTCCTTGATAGGTGAGTAAACATTTTAGTTCAAATATTAAGTAATTTTAAGCTGCCAGCAGATGATTTCTGAGATGAATTGATTTTTGCATGTGAATAATTTGGAAATGAACATTTTTACATGACAATTGTGAACTGTGCATATCTCCCTGTTTTTTTTACAGGTTTTAAATGTTTACAGATGTGTAAAATTTCATATCTTTTTAATTATTCATTATTAACACTTGGATAAAAAAAATAAAATAACTAAGTTTTAGTATAAATAGGAAATGAAAAAATATATAGGTTATGTAAGAACTATAAGCATGCATGTAAGTAGGTTCCTGTGTATGTATGGTGTATACTTATCTGTTGATTTCTAACCTCTCTGTTCTTAGTTCAAAATCTAACAGTGAGTAAACATCTTGTTTTTAGAAACTTAAGTAGGGTAAAAATTGTTGCTTAAGTGATTGCCGAGACTATGATATCTGCATGTGTTGATAGTTGAATATAATTCTGTAAGTGTGGTTGTGTTTAATTTCTGCATGCCAGTAAATAGGCTTTTCTCTGTTCATTCATGTTACAGAGTTTTATAAAATTCAAGCCTTTCATATAAATACTTTGAAGTTTTGAATTTAAAACAAAATTAATCAGGTTACTAACTTATTAACTTATGAAAATATGTTTAAGCAAAAATTAAGTTTAGAGTTACCTGTAAGCTAAAATATTACTGTGAAAATTCATATAATGTAATAAATAAAATTTAGAATTTTATTGATTCATGAACATGTATTGAATCAACATTTAAAATTATGATTTTTAAATCAAAAATCCAGATTTAAAAAAAATGGATTGAATATGGGTTTTGGTGTTTTTCTAGAAGTTTGATTTTGGGTGATTCCTGGAATATGGAGCAACTAGGATGATCGGAGTTGCTATCGGAGTTAGAGGAGGTCATGGGGTTTCAGGGAAAAATGGTAGTTGGTGGATCTGAGTATTTAGGTAGAATTAATTTGGGATTAAAATTTTAAACCCTAAGTATTCTGTTGATCTGAAAATTTAGCACCGCGACCCATATAAGTGATCGAGCTTGCCTTTATTCATGTTGGTGATTGATGGAGTGTGGAGGAGTTAGTAGCCGGAGGCGAAGCTATTCTGGTGATCAGAGTTGAGTGATTTTTGTTGATTTCCAGATTTCGACTTTTGCTTCCTATTTTGAGCACAAATGCTCGTTTTTGATTTTATGCATCTGCAAGGTGTTTGATGGTCGGGAATGCATGGAAGGATGGTCAATGACTTACGCGAGTGGTCGCAAGGGGTCGGAATTGGATGAAGTGGTGGTGCAGGTGCACGAAATTCAAGGTGTGTATGTTGTGTTTTTGAAGAAGAAGGAGGGATGTGGTGAATGTTGGGGTGGTTTCAGGGTTTAGTGACCCGGGAATTGTCTCGGGTAAATCAGATTTTTACTCGAAGCAATTTATAGGATGCACGGGTAAAATTTTGTCACAGTTTTTTTCAAAACAACAGAAACCTGTTTCAGTATTTAAAATTTGAAGTGGAGATTAAATGTAAACCAAAAACTTAAACTAAGTTAAACCTGAGTTTTAACCTGATTTAAAATTTGTTTGAATTTGAGTTTTGAAATATTTTGAATTCAGAAAATTTAAGTTGTTTAAATAAAAACATAAAACCGTTTTCTGTTTTTTTTTAAAATAAAAAAATAAAAATAAAAAATAAAAATAAAATTAAATGAGTTTGAATTTAAATTGTTTAAATTACTTTAAGATGGTTAAATGTAAGTAAAGTTTGTGACGCGGGTTTGGGTGAGTTTTTCCGGGTTTGACTCGGGTCAAAGGGAAGGATACCTTCAAGTTGAAGTTTAGCCAAAAATCAAGGTTAAAATTAATTTTATTAAAAGCTATTTAACATAAATAACTTAAGGTTTAAGTTAGTAGGTTAATGATGTTTTAATTCTAAGATGTATTAAAAGAAGATTTGAATAGGAATTTGTATTAATGGATTATCTTAGAAATTATTAGGATTTGGGTGATTTAAAAATTGATTAATTGATTAAAGTAATTAAGGGGTAATTGATTAATTGATTGATTAATTACAAAAGTTAATTAAAGGGATTAATTACTCTATGTAATAAATTAATATGATTAGTTTAAGTTAATTAAGTGATGTAATTAATTAAGAATAATTAATTATAGAATGAGATTAATCAAGGATGATTAATAAATATAATTAATTAAAGGTTAAGTACAATTACTTAAGATAATTAATGAGGTATAATTACTTAGTGAAGTAATTAGTGGATAATTACCGGATGTGATTAATTGAAGAAATTACTTGATGGGTAGTAATTAAAGAATAATTACTTGATGGAAGAAATTAAGTAATGACTACCCGGTGTAATGGAAAGATAGATTTATATAATTAATCAAGGAAATGGTTTAATTGATGAAGTAATTATGGAAAGTTAATTTCTAATTGTGATTAATCAAGATTGATTAATGAACGTAATTAAGTTAAAGGTTAATTATTATATGAATTTTAAGAATAATTAACTAGTGAAAGTAATTAGAGGATCATTAATTAATGTAATTAATGGAAGTGATCAATTTTGCTTATTAATGACTAAATGATGATGGGTGCTTTGAATTGGTTGATATCTTTGATATAAATTGCTTTGTGATATGATATGTTGAATGGACGATGATAATGTGATTATCAATCAATTTTGAAATACTGTGTAAAAGTGCTATTCAACAATTAAGGTTGAATTGTATTAAATTGGATAACTTGGGTTTAGATGACACTGGATTCGAAGAGACCGGAGCCGGGTATTAGTAAATATCCGAAGCCACTTCGATTCTGTATAAATTTGATATGTGGAAATCAATGTGCTAGTTTGGAATGATTTAAGTGTATTTGTCCATTTAATCTAAGTATTGAACACTTAGAAATTGATGTGTGATATAAGTGATGTCTATTACAACTTGTGGAGTTGTAAATTGATATAAGTTACCCGGGGTTTATATAAGATGTATGCTTTTGTATTCCTTGTTAGTTGGGTTTACTCACGCTGGTTTCCAGCCTGACCCGGGTGTTACTTTGATGTAATGCTCGGGTCAGACCGAGTATTACAGATTTTCAGATAAGGACGTTATGGAGCTCAGGAGGCGAGCTGGATGACTGGGACGTATGGAGTATTTATCACTGTGATATATTATTGTATAGTTAGGACATGTTGTTTAAAACTGTCCAGTGGATGGTATTGGTTGTAACACTGATGTATAAAGATATATGTGTAATGATATAGTTCTTCTTGTAAAACTATTATTTATGTGATATTATATTTTATCCGCTGCGAATGTGAGATTGTGTGTTTCTTTTCTGTTCTTCTTCTTCATTCTCTTTCTTCTTTTCACTAACTATCTGGAAATTTTGGGTTCGAAATTTCCAGGTCGTTACACTTGGTATCAGAGCAGAAGGTTAAGCGAGAACCTTGGCTCTGGTGGGATTACTCATTAAGGATAGGGTAAGTGGTACCCTAGAATGAGTTGAGTATAATATGAGAGAGCGTCCTTGTTATTTTCTTATATAAAGATTTTTTAAAAGATTTCAAAAGTAAATGAATCTTATATAAGAAATAGATTATCTATTATATTAAGGAAATTGGTTGTAGCATTAATTAAATTAAAAGTAATAGTAAGAATTAAGTGGCAATAGAATTACAACCAAATTGAAATTAAATTAAAGACAAGTTTGAAATGGATTCAGACTGAAATTAAATCTTGAAATTGGGAAAGGTTTCGGAATAAGAATAATCAATTAATTTATGTAATTTATTAAACTTTATTTAATGAGATTAATTAATGGATAATAATTGAAAATGATAAATGAAGAGGAAGTTACTTAATGAAGTAACTAAAGGTAAGTAATTTAAAGGATAATTACTTAATGAAAGTAATTAAGAAATAAGTTAATTACCGAATGTGATTAACTGGAATTAATTAATGATATAATTAATTTAAAGAAATAACAAATAATATTTTTAATGTATTTGAATGAAATGGTCCTATTTCAAACAAGAGTTGTTTGAAAATTTAAAAGAAATTTGTTGTGAATTAAAAAAAAAACAAAGGTGGTTTAAAATTTTAAAGTATAACGTGGTATGTAAAAAGCAATTAATATGTATATATGTGGATATACATAATATCAAAGGTGGTTTGAAATAAACTCTAAATGGTGAGTTTTGAATTTGGAATAAGATGTGATACCCAAGATGATAAGTTTTTGAACTTAATGAGTGGGAAGATTATTTATGAGAAGTTCAAAAATTTGAAATGGAAGATTCAAATTGGGTAAGGTTGACTGGATTAAGTGAATTGAGCTTAACTTGGGGAAAAGTTAAATAAGTTGGAATGATCAACATGATTTGGGAATTTCAAGATGGAATTGGAATTTAGTTTGGGGAGTTAAATGGTTAATCTGAATTAGGAGTTTGTGTGATCTCAAAATGGGTTTGAGATCTAGAAATTGTAAATTGATGGATGTTTTAAGATGAATTAGATAATATCATCCTATTGTTGTTAAAAATCTTTAAGTTGTGAATTGGGATTGTTTAAATGAATGAGAGATGGTTTAAATTTGAAATTTGAATTAGTTCAAATTAAATTTGGTTTGAATTAATTGAAATGGTGATTGAAGATGTATGAGTATAAGATTCAAATGGAAAATTTGAATTGGATTGATTTGAATAATTTGGAATTGTAATTAAAGTTGGATAATTTTAAATTCAAATGGAATTTGAATTAAATTTGGGAGGAAATCAAGAATAATTCAACTTAATTTGGAAATAGAGTTTGAAATTGGGATTAATTCAAATTGGAGTTGGAATGAATTAAAATTGGAACTAGTTCAATTAAAATTTATTTGAATTAATAAATTTTGAGATCAAAGGTTGAATAAAGTTAAATTTGGAAAGAACCGAGAAATTCAACTTGAATTGGGTTAAATAGATTTCAATGGAAATTGAAGTTATTTAAATTGGAATTGGGTCAATTTAAATGGAAGAGGAAATTTAAATTGAATTGATGGAGAATGGAGATTGGGAAGTGGACAATTTTGACTCTGGACTATTTTTAATATAAATTGTTTTAATATAAACCTATTTTTCCAAGCTATTTATTATATAAACAACCTTTCTTTTAAAAGCCAAATTATCTTATACTTATTTTACAATTATTTTTGGAACTGTTTAACAATTTTCCAACTGTTTTATAAACTAATTACTATATTTCAACTATTTTACAAAATTAATTACTATCTTACTACTATTTTGTAATTATCTAAAATTTCTATAATTAGTTTAACTATTTTCTAACTATTTTACACCTATTTTACAAACTAGTAATTATTTTCCAACTACTTATCTATTTTTAAACTTTTCAAGCTATTTTCTAAATAAACTAGTCGGAGTTCAAACTGTTATTGGTTAAATACCCAATCGAGATAAGAATAAAGGTGATAATCCAAATGGATTGAAGCAATTGTGAGTTAGTAAATGAAAATTAAAGTGAATGTGAATAGAAAGAGAATTGATTTGGCTGATAATCAATAAAGATATATACGTAGGGTGTACGTATGTTATTCTATTCGCATAGTGATTTGATCCGGATTCGAGCACAGAATTTCAAGATAGTTATTTCGATCCGAGTGGGATTTTTCACTCGATTTTCGATGGCGAACCTGGATATGGATTGTTGATTGGTTCTGGATATTCTCTATCATAGTTATGACTATGCAAGGAGAATGACGGTTTCTGATCAAGAAACCAGATCTGTGTCCGCATTAGGAAGTCGGGTGGACGATACTAGTTCGGAAATGAAATTGTGTGATCGAGAGAGCGATCAGATTGGTATAGCGTACGGATGATATGTGTACATCGTACGGATTTGAATGAAAATGATATTGAAAAGAGTAATCAAATTTGAATATCTGATTTTGAGTAAACAAAGTTATATATCTTTGTTATATAAGATAAAAATCCCCTTGTTGGATCTTTTGCCAGAAGGAAAGGGTTTTTGAAAATGTTTGAAGTATAAAAGGAATTTTATACAAGTTTGGAATGATCCAAAGTTTTAAAAGATTTTATATATCTGAATACATATATATATAAAGGATCATATGAGGATTTTGTAAAAGGGTTTTGGGAACCTTTGGATTTGGAAAAGGCTTTTGATTTTTGGGTAAAATCAGTATGAAGATTTGGAAAGCCTAGCTTGAGAATTTTCGATTTTGGAATAATCAATTTTGTGTAAAGGAGCTTTGTATGAGATCATACTAGGTGTATGATTTAAAAATACTGTATGTGTATGGTATAAAATGTTTTGATGATGGCTCTGGGGAAAAAGGCGCTCCCTTGAAATGAACTTTTCAGGAGTACCACCGGGTGGTGCTGCCTTGAGCCCCAAGGGGGGGGGTTCTAAAGTTGATCCTTTGAGGAGTCCGGACGAAACTAGTTCCTGGGGATTATGAGTAGAGTATACCATAGCGAAAGTCGTGTGTGCCGCTGAGAGCCAACAGTTACATGGACTTTTGCTGCGATGGCAACGTTACCCAGGATGTAACTGCGATCTATGGTATAACATAGCAAAAGTCGTGTGTGCCGCTGAGAGCCAACAGTCTGCGTTTGATTTTATATCGGTAGACTGCGACCTATGTAGGAGTGGAGAAGTTTCATTTTGACAGCGAAAATCAGAGGCCGCTGAGAGTCTGCAGTTACATGGACTTTTGCTGCGATGGCAACGTAACCCTGGATGTAACTGTGATCTGGTGTGTGGGATCCATGGCGTAATCGAGAGGCCGTTGAGAGCCTGCAGTTACATGGACTTTTGCTGCGATGGAAACGTAACCCTGGAATGTAACTGTGACCATGGATGAGGGTGACAATTTCCAGAGCATTCTCACCAAAGATATTTCCTCTATTTTAAAATATTTTCGATAATTTCAATAAAATTATTTTCAAATTATTTTCACTGGATGTTGAAAACGAGTCTGCCAAGCACTTGTAAATTTTCAGTCATACGCCTTATCAACGTATGACCGAATTTCTGGGAGAACAAGGATAGACTGGTTGAAACATCGAGTTATAAAAGTATTTTTATAAAAACTATTTTGGCAATATTATATAGATTTTAAAGGTGTTTGAAAAATGATCAAAGAATATTTTAACTGGTTTTAAAATATTTAATAAATTCTGGCTTCGTTCCTTTTCGAGGACGAAAAGATTCAAAGGGGGGAAGAATGTGATATCCTAGAATTCTATACATCTGTAATTGATAATAATTGGGTTAATTTACAGTAATACTAAATTGTAAATTTAACAAATGAATCTAATCGTAAATATTTATGTTTGGATAAAAATTTATTTGATCGTATATTAATATAATCACTTAAAATTTACAAAGTATTCTTTTAAAAATAAGTGATGATGATTGTTTATATAAGTAAATTACTTAAATTAAACAAAATTGTTAATTTCAAACAAATAATATTTATGTGTAATTTTAAGATAAATAGAGTTACATTTACAAATTTATAAATGTTAATTAGGAATTTAATCAGAAAAGTATTTATAAATTAGGAAAACATATTAGTTAATTAGGAAAATCATATTTGAAAAGCTTTTAAAATTCTTTTAGGATAAAAATAAAACAAATATTGACAAGTGTTAAGTTATAAATCACTTTGATAACAAGTGTTAGAACATTAATATAAGCTAGAGACATGTGTCATTTTATTTGCATTTGTTTTATCTTTAAATTTTAATAAAATCTAAAATTTCTTATATACATCCCCAATCTTCTTTCTCATTTTTTTCCCTTTTTATAAGCAAACAATGGCAGACCAAAACTTGAATTTTAGTTACTCTTCTATCTAAAATCTAAAATTTGCAAAGTTCAAATCTAAAATCAAGTGTAGATCAAATATGCAAATCAAATCTGCAAAGCCTATAAACACTTCCTCTTCTATCAAAATTTGTAATCTTCTCAAACCAGTCATAACAATATCAAAACACTCCTCAAAACATCAATTTCTGTTAACAAATCCAATATGAAAACATCCTTCAAAACTGCATGCATGCAGTATGTTTTCAAATGCATGCAAGTACTCCAGTTTTTAAATCACAGCCATTTCAAAAATTTCAAGCATATGCAAGTGTTCAAAAGAGCAATCCTGAAGCATTTCTGTTTAAAGCAAATCAAGTATTCAGTTTCTGGAATCAAGATACAAATGCATGCAGATTTCAATTCTGTTCTTTTTCAAAGCTCTGCATCTCCTTGATAGGCGAGTAAACATTTTAGTTCAAATATTAAGTAATTTTAAGCTGCCAGCAGATGATTTCTGAGATGAATTGATTTTTGCATGTGGATAATTTGGAAATGAACATTTTTACATGACAATTGTGATCTGTGCATATCTCCCTGTTTTTTTTACAGGTTTTAAATGTTTACAGATGTGTAAAATTTCATATCTTTTTAATTATTCATTATTAACACTTGGATAAAAAATAAAATAACTAAGTTTTAGTATAAATAGGAACTGAAAATATATATAGGTTATGTAAGAACTATAAGCATGCATGTAAGTAGGTTCCTGTGTATGCATGGTGTATACTTATCTGTTGATTTCTAACCTCTCTGTTCTTAGTTCAAAATCTAACAGTGAGTAAACATCTTGTTTTTAGAAACTTAAGTAGGGTAAAAATTGTTGCTTAAGTGATTGCTGTGACTATGATATCTGCATGTGTTGATAGTTGAATATAATTCTGTAAGTGTGGTTGTGTTTAATTTCTGCATGCCAGTAAATAGGCTTTTCTCTGTTCATTCATGTTACAGAGTTTTATAAAATTCAAACCTTTCATATAAATACTTTGAAGTTTTGAATTTAAAACAAAATTAATCAGGTTACTAACTTATTAACTTATGAAAATATGTTTAAGCGAAAATTAAGTTTAGAGTTACCTGTAAGCTAAAATATTACTGTGAAAATTCATATAATGTAATAAATAAAATTTAGAATTTTATTGATTCATGAACATGTATTGAATCAACATTTAAAATTATGATTTTTAAATCAAAAATCCAGATTTAAAAAAAATGGATTGAATATGGGTTTTGGTGTTTTTCTAGAAGTTTGATTTTGGGTGATTCCTGGAATATGGAGCAACTAGGATGATCGGAGTTGCTACCGGAGTTAGAGGAGGTCATGGGGTTTCAGGGAAAAATGGTAGTTGGTGGATCTGAGTATTTAGGTAGAATTAATTTGGGATTAAAATTTTAAACCCTAAGTATTCTGTTAATCTAAAAATTTAGCACCGCGACCCATATAAGTGATCGAGCTTGCCTTGATTCATGTTGGTGATTGATGGAGTGTGGAGGAGTTAGTAGCCGGAGGCGAAGATATTCTGGTGATCAGAGTTGAGTGATTTTTGTTGATTTCCAGATTTCGACTTTTGCTTCCTATTTTGAGCACAAATGCTCGTTTTTGATTTTATGCATCTGCAAGGTGTTTGATGGTCCGGAATGCATGGAAGGATGGTCAATGACTTACGCGAGTGGTCGCAAGGGGTCGGAATTGGATGAAGTAGTGGTGCAGGTGCACGAAATTCAAGGTGTGTATGCTGTGTTTTTGAAGAAGAAGGAGGGATGTGGTGAATGTTGGGGTGGTTTCAGGGTTTAGTGACCCGGGAATTGTCTCGGGTAAATCAGATTTTTACTCGAAGCAATTTATAGGGTGCACGGGTAAAATTTTGTCACAGTTTTTTTCGAAACAACAGAAACCTGTTTCAGTATTTAAAATTTGAAGTAGAGATTAAATGTAAACCAAAAACTTAAACTAAGTTAAACCTGAGCTTTAACCTGATTTAAAATTTGTTTGAATTTGAGTTTTGAAATATTTTGAATTCAGAAAATTTAAGTTGTTTAAATAAAAACATAAAACTGTTTTCTGTTTTTTTTAAAAATAAAATAAAAAAAAATAAAAAAATAAAATTAAATGAGTTTGAATTTAAATTGTTTAAATTACTTTAAGATGGTTAAATGTAAGTAAAGTTTGTGACGCGGGTTTGGGTGAGTTTTTCCGGGTTTGACTCGGGTCAAAGGGAAGGATACCTTCAAGTTGAAGTTTAGCCAAAAATCAAGGTTAAAACTAATTTTATTAAAAGCAATTTAACTTAAATAACTTAAGGTTTAAGTTAGTAGGTTAATGATGTTTTAATTCTAAGATGTATTAAAAGAAGATTTGAATAGGAATTTGTATTAATGGATTATCTTAGAAATTATTAGGATTTGGGTGATTTAAAAATTGATTAATTGATTAAAGTAATTAAGGGGTAATTGATTAATTGATTGATTAATTACAAAAGTTAATTAAAGGGATTAATTACTCTATGTAATAAATTAATATGATTAGTTTAAGTTAATTAAGTGATGTAATTAATTAAGAATAATTAATTATAGAATGAGATTAATCAAGGATGATTAATAAATATAATTAATTAAAGGTTAAGTACAATTACTTAAGATAATTAATGAGGTATAATTACTTAGTGAAGTAATTAGTGGATAATTACCGGATGTGATTAATTGAAGAAATTACTTGATGGGTAGTAATTAAAGAATAATTACTTGATGGAAGAAATTAAGTAATGACTACCCGGTGTAATGGAAAGATAGATTTATATAATTAATCAAGGAAATGGTTTAATTGATGAAGTAATTATGGAAAGTTAATTTCTAATTGTGATTAATCAAGATTGATTAATGAACGTAATTAAGTTAAAGGTTAATTATTATATGAATTTTAAGAATAATTAACTAGTGAAAGTAATTAGAGGATCATTAATTAATGTAATTAATGGAAGTGATCAATCTTGCTTATTAATGACTAAATGATGATGGGTGCTTTGAATTGGTTGATATCTTTGATATAAATTGCTTTGTGATATGATATGTTGAATGGACGATGATAATGTGATTATCAATCAATTTTGAAATACTGTGTAAAAGTGCTATTCAACAATTAAGGTTGAATTGTATTAAATTGGATAACTTGGGTTTAGATGACACTGGATTCGAAGAGACCGGAGCCGGGTATTAGTAAATATCCGAAGCCACTTCGATTCTGTATAAATTTGATATGTGGAAATCAATGTGCTAGTTTGGAATGATTTAAGTGTATTTGTCCATTTAATCTAAGTATTGAACACTTAGAAATTGATGTGTGATATAAGTGATGTCTATTACAACTTGTGGAGTTGTAAATTGATATAAGTTACCCGGGGTTTATATAAGATGTATGCTTTTGTATTCCTTGTTAGTTGGGTTTACTCACGCTGGTTTCCAGCCTGACCCGGGTGTTACTTTGATGTAATGCTCGGGTCAGACCGAGTATTACAGATTTTCAGATAAGGACGTTATGGAGCTCAGGAGGCGAGCTGGATGACTGGGACGTATGGAGTATTTATCACTGTGATATATTATTGTATAGTTAGGACATGTTGTTTAAAACTGTCCAGTGGATGGTATTGGTTGTAACTCTGATGTACAAAGATATATGTGTAATGATATAGTTCTTCTTGTAAAACTATTATTTATGTGATATTATATTTTATCCGCTGCGAATGTGAGATTGTGTGTTTCTTTTCTGTTCTTCTTCTTCATTCTCTTTCTTCTTTTCACTAACTATCTGGAAATTTTGGGTTCGAAATTTCCGGGTCGTTACAGGGTGACTGTCAGAGGATACCACACGGGCTACGGGAGAAAAACAAACTCGTAGTAAAGGCTCGGTATGGTAGGTGACACGGCACACAAGGCAATGCCATGGTAGATATACCAATTACGCACATGGGCTGGTGGTAACGCAGCAGCCACATACGCCCACCTCGGAACACACTCCAATCAAAATCGGAGGATGGCCATCTAATCAATCACCAGTAAGAGTATAGTATCGAAGAAATGTGTCCGACCAGAGGTGCTACCTCCTTTGGCCCTAGATCGCTCCTATTTTTGCCACCTTATGCCAACTCACGGGAGTTGGGTCCACGTAATATACCTCAAGAACGTCGCCACCATCCTACTTCATTCTGGAATCTCCACCGTGTACACGGTTGTTAAAGTGGTTTTCATAGTTGGCAGAGAGTATGACAACTTCCGATCCCGGTCTCTTTAACAACCAATCGTTATTATAACTCCGTGGCCATTTTAAAATAGTTTATACTTCAAAAAATCAAATCATTTCATTTCAAAACTATATCCCTTTCAAAATAGTTATACATCGAAACCAAAACCATTTTATTTCAAAACTTTATTCAAATCAAATAGTTTATCATTTCCATTTCAAACATATATTCACCTTTAAAAAAATTCATAATACTTTCAAAGTATAACTTTTCCGAAACCAAAATACTTGAAATCATTACACTTTGAAAATCATAACATTCCGAAATCATACATTTGAAATCAATCTTTTAATTCTTTACACTTTACAAATTTATTCAATTACCAAAATTTCAAGCTTCCAATTTAATTCAAATCAAACCATCAGTTTCAATTCAATTTAGTTTTACAACAAAACATTTCAAATCTCATAAATTTCAAATATAGATTTGATCTATAAAATAAACTATCCAATTTTAATATATATATCCAAACTTTAATATCCCACATTTCAAACTAAACTTTATAATTCCATATATTCATATCTCAAGTCTAGTTTCATTATTATGTAGTTTTGGAATATTCATTTCATAAATCCAATATTATTTAAATAAACTTAAATCACAATTAAACCAAATATCTTTTCATACAAATATAAACTTTGAATATTCCTTTATCAAATAAATCAAAATCAAATATCATTCCACATTCACATTCTTTATTAAAATAAAGATCAAATCATTTCCAAACCATTTCAAAATCATTAAAATATTACATCCTTTCAAAACTTCATAATCAAATCATTATTTGAATTCAAATCCAAATATTCAAATTTAAATATCATTTAAAAATCAAATATGTCATTTATTTATTATTTCAAACATCATTACAAAATACATTTCAAAATTCCATTCAAAAAAACTTCATTTATTACATTACATTTCATTCCATTTATCACATAACCAAGCATACCTTATTTGAATTCAAATTCAATTTAAATTCCTTAAAATTGAAGTTTAAATAAAAAATAATAATATATTAAAACTCCTTATATTCACAAATAATCAATTTCCAAAAGTTAAATCATTTAACACTTTAAAATATAACACAAACAGTGTTAAAATTTATAATATTTCAAAACATTGTCAAATTAAAGCCACGACAACATTTATACAGTACTATAGTAGCTTATAGTTTCCAAACTAGTTTAGTTCAAGAATAACGGCATTTATAACATGCCGAAATAGATATTTAGTTATTTCAAACATAGTCAAGCTAAAAAACAACAGCATTTAAAAATGCTGTCAAAAGACTACAACATTTTGGAAAATGCTATAAAATTCCAGGTTTCATTTTAGCTTTTCAAAAATAATAATAAAAATCCAAATTTTTATTATTACAACTTAAAAAATCATATTTCTAGACTTCAAAATTTCACATTTAAAATCATTTTAACATATGATTTAACACAATAAAATTTTAAGATCAAATATTCAATTTTGCAAACTCCATTCATTTATTAAGTCAAAATTCACTGTTTATTAATGTGTAAATTTTATAAACTTAAAATTTTACTTCAAATATCATTTCAAAACTTTAAATTTAATTTCCATTATTTATTTACATCTTAAAATAAAATTTAAAGTCAAACGTCACATGTACTCCAAATTTACATACTTGAATTCACTTAAATTCAAAATTTCAAGATTTAACATTTAACTTTCTTGAAACCATAATATATATATATTTTAAATCAAAACTTCATACTTTTGAAAATACATATTTAAAAAAAATCATTTAAAAATATACCACGGGGTCTGTATATAATTTTCTAACCTAGGTCAAGTGATACGGTATATATCATTTCAATCCGTAATTTACAAAGAAAACCGGGTTTTATCATTTCAAACCCGCAATCCCAAGCCAAATAAAATACAATAAAAATCGCTCAGGCCTATCATTTCAGCCCATAACGATTTTTTCCTATTCTAAAGTACGTTCGGGTATGTATCGTTTCAACCCATAATGATTCTATTCTAACAGGGAACTTGCAGTGTGAATATATGCATAAACAATATAAACAATGTCAATGTCACAATATAATGTCATATATCAGATGTCAGGTTATAATTAACAGTTTTAACATGGTAACAACATGGCATAGCATATCGTATGATCATCATTAACTTGCATAAACATTTTATATTACTAAACACTTGTCATCAATTCACTATTTCATAAGTATAAATGTCAGAGTGAGAAAGACTCACCTTTTCAAAGCTAGAGACCAAAACAGCATACAAGCACGACTCCAAAGGCACGACAAGCACAATTGCATGACTTTTGATTTGAGTTGAGAGAACCAAGATATGATCTTGCAATAAAAATAAGCAAGACAATATAACATATGAATATTAACCAAAACAATATCGAACAAATTGAAATACAAAGCAATAAAGACAAGACTTTGCCTTCACCATTCAAATGCTTGACCATAGGGGATCAAGTGCTTAGACATGATGTGTTTGGGCTCAGGTTAGCATCATATAGGTCAGGTTTAGCACACCTAAGCACAACAACATGAAGTGATGTGAAGGGTAGGAGATGCAACATGAAGAATATCAATGGAAAAGGCAAATAGGTGAAGTTTTGGTCACAACAAGGATCGACTTGGTCATTGCTTGGCTCGGCCATGTATGGTACAGGTCTGGACAGTGGAGGGTGATGGTTCAGCAGTAGCCAAAGGTCATGTAGCAAGTGGTGGTGGTGGCTAAGGGGGTGGCCAAAGCAAGATGTGGAGGGTAGGTGATGATATGTGTGGTCTAGGCAATGTTTTAAGGAGTTTTGTGCAAGTTTTTGTGGTGTAGCTTCAATGGATGGGCACGGCTTGGTCATGGTCAGTGGAGGAGGTGTGTTTGCTGCTGAAGATGGTGGAGATGATGGAGGTAGAGGCTAGCCGAGCAAACATGTGAAGAGCATGGCAAAATCAAGGAAAGAAGAAGAGAAAGTGAAGCAAAAGAAACCATTATTTTTATTTTATTTTTGAAGAAGATAGCCATGTTTTTTTTCTTTTTGAGGAGATGAGAACGCTTCATTCATGTGATTGAGTGATGAAAATTCATGGACAAAGCCAGAAAAGGTACGGCCAAAGAAAAAAACAATAAAGATGTAGGTCAAGAAATGAAAAGGCAGAAGATTAAAAGACTTAGGAATGTAAAGGGTTTCAGAAACCTTTCATATTTCTTTATTTAATTTTTTATAACTTTATATTTCTGGTAATAATACTAATACCAGATAAATTTTCTAAATTTATCAAAATATAATAATTTATATAAACATATATCAATAATATAAAGTTAAATTAAGAAAATAGCTAAAAATAGTAAACTAGTCTGGAAAATTTGAAATTTAATAGAATAAATTTTAGAAAATTCATATGATCTTGTAATATATTTTTAAACATAAATAATAACATAAAATAAAAATACATTCACAAAATAAATATTTAAAATTTAATTTACATATAATTTTTTTTATGAAGAAAATAGCAGAAAATAGGAAAACAGCCTTTTAAAATAGGAAATCATCATAGTAAATTTAAAAAAAATTCTGTTATTATTTTTAAAATATTTAGAGATGAAAATATACATAAATTAACATATTTACACATATAAAAAAAATATAAGAAAGAAAATATGATTTAAAAAAAATTTAAAATAGGCAAAATTGCACAAAAAAACCAATTATACTAAAATTGAAATGTTCATAACTTTCACAATTTAACTCCGTTTCCAACGAAAAGAAAAGTAGTATTCAATGTTATAAAATCTATTTTCATAATAAAAGATAAAATTTAAGATTTAAAAAAAAAATTAAATTTGAAGTTTAAAAGTCAAAATTGACTAGTTTGACTAGAAATCCATTTTTCAATAAAATATCCAAATTACACCATTTTGAAATTATAATTCACTTAATAATCAACATTTATATTTAAAAATTAAATGTTCGAAATAAGACAAGTTTTAAAAATTTAAAAATAAAAGAAATTCAAATTTAAATAATATACAAAAATCTAGGGTTGTTACACTCTCCCCCACTTAAAACTTTTCGTCCCCGAAAAGGAATGAGGTACGGGAAAGCATAGAAAAAGATAGAGTGGAATAAGGTTAAAATAAGATGACAAGGAGATTTAAATTACACCTGATAACTATTGTTATAGGTAGGTTTGACAAGATGGAGGTGATCAAATCAAGAATACAAGCACGAAAAGATCCTCTAGAGTCTGATTCACCCTTCCCGTTTGACTGATAGTCTGTGGATGGTAAGCAGTGTTCAAATCCAGATGGGTAACAAAGATTTTCAAAGATTATAAAAAGATTTCTAAACAGACTGGTATAAGCAATAGCCTCCCCATTCTATAGAAAGATAAGGAAAATAAGGACAACTAAAAGATAGTTTGAAAAACAAAATAAGATAATAAATTTGAAATCATCATGCTTTGAAATCATAATACTTTGAAATCATAACACCTTTAAAATAATCTTCCTTTAAACCATTTAAATTCAATGTCAAATAATACTCATTTCATAGTTGTAACATTTCTAAGTTCATTTATTCAATTATAAAATTTCCAAAACATTTTATTTTAGAAACAGCAGCACTTATAATATGTTACAGTAGACATATTAGTATTTCAAATCAGTTCAATTTTAGAAATATTCATTTGGATAACATTTACTTATATTTATTAAAACAACTTTTATGAATGGAATATCCAAATTAAACTATACTTCATTTATTAAGTCAAAAGTTCATTATTTTACCTATTTCTTAATTTAACAAATAACCTAACACTTTATTTAAAATACTCATTTCATAAATAGGATATTCCTTCAATAAGTTACACTTTAAATTTCCATTTGAAAACCAAATTCTCAACAATCAAATTTTAGTGATATTAAAAATACATCTTAACTATTTAAATCAAAATTATTCATTTTACAAGACATATCTATTTTATAAATAAAATATTTTATTTATAAAATAGATATCATAGCAAATACAGCAATCAAATTTCTTTACACCTTTATTCATTTATACATTAATTAAACTATGATTTCAAGTTAAATAAACCTTATTACAAAATATCCAATTCAAATATATTTTATTTTTATTCAAAGATACATTGTTTAGTATACAAACATATTCATTTCAGGAAATAACTTTTATTAAAATTTCTGGGTTAGACTTAAGGTTCCATATTAAATCAAATTTGATTATTAAGTTATTTAAATAAAATCTCTTTAAATTTTCTTTTTCTTTATTTACCTCTGTTAATCTTTTATAACCAAAATTTAAGTGTATAACATTTATTATAACCACTCAAATTTTATTTATAAAATCCTTTTATATTGTATATTATCTAATTACATTGTTAACTTTTAAAAAAATTTTAAGGTAAGTTATATTGAAATGCAATTGTGTGTTATACAAATAAAACTTTCAAATTCAATTATCTCAAGTTTGAATCATTTATCCAAATTTTTAAATAATTTTTTTCTTTCATAGTTGAAATTATTCTTTAAGATAGAATTTAAGAATTAAATTTCCGATTCCATTCAAACCATTTAGAGATAACTAATAATATATACATAATATGTCAAATCAAATTTCAATCATATATCTATATATATTAAAATCAAGTCATATTTTAGAAATTCAAATCAATTAAATTTCCAAAACAAAGCTGTAGTAAGACTACAGAACCGTCTCTTCACTTCGAAACTCGAAAATGAATGTCGATGATGCTGCAGTCATCACCGAAGTTATTTTTCAACGACCAAGAGAAGAGCACTAATTTTAAACTTTAAAATTCTTTGGAAACAAATTTCTATTTGAAAATACTTTAAATAATATATCCTTTTAAAATTTTAAACATAAGGTTTGAAATCCATCGGAAATTAAATTCTCAAATTCTTGATTTAAATTAATGCCAGTTCCCAAATCAATTTATAAACAACTATTTATAAATTCATTTGTAGAACAATAAATGATAAATCAAGTATTATCATTTCAAATTATCAATTTAAATCAATTTGTTAAGTTCCATAAATTTACTTATATATCAAAATTTATTTCATTTCCCAAAATTTTAAAATAATATTTTGTCAGTTTGTTCTGTCAAAGTGTTTTGGAAATCTTATCGATAGCGTTGATCAGACGAATCGATCAGAAACCCAATCCAACATCAACAACTCAAACAACACAATATATAAAACAAAATATAGATTTACAAGTACAATTCAAAATGTTTGGAAGAATAGATTGGAAACAAAAGACAGGATGGTAAAATACAGAGTAGGGAGGTGGATAAGCTGAAATAAATCGCGGGAAACCTTAACCGGGTCAACTGTGACTTAAAGAATAAGATCGATGTGGATTTTCTGGGTAAATCTACATTCGACCTCAAGAGATAAAGTTTGGGATAATAGGAGATACTGGCATCTAAACCGATGATAAATATAAATCTCTGGTGAATCGATGCTAATTGTAAAGGAGTTTCACCCCTTTTACAAGAAAATTAGAACATTGGCGAGACCGCCAATTCACTATAAAGATCATTCGAAGTGGAGTTATGGGATACTTCAGAATCAAATGGAGATGAATAGTGAGGGACACGAAATGGATTTTGAAACTGCAGGGAACGTTCCAAAAATCAAAGGAATCGAGTCAAAAGGAAGAGATTCAAACTCGAATGAAAGTGATTCTGTAAATTCATTTACTCTATATGCTGAGTTTTGCCTAGAGCTACTGTAACGATATCGATTTTTCGTTGCCGAAAAAAAACCGAAATGTTATGGGTTTAAGAAAAAGAAAGAGGTAGAAGAGAGAGAGAGAAGATAGAAAATAGAGAGAAAAGGAAACAGAAAATAGAACGGAACAGAAAATAACAGAACAACATCAGAATCTCACAATTCGCAGCGGAACAACATATAATAGATAAATGAATAATCTTTAACAAAGAACTATATCAGTTATTACATTACATTACATCATATCAGAAGAGTGTACAACATCAAACAACAACAACAATGTAGCGGAAAAAGAAATACTATACTAGTAATATGCCATGCCATCCATCTTGCCTCCAGCAACTCCTGAATTCCAGAATATCCTGATAAACCTAACTCTTAACTGCCCGTGTGGAAATTGGTGGGCACCCAGAGTTTAGGAAGGAAAACAATAAACTCCGAGTCAGTCATGTGACTGGTGCGAGAACTAAAACAGTTTATTTTTCTTTAAAATCAAAATAGAGGAATATTTTTAAAAATCAATTCGCAAAGCTTTTAAAAATGAGACTATCATAAGACCTCCCGTCACACACACAATGCAAACGCAGACTTGGGGAAGATTTCTTCTTATGTTAGTCAAAGATGCTTGATACGTATTAAAAGAAAACATTTGTTATTATTTCTAGTGCATAGTGTAGAAAATATTTCGAAAGTAGAATATAAATCTTAGCCAGCATAGGTACCATTATATTATGCTTACTATAGCTACCATATTAGATGGCAGGTTCTACAACTAAAACCGTACAAGTCTCGTATTGTTTCTTTGGATTTCCAACGAATGATCAGGCCAAGGAACTTTCCATTGCCACATGGAAACGCCTCTGGAAGGACGCCCCGAGAACCAAACCGTTCTCCGCTAAACAAAGCCGGGAATCCCTTTTCCCAAGGAATATTACAAACCCTCAGATATGCCACCCCCGGTCCTTTGGAACCTTTAAACGAGCGCTCGTCACCATCATCACACAACCATAACAAAGTGTTTTCAACATGAGTAAGTATCTGGGCTCCATACCATGATACTACCCTTTTCCAGAAGGAATGGGCATACCCTAGGGAAGCGATCCCTGAAAACCTTGCCGCACAATTCCTGTTTCGACCATTACCGGTTTGTGAGGCTCGACGAAGTCACGTCCACAAAAACATACTTTATACAAAAGCCATACTTTGGGTCAACAAATGATCATAGAAATGATCACCAAGATAGACGATCAAATAAATGATCCTATCACAAATAATCAACACAATGATCATTTCACAGCAACACTCAGTATGTCACATTACCAAGATTGGGAGTATATCGCTGATAACCTTCAACTATATAACCTCTGAGCTCGTACGTCTCAGAGAAGGGTGTTAAGCTAAGAGAATAAATTCTCCGCCACCAACAGAAATATATTTGAAAGAAATCGGCTTTACATCTCAATTTGTAATGTCAGACATACAATCCATACAAGTCTGTTCCGGGATCGAACAGAACCGAAGGCACTTACAAAGAAGTCCTTGCAATCCGAATAATCTCTAATCACGTTCGGATTTCCCATCACATATGGAGATCTCAATACCGGGGATCAGCCAGTGCAGAGACAATCAACAAGAAACCCTTTCGCTTTCGAAAATATCCGGTCTTCAACACCGATCTTCAAATGCAATTCATAACGACGTATCACATATTCGGAATGGGTTATACGACCCCAAGGTCCTTTCCCGGTTAACCCGAATAGTGAGCGCTTATTTTAAAAAAATAAGTGTGGCATTCAATTTCAAGCAAATCACAACAAATACCTATTTAAAGGTAAATATTGATAGTCGGTTATTGAACTATCAATAGATATGCCAACATCACCAGATTCCAAATAATTTTCCAAATTATTTATTTTCCAAAAATATCTTTACAGGATATATATATATAATTTCCATACTTTAAAAATAAATCGATATTTATTTTTAAACCCATTTTCCCAATTCCATTTATAAATTCCATATTGAATTCATATTCTAAAATATCTATGAATATACGATTTTCATTCGATTTCTATTATTCATTTTCAATTTATCTTTAAAAAGATAATTCTCAAACGTTCATTTCTTATTTGGAACCATTTCCATACTTATTTATTTATAAGTATTTCACAAGTCTTTTTATTTTCTATACTTGAAAATATTCAATATACTTAAATCAAAATTAAGTATATATTTCATTCTTTAAGGAAATCATTCTCTTTAACATATTTATTTGGGCCAAAACGAATGTTACGTAAAACATCGTTACGACAACCCAAAATCACTAGTATAGGGATTCGAAATTAAAATAGATATATAAATCCCAATACTATACAAAACATTTCCTTTCGGAAATCATTTACTATAACAACAGTGTTATAGTCCACTATTTCCTTATATTTCTCGAAAAACATCCATTTCAACAATGAATGTTGAAATCTATGGTTTCGAATCTCAACACATTTTAAAACATCGTTAGATCGTTTTAATTCTATTTAAAACATCACTTTCAAAATAATTTCTTTAACATATTATTCACTATTCAAAAACGTGAATATTTTTGTTAACCAATTTCATCCCTTCTATTCAATTTGTTTTAAAGGATTATTCACTGTCTAAAACGTGAATATAACTCCATAGATAAATTACAACCATTTTACTTATCAAAATAAGTCGTTGCGGATTTATAAAACAATGTTTATAAATTCTATTTCTATTTATTTTATATCAACTTCCTTTTACAAATTCCTTTATTAACCTATCTCAATTTATATCTGAATGATATACTAAAAATTCATATTATAAGTCAAACACTTATAATTTATTTGTTTACAAAATTGTTTCTTTAAACTTCCCAAATTTATAAATCTTATAACTTATAAGATTCTTTTATTTATCCAAAACCTATCCTTTTAAATAACTTTATAAATTTTATAAACCTGCTGCTTCTAAAATTCCATTTATAACTTCACCGTTTATAATTCTATAAATTTCATTCATTTACGAAATTCATTCACAATTCATTCTAATACTTGAAAAAGCTCGTTTTACACTTCAAATATTTTTAATTTATAAATATCAATTTATAAATCTTTTAATATCAAACAATTTATATTACTATTTTAAAATGTCTTTTAAGCTCATTTATAATTTCACCATTTTGATTTATAAAATAATCAAATATCATAAATCCTATTTTTAAACTTTTTATAATAAATTCAGAAATCCCAGTTTAAACTATTTTATAAAATCATTAAGCTCATATTTTCAAAAATCAACTTTTAACTGAATTTCTCAAAAATCATAATTTTTATAATATTGAAATTATAACGTTTACTTATTTAAGATGAATCAATTCAATAAAATATTTTATAAACGTATACTTTCAAAAATCACTTTAGAAATCCCTTAAAAATCAAAAATCGTTATTTTTAACTTAAAAATTGGATTCGATGATGCAACACATCAAATAGTCAATCACGACTTTCAAACATCATATATCAATATGATAATCAATCAAACATCACAATATCTAAAATCAAATAAATATTTGTGAGGAATCCAGTTGGATCCCTCCAACCTGTTTCCCTGCATGCACAGACATTAGCACAATACCAATTCCGTTTCAAGACGGAATATCGCGGTATATGGGATTTTATAAAATATTATCCGCTTACTAACGGCGCAATAGGGTCTCATCCGCTATACAAATGCGGGAAATCAATCAACTGCAATATATACATATGCCAATATATATATATATATATATATTGCTATATATATAATATAATACCAATTCCACTTCAAGGTGGAATATCGCGGTATATGTGTGTAATAAATAACCTCCGCTTACTTACGGCGTATAGGGTCTATTCACATCCAATATATATATATATATATATATATATATATATATATATATATATATATATATATATATATAACAATCATCATTCAAGCATTCAATCATTCAATCAACAAATTTTAAATCTAACTATTTAAAATTTAATTAAATCCTTTTGAGTGAGAAGTTCTCACCTTAGCTTTTATTTTGCAATCCATATCCATCTTGACTCGATTTTCTTGATTTATACCTTGTATAAATATTTACACAATTTATTAATATTCGAACAGATCGAATAATAAATTTTCATTTGATAATTTTGATTCATCGTTGATTTCTTTTTAATAGTTAAATTAACCGATAGTGTTATTTAAACCTATTTCTTGTTTAATAATTTATTTTAGCTAATTATTTTACTTTAAATTAATATCTTTAAATCAAATTCTTTCGATAAATTTATTTAACTAACCAATTCTATTTTTTTAAACAAATCTCCTCTTTTATTTTTTTATACAATATCTTTATTATCTTTCAATTAAATTTTGAACAAATTTTCCTTTTGTAAGTTTAATTTAAATTAACCCATGATTTTCTTTAATATTCGAAAAATTCAAATCACCAATTATCGTTCCATAGATTTAATTAACTAATTGTTTAAATCTAAATTTAAAAATAAGCAGACTGTAATCCTTTATTACATTTTCAAAATATCTTAGTAAATCAATATTTCCAAATTCTCGTATATATATATATATATATATATATATAATTTAAAAACTGCTTATGTATATTTTTATTTTCAGATCTTCCTTTAAATAATTTAATTAACTATAGATTTAATTTTAACTAACTAATTCCTTTTTAAAATAATTTCTTTTCAATGGATTAAATTGTTTAACGATTTTAAATTTGAACAAATCTAACAATTAATTTTTCGTTTATAAATTTATTTAAAAATTAAATCTTAAACTATATTTCCTTTAACAAATTCCTTTTTAATAAATTTATTTAAATAAAAATTTAAATTTAATACTAATTCTCCTTTTATAATTTATCTAATTAAAATTAAATTTCAACTATATTTACTTAAATAAATTATTCTTCCCCTTTCAAACTAATCATTGATAGTTTTAAAATATCTAAAACCTGTTAAAACCCTTTTAAAACTTTTCTCTGTTTTATAAATTTTAAAACTTTACATATTTTTTTTTTACTTCTTTATTTTCTGTATAGATATAAATATTTATTCAATTTAAATTAAAAACAATATACCTTCACTGTTTAACTATTTATTTTCTTTACTGCTTTTCTGTTTGTCTATTTTTTTTTCTACAAATATAAATGTTTATTTAAATTAAAAAAAAAAACAATATACCTCTCTGAACATGCGACCTGGAACTGCTCCTCCTCTATCTCGCGACGCTGCCGTGCCCTAATCACTCGCGACGCCACCAACAGTTCGCCGCCGCACCCCCTCTGCATCGCGACATCACCTTGCGACCATCGCCCAAAACCACCACTCCGCCTCCACGAAATCGCGCGCCGCCGCCCCTCGTGCCGCGCGCCCTAATCGAAACGAACAGCGCCTCGAGTCGCCGCGACTTCGTCGCGAATGCCCGTGCGCGACATCGCACTGCTCGAAATCGAGTACTTCCCCAACGCGACTCGCGCTTCACCCTCTCGGTCGAACGAACTTTGTTCGATTTCCCTTTTCGAATTTTTGATTTCATTCTTGTCTGGGAATTTAGAAGAGGGAGTGTCGGCCTTTTATTTCGATTGGTTTTGATTTTTAACTGAGGAATCAAATGAGGGAGAGGGTTATTTTAAAAAGGGAACGAAGTATGCTCAGCACGATCAACTGCCATGATCTTCATCGTGATATTAGGCATGATTTTAGGCATAATTTTAGGGATATAACGTGATGTTTGACTAATTTTAAAAATTAAAATTCAAATTGAATTCGATTAAATTCCAATGCGTTTACGCGTCGTGTGATCACATATCAACTCCGAAAAATACGAAATTTGAAATCCGGCAATAATTCAATATTACGGACCCAATGGAATTGGTTTCGTCGAATTCCGAGACTGTGCCTCGGACGGCTATTTTTAAATATCGATTCAAACGATTTAATTTCAAAACCGAACAATTCACTTCCAAATTCAATTCTGAAGCTTCTATTATCTTCAATATTATCAATATGAATTTTACAAGCCTTTGAAATATTTTTAATTGGCTTAAAATTGAAGATTCAAATTTTTATTCAACTTTCAATAGATTAAATTCTATAATTTAATCGCCAATTCATTCTGATAATTTGAAATTCAAGTCAACCCATCATTCAAATATTTAAAATTAATTAAATATTCTCAAATTAAATTATTAAAAATTCTGGGTCGTTACAATCTTCCCCCTTAAAAGAATTTCATCCCGAAATTACAAGTTAAGAAGAATGCCCTTATCCCATCTATCATTTTTCACAATCCAAATAGTTTTATCAACTTACTAACCTAAATCTTTTTACTAGAGATTCATTATCATTTCAACTAGCTTTCCAACTTCAATTATAAGTTTCAATCAACATTGTTTACCTAACAATTCAAATTTAAATTCAAATTTAAATTCTAAACTTTCAAAATTTCTCAAAATTTTTCTAACACCCTAAATTTTCGAAAAATTTCGTCAGCGTCTCCTTTGCGCGGCTAGCTCGGTACAACTACAAAATGGCACCACGGCCCCTCAGAATAAAAAAGAAAAGAGAAAGCCAAGTGGCTGGAGAAGAAAATCATCAAATTTCATACTGAAATTGAAATACGTACCTTTTTGTCGAGCCATTTAGTTTTTATCTTTGAAATCAAAATCCAATCCCTTTATAATACCTGTATAACCTGCTAGTAGTAGCATCCAAATCCAACATTCAAACCATTTTGCAAATTCATTACAAAATTTCCAATATATGCTTCTTATACATTTTTACTTCACTATTGAAGTTGCATATTCATTTCATAATCAATTTTACATTTCAATTCATTTGAATTCAATTCACAATTTAAATTTCATTCGAATTCAATTCTCAATTCTAAATATTGAATTCTATCGATTAACTTTCATTTGCTAATTCATATTACTACTTTAAATTAGTTTCATTCACTAATTCTTTTTAAATTTCAATTTCCATATTCAATTCATCTCGAATTTACTTAATTACTAACAAAGGGAATTTCAATTTATTTCTTTTACTTACTTGAATTTATTATAAATTCAAATTTACCTTCAAATTTAGCTCACAACTAAACTTTAATTTAACTAATTCAAATTCCAATTCATTAGTCCAAGAATTAATAATTTATCAAGTTAGTTTACTTGAATTCAATCCATTTTATTTCCTATTTAATTCCATATACTAATGATAATAATTTAATATTATTAACAACCATGCAACCATATACTATAATAATTCATAGAAAATCATTTATTTTCTATACAAAAATAGTTTTGGGCAAAATTACCTTATTCACCCGATTTAAAAACAATTTTATATTCACTAACAAATACGCGCTCATATCTATTATTACACTCAACCTCATTCTAGAGTACTGCTGACTCTATCTTTAATGAGTAACACCCAACAGAACCATGGTTGTCGCTTAACCATAAGCTTTGATACCAAATGTAACGATATTGATTTTTCGTTGCCGAAAAAAAACCGAAATGTTATGGGTTTAAGAAAAAGAAAGAGGTAGAAGAGAGAGAGAGAAGATAGAAAATAGAGAGAAAAGGAAACAGAAAATAGAACGGAACAGAAAATAACAGAACAACATCAGAATCTCACAATTCGCAGCGGAACAACATATAATAGAAAAATGAATAATCTTTAACAAAGAACTATATCAGTTATTACATTACATTACATCATATCATAAGAGTGTACAACATCAAACAACAACAACAATGCAGCGGAAAAAGAAATACTATACTAGTAATATGCCATGCCATCCATCTTGCCTCCAGCAACTCCTGAATTCCAGAATATCCTGATAAACCTAACTCTTAACTGACCGTGTGGAAATTGGTGGGCACCCAGAGTTTAGGAAGGAAAACAATAAACTCCGAGTCAGTCATGTGACTGGTGCGAGAACTAAAACAGTTTATTTTTCTTTAAAATCAAAATAGAGGAATATTTTTAAAAATCAATTCGCAATGCTTTTAAAAATGAGACTACCATAAGACCTCCCGCCACACACACAGTGCAAACGCAGACTTGGGGAAGATTTCTTCTTACGTTAGTCAAAGATGCTTGATACGTATTAAAAGAAAACATTTGTTATTATTTCTAGTGCATAGTGTAGAAAATATTTCGAAAGTAGAATATAAATCTTAGCCAGCATAGGTACCATTATATTATGCTTACTATAGCTACCATATTAGATGGCAGGTTCTACAACTAAAACCGTACAAGTCTCGTATTGTTTCTTTGGATTTCCAACGAATGATCAGGCCAAGGAACTTCCCATTGCCACATGGAAACGCCTTTGGAAGGACGTCTCGAGAACCAAACCGTTCTCCGCTAAACAAAGCCGGGAATCCCTTTTCCCAAGGAATATTACAAACCCTCAGATATGCCACCCCCGGTCCTTTGGAACCTTTAAACGAGCGCTCGTCACCATCATCACACAATCATAACAAAGTGTTTTCAACATGAGTAAGTATCTGGGCTCCATACCATGATACTACCCTTTTCCAGAAGGAATGGTCATACCCTAGGGAAGCGATCCCTGAAAACCTTGCCGCACAATTCCTGTTTCGACCATTACCGATTTGTGAGGCTCGACGAAGTCACGTCCACAAAAACATACTTTATACAAAAGCCATGCTTTGGGTCAACAATGATCATAGAAATGATCACCAAGATAGACGATCAAATAAATGATCCTATCACAAATAATCAACACAATGATCATTTCACAGCAACACTCAGTATGTCACATTACCAAGATTGGGAGTATATCGCTGATAACCTTCAACTATATAACCTCTGAGCTCGTACGTCTCAGAGAAGGGTGTTAAGCTAAGAGAATAAATTCTCCGCCACCAACAGAAATATATTTGAAAGAAATCGGCTTTACATCTCAATTTGTAATGTCAGACATACAATCCATACAAGTCTGTTCCGGGATCGAACAGAACCGAAGGCACTTACAAAGAAGTCCTTGCAATCCGAATAATCTCTAATCACGTTCGGATTTCCCATCACATATGGAGATCTCAATACCGGAGATCAGCCAGTGCAGAGACAATCAACAAGAAACCCTTTCGCTTTCGAAAATATCCGGTCTTCAACACCGATCTTCAAATGCAATTCATAACGACGTATCACATATTCGGAATGGGTTATACGACCCCAAGGTCCTTTCCCGGTTAACCCGAATAGTGAGCGCTTATTTTAAAAAAATAAGTGTGGCATTCAATTTCAAGCAAATCACAACAAATACCTATTTAAAGGTAAATATTGATAGTCGGTTATTGAACTATCAATAGATATGCCAACATCACCAGATTCCAAATAATTTTCCAAATTATTTATTTTCCAAAAATATCTTTACAAGATATATATATAATTTCCATACTTTAAAAATAAATCGATATTTATTTTTAAACCCATTTTCCCAATTCCATTTATAAATTCCATATTGAATTCATATTCTAAAATATCTATGAATATACGATTTTCATTTGATTTCTATTATTCATTTTCAATTTATCTTTAAAAAGATAATTCTCAAACGTTCATTTCTTATTTGGAACCATTTCCATACTTATTTATTTATAAGTATTTCACAAGTCTTTTTATTTTCTATACTTGAAAATATTCAATATACTTAAATCAAAATTAAGTATATATTTCATTCTTTAAGGAAATCATTCTCTTTAACATATTTATTTGGGCCAAAACGAATGTTACGTAAAACATCGTTACGACAACCCAAAATCACTAGTATAGGGATTCGAAATTAAAATAGATATATAAATCCCAATACTATACAAAACATTTCCTTTCAGAAATCATTTACTATAACAACAGTGTTATAGTCCACTATTTCCTTATATTTCTCGAAAAACATCCATTTCAACAATGAATGTTGAAATCTATGGTTTCGAATCTCAACACATTTTTAAACATCGTTAGATCGTTTTAATTCTATTTAAAACATCACTTTCAAAATAATTTCTTTAACATATTATTCACTATTCAAAAACGTGAATATTTTTGTTAACCAATTTCATCCCTTCTATTCAATTTGTTTTAAAGGATTATTCACTGTCTAAAACGTGAATATAACTCCATAGATAAATTACAACCATTTTACTTATCAAAATAAGTCGTTGCGGATTTATAAAACAATGTTTATAAATTCTATTTTATTTATTTTATATCAACTTCCTTTTACAAATTCCTTTATTAACCTATCTCAATTTATATCTGAATGATATACTAAAAATTCATATTATAAGTCAAACACTTATAATTTATTTGTTTACAAAATTGTTTCTTTAAACTTCCCAAATTTATAAATCTTATAACTTATAAGATTCTTTTATTTATCCAAAATCTATCCTTTTAAATAACTTTATAAATTTTATAAACCTGCTGCTTATAAAATTCCATTTATAACTTCACCGTTTATAATTCTATAAATTTCATTCATTTACGAAATTCATTCACAATTCATTCTAATACTTGAAAAAGCTCGTTTTACACTTCAAATATTTTTAATTTATAAATATCAATTTATAAATCTTTTAATATAAAACAATTTATATTACCATTTTAAAATGTCTTTAAACTCATTTATAATTTCACCATTTTGATTTATAAAATAATCAAATTTCATAAATCCTATTTTTAAACTTTTTATAATAAATTCAGAAATCCCAGTTTAAACTATTTTATAAAATCATTAAGCTCATATTTTCAAAAATCAACTTTTAACTGAATTTCTCAAAAATCATAATTTTTATAATATTGAAATTATAACGTTTACTTATTTAAGATGAATCAATTCAATAAAATATTTTATAAACGTATACTTTCAAAAATCACTTTAGAAATCCCTTAAAAATCAAAAATCGTTATTTTTAACTTAAAAATTGGATTCGATGATGCAACACATCAAATAGTCAATCACGACTTTCAAACATCATATATCAATATGATAATCAATCAAACATCACAATATCTAAAATCAAATAAATATTTGTGAGGAATCCAGTTGGATCCCTCCAACCTGTTTCCCTGCATGCACAGACATTAGCACAATACCAATTCCGTTTCAAGACGGAATATCGCGGTATATGGGATTTTATAAAATATTATCCGCTTACTAACGGCGCAATAGGGTCTCATCCGCTATACAAATGCGGGAAATCAATCAACTGCAATATATACATATGTCAATATATATATATATATTGCTATATATATAATATATTACCAATTCCACTTCAAGGTGGAATATCGCGGTATATGTGTGTAATAAATAACCTCCGCTTACTAACGGCGTATAGGGTCTATTCACATCCAATATACATATATATATAACAATCATCATTCAAGCATTCAATCATTCAATCAACAAATTTTAAATCTAACTATTTAAAATTTAATTAAACCCTTTTGAGTGAGAAGTTCTCACCTTAGCTTTTATTTTGCAATCCATTTCCATCTTGACTCGATTTTCTTGATTTATACCTTATATAAATATTTACACAATTTATTAATATTCGAACAGATTGAATAATAAATTTTCATTTGATAATTTTGATTCATCGTTGATTTCTTTTTAATAGTTAAATTAACTGATAGTGTTATTTAAACCTATTTCTTGTTTAATAATTTATTTTAGCTAATTATTTTACTTTAAATTAATATCTTTAAATCAAATTCTTTCGATAAATTTATTTAACTAACCAATTCTATTTTTTTAAACAAATCTCCTCTTTTTTTTAATACAATATCTTTATTATCTTTCAATTAAATTTTGAACAAATTTTCCTTTTGTAAATTTAATTTAAATTAACCCATGATTTTCTTTAATATTCGAAAAATTCAAATCACCAATTATCGTTCCATAGATTTAATTAACTAATTATTTAAATCTAAATTTAAATATAAGCAGACTGTAATCCTTTATTACATTTTCAAAATATCTTAGTATATCAATATTTCCAAATTCTCGTATATATATATATATATATATATATATATATATATATATATATAAAATTTAAAAACTGCTTATGTATATTTTTATTTTCAGATCTTCCTTTAAATAATTTAATTAACTATAGATTTAATTTTAACTAACTAATTCCTTTTTAAAATAATTTCTTTTCAATGGATTAAATTGTTTAACGATTTTAAATTTGAACAAATCTAACAATTAATTTTTCGTTTATAAATTTATTTAAAAATTAAATCTTAAACTATATTTCCTTTAACAAATTCCTTTTTAATAAATTTATTTAAATAAAAATTTAAATTTAATACTAATTCTCCTTTTATAATTTATCTAATTAAAATTAAATTTCAACTATATTTACTTAAATAAATTATTCTTCCCCTTTCAAACTAATCATTGATAGTTTTAAAATATCTAAAACCTGTTAAAACCCTTTTAAAACTTTTCTCTGTTTTATAAATTTTAAAACTTTACATTTTTTTTTACTTCTTTATTTTCTGTATAGATATAAATATTTATTCAATTTAAATTAAAAACAATATACCTTCACTGTTTAACTATTTATTTTCTTTACTGCTTTTCTGTTTGTCTATTTTTTTTTTCTACAAATATAAATGTTTATTTAAATTAAATAAAAAAAAAAACAATATACCTCTCTGAACACGCGACCTGGAACTGCTCCTCCTCTATCTCGCGACGCTGCCGTGCCCTAATCACTCGCGACGCCACCAACAGTTCGCCGCCGCACCCCCTCTGCATCGCGACATCACCTTGCGACCATCGCCCAAAACCACCACTCCGCCTCCACGAAATCGCGCGCCGCCGCCCCTCGTGCCGCGCGCCCTAATCGAAACGAACAGCGCCTCGAGTCGCCGCGACTTCGTCGCGAATGCCCGTGCGCGACATCGCACTGCTCGAAATCGAGTACTTCCCCATCGCGACTCGCGCTTCACCCTCTCGGTCGAACGAACTTTGTTCGATTTCCCTTTTCGAATTTTTGATTTCATTCTTGTCTGGGAATTTAGAAGAGGGAGTGTCGGCCATTTATTTCGACTGGTTTTGATTTTTAACTGAGGAATCGAATGAGGGAGAGGGTTATTTTAAAAAGGGAACGAAGTATGCTCAGCACGATCAACTGCCATGATCTTCATCGTGATATTAGGCACGATTTTAGGCATAATTTTAGGGATATAACGTGATGTTTGACTAATTTTAAAAATTAAAATTCAAATTGAATTCGATTAAATTCCAATGCGTTTACGCGTCGTGTGATCACATATCAACTCCGAAAAATACGAAATTTGAAATCCGGCAATAATTCAATATTACGGACCCAATGGAATTGGTTTCGTCGAATTCCGAGACTGTGCCTCGGACGGCTATTTTTAAATATCGATTCAAACGATTTAATTTCAAAACTGAACAATTCACTTCCAAATTCAATTCTGAAGCTTCTATTATCTTCAATATTATCAATATGAATTTTACAAGCCTTTGAAATATTTTTATTTGGCTTAAAATTGAAGATTCAAATTTTTATTCAACTTTCAATAGATTAAATTCTATAATTTAATCGCCAATTCATTCTGATAATTTGAAATTCAAGTCAACCCATCATTCAAATATTTAAAATTAATTAAATATTCTCAAATTAAATTATTAAAAATTCTGGGTCGTTACAGCTACCAAAGCTCTGATACCAAATGTAACATCCTGATATTTTCAACCATTCGCATCCGCACATGTCGGACTTGAATTGCTCAAAATACCGCGTTGTAAATAAAATTTGGCAAATCTCAGAATATACAGTAAATAATTAATCACATATCACAGACACAGAGTAAATAATAATGCAGCGGAAGTAAAAGAGATAGTAGTTCATGAAGCTACTATATATATAAGATGCATCAGAGTTAAATAAGATACAACAAAAAGTAACAAGGTACATCAGGTACAAATCAGAATACATCACTGAAATCACTGGATACAGAAAGAAAAATAGATGGCTGGATCTTCAAGGAAAGCTCCAACTCCGAAGGTGAATCTTGAATGCTAACTCACTCAATCTGATTCGAGCGTAAAGCAGAACACAAAACACTCGAGTCAGGAAATAAATACTTATGAACTGTAAATCAACTCAAATGAATAGTAACAAAAATGCATCAGTAACTTAAAGGATGCTTGGGATCGCCTATCCTTTAAGGATTCGTTAAACTATTTACTATGTAGTAATATTGCGCTACTATAATAATGTCTACAGTAAAATAAACATACTTTTAAATAGCGTTCCGGGCTACCCATATCACCCTTCACACATAATAGTCCCAGTAGTCCATCCAATATCATGCCATCTCCACTCCGGGTGACTGTCAGAGGATACCACACGGGCTACGGAAGAAAAACAAACTCGTAGTAAAGGCTCGGTATGGTAGGTGACACGGCACACAAGGCAATGCCAGGGTAGATATACCAATTACGCACACGGGCTGGTGGTAACGCAGCAGCCACATACGCCCACCTCGGAACACACTCCCAATCAAAATCGGAGGATGGCCATCTAATCAATCACCAGTAAGAGTATAGTATCGAAGGAATGTGTCCGACCAGAGGTGCTACCTCCTTTGGCCCGAGATCGCTCCTGTTTTAGCCACCTTATGCCAACTCACGGGAGTTGGGTCCACGTAATATACCTCAAGAACGTCGCCACCATCCTACTTCATTCTGGAATCTCCACCGCGTACACAGTTGTTAAAGTGGTTTTCGGAGTTGGCAGAGAGTATGACAACTTCCGATCCCGGTCTCTTTAACAACCAATCGTTATTATAACTCCGTGGCCATTTTAAAATAGTTTATACTTCAAAAAATCAAATCATTTCATTTCAAAACTATATCCCTTTCAAAATAGTTATACATCGAAACCAAAACCATTTTATTTCAAAACTTTATTCAAATCAAATAGTTTATCATTTCCATTTCAAACATATATTCACC
This sequence comes from Allium cepa, assembly GCA_030765085.1. Lineage (NCBI taxonomy): Eukaryota > Viridiplantae > Streptophyta > Magnoliopsida > Asparagales > Amaryllidaceae > Allium > Allium cepa. The sequence goes on along the minus strand of CM060938.1, from coordinate 659,630,887 downwards.
TTTAAAAAAATTCATAATACTTTCAAAGTATAACTTTTCCGAAACCAAAATACTTGAAATCATTACACTTTGAAAATCGTAACATTCCGAAATCATACATTTGAAATCAATCTTTTAATCTTTACACTTTACAAATTTATTCAATTACCAAAATTTCAAGTTTCCAATTTAATTCAAATCAAACCATCAGTTTCAATTCAATTTAGTTTTACAACAAAACATTTCAAATCTCATAAATTTCAAATATAGATTTGATCTACAAAATAAACTATCCAATTTTAATATATATATCCAAACTTTAATATCCCACATTTCAAACTAAACTTTATAATTCCATATATTCATATCTCAAGTCTAGTTCCATTATTATGTAGTTTTAAAATATTCATTTCATAAATCCAATATTATTTAAATAAACTTAAATCACAATTAAACCAAATATCTTTTCATACAAATATAAACTTTGAATATTCCTTTATCAAATAAATCAAAATCAAATATCATTCCACATTCACATTCTTTATTAAAATAAAGATCAAATCATTTCCAAACCATTTCAAAATCATTAAAATATTACATCCTTTCAAAACTTCATAATCAAATCATTATTTGAATTCAAATCCAAATATTCAAATTTAAATATCATTTAAAAATCAAATATGTCATTTATTTATTATTTCAAACATCATTACAAAATACATTTCAAAATTCCATTCAAAAAAATTCATTTATTACATTACATTTCATTCCATTTATCACATAACCAAGCATACCTTATTTAAATTCAAATTCAATTTAAATTCCTTAAAATTGAAGTTTAAATAAAAAATAATAATATATTAAAACTCCTTATATTAACAAATAATCAATTTCCAAAAGTTAAATCATTTAACACTTTAAAATATAACACAAACAGTGTTAAAATTTATAATATTTCAAAACATTGTCAAATTAAAGCCACGACAACATTTATACAGTACTATAGTAGCTTATAGTTTCCAAACTAGTTTAGTTCAAGAATAACGGCATTTATAACATGCCGAAATAGATATTTAGTTATTTCAAACATAGTCAAGTTCAAAAACAACAGCATTTAAAAATGCTGTCAAAAGACTACAACATTTTGGAAAATGCTATAAAATTCCAGGTTTCATTTTAGCTTTTCAAAAATAATAATAAAACTCCAAATTTTTATTATTACAACTTAAAAATCATATTTCTAGACTTCAAAATTTCACATTTAAAATCATTTTAACATATGATTTAACACAATAAAATTTTAAGATCAAATATTCAATTTTGCAAACTCCATTCATTTATTAAGTCAAAATTCACTGTTTATTAATTTATAAATTTAATAAACTTAAAATTTTACTTCAAATATCATTTCAAAACTTTAAATTTAATTTCCATTATTTATTTACATCTTAAAATAAAATTTAAAGTCAAACATCACATTTACTCCAAATTTACATACTTGAATTCACTTAAATTCACAATTTCAAGATTTAATATTTAACTTTCTTAAAACCATAATATATATATTTTAAATCAAAATTTCATACTTTTGAAAATACATATTTAAAAAAAATCATTTAAAAATATACCACGGGGTCTGTATATAATTTTCTAACCTAGGTCAAGTGATACGCATATATATCATTTCAATTCGTAATTTACAAAGAAAACCGGGTTTTATCATTTCAAACCCGCAATCCCAAGCCAAATAAAATACAATAAAAATCGCTCAGGCCTATCATTTCAGCCCATAACGATTTTTTCCTATTCTAAAGTCCGTTCGGGTATGTATCGTTTCAACCCATAATGATTCTATTCTAACAGGGAACTTGCAGTATTAATATATGCATAAACAATATAAACAATGTCAATGTCACAATATAATGTCATATATCAGATGTCAGGTTATAATTAACAGTTTTAAAATGGTAACAACATGGCATAGCATATCTTATGATCATCATTAACTTGCATAAACATTTTATATTACTAAACACTTGTCATCAATTCACTATTTCATAAGTATAAATGTCAGAGCGAGAAAGACTCACATTTTCAAAGCTAGAGACCAAAACAATATACAAGCACGACTCCAAAGGCACGGCAAGCACAATTGCATGACTTTTGATTTGAGTTGAGAGAACCAAGATATGATCTTGCAATAACAATAAGCAAGACAATATAACATATGAATATTAACCAAAACAATATCGAACAAATTGAAATACAAAGCAATAAAGACAAGACTTTGCCTTCACCATTCAAATGCTTGACCATAGGGGATCAAGTGCTTAGCCATGATGTGTTTGGGCTCAGGTTAGCATCATATAGGTCAGGTTTAGCACACCTAAGCATAGCAACATGAAGTGATGTGAAGGGTAGGAGATGCAACATGAAGAATATCAATGGAAAAGGCAAATAGGTGAAGTTTTGGTCACAACAAGGCTTGACTTGGTCATTGCTTGGCTCCGCCACGTATGGTACAGGTCCGGACAGTGGAGGGTGATGGTGCAGCAGCAGTCAAAGGTCATGTAGCAAGTGGTGGTGGTGGCTAAGGGGGTGGCCAAAGCAAGATGTGGAGGGTAGGTGATGATATGTGTGGTCTAGGCAATGTTTTAAGGAGTTTTGTGCAAGTTTTTGTGGTGTAGCTTCAATGGATGGGCACGGCTTGGTCATGGTCAGTGGAGGAGGTGTGTTTGCTGCTGAAGATGGTGGAGATTATGGTGGAGCTGATGGAGGTAGAGGCTAGCCGAGCAAACATGTGAAGAGCATGGCAAAATCAAGGAAAGAAGAAGAGAAAGTGAAGCAAAAGAAGCCATTATTTTTATTTTATTTTTGAAGAAGATAGCCATGTTTCTTTTTTCTTTTTGAGGAGATGAGAAAGCTTCATTCACGTGATTGAGTGATGAAAATTCATGGATAAAGCCAGAAAAGGTACGGCCAAAGAAACAAACAATAAAGATGTAGGTCAAGAAATCAAAAGGCAGAAGATTAAAAGACTTAGGAATGTAAAGGGTTTCAGAAACCTTTCATATTTCTTTATTTAATTTTTTATAACTTTATATTTCTAGTAATAATAGTAATACCAGATAAATTTTCGAAATATATCAAAATATAATAATTTATATAAACATTTATCAATAATATAAAGTTAAATTAAGAAAATAGCTAAAAATAGTAAACTAGTCTGGAAAATTTGAAATTTAATAGAATAAATTTTAGAAAATTCATATGATCTTGTAATATATTTTTAAACATAAATAATAACATAAAATAAAAATACATTCACAAATAAATATTTAAAATTTAATTTACATATAGTTTTTTTTATGAAGAAAATAGCAGAAAATAGGAAAACAACCTTTTAAAATAGGAAATCATCATAGTAAATTTTAGAAAAATTCTATTATTATTTTTAAAATATTTAGATATGAAAATATACATAAATTAAAATATTTACACATATAAAAAAAATATAAGAAAGAAGATATGATTTTAAAAAAATTTAAAATAGGCAAAATTGCACAAAAAACCAATTATACTAAAATTGAAATGTTCATAACTTTCACAATTTAACTCCGTTTTCAACGAAACGAAAAGTAGTATTCAATGTTATAAAATCTATTTTCATAATAAAAGATAAAATTTAAGATTTAAAAAAAAAAATTAAATTTGAAGTTTAAAAGTCAAAATTTGACCAGTTTGACTAGAAATCCATTTTTCAATAAAATATCCAAATTACACCATTTTGAAATTATAATTCACTTAATAATCAACATTTATATTTAAAAATGAAATGTTTGAAATAAAACAAGTTTTAAAAATTTAAAAATAAAAGAAATTCAAATTTAAATAATATACAAAAATCTAGGGTTGTTACATATCATGTACGTCAGTTGCATCTACTAATTGGTCAATTCTGGGTAAGGGGAAGCTATCCTTCTAGCATACCTTGTTGAGGTTAGTATAATCAATGTAGGTACTTAATTTTCCATTGAATTTCTTTATGATCTCTGGGTTAGCGATCCACTTTGGGTAATATACCTCTCTTATAAATCCATATTCCTTTAATTTTTGACTTCTTTGTGCAGGGCATTGTATCTTTCTTGATCTAAGGTTCTTTGCTTTTTCTTGACTAGATGGGCATTTGGATCGATATTTAGTGCAAGACAAATGATGCTGAAGGAATCCAAACAAATACATTTGTTGATCTCTCAAGATATCTATCAACTCAACTCGGGCTTCTGCACTAAGGTTCTTTCCTATCTTGAGTATCTTTGTGGGTCCTTTGGATCTATTTGTATGTCTTCAAAATCATCTACCAGATCTAACTCTTTCTTCGATGCCCCTAATCTTAGGTTTATCTCACTTTCCGTTTCCTATTCTAGTGGTGAGTTCACTAATGATGCCTAGTTTTAGGCTTCTTCGCAGAAGTACTGCGCGTAAACTGAATTATATTCATCAATGTCGATTATATGCATATATGTTCTTTTCTCTTTCATTTTGGATTTTGTAACGACCCGAAAATTTCGATCTTGAAATTTCCAGATAGTTAGAAAAGAAGAAGAGATAGAAGAAAAAGAAACAGAAACAAGACACATAAAACCTCAAATTCGCAGCGGATCAAAATATAATATCACATAATAACAGTTTACAAAAAGAATTGTATCTGTACATTTACATTTTCATATATCAGAGTTACAACGATTACACAACACATGACCGTTATAAAACATGTCCTAGATATATAACTATATATCACAGCGGGTACGCTCCATATGGTCCAGCCATCCAGCTCGCCTTCTGTGCTCCGGAACGTCCTTACCTGAAAATCTGTAATACTCGGTCTGACCCGAGCATTACATCAAAGTAACACCCGGGTCAGGCTGGAAACCAGCGTGAGTAAACCCAACTAACTTGGAATACAAAAGCATACAATTTATATAAACCTGGGGTAACCTATCAATTTACAACTTCACAAGCTGCTATAGACAATACTTATTTCACACGTTAATTTCTAAGTGCCAAACTTAGATTAAATGAACCAACTTACTTAAATCATTCTATATCAGCATATTGATTCCATATATCAATCTATAAGGAATCGAAGTGGTTTCGGGTATTTACTAATACCTGACTCCGGTCTCTTCGAATCCAAAGTCATTTTAGCCAAATTTATTTAAATGGAATACAGTTCACTTCAATTCAAGGTGTCACCTATACATATTAACTCATCATCGATGATAACCACATTATCTCAATTCAACCCAACATATCATATCACATAGCATCACAAATTACATATCCGAGATATCAATAAATCTACGGCACACAATATTATTCAATTATTCATAAGCACGATTAATTTGTCATCCATTCCTAATTTAAATCAAATCAATTTCTTTAATCACTTTTAAACTTAATTACTTAATAATAATTAATTACAAACCAATTAATTAATCATCATCTTAATTAATCACCCTAGATTAATTATCTTTCAATTACATTAAGTAGTTATCCCTGAACTAATTACACAAATTAATTATTCCTAACCATTCACAGTAATTAACCTTCAATTACCTTTATTAATTAATTATTCTTCTAATTACATTTTAACAAATAAATCTTTAACTTAATTCATTAATCAACCTTGATTTACTAAATTAACAATTAACTTCCTTTAAATACTTATATTAATTAAATCAACCCCTTAATTAAATTAATTAATAAATCCTTTTATTTATACTGACTAATCATCACCTAATTACTACCTTAAGTAATTATCCTTAATTACTTCCATTAAGTAACTTCATCGGTTAATTAACCTCAATTAACCAACCTCTAATTATTAATTCCATCAGTAATTAGTTCATTCATTACTTCATTAGGTAATTACACTCATGAATCTTATTAGTTAATTATGCTCAAATCTCTTAATCAACTTAATTAATCTCTAGGCATTAAACCTTAATTATCTTAAGATAAAACTTATCTTATTAATGCCTTATTATCATTACCAATTTAGAAACATTTATCATTATGATTTCCTTTACTTAATCAAATCATTAATTAAGTTTTTAGAAATAAATAATCATTTAACTAGAAAATTTAAAGTTAACAAACGTATCTTCCATAAAATGACTTAAAACATTATCAAGTATAAATTTTAAGAACTAATTCCCATTTGTATTCCAAAGCCTGTTTTATAAAAATCTCTTTTTAGATTAAGTTTAAAATCACTTTAAATTTTTCGAAAAAGAAAAAATATATTTAAGTTAAACCAATTTCCAAAACCACTCAATCAATTATAAGGAAACAATTATAAAAGAGTATGTTTAAATAAGAAAATTTAAACTAATTTTTTTTATTTAAATTTCAAACACAAGTTGATTTTTAAACATAAAAAAAAGGGTTCAACACAGTACTTCGGTCAAACCTCAAAGAAACCACTCGAGTCTACCCGAGTTTCCCCTTTTTTTTATTAACAAATCTAGTTTTTTTTTTAGTAAAACAAAAGTCTATTGGGACGAAGCCCACAATCCAGCAGAACACAACCTGAACAACTCCAAACAAGCAACTGAGAAGAATTTTGGACCGAAGCCCAATTCGATAATGTGTCGGGATAAACCCGAAGGCCCAAGCATCGAACACGGAAGCATCAAATCTTTCTTCTTCTAACCCCCTTACCACTGCTACCAAGCGTCATTCCCAAATCCATATGAACGATCATCATCGGTCAATTCCTGAAATCAAGACTCAGCTTCACTCGCCATCGATCATTACTTCAATCATAGACCCAGACCATAATCCATCTCTGCTAATCGAAACACATTCTCAACACAGCATCGACCAAAGTAAAGCATACACGAAACTAAACTGGTGCACGTGCACACCAGAACCAATCGCCGACGATCAAGGCTGCGTTCATCCTCGAGTCATCATTGACCCCGCCGCAATGCCCTATACTCGGATCCATCGATTCCTCCATCGAAACAGAAATGAACATATCCACCAGTTTGTATTCCAAACCAATATGACAAAATCCCTTCACCGACGATCATCCCGACCACTGGAAATCCCACTACTTCGTCAATAATAGCATCTCAACCTCCAACATCATCTTCCCCCTGCGCGATTTCACCCAGTCCCATATCGAAGTCGCAAAAGCCCCTTAAACCGATGTCCCTTCACAGTCACTCAAAACCCTAGTTTGACTAACTACCTCTACCACGGTGAAAAATAAATTCACCTGACATTTTTTTTCAGATCTCCTATCCTTTAACTAGCTTTAGTGAAAACCTCGATCCTCCACGTCTTGGCGATCACCCAAGAATGACTGCTCAAACTTATTTTACTGATCAACCCCAAAATTCAAACCCAATTCTAATCTAAAAATTGTGATGCAAACCTTAAAGTTCATGGATTTTGATGATGATTAAGATCATATAAGTGAAACATGGAATTATGGTTCTTGAATTTTAATAGATCTTAAATTTCTACTGTAAATTCCTTGATTTACAGTGATAAAACTTGATTTACTTGAATAATTTTTTTTATCTTAATTCATGTTCAAACAATCCTATTTTGCTTGAAAATCAAAGACTATCAGAGATCAACTAAAGAGAAATTTGAATTTATTTGCTTGCTCTAAAATTCTGTAACCTGGAGCAGAATAACTCAAACATATCAGACATGCACCCCTTATATTTGCATGTTTTAAACATGCAAGCTAAAATTTCATTCATGCAACCCAATTTGCCACAGCACCTATTGAAATATATTCATCTTTAGCAATGAATAAATCAAAGGTTAGATTTTCTACTCACCTGCATATGCCTAGAACAGAGAACATGCTTTTTTTTCTGGAACTATTTTAATATGCATCTTTGAATCTGAATTTTTGTTGATTGATTGCAGTTTGATTTTTGATTCTTGCAAATGCTTAAAGTTGTTGAATTGCTAGCTGTATCCATAGAATCCTTGCAGACATGTTGATAAGTTTGCTGTAGGTGTTGAACAGATTTTACTCTTTTTTTTAAGCTTTAGATTTGATTTTAGTTTCTTATTTGAAGAAAAACGTTTGAATGAAAAGATTTGTTAAGTTTCTTATTAATAAATTTTAAAAAAATGTTTTTAAGAAAAATAAAATCATTGCCACTTGTTACATAATAATATAGAGTAATTACAAGTGTCCTCTCTATGTATTAAGAGCTTAACACATATACAATTTCAATTTAAAAAAAATAGATTTCTTAATTTATGAATGTTTTTAAGTCTTCTTAAACAAGTTCTTATTTATATTTAACATGTTTTTAAATGTTTATTACATTTAGCCTTAGCATTTATTAGTTCTAATTTATCTATATACACATTCAAATATATATATATATATATATATCAGGTTTATTTGTTCAAATTAATAAATTAGTGTTTAATAAATTAAGTCATGTTACTTACAAATTAACAGCTGTCCAAAAATCCAGGTTATCACATGCCTTCCCCCTTTGAATCTTTTCGTCCTCGAAAACGAACGAAGCCAGAATTTATTAAATATTTTAAAAATAGTTAAAATATTCTTTGATCATTTTAAAACACTTTTAAAATCTCTATATGTATATATAGTATTGCCAAAATAGTTTTATAAAAATATCATTTTATAACTCGATGTTTCAACAAGTCCGTCCTCGTTCTTATAGAAATTCGGTCATACGTTGATCAGGCGTAGGGCTGAAAATCTATAAGTACTTAGTAGACCCATCTTCAACACCCAGTGAAAATACTTGGAAAATAATTTTATTGAAAATATAGAAAGCAGTTTTTTTTTTGAAAATAGAGGATATATCTTTGGTGAGAATGCTCTGGAAATCATCACCCCCATCCATGGTCACAGTTACATTCCAGGGTTACGTTGCCGTCGCAGCAAAAGTCCATGTAACTGCAGGCTCTCCGCGGCCTCTCGATTGCGCCATGGATCCCACACAACAGATCACAGTTACATCTAGGGTTACGTTGCCATCGCAGCAGAAGTCCATGTAACTGCAGGCTCTCAGCGGCCTCTGATTTTCGCTGTCAAAATGAAACTTCTCCACTCCTACATAGGTCGCAGTCTACCGATATAAAATCAAACGCAGACTGTTGGCTCTCAGCGGCACACACGACTTTCGCTATGTTATACCATAGGTCGCAGTCTACCGATATAAAATCAAACGCAGACTGTAGGCTCTCAGCGGCACACACGACTTCCGCTATGGTATACTCTACTCATAATCCCCAGGAACTAGTTTTGTCCGGACTCCTCACAGGATCAACTTTAGAACCCCCCTTGGGGTTCAAGGCAGCACCATCCGGTGGTACTCCTGAGAAGTCCATTCCAAGGGAGCACCTTTTTCCCCAGAGCCATCATCAAAACATTTTATACTATATTTGTACTATCTTTAAATCATACACCTAGTATGATCTCATTCAAAACTCCTTTACACAAAATCGATTATCCCAAAATCGATAATTCTTAAACTAGGATTTCCATATTCAATATTGGTTTCACCCAAAAATTAAAAGCCTTTCCAAATCCAAAGGTTCCCAAAACCTTTTCTAAAATCCCCATAAGATCCTTTATATATATATATATATATACAGATATATAATTTTTAAAACTTGGATCATTTCAAACTTGTATAAAATTCCTTTTATACTTCAAACATTTTCAAAAATCATTTTCTTCTGGCAAAAGATTCAACAAGGGGAGTTTCATTTTATAAAACAAAGATATTTAATTTTGTTTACTCAAAAATCAAATATTCAAATTTGATTACTCTTTACAAAACCACTTACCATATCACTTACTTCCATAAACAAAATTTCAACCATAGAAATATCCAATTTCTATTTTATTTCCTCGTATATTTCACAAAATATATTTTCACTTCAAAAACCATTTCAAATTTCTTATCCACAAACTTCAATATCAATTTCATTCCAATCTATACGATGTACACATATCATCCGTACGCTATACCAATTTGATCGCTCACTCGATCACACAATTTCACTTCCGAACTAGTATTGTCCACCCGACTTCCTAGTGCGGACACAGATCTGGTTTCTTGATCAGAAACCGTTATTCTCCTTGCATAGTCATAACTATGATATAGAATATCCAGAACCAATCAACAATATATATCCAGGTTCGCCTTCAAAAATCGAGTGGAAAATTCCAACTCGGATCGATATAACTATCTCGAAATTCTGTGCTCGAATCTGGATCAAATCGCTATGCGAATTCATACATACATACACCTTACATATTTATCTTTATTGGTTATTAGCCAAATCAATTCCATTTCTTTTCACATTTACTTTGATTTTCATCCACTTACTCACAATTGCTTCAATCCATTTGGATTATCACCTCTATTCTTATCTCGATTGGGTATTTAACCAATAACAGTTTGAACTCCGACCTGTTTATTTAGAAAATAGCTTGAAAAATTTACAAATAGATAAGTAGTTGGAAAATAATTATCAGTTTGTATAATAGGTGTAAAATAGTTAGAAAATAGTTAAAATAATTATAGAAACTTTAGATAATTGCAAAATAATAGTAGGATAGTAATTAGTTTATAAACAGTTGGAAAATTGTTAAACAGTTCCAAAAATAATTGTAAAACAAGTATAAGATAGTTTGGATTTTAAAAGAAAGGTTGTATATATAATAAATAGCTTGGAAAAATAGGTTTATATAAAAACAATTTATATTAAAAAAATAGCCCAGAGTCAAAACTGCTCACTTCCCAATCTCCATTCTCATCAATTCATTTTAAATTCCTCTTCCATTTAAATTGACCCAATTCCAATTTAAATAATTTCAATTTCCATTGAAATTGATTCATTCCCAATTCAAGTTGAATTAACCTCAGTTCTTTCCAAATTTAACTTTATTCAACCTTGATCTCAAATTATACTAATTTAAATAAATTTCAATTTAACTAGTTCCAAATTCAATCCATTCCAGTTCCAGTTTAAATTAATCTCAATTTCAAACTCCATTTACAAATCAAGTTGAATTATTCTTGATTTCCTTCCAAATTCAAATTCAAATTCCATTTGAATTTAAAACTATTCAACTTTAATTACAATTCCAAATTATTCAAATTAATCTAGACTAATTTCAAATTAAAGTTTAATTTCCCTTTTTTTTCCTCAACAATGGATTACCATACTCCATCCCTCATGCATTTAAACAATTCCAATTCACAACTTAAAGATTTTTAACAATAATAGGATGATATCACCTAATTTATTTTAAAACATCCATTCATTTTCAATTTCTAGATCTCAAACCCAATTTGAGATCACTCAAACTCTCAATTACAATCAACGATTTAACTTCCCAAGTTAAATCTTAATTTCATCTTAAAATTTACAAATCAGGTTGATCATCCCAACATATTTAACTTTTTCTCAAGTTAAACTCAATTCACTTAATCCAGTCAACCTTACCTAATTTGAACTTCCATTTCAAATTTTAAACCTCCCATAAATAATTCTTCCCACTTATTAAGTTCAAAAACTTATTAATTTGGGTATCATATCTCATTCCAGATTTAAAACTCAACATTTAGAGTTTATCTCAAACCACCTTTGATATTTGAGTATATCCACACATATACATATTCTCTTCTTGGCTCACCAAGCCAAATTTTAAAATTTAAACCACCTTTGGTTTCAATCCAAAACAAATTTCTTTAAAATTTTCAAACATTTTCTTATAATAAGATCATTATTCAAAGTAGTTTGAATAATATTATTTCCTTTAACATTATGAAACCAATTCGAAAAAAAGTTTAAAACTTAGAATTCAGGACTTCACAATTTGAATCCCACTTCAATTTACATCCTTTCAAATTTACAAGTTATTTTCTTTTTAAGTGGTTACTTCCTTAAAACATTTTATTGTTTATTGAAGAACAGTCATTCCATTATTAAACACAATAACCATCTATTTCTTTGGTTTGAAACCAATTCTAATTCATCTTATTTTGAAATACTTCTTCAATTCAAGATTTCAATTTTAGTTTGAATCCATTTCCAAACTTATCTTTATTTAATTTCAATTCGGTTGTATTTCTGTTACCCTTTAATTTAGTTTCAATAATTTAACAACCGATTACCTTAATATTTATTAGAAAGAAATATTGCTTTATATATCAAAATATAATCTTACATGAAACCATTTAAAATCTTTATATAAGAAAATAACAAGTACGCTCTCTCATGTATATATATACTCAACTCATTCTAGGGTACCACTTACCCTATCCTTAACGAGTAATCCCACCAGAGCCAAGGTTCTCGCTTAACCTTCTGCTCTGATACCAAATGTAACGACCCGGAAATTTCGATCCCGAAATTTCCAGATAGTTAGAAAAGAAGAAGAGATAGAAGAAAAAGAAACAGAAACAAGACACATAAAACCTCACATTCGCAGCGGATCAAAATATAATATCACATAATAACAGTTTACAAAAATAACTGTATCTGTACATTTACATTTTCATATATCATAGTTACAACAATTACACAACACATGACCGTTATAAAACAACATGTCCTAGATATATAACTATATATCACAGCGGGTACGCTCCATACGTTCCAGCCATCCAGCTCGCCTTCTGTGCTCCGGAACGTCCTTACCTGAAAATCTGTAATACTCGGTCTGACCCGAGCATTACATCAAAGTAACGCCCGGGTTAGGCTGGAAACCAGCATGAGTAAACCCAACTAACTTGGAATACAAAAGCATACAATTTATATAAACCCGGGGTAACCTATCAATTTACAACTTCACAAGCTGCTATAGACAATACTTATTTCACACGTCAATTTCTAAGTGCCAAACTTAGATTAAATGAACCAACTTACTTAAATCATTCTATATCAGCATATTGATTCCACATATCAATCTATAAGGAATCGAAGTGGTTTCGGGTATTTACTAATACCCGACTCCGGTCTCTTCGAATCCAAAGTCATTTTAGCCAAATTTATTTAAATGGAATACAGTTCACTTCAATTTAGGGTGTCACCTATACATATTAACTCATCATCGATGATAACTACATTATCTCAATTTAACCCAACATATCATATCGCGTAGCATCACAAATTACATATCCGAGATATCAATAAATCTACGGCATACAATATTATTCAATTATTCATAAACACGATTAATTTGTCATCCATTCCTAATTTAAATCAAATCAATTTCTTTAATCACTTTTAAACTTAATTACTTAATAATAATTAATTACAAACCAATTAATTAATCATCATCTTAATTAATCACCCTAGATTAATGATCTTTCAATTACATTAAGTAGTTATCCCTGAACTAATTACACAAATTAATTATTCCTAACCACTCACAGTAATTAACCTTCAATTACCTTTATTAATTAATTATTCTTCTAATTACATTTTAACAAACAAATCTTTAACTTAATTCATTAATCAACCTTGATTTACTACATTAACAATTAACTTCCTTTAATTACTTATATTAATTGAATCAACCCCTTAATTAAATTCATTAATAAATCCTTTTATTTATACTGAGTAATCATCACCTAATTACTACCTTAAGTAATTATCCTTAATTACTTCCATTAAGTAACTTCATCGGTTAATTAACCTCAATTAATCAACCTCTAATTATTAATTCCATCAGTAATTAGTTCATTCATTACTTCATTAGGTAATTACACTCATGAATCTTATTAGTTAATTATGCTCAAATCTCTTAATCAACTTAATTAATCTCTAGGCATTAAACCTTAATTATCTTAAGATAAAACTTATCTTATTAATGCCTTATTATCATTACCAATTTAGAAACATTTATCATTATGATTTCCTTTACTTAATCAAATCATTAATTAAGTTTTTAGAAATAAATAATCATTTAACTAGATAATTTAAAGTTAACAAAACTTATCTTCCATAAAATTACTTAAAACATTATCAAGTATAAGTTTTAAGAACTAATTCCCATTTGTATTCCAAAACTTGTTTTATAAAAATCTCGTTTTAGATTAAGTTTAAAATCACTTTAAATTTTACAAAAAAGAAAAAAAAATATTTAAATTAAACCAATTTCCAAAACCACTCAATCAATTATAAGGAAACAATTATAAAAGAGTATGTTTAAATAAGAAAATTTAAACTAATTTTTTTTAATTTAAATTACAAACACAAGTTGATTTTTAAACAAAAAAAACGGTTCAACACAGTACTTCGGTCAAACCTCAAAGAAACCACTCGAGTCTACCCGAGTTTCCCCCTTTTTTAATTAACAAATCTAGTTTTTTTTTTGAGTAAAACAAAAGTCTATTGGGACAAAGCCCACAATCCAGCAGAAAACAACCTGAACAACTCCAAACAAGCAACTGAGAAGAATTTTGGACCGAAGCCCAATTCGATAATGTGTCGGGATAAACCCGAAGGCCCAAGCATCGAACATGGAAGCATCAACTCTATCTTCTTCTAAGCCCCTTACCACTGCTACCAAGCGTCATTCCCTAATCCACATGAACGATCATCATCGGTCAATTCCTGAAATCAAGACTCAGCTTCACTCGCCATCGATCATTACTTCGATCATAGACCCAGACCATATCCATCTCTGCTAATCGAAACACATTCTCAACACAGCATCCACCAAAGTAAAGCATACACAAAGCTAAACTGGTGCACGTGCACACCAGAATCAATCGCCGACGATCAAGGCTGCGTTCATCCTCGAGTCATCACTGACCCCGCCGCAATGCCCTATACTCGGATCCATCGATTCCTCCATCAAAACAGAAATGAATATATCCACCAGTTTGTATTCCAAACCAATATGACAAAATCCCTTCACCGACGATCATCCCGACCACTGGAAATCTCGCTACTTCGTCAACAATAGCATCTCAACCTCCAACATCATCTTCCCCCTGCGCGATTTCACCCAGTCCCATATCGAAGTCGCAAAAGCCCCTTAAGCCGACATCCCTTCACAGTCACTCAAAACCCTAGTTTGACTAACTGCCTCTACCATGGTGAAAAATAAATTCACCTGACATTTTTTCCAGATCTCCTATCCTTTAACTAGATTTAGTGAAAACCTCGATCCTCCACATCGCGGCGATCACCCAAGAATGCTCAAACTTATTTTACTGATCAACCCCAAAATTCAAACCCAATTCTAATCTAAAAATTATGATGCAAATCTTAAAATTCACGGATTTTGATGATGATTAAGATCATATAAGTGAAAAATGGAATTATGGTTCTTGAATTTTAATAGATCTTAAATTTCTACTGTAAATTCCTTGATTTACAGTGATAAAACTTGATTTACTTGAATAATTTTTTTATCTTAATTCATGTTCAAACAATCCTATTTTGCTTGAAAATCAAAGACCAGCAGAGAACAATTAAAGAGAAATTTGAATTTATTTACTTGCTCTAAAATTCTGTAACCTGGAACAGAATAACTCAAACATATCGGACATGCACCCCTTATATTTGCATGTTTTAAACATGCAAGCTAAAATTTCATTCATGCAACCCATTTTGCCACATCACCTATTGAAATATATTCATCTTTAGCAATGAATAAATCAAAGGTTAGATTTTCTACTCACCTGCATATGCCTAGAACAGAGAACATGCTTTCTTTTTTTTTCCCTTTTTCTGGAACTATTTTAATATGCATCTTTGAATCTGAAGTTTTGTTGATTGATTGCAGTTTGATTTCTGATTCTTGCAAATGCTTAAAGTTGTTGAATTGCTAGCTTTATCCATAGAATCCTTGCAGACACGTTGATAAGTTTGCTGTAGATGTTGAACATATTTTACTCTTCTTCTTTCTTTTTCTTTTTTTAGCTTTAGATCTGATTTTAGTTTCTTATTTGAAGAAAAATGTTTGAATGAAAAGATTTGTTAAGTTTATTATTAATAAATTTTAAAAAAAAGTTTTTAAGAAAAATAAAATCATTGCCACTTGTTACATAATAATATAGAGTAATTACAAGTGTCCTATCTATGTATTAAGAGCTTAACACATATACAATTTCAATTTAAAAAAAAATAGATTTCTTAATTTATGAATGTTTTTAAGTCTTCTTAAACAAGTTCTTATTTATATTTAACATGTTTTTAAATGTTTATTACATTTAGCCTTAGCATTTATTAGTTCAAATTTATCTATATACACATTCAAATATATATATATATATATATATCAGGTTTATTTGTTCAAATTAATAAATTAGTGTTTAATAAATTAAGTCATGTTCTGGGTTATCACAGATTTTGATGTCGGATAATTGTCTGCATCAGCATTGGTTTTTGTGTTCTGTACCGATGCAGTTCTTTGAATTGATTTAGTTTCTTGTTTATTACTATTATTGCAAGCATCAGAAGAGACGACATAATAGTTTGGGATAATTTTATGCTAGAGTTAGAGCTACTTTGTATAGTTCCCTAGCTAAAAATTATTCCCTCCCACTAACCCTGTCCTAGCAGGAGTGTTGACTTCCATAGATAGGCTGTTTGAGAGATGATTGCCCCCAAGTCAATCAGAGCGGATCTTCCCTCAAAGCATTGCATGGTGAGGGCTGGTCGATGATTAATAAGCTTGCATAAAATGACCTATGTAGTGGGGCAGTTATAGCAATAACAAGAAAACGTGGTGATCCTACTAGGACGGTGGCAGTATTACTGAAACCATAAACTTTTTCAGGATTGGGTTTTAGAATCTTCGATGGTAGTTTAATTTGATCATGTGTAGACATGAAAATGATGTTCACTGAGCTTCCAGAATTGATAATGATTTTCTTCATAGTACAGTTTGATATTTGCACTGTGATAATAAGTGAGTCTTAGTGTGGGAACACAACTCCTGCTGCATCAGCTGCTGTGAGTGTTATTTTTGGTGCAGTCTTCTGCTTGATAAGGAAAACCGTCTTTTGCTGGACCTTGGCTTCTTGGATATATTTCTCTTGTTCCTTCTTGCTTACGCGAGCAAGGTGTGGTTCTCCGTGCATCGATGCTATAAGGTTAGAGGAATTTCCAGCATGATTCTCATTTGGGTCTGGGATCATATTTCTTGTCCTATCATCATTGTTTGCCTTTTGGAAGCTACCCAGGAAACCTTTCTCAATCAGCCTTTCTATGTCATTCTTTAGATGTTAGTAGTTGTTGATATGATGACTATTAGCTCGGTGAAAGTAGCAGTATGCCCTACCTTGGTTTTATTCTAGTTTTTACCCCTAGTTTGGCACGTTATATGCATGCTCAGCCATGGTCATCTCATATATTTGTCCAAGGGTGTAAGTGAGGGGAATTTTTGTAGTGAGGTTTAATTTTGGCCAACTTGGTTTTGATCCAAGGATTGGCATGGATCTTGCTTTTTAGCTTGGTATCAGATTTTGTGCCAGCGTCACTGTTCCCATCCCTGGGAGTGCTGTTATCATCCCCTCGCCGAATAGCTAGTGAAATAGGTGAACGATAATGGTGTGCTGTAGAGGGTGGTCTATGAGTAACATGTTGGGCCACCTTTTTCCTCCAGCCCCTCCATGCGTTGGTTCATTTGGTTTGTAAAGGATTAAAATGCGACCAGGATGGGGCCTATGAGGACTTTAGTCAAAGCTCCCATTTCATTTTGGGCTTTCGAAGTTATGAGTGACTTGTTGGCAGTCTTCGAGGCCAAGTACAAATGTTCTTGAACAAAATGAACATGTGAATCGGTAAGATTCATGGTACGTGAAATAAACGTGGGTAAAATCTTATTGGATGCAGGAAATGAATGGAGGTCCAGCCCTCCTTCTAGCGGTAAAATGTTAATGAGATATTTTGTCCCACCACACTCAAATGAAATTAGAGTAACTTTGGTAATAATTATTTTAAGGATTTAGAATCAACAAAGCTAAGTAATATTAATTTTGCCTTTAACTAGTAATTGTGCCTCTAAGAGCTTACACAACTTTGTAGTTGCACTTCAACTGTTTGTTAAAATGTCAAGTCGAACTAACACTTAATTCAAATAAAGACAGAATAAAATCTACACTGAAATCTAGGTGAAGACAAATAAAAATGTGGAACAGTAAAGACAGAGAATTTATGTGGTTCAGATACTAAGGAATCCTACGTTCATGGTGAAATGTCCATTTCTTCTCTATATTTCTTGGTACAAATTTTAATGGCAGAGAGTACACTGTTTTTCTTTTTTAACCTTAAAAATAACGAATGAGGAAAAGATCTCATTTTTTCTATAGTGCTTTTCCTATTTATAGTGTAGAGATGCACATGGGTTGCCATTATCCTTCTTCCATCCTTTTGATGCATGCGGATTGTTGACGTGTCTTTGGCGGGAAACTCTGATTTGAGCAGTTGAATCTCCAGTTTTGGCAGGAGAGCTAAAATTACAGAGAAATGTTTGAATTTGAGGCAGGAAGTTCCATATTTGAATGGGCTCTTAGCTCTCCCTCTTTGAAGGGTGAGTACTTCAGGCGTCACTTCCTTTCGCGGGTATGAGTATGGCAAGCTGCTGTCCCTTTTTTATTTCGAGTGACCTACAACACCTTTACATCTTTTATCTCAAAAGATGGTTTCTCCTTTTATCTACCCTGAGTGCTGATGATATTTGCAATTTTCGTTAAGGCAACTGGGTAGCCATCTGTAAGGGCTATCGCTTTACTCGATTTCGTGCCTAGCTGCTCTGAGCAATGGATTGTACGGGTTATCAATGATGGAGACTTATATCTTTGCCGCTTATTTTGGTTCACTATTTAAATGGCCCTGTGTACAGCCTTTGGATCGGTTTTGACTTTACGCGGTACTGTGTAGTAGCCTCTAATGAGCATAGTGTGGATCTTTTTTTGGAGGTATTAGTAATACAAAAGTTTTAGAATACTATTGGGGTCTATTTAGCTTCTTTGAGAGCAGCGCAATTCCCTTTCTGTTCTCATATATTGATATCGGCGCATTATATCATTTCACTCTTTTCTAGTGTCAAAAGAAAGTTGGGGCAGCGCATCTCATTTTTTTCACTATAAGATTGTTAGCACAATTTTACTATCCATATATATTGGCTTGTAAGTGCAGTATGTTGTTGATGGTGTGTATCTTTTTTAAATGAGGTGTGTTATGTTTTGATGCCACCTATACAACTCCTTGTGTCGCAGCACAACATAAACGTTCTATTGTTATTTTAGGATTTCGATTACATCGCAATACAACATATCATGGTTGTAAGCTGTTTGTTGCACCCTGTGGCCGTAACCAGTTTTTGGCTCGGTATTGTAATGTAATACTAGGATTAAGGAGATCAACGTAGTTTGAACCTTCACCGTTGTTCTGCAGTTTCCAAGCGCGATGTTATTTTGACTTTGCTTTATTCTTTGCTTTTCCTTTTCATGGTCCAACTTTTATTGTGAGAACATCTCGTTTTGATCTTGATGCCTATGCCATGTCACTTTCCAAAAGGATTCGAGAAATTTAGGCGTAATAGTAAAATATATATATATATATATATATATATATATATATATATATATATAAACAATCGTGTATTATAGAATGATCATCAAACTATAATACAAATTATTATTCAATTAGTATATTATCCAAATATTTCAATATCAATTTCTTTTACGATGCTGTCAGAGCAAGAATTCAATCTCTGATATATTTTATATCTTTAATCCATCTGCAACCATCTATAGTTTTCAAAACCTAACCTTCTCCATCATTTATAACCCACACCCTAAAAGTACATTATGACCTACCCCATTGGTTTTCGTACACCCTCCTACACCTCTACTTCATATTTGACACCACGTCTCCATTACTAGACTTGCACCATTGCCATAACATTTGATTAACCAATAAGCAATGTTGTATTATCTCAGTCGTGTGTCCTAACAAAGCACAACTTCAATCTCAGTCAACCAATCATCAAATATAAGCATAACAGCAATCAACTATCTTAAGAGCAATGTATTCAGACCGTAATCATTCCCCAATGATCAAAGGTTCATCACTTGTATCAACCTTGACAAAGCTTCCCAATCATACCCATACTCTCCATCAACCCCTCACGTCACAATCCAACACAAATAACTTTCCATCATCGTGCAAACACCAAATCCCTTCACAACCGACCCAAAATCATTAAGCTCGATCCTCCTCCTCCTTGAGACCTATAGCATGACCACCGCGACCTAGAAATGTCGCACTCCCCATCCTTGCATTGCTCGACTCCAAACAATCACCCCTAACTCCCCTTCACACGAGAAACTCAACGCCAACCTCTCCTTGGCCTAACTCCTCCCCAGTCAACGACAAATGTAAACCATAATTCGGCCAGTAAAAGGCGATTTCCACCAAATATGATTGCACCCACTCTCGCACACACTGATGTAAAGCCATCCTCCATACGAACTCAATGAATCCAATGACGGCTCCTTTCATTGCCAGTAGCTCCTAACTTAATTCAAGGAATGGTTGCAACTACCTTTTTTCGTGTATAGGAAAAGAGAAAGAGGAAAATAATAAAGTGGAGAAGGGATAAGGATTATTTATAGTAAATACAAATTATTATCTGAATTCTCAAATTAAAACGTAATACGTTTCGAGCTTGCATGACCACACATCATGTCCGATCGCCATGAAAGTTGTCGGTGTACCTCACCTTATTATTCTGGTTTCAATGGAACTAGTTTCGTAAAAATTCGAGACAGTGTCCCGGCATGATAATTTCATGCATTTTAAGATTTTTTATCGAAAAATGATCTTTTTTCTCATTATCGATATTTGTTCGAACTCTCTTTATTTTTGTTAAATATTTTTCTATAACAAGTTCACCTTTATTATTTGTTAATTAAAAAATTTTATTAAGCTTTTAAAATAAATTATTTATGTATTTAAAATAAATTAAATATTCATAGTCAAATGATAAAATTTCGGGTCATTACATCCTTTCCATCTTGAAAGAATTTTGTCCTCCAAATTTCCAAAGTAAGAAAATGTCTTCTCACCCTTAGGATTTTAAAATCCCTTATGTTGCAGAAAATTTCAGCAGCACCTCCTTTACGCGGTTAGATCCAAAAAAATCACAACATCAATATAAGCCCATAACAAGAACCTCTTATATCTGGAGATAATAGAATAATAATATATATGTATAATATACATTATAGAGTGTGTATTATCACATAGGAAACACACTAGTTCACCATGAACACATACCCATTTGTGAGAAAGCTAACTCTACTCATGAAACCAAAAAACAACTAGCAAGCCTTTGCTTCCATGTACCTATATTCCACTTATATCATCCAAAAGAGAGTTAAACACGACAAAAGGAAATAGTACAACAACTCATCCATCATATCATGAATCTAAGCATGCTAAATCATATATAGCAATCACCTCACATAAGCGTGTAATATCAAACCATGTAACTTACATTTCTAATGTAAGAAGCAAAAAACATATTAAAGCCCGTATAATGTACGTATGTCATCCATACGCAATATCAAATTAGATTACTTACTTGATGATATAAATTTATCCTTCGAACTAATATTGCTCACTCGACTTTCCTAGTGCGGACTCTGATAAGGTTCCTTAAATAGAAATCTTCGTTCTCCTTACATGGCTATATACTATGATAGAAAACTTTATAATCATATCAAGAATCCATATCAAGTGTTCATTGTCAAAAATCGAGTGAAAAATACTTGTTCAGATCGATGTAAATCACCTTGAAATTATGTACTCTAGTCGTGGATCAAGAACTGCCATGCAAATAAAATGATCTACGTACAACTTATATATTCTATCCCATTGGTTTCTTAACTACACCAGTTTCTTTCCATTTTAAAACACATTCATCTACATTTGTAGTATTCCACTTAATACTAAAATCATTTATATACCATTTCATAACACATTACTTTATGTTTATAAACATTCAAAACTTATGTTCATATTCGTATAATAATCCACTACATCCTAAGAGTATATATACAATATCAGATTTGTTTTTCTTAACTAGGATGTTCAACAAATTTAAAACTTGTTTTAACCTACTATCTTTCTATTCTAAAGTTACAAAACGCTACTTTTATATTTTCACAAACACTTGACATCAATTTCTCAACTAATTCAGAAGTTTTTGACTGTCCAAAATCGCCGAAAATTTCATTTCATTTCAACAAATAAAACTACTAAACAACACATCATAATGAGATATACAAACCAAACTACTCTAATGCATATGACACATGCATCTACAAAATAACTTAATAGAAAATTTAAGTATTAAACGCCAGCTTTAATTTCAAATCATTTTGAAATAATAATGATAATAATATACATATTTCCTTTTATATATCATATCATTCTTTTAGGATTAAATCAAAATCTTTTGTACCAAAAGAAACATGTAGTAAACTAATATAGTAGCATCTTCCACTTAGAAACTCAAAAATGAACGCCGATGATGCTGTAGTCATCACCTAAATTATTTTTCAACGACAAAAGTGAGTTTAGTACTTCCTATCTCTTTTAAAATCCTTTTAAAAGCATTTCTATTCATATATAATTTCAAATAATACTATTGTTATCTTAAAACTTTGAAAAACATTTTCAAAAACACCCGGATTTAAGTTTTCAAATTCTCAGTTTAAATCCTTTTTATTTAAAAACCATACTTATATAAAATCATTTTTTTATGTAAAATTATTTCACAAATATTAATCTCTTTTTAGATTGTAATAAATAATTTTTGTTAAAATAAAATTTTAACCCAACATTATTACCGAGCTCCTTATGGTCAAACTGTGAAACTTAATTCACAAGGTGTTCGTTTCAATGTTCCCACAATCAATATCTACCCAATCCTTGTAGTGAAAAGGTAAAATTGCTCATAAATTGGTCGAGAACAACTAATTAAACAATAAATGATAATAATCGAATATTATCATTTTCTAACAAACAAAAACATTATAAATACTATATCCATTTTTGAAAATTATTCTTTTACGTGCGAAATATAACCCTAGGTAAAATTATTTAACTAACTAATTTCAAAAACAATACCATGCTGGTTTTCCCTGTCCAAGTATTTAGAAACAACTGTCGATACAGTTGTATCTTCTGTATCGGAAAAAATCATAAACCACTCAAGAAATCAATTAACGCTATAACACATTTTTATAACACTAACAAATACACTCTCATTTACACATGCGCGCACGCGCGCACACGCACATGCACTCTCAAACCCGTTCTAGGGTGTTACTAACCCTATCTAAAATGATTCTACTCCGCCAAGGCCTAGGTGTTTGCTCAACCTAGGCTATGATACCACGTAGTAATGCTCTCCTTTTTCGGAGGTGGCTACGAATGGTAACCTCGAATCTGATTTTACGGCCAGCTTCTTGATGCACACCAACCCGTAAAGGGACATGTAGGGGTAAGAGACAAAGCATCGTCACATCATTAACAATGCAAGAACCTCCTATCATGCATGGGCCTTACTAACCAGATCTGATTTCGGTCTCTATGAACTAACAATCGGTAGTTTCAAAACTGATCAAGATTTGATAGTCGGTTATTTTACTATCAAATAAATTAACAATCAAATCGGAGATTTAAATTCATATGGAAACCAAGCATGACTAGGCATATAAGCAATCACTAAGTCTCTTTAATTAATCCTTTTATTAATTAAAATCTCTTTGCAAATACTTGTATCAAAATGCCTTTAAAAAAGATATATATATATATATATATATATTGCTCATTCACTATTCATTTATACCCTTTCAATGCTTGGAAAAATATCTATATACTTATCTCGTCGGTATGAGTATATTCACAAAAAATTACACTTTCAATACTTAAAAAATGCAACTATATACCTATATTGATGGTATAAGTATATTCACAAAACATTAAGAAAGATTTCATATTTCAAAAGCATACTTAACGGGTCAAAAACAAATGTCACTTAAAAACATTGTTTACTATAAACCCAAACCACTTTTCTTTTGGTTAAGAAAATGAGCTGTATGGAAATTAAACCAAATACACTTCCCACCACTTTTCGATTTCAAATTTTTACTATCCCTCAATTAACAATGAAGTCGGACAAGTTAGATAACTAACCTTACCTCGATATACATTCTTTATTCTCATAGATAGAGACGAGTTCCATACCTCGAAATTTAGTGATAAGTACAAAAAAATACTTTCATACCATTACAATTTGAAATGATCATTTATAGAATCAAACCTCATTTCCTTTTCATAAATCTCCTTTTTATAAATCTCTTTTATATTTAAAAAATTTCTTTTTTAAATCTCCTTTCTATTTATAAAACTCCTTTGATAAATCTCCTGATTCTAAATCTTATATACTTATCATAAATCTTCGGTTCCAAGATAGGACTAAATACTTTCCACATAACCACCACTACGTATATCACTAAAAATTCACAAATGTGATTTATTATTCCAATTAATCAAAATGACATAATTTCCCTTTTATAAAATATCATTTATGAATCTATTTATTTATTTATTAAACACCATTTATAAATCTATCTTTCTATACACACTTTATATAAAGTCTTTCACAAATATTTATCTAAAATATTTCTATCTTCTTTTAGAGGAGAATCACTTTATTATAAAAGATAAGTAGCTCCTTGTTTAATTCAAAGAATGGTGGTGGCTACTTTCGTTCGTGTACAGGAAGAGAGGAAGAGGAAAATAATAAAAAGGAGAAGGGGTAAGGGTTATTTATAGTAAATATAAATTATTACTTAAATTCTCGAATTAAAACTTAATGCGTTTCGAGCTCACATGACCATACAACACGCACGATCGCCACAAAACTCGTCATCGTACATCACCTCATTATTTCGATTCCAATGGCACTAGTTTCATAAAAATCCAAGACAATGCACAAGGACAATAATTTCATGCGTTTCTAGATCGTTTATCGTAAGACGTTTTTTGGTCTCTTTATCGATATTTATTCGAACTCTCTTTATTTATTTTAAAATATTTTCCTATAACAAGTTCACCATTATTATTTATTAATTAAAAGGAGTTATTATGATTTTAATTTTAAAATCAATTATTTTAATATTTAAATAAATTAAATATTCATAATTAAAACGATAAAACGTTAGATCTTTACATCCTCCTTAAAAGAATTTCATCCTCAAAATTCCCAAAGGAAGAAAATGACTTCTTAGCCTTAGGCTTTTAAAGTCCTTTATGCTATAAAATTTTTGGTAGCACCTCCTTTGTGTGTCTAGGTCCAAAAAAAATCACAACATCAATATAAGCCCATAACCGAGACCTTGCATATTTAGGGATAACACAACAACAATATATGTATGTTATACCTTATAGAGTATGTGTGTTACATAGCAAACACACCTGTTAAGCATGTACATGTACCCATTTGCGAGCAAGATAACTCTAGTCATGAAACCAAAAGTAACTAGCAAGCTTTTGTTTCTATATACTTGTATTTTAATCAATAATCCAGAAGAGAGTTAAACACAACAATTGAAACAATACAACAACTCATCCATCATATCATAAATCTAAGCAAGCTAGATCATATATAGCAACCACCTCACATAAGCACGTCATTTCAAATCATGTAACTTGCATTTCTAATGTAAGAAGCATGCAATATATTAAAGCCCATATGATGTACATCTGTCATCCATATGCAATATCAAATTCAATCACTTGTTGGATCACATAAACTTCTCTTTCGAATTAGTATCACTCACTGGACTTTCCTAGCAAGGACTTTGACGAAGTTCCTTGATTAGAAACCTATGTTCTCCTTACATAAGCATATACTATGATAGAAAACTTTAGAATCATATCAAGAATCTGTATCAAGTGTTCGCCACCAAAAATCAAGTGAAAAATCCTTGGTCGGACAGATATAAATCACATTGAAACCATGTACTCGAATCATGGATCAAGAACTGTCATGCGAATAAAATGATCTACATACAACTTACATATTCTATCCCATTGGTTTCTTAACTACACCAATTTCTTTTCATTTTAAACCAAATTCATCTACATTTGTAGTGTTCCAGTTAATACTAAAATTATTAATAAACCATTTCATAACACTTCACTTACGTTTATAAACATTCAAGACTTAAGTTCATATTCATATAATACTCCAATACATCTTTAAGAGTATATATAATATCAGATTTGTTTTACTTAATCAGAATGTTCAACAAATTTAAAACTTGTTTTAACTTACCATCTTTCCATTCTAGAGTTACAAAACTCCACTTTTAAATTTCACAGACACTTAGCTTTGAGTTCTCAATTAATTCGGAAGTTTTTGGCTATCGAAAACCATCCAAAATTCCATTTCATTTCAATAAAATGTAAACTACCAAATAACATATCATAATGAGATGCATAAACCAAACAACCCTAATGTATAGGATACATGCGTCCATAAAATTACTTAACAAAAAACTTAAGAAATAAATATTGGGTTTTATTTCAAATCATTTTGAAATAATAATAATATACATGTCTCCTTTTGTATATTAAATCATACTTTGTGGATTAAATTAAAATATGTTTTAGTATACAACTCTATAGTAAGCTACTATAGTAGCATCCCTCACTTATAAACTAAAAAATGAACGCCGATGATGCTGCTGTCATCATCAGAATTATTATTTTTGCACCAAAATGTGGCACAAACGCCCAAGAGATTATAGTAGAGAAAAAAATAAAGACTAATAAATGAAAATTAAGTAAAAATGATACGCATAGAGCTTATAATGATTTGGGTAATCGTTGCTTGCGTCCACTTGGCTTTATTGCTGATTTGGTTGCTGTTTACAAATTCCATTCTTATGGATCGGTATGGATCCTCGAAATTACAAGAGAATTATAGGAAGTTGGTAAACAAATAAAAAAGATCCTTCAAAATGTACCTCTACCTTTATTTATAGCTAAAGGTCGCTGGAAATCACTCCACCATGTTCATGGCCACATTCACCACGTCTAGAAGAAATTATGCAGAAGATCGTGGCCACGTCTCATTTATCATAAATTGGTTTTGATACCGGTCCATAGGCATGGATCGGTGCAGATCTACAAGATTGTTTTATGGACCTTTCCTATGGCCTTGTGTAGATGTGAGTTGCTAGTAACTTCATGTTTTCCATCTTGCTTTCTTTGCTAGAAGTTTGTTTATGAGTCAATTGCTTGGATCGGTGGTGGAATAGAGTTCCTAACCTTAAGTTCTTGAGACACTTGATAACAAAATGCACGTGATCGATTTTATGAAGTTCTCTGGATCATTCTTTAATCTCTCCGATTCATTCCTTGATCTCTCTGAATCACTAATCCAACAATTAATCTTTCTAGATTTTCAACTCAATCATCGATCTCTTCGGATTGTTAATCCAGCATCGATCTCTCCGGATCGTTAATCCAGCCATTAATCTCTCTAGATCATTCAATCAATCATCGATCTCTTTGAATAGTTAGTTCGATCACCTATCTCTTCAGAACGTTATTTCAATCCATAGTCTCTTTGGATCGTTTAGACATCCAGTCTAGATTCGATCTCTTCGGATACTTGCTGAGTCCAATCCGCTCGCTTCTCGATGAGGGGACCCAATGATTAAGTAAGTCCATTTGCTCATTCTTTGGTGAGGGGACTTACCTTCGCACAAAACCAATCCACCTACTCTCTGGCAAAAGAGCTTGCATCTTGTAGCCATCATCATGTTTCTTTGAACAAGACTACTGCAATCAATATCAATCGTCATGTTCAACTGGTTTTCAAAATCAAGAATTCATAGAATTTAAGTTTCAAAATCTATCACAACATTCATTCAGACACTACAGCCTAACATCCAACTTTAGATTATGCCTAGAGACCGATCGAGGTCCCATACACGAGTAAGTAGTATGACTATAATGCCATGTCATTTATTGAAAGCGAAAAGCAAAGTGTGGGAATCGAACCTGACTCCCTACCGTCCAGATCATGGGTTAACTATCCTTGGCCCACCTCCGAGGCTGCTTCGATTCATTGTAGATGATGTATGCTCCTATTTAACCACTGCAGCTCAGTTTTTTGCGCATTGTTACAACTGGTTGTTCCTAACCTGTCCCTCGATCAGGCCCCAAAAGTGCCTGCAATCGTTTGTTTCATGCCCATCTAGCTCAATAAATTAGTTGTATTTTTTCTGATTTTCTCTTCCGGTTGGTGGGTTCTCTTCTCACTGGTTTCTTGTAAGGAATTTGCCTCTAGTATCTAGGTAAATCCTCTTTGGGGTTTCATTCAATTCTGTGTAGAAGAGAATTTATGTTCCTTTCTCTACCGCTTTGGTCCTCTAAAGCCGTCATCAGCCTTTCACTTTCCTTTATCTTTACCAAACCATGTCCTGGACGATCCTCCATCATCCAGGGCATTAACCTATGCCTTTTCAGTTTCGGCGTCCTCTTGATGCAAGTATCTTTTAGCTTCGTGTTAGAATTCCATGGATTCGTCGGTGGATCCCTTTCCAAAGAAATCTTAAAATTGGTCTTATTTGAAACTCTCGAAACATCTGCCATCAAAACCATCGATGAGTTCGGCTTATGAATCGTAACAGCTGCCGCATTTAGACCTGGTCAAAAAAATTCTCAGGGTCTCTTCAGCCCTTTTCTTCATGCTCGATATTGTGATCACATTCTTCGATTGTGAAATATGCACTTTGAACCGGCTTGTGAATCAGTTCACTAACTCGGTCCATGGGCTGATGGAACTATTTTCCAGCTATCGAAACCACATATCCACTAAGTCTGTCCAATACAAAAGGAAACACTATTGCATCACTTCTTCAGATGCACCTAACACCTCCATATGCCAGATGTATCTCATTAGATGAACCATTAAACAGTTTTTCCATTGTACATCTCTAACATCGGCAACTTGAAATTAGACGGATTCCTTGCATACTGGATGTTGGGAGTGAATGGATTTCAATTTACATCCTTTGAACTCTGATCTAGCGGTCTACATCTTGTTGCTCACCTAACTATATTAGCGATTCTATCGTTGTCATATAGTGGAAGTCTTCGCTACACATCTTTGTTCTACCCCCTGTTCCTATGGGGAAACTCTAAAATGTACTCCTCTGGTCATGAATTTACATTCAGATTCACGTTTTGGTGTTCATCTTTGTTTCCTAGATGTGCATCGTCCCTCTCCAAGTTCGCATCAGCCATGCCTCCAAGTCCTCGGGGATCGGTACTGATCTCTGTTCGGTGATTAGTATT
The DNA here is from genome assembly GCA_030765085.1 of Allium cepa. Taxonomy (NCBI): domain Eukaryota; kingdom Viridiplantae; phylum Streptophyta; class Magnoliopsida; order Asparagales; family Amaryllidaceae; genus Allium; species Allium cepa. Next base: position 659,601,460 of record CM060938.1, on the reverse strand, counting down.
GATCCATGTAATTTCTCCAAGGATCGCTCCGCTACGCTCCGTTTCATTTCTAGGAGCATTTGTTCTAGCCTCTGGTCTCTGGTTTTGATCCATAACAACTTTTGATGTTCCCATCCTTTTGAAGAATCCTTTCATCTTTTCTTGGTGGGTTATCATTCAGTTTTGCATTTCTTTCATCATCGTCTCTATCTCATCTGTGGTTATGTAGACGGAAGGGGGATGGATCCTAAGGACACCTCTTGGCTGTCCCCATGGCCTCGTTGGATTTCTCCAACAGTTCTTCTGGTTGATAGTCCTTTCATCTTTCTTAGTTTCAAGTTGTTGAATCTTGAGTTATTCTCGGTGAAAGAACCAAAATGTTTGCACTAAAATGTGGCACAAACACCCAAGAGATTATAATAAAGAAGAAAAATGAAGAATAATAAATGAAAATGAAGTAAAAATGACATACACAGAGTTTATAGTGGTTCGGATAATAGTTGCTTACATCCACTTAGCTTTGTTGCTAATTTGGTTGCTGTTTACAACTTCTATTCTTATGGATCGGTATGGATCCTCGGGATTACAAGGGAATTACAGGAAATTAGTAAACAATCGAAAAGGATCCTTTAAAATGCCCCTCTCCACTTCTATTTATAGCCGAAGGTTGCTAGAAATTCCTCTACCACGTTCATAGCCACATTCCCCACGTCTAGAAGAAAATGTCTCAAAAGATTGTGGCCACATCATCATTTATCATAGATTAGTACCGATCTATAGGCACGAATCGCACCAATCCATAAGACTGTTTCATGGACCTTTCCCATAGCCTAGTGTTGATGCGACTTTTTGGTAACTTTATATTTTCTATCTTGACTGATTCGCTAGAAGCTTGTTTCTAAGTCAATCACTTAGATCGGTGGTGGAATAGAGTTCTCGACCTTTAGTGCTCGAGACACTTGAAATAAAAACGAATGCGATCGATCCTATGAAACTTGAAGTATGTTGCTGTCAATAATACTTGGAAGTAGAGGAGATTTGAGGTATTTTGGGTGAGATTCTAACGATAGGTACTGATAAATAAGGATGGATTGGTATCGACCCATCATTTAGATGGATTGAAGCTTATTGAACTCCAAGTTGGCCTTGCACTTGTCTTCTGATCTTGATCGAACTTGGCTTCTGGGCAACTGTCTCTTTGGGCTCCCTGCCTCGATAACTTTCTAATCCAACCCGTAAAGTTTTTCCAAACGCTCTCTAGTCAAAAAGGCTAGATAATAATTTTTCAGCGACAGAAGTGAGTTCGGTACTTACTATCTCTTTTAAAATCCTTTTAAAATTATTTCTATTCATAAATTCTTTCAAATAATACTAGTTTTATTTTCTTAAAAGCTTTGAAAAACATTTTCAAAAACATCGGGATTTAAGTTTTCAAATTCTTAGTTTAAATCATTTTTATTTATAAACCATAGTCATATAAAATCATTTCACAAATACTTATTTTTGTTTGGATCATAATAAACAACTTTTATTAGAATTAAATTTTAACCCAATATTATCACCGAACGCCTTATAGTCGAATTGTGAAACTTAAATAATAAGATATTCGTTTTAATGTTCACATAATTCCTATTTACCCAATCCTTGCAATGAAAAGGTAAAATTGCTCATAAATTGGCCGAGCACAACTAATCGAACAATAAATGATAATAATTGAATATTTCATTTCCTAACAAACAAACACATCATCAAAACTATATAATTTTTGAAAATTAGTCTTTTACATATAAAATATAAATTTTATTTACCAATTTCAAAAAAATAATGTGTTGGTTTATCGTGTATAAGTATTTAGAAACCTCTATGATACAATTGTACTTTTTGTATCGACCAAAATTCATAAACTACTCAACAGATCAAACATAATATAAAGCATTTTTATAGCACCGACAAATATGCACTCTCATATATGTGACGACCCGTATTTTCGAACCAGTGAAAATGGCCAAAAAATCCGTCCGTTCTAAGACTACTAATGAAAACTACTAACTAAATACACCATATTTGATAATTATTCAACATTACTAAATGTATAGGATAAAATTTAAATTTTACAATTTATCAGAGTAATCAAATTAATCTACTAGGCACGCTTATATACAAACCAAATACAAATAAATCTAATGCTGCACAACTCAAATAAGAGAGACAACAATGCCATTCCCGCTAACTCAATAAACATGTCAAATGCGGAATAAAATAGTAAGCACGAAAAATACAATAACACGAGATAAACAACAACCATTAACAAATAAACATGGAAGGGTTATATCATTTTAAGGGCTGCATCACTACCACTTGTGACTGCCTACGTATCCCTATCTAATTGGGTACCCAATTAGATACAGGATCAAGCCAACATAGTTCTTCTACCGCAAATAGGACTCATGGAGCCTACGATGCAACAAACAAATATGCAATTCACAAAACTACCCACTCAGGCCTAATCTTTAAATTTAGATTTTCAAATCTAATCAGCTTTACGAAAATTATCTCTCTGGACTTTATTCTCGAATTCTTATTTCAAAACTTTTGAAATATATATATATATATCCTTTATATTCAAATTATAATATACTTCGGGATCTTAAATCAAATCACTTTTGAAAAGTTCATTTGGAAATCACAAACACTGTAATAAAACATATCAAACCATATGCAACCAGATCGGGAGGTTTCTCCCAATAACAAGGCAACTGGGTCCCAGCCTTAATACAATCGATAAATAAGTATATCCCTCTATTCTAAGAGCGGACTACACCAAAAACACATGCCCACCTTTTTAGTTACGGGTTACCCGAACCATTGATAACATAACAAATCATTTTATATCCAGAAGCGATAAATCATTTCACACCAATACTCATAAGTACTTTCAAATATATAATAATTTTCATTTCCTAAATCTGTTCAAAAATCATTTTAAAACCATCGGGTTCAGTCCTCGAAATTCTTTCCATTTTATAAAACACTTTTATAAAACCATTCATTATATAAATCACTTTTATATAATATAACTTCAAAATATTCATTACCAAACATTTCTCTTTCTTTGAAAGGGAAAATTTTTCATAACAATTCCATTTGAAAACCAATTTTCAAAACAATTCATTAAATTGAAGTGAACCAAATATTACAGCTAAACATCTTATAGTCAAATTGTGAAATAAATCACAAGGTGTTAGCGACAATTATTTTCTACCCAGCCCATGCATATGGGTAATAAATTGCTCATAAACTGGTCGAGCAAAGTCAACAATCAATAATAATAATCAGTGCTCATAAACTGGTCGAGCAAAGTCAATAATCAATAAATAATAATCAGTGCTCATAAACTAGTCGAGTCTTATTCAAACAATCAATCAATGAAATAAACGCAATAATAAATGATAAACAATGCTTCATTGTACCGAATATTTATAACACTTTAATGGTTTGATATTTATTTTAGAGCATTCGGGCTTTCCCTTCGACATGTTTCGTCCCTCGTCTAAGTCTCCTTGGATCTCACAGACGAAACTAGTCATTTCCGCATACCCCATTAAGTATTTAACTTCTAAGTTTTAAATTACTTAATTAATCATTCAAACATAATATCAAGCAAGGAAATCAAACCATTGTTCTAGGAAACAAAGTAAACAAGCATTTAATGAGGGTTTTCAAACAACTTAAAACTCAAAGTTCTTTCAACATAGCAATGGTTTTAATAAACATAAAATAAGAAATAACTTACTTTGGATTCCACTCCGTCAAACTTTAAGGCAAGGAACTTAAGATCTAACGCATACTTCCTACGATGCTTCAGAACCAAATGAATATAAGCTCAAATTCCTCCTTCCTAGTGCTTGACCAATGCTTGAGATCGAAGTTGGCCGAAAGTATAAAGAAGAAGTGGTGGAGCTTTGAACTTGAATTCTCAAAATTAGACCCGAAAAATAGGTCATATTCTCTCTTGTTTTTGACTCTTTTACTTCCAAAATTTGAAAAACTTGTTAACGTAAAAGTTGTTGCAAATTCTTTTCTCTTAAATTTAAAAAAAGAATCACTTGATTTTAGTTAATTTTAAGGAAGATATGGTCGAAAGAAAAGAGCTATTCTTGGATTCACAAAAATAAAGCTCGAAAATGCACTTTAAAGAATTGAGTTTCAGGTATAGCAAACCTCAAAACTGAAAATAGTAATCAACATAAAAGTTGTAGCCACTGAAATTATATATGGTTAAAAAATATAATTTCTTAATTTAGATCAGTTATAATCAAGTTATGATCAAAACAAAATAGCTTATTCTCTGGCTTAAAAACTGGGTCAGAAAATGCACTTGAAAGAAGTGGAATTTTGACCTATTTATGCTAAGAACTGGACAAAGTGGTCAACATGAAAGTTATAGAAACTGAAAAAATACATGATTTGAAAAACAGAATTTTGCAATTTGGTTCAGTTTTGAATAATTTATGGCCGAGAGAAAAGAGATAAAATATGGAGAAAATATAAGTTTGATTTGAAGAGAATAAACATTGAATTCTTTTGAATATTTTATAAATATTTTGACATTATCTCTTTTTAATTTTTTTCTATGACTTGGAAGCCATTATAAAGAAGATGAAGAAGCTTGAGAAAAGAAGAAGAAATGTGAATGAAATGAGTGAAGGAGGTGGATATTTATAGAAAAAGAAAGAAGTGGTAATTTTATCAAAATAGCCTCTTACCAAATTACCAAACTAACCTTATTTCAGCCTAAAGCAATCTCCACTTTTTCAAAACTTAACATCATCCTTTCACTTCTTACTTTATGTCTTAGTCACTTAAAAATTAAGTAAAGAATATCATAATTATGTTGGCTTTGATTTGATGTGATTTGATGTTCACTTTTTCTTACTTTTGTTAATTCTTACTTGCTTTTACTAATGACTTCTAGAAGTTTTCTAATCTTATTTAGTAAAAGTAAACATGTTTTGTGAATTACTTAACACTTACCCTATTTGAATATATGTTTCTATAGAAGAAAATAAAGGTGCGCCGACGTTGCGACAACTTTTAATCGACAAAACGTCGTTTTTCGACAAAATGTTTTACGGTCACATTTTGACGTTTTAGTTAAACTGTTTATTTATGTAAACCAAATTTAAAAATAAATTTGTATAATGCTATTTAAAAATATAAACACTTATAAATTAATTAAGATAATTTACTTAACCATTGAAACATACTTTTCTGAAATCAGCATTTTATCACTTTTGTCGATATAGGCAAATGTTACTATTTTTATGTTTGTTTCTACTTTCAAATCCTATCGAATATTATTTAAATCATAAAACCTTTTATATTTTATATTTAAAATCACTCTAAATAATATATTTTAAAGCGGTCAAATTTTGGATCGTTACATTCTACCCTACTTTAAAGAATTTCGTCCTCGAAATTACAAGGATGAAAAAAATGTAACTAAAAAAACAACAATTAACGAAAGTTATGCACACCAAAAATAGTAATATCACCCATAACCCCGGTCTGTGGTACGGTGCCTTATCCTATTCATTTTATTTATCAAATTAAGGTTGTTTCATTTTAAAATTCCTAGGTTGATATACTAACCCTAGATGAATTTTATTTAGGCACCTAACCTAAGCTCTGATACCACGTGTGACGACCCAGATTTTCGAACTAGTTAAAATTGCCAAAAAATCCATCCGTTCTAAGACTGTAATGAAAACTACTAACTAAATACACCATATTTGATAATTATTCAACATTGCTAAATATGTAGGATAAAATTTAAATTTTACAAGTTATCAGAGTAATCAAATTAATCTACTAGGTACGCTTATATGCAAACCAAATACAAATAAATCTAACGCTGCACAACTCTAATAAGAGAGACAGCAATAGTCATTCCTGCTAACTCAATAAACATGTCAAAGGCGGAATAAAATAGTAAGCAGGAAAAATACAATAACACGAGATAAACAACAACCATTAACAAATAAACATGAAAGGGTTATATCATTTTAGGGGCTGCATCACTACCACTTGTGACTACCTACGTACCCCTATCTTATTGGATACCCAATTAGATACAGGATCAAGCCAACATAGTTCTCCTACCGCAAATAGGACTCATGGAGCCTATGATGCAACAAACAAATATGCAATTCCCGAAACTACCCACTTAGGCCTAATCTTTAAATTTAGATTTTCAAATCTAATCAAAATCTAATCACCTTTATGGAAATTATCTCTTTGGACTTTATTCTCGAATTCTTATTTCAAAACTTTTGAAATATATATATCCTTTATATTCAAATTATACTTTACTTCGGGATCTTAAATCAAATCACTTTTGAAAATTTTATTTGGAAATCCCAAATACTCTAATAAAACATATCAAACCATATGCAACCAGATCGGGAGGTTTCTCCCAATAACAAGGCAACTGGGTCACAGCCTTAATACAATCGATAAATAAGTATACCCTCTATTCTAAGAGCGGACTATACCAAAAACACATGCCCACCTTTTTAGTTACGGGTTACCTGAACCATTGATAACATAACAAATCATTTCATATCCCAAAGCGATAAAACATTTCACACTAATACTCACAAGTACTTTCAAATCTATAATAATTTTCATTTCCCAAATCTGTTCAAAAATCATCTTAAAACCATCGGGTTTAATCCTCGAAATTCTTTCCGTTTTATAAAACACTTTTATAAAACCATTCATTATATGAATCACTTTTATATAATATAACTTCAAAATATTCATTACCAAATATTTCTATTTCTTTGAAAGGGAAAACTTTTCATAATGATTCCATTTGAAAACCAATTTTCAAAACAATTCATTAAATTGAAGTGAACCAAATATTACCGCTAAACACCTTATAGTCAAATTGTGAAATAAATCACAAGGTGTTAGCCTACAATTATTTTCTACCCAGCCCATGCATATGGGTAATAAATTGCTCATAAACTGGTCGAGCAAAGTCAACAATCAATAATAATAATCAGTGCTCATAAACTGGTCGAGCAAAGTCAATAATCAATAAATAATAATCAGTGCTCATAAACTGGTCGAGTCTAATTCAATCAATCAATCAATGAAATAAACGCAATAATAAATGATAAACAATTCTTCATTATGTAAAATTTTTGTAACACTTTAATGGTTTGATATTTATTTTGGAGCATTCGGGCTTTCCCTTCGACATGTTTCGTCCCTCGCCCAAGTCACATTGGATCTCACAGACGAAACACATGTACTAGTCGTTTCCGCATACCCCATTAAGTATTTAACTTCTAAGTTTTAAATTAATTAATTAATCATCCAAACATAATATCAAGCAAGGAAATCAAACCATTGTTCTAGGAAACAAAGTAAACAAGCATTTAACAAGGGTTTTCAAATAACTTAACACTCAAAGTTCTTTCAACATAGCAATGGTTTTAATGAACATAAAATAAGAAATAACTTACTTTGGATTCCCCTCCGTCAAACTTTAAGGCGAGGAACTTAAGATCTAACGCATACTTCCTACCATGCTTCGAAACTAAACGAATATAAGCTCGAATTCCTCCTTCCTAGTGCTTGACCAACGCTTGAGACCGAAGTTGGCCGAAAGTATAAAGAAGAAGTGGTGGAGCTTTGAACTTGAATTCTCAAAATTAGACCCGAAAAATAGGTCATATTCTCTCTTGTTTTTGACTCTTTTATTCCCAAAATTTGAAAAACTTGTTAACATAAAAGTTTTTGCAAATTCTTTTCTCCTAAATTTAAAAAAAGAATCACTTGATTTTGGTTAATTTTGAGGAAGATACACTACTAGAACTACAGTGTATTCCAACGCCCATTTTCCAACGGTCTCTAACGGTATTTCTAACGGCTTCCAACGGCTCGTTGGATTTTTCGTAACCGTCTGAAGCCGTTGGAAACCAATGGTATGAAGCCGTTTGTGGCCGTTGGAAGCCATTGGAAAATTTCTAACGGCTTCCAACGGCTCGTTGGATTTTGTCGTAACCGTTTGAAGCCGTTGGTATGAAGCCGTTTGTGGCCGTTGGAAGCCGTTGGAAAATTTCCTGCATATTTTCCAGAAAACCAACCTGCAGCTCATTATCTCTTCCCCAATTCTACATTTTCACCCAGTTCCCCCATTCCACCACCTCCTAGCCTGCTACCGCCGCCCCAAACACCATCCCAACCACCTCCGACGCCATCTAGAAGCTGCTCTAGCCCATCTCCACCCTTCTAGCTCTCCAAATCGGTAATTTTGCTTAACCTAATATTTGTGTTTTTTATATTTAGGGTTTAATTTGAATTGTGATTGATTCCTACTTGTTAGTGTATGCATATTACATCCTGTTATCCCCTAATTGCAACTATTATCCCATAATAAACAAGTTATTACCGATTGAAAATTTTGTAATTTAGGATATTGCATTAGTTTATGTTGATTTGGTTAGTATTGAACGTATGTGTGTGATAGAGTTTATTTCATTTGGAAGCTGTTAGAACAGATATTGCATTTGTGCGAACACGAGTTTTGTATTTATGCGAACACGCAAATCGATTTAGTGTATAAATGAATTTGTAATAAATGAATTTTGTGTACAAATTTTGTGTATAAATGAATTTAGCACTTATGTAATAAAACGGTAAAATATAAACCAATATTAATTAAACGAGTTATATATTTAAATTTAATATAAACAAATATTTAAATCCTTAGATATATTTGTCCCCGTCTGACAAGTGTTGTATACGATCGTTTTAGGGATATTCGTTTTTTCCACAAAACGAACAACTCTATTCATTTGATACATCATTTGTCGGATTTGTCCCTGTATTGGACAAGTTACAAGCACTATAAAGTAATTATATTTAGTCAATCATATCACTTTAAACGGTTCACAAAATTTCGATGACATTTCCTTTACGTTCCTTGTGTACACGCATTTGTGTACGATACAAGGAACACGGGGGAAATGCTGCCGAAATTTTGTGAAATCGTTAAAATAATTTGATTTACGGAATATAATTACTATTGTGTTTGTAATGGAAAGTAGGATGGCCGACCATCAAAGAAGACACATAAGTGGCAATGAATCAATAGTTGTTTATTTAAAATGAAGTTTGTAGAAAAAATATAAAATTTAGTACATGTTTACTAAATCAGTAAATAAAATTTAAAAAAAATATAAAATGAAAGATTTATAATTTTTTTACTTTATCATAGGTTTTCAAGTAGGAAAAATGGTCAATTACTTTAATGATCGGTGCTGGATGTATGAAAAAAGGGAAATTAATGGCGCAATAAGTGAACATTTTCTAAAAGTGGTACAAGTGTTCATCGAATTTGCTATAAGTAATATTGCAAACGATGAAGAAATTTGTTGTCCATGTAGTAGATGCAAATTGTTGAACTATTTAGTACCGAATATAGCTAAGGTTGTTTGCGCCAATACGGTTTCGTACCCAATTATTTGATGTGGGATCGTCATGGAGAAATTGTAGCCCCTAATAATCAAGAACAGTCGGTGGAGGTCATTAGTGATGAAGTTAGTACGAATCTCATAGAACATATGGTTGAAGATGCAGCACAATCAATGTTTCCTACCGTTGAAATTGATAACGACGATGTTAACGTCGAAGAGGAACCAAATGTTGGAGCTAAAAAAATATATGATTTATTGGATCATGCTAAAAAACCCCTTTGGAATGGATGTTTAAGCGGCTCTCAATTATCGGTAACTGCAGAATACATTGCAATGAATTCAAACTACAACCTTACAGAAGTTGGATTTACGGCTGTTGTTCAAGCTGCTAAACCTCTTATGCCACCCGACAATTTAATGTGCGAATATGACGTGAAAAAACTTATGTCATCTTTCGGTTTGCCGTATCAAAAAATAGATACATGTTTAAAGTGTTGCATGTTGTATTGGAAAGAAGACATCGATCTTAGAAATTGTAAAATAAGTAATCAAGAAAGATACAAACCGAGGAAAAAGAAGGGAAAAGAAGTTTCGTACAAGCGTATGCATTATTTCCCCATTACCCCTAGACTTCAACGGTTATATGCATCATCTGTAACAGCGCATCATATGAGATGGCACAATATGAGAACACCTCAAGAAGGTACGTTGACACACCCATCTGATGGAGTAGCATGGAAGTATTTTGACAAAAAATATCCCGATTTCGCAGCGGAGAGCCGCAACGTTACACTAGGTTATGTACAGATGGCTTCTCACCGTTTTTTCAGTTTGGTTCTAAATATTCATCTTGGCCTATAATAATCACACCTTACAATCTACCCCCATGGATGTGTATGAAAACTCCATATATGTTTCTCACAATTGTCGTCCCTGGCCCTGATGATCCGACACAGGGCATTGATGTTTACTTACAACCGTTGATCGAAGAGTTGAAAATATTATGGTATGAAGGAGCTGAAACATACGACATATCAAAAAAGAAAAATTTCGGATGTTTGCTTCTCTGTTATAAAATTTTCGATAATTAATCCTTTTACATATGTACAACAAATTAGCGTTTAGATATATAGTGTTATAATATTTTATATGCTGGGATAACTCTTTTGCTATTATTTCTATTTGCAGGCTCGACAAGCTCAAAAGGCCCAAGACAAAGAAGAAATTAAGGAGCTCAGAGCTATGATTGAGCAGCTACAGGAGGAGAATCGTCTGCGAGCTGTATAGATGGAGCAGCCAAATCAAAAGATTGCGGAGTATGTGCAGAATCATGGTACCTTTCCTTTGTCGTCTGGTGCTTCCGGAGGTGATGACGAAGATGCTTGAGGAGGTATGCTTTTTAGTGTTTGTGTTTGAACGATGTATATATTGACTTGGAGATGGTTATTATGCGTTTTAATGTTGTATATATTTGTACGGAGTGGGTGAGAACGATATGTTGATGGTATGTACATGGTTTGTTGACATGTTTTGATGGTATTTACCTTGGTGGTACGGTTTATGATGTTTGAATGGTTTGGTTTGTTTATATTGGTGTTTAATTTATTTATGTGTGTTGTTTATATTGATATTGATATATATATATATATATATATATATATATATCTGTGTGTGTGTGTGTGTGGAATGGATTGAAAATGTATTGGAAATGCAATGGATTGGAAATGGTGCGGCTGGAAGGTGAATAGGCTTGCTGTTGTACAACAAAATAAACCCAGATTTCCAACGGTTTCCAACGGCTTATTGGACATTTTATTCAAATGGCTTGCAACGGTTTTCAACGGCAAGTAACCGTGGACGGCCGTTGCAAATTCCATTGGAAAATAGCCGTTGGTTCCGTTGGAAAGTGTTGGAAAGCATTGATTCTATTGTAACAGCTATTCCAACGGCTTCCAACGGCCACCAACGGCTATGAGCCATTAGAATAGCCGTTTAATCTTGTAGTGATATGGTCGAAAGAAAAGGAGATATTCTTGGATTCACAAAAATAAAGCTCGAAAATGCACTTAAAAAATTTGAGTTTTAGGTATAGCAAACCTCAAAACAGGAAAAGGTAATCAATATAAAAGTTTTAGCCACTGAAATTTTATATGGTTTAAAAAAACGAATTTCTTAATTTAGATCAGTTATGATCAAGTTATGATCAAAACAAAATAGCTTATTCTCTGGCTTAAAAACTGTGATAGAAAATGCACTTGAAAGAAGTAGAATTTTGTCCTATTTATCTTAGGAACAGGACAAAGTGGTCAACATGAAAGTTGTAGCCACTGGAAAAATACATGATTCGACAAAAATAATTTTGCAATTTGGTTCATTTTTGTATAATATATAGCCGAGAGAAAAGAGGTAAAATATGGAGAAAATATAAGTTTGATTTGAAGAGAATAAACGTTGAATTCTTTTGAATATTTTATAAATATTTTGACATTATTTCTTTTTAATTTTTTTCTATGGCTTGGAAGCTATTATAGATAAGAGGAAGAAGATGAAGAAGCTTGAGAAAAGAAGAAGAAAAAATGTGAATGAAATGAGAGAAGGAGGTGGATATTTATAAAAAAAAGAAAGAAGTGGTAATTTTATCAAAATATTCTCTTACCAAATTACCAAACTAACCTTACTTCAACCTAAAGCAATCTTCACTTTTTCAAAACTTAACATCATCCTTTCACTTCTTACTCTATGTCTTAGTCACTTAAAAATTAAGTAAAGAATATCATAATTATGTTGGCTTTGATTTGATGTGATTTGATGTTTACTTTTCTTACTTTTGTTAATTCTTACTTACTTTTACTAATGACTTCTAGAAGTTTTCTAATCTTATTTAGTAAAAATAAACATTTTTAGTGAATTAATTAATACTTACACTATTTGAATATATGTTTCTATATAAGAAAATAAAGGTGCAACAAAGTGGTGACAACTTTTAATCGACTAAACGTCGTTTTTCGACAAAATGTTTTACGGCCACATTTTAACATTTTAGTTAAACTATTATTTATGTAAACCAAATTTAAAAATAAATTTGTATAATGCTATTTAAAAATATAAATACTCATAAATTAATTAAGATAATTTACTTAACGATTGAAACATACTTTTCTGAAATCAGCATTTTGTCACATTTGTCGATATAGGCAAATGTTACTATTTTTATGTTTGTTTCTACTTTCAAATCCTATCAAATATTATTTAAATCATGAAACCTTTTATATTTTATATTTAAAATCACTCTAAATAATATATTTTAAAGCGGTCAAATTCTGGGTCGTTACAATATATACACATATACTCAAACTCATTCTAGGGTGCTACTAGCCCTATCTCTAATGATTCTACCCCACCAAGGCCTAGATGTTCGTTCAACCTAAACTCTGATACTATGCTGTAACGCTCTCCCTTTTCGAAGGTGACTACAAATGGTAACCTCGAATATGATATTACGTCCAGCTACTCAATTGTATACCAACCTGCAAAGGGACATCTACAAGTAGGAGACAAAGCTTCATCACATCGTTCATAATGCGAGAACTCCCTATCATGCATGAATCTCACCAACCAGATCTGATCTCGGCCACTCCTAACCAACAATTGATAGTTTTAGAACTGGCCAAGAATGGATAGTCGGTTATTTAACAATCAAATAAATAAACAATCAAATCATAGATTAATTTCATATGGAAACCAGGCATGACTAAGCAGATAAGTAACCACTAAGACTCTTCAATTAATCCTTTCATTAATTAAAATTACTCTATAAATATTTGTATTAAAATACCTTTACAAAAGATATACATACATATACTTGTCATTCACTATTCATTTATGCTCTTTCAATGATTGGAAAAATATCCATATACTTATCTCATTGGCATAAGTATATCCATAAAACACTAAACTTTCAATACTTAGAAAATATAACCATATACTTATCTCAATGGTGTAAATATATTTGCAAAACATTAAGAAAGATTTCATATTTCAAAAGCATGCTTAATGTGTCAAAAACAAATGTCGCTTAAAAACATTGTCTATTATAAACCCAAACCGCTTTTCTTTTGGTGTAAGTAAATGGTTCGTACAGAAATTAGATCAAATATACTTTCCACCACTTTCCAATTTCGAACTTGTACTATCCCTCAATTTACAATGAAGTCAGAAAAGTCAGAGATCTATCCTTGCCTCGACATGCATTCCTAATTCCCATAGATATAGACAAGTTTCCATACTTCAAAATTTACTGTTAAGCATGAAAAGAATACATTTTATACCACCAAACTTTAAAATGATTATTTAGAGAAATCAAATCTCATTTCCATTTTATAAAACTCCTTTTTATTGATCTCTTTTATATTTACAAAATCCTTTTATAAATCTCCTTTCTATTTATAAAACTCATTTTATAAATCTCTTGATTATAAATCTCATATACTTACTACAAATTTTTGGTTTCAAGATAGGACTAAAGACTTTCCATAAAACAACCTTTCCATATTTTACTAAAAATTCACAGATGTTATTTATTGTTCCAATTTATCAAAAACGACATCATTTTCCTTTTATAAAATATCATTTATAGATCTATTCTTTTATTTGTAAGACACCATTTATAAATCTTTCTGTACAACACTTTATATAACGCCTTTCACAAATATTTTTTCCAAAATACATCTATTTTCTTTTAGAACAGAATCACTTTATTATAAAAGGTAAACCCCTTTTGTTTTTATTGATAATATACATTTGTTATTATATTAACTTTTCTATATGGTAAATACTTCTCGAAATACTTTTAAAACACTTCCATATAATTAGAAGAGACTAACAAAAAGGTTGAAGTAAAATAGAGAAAAAAAACCATGTCTAAATAAAATGTCGTAGAAAATCCCAAAAGTTACATTTAAAATCATCTTTTGAATCAAAACCATTTTAAAATCAAAATAGCAAATTGTAATATTTCCAAAATATTATAATGAGGCCTAGAGCTACCATAACACTTAACCGGTGCTATCATTGATCTACACTAAAAGAGTTCAATTTTTTCGACGTATCAAAGTCACATCTGATAAGGGCAAGCCATCAAGCTTTTGCATTCAATAATTTATACGATAAATATATAAATGAAATTAAAATCAATAGTGGTGAGGAATCCGGATCCCTCTACAAAATTTCTTAAGTTTCATGTATTTCATATGCTATCCTCTTTCCAAAACATAAATTCAGCTAAACCCAATGAAGAAATCATTTAAGTACGCAAACAATAATTCATATCTAACATATATTATTAGTATTCATCCAAAGGTGAGTTAACTCACCAAAATTCCAACCGACGCTTACGCATTTCTGCTTGTTCTAAAATTGGAAGACATTCGATTTTAGTTCAGAATCTTACTTAATCCAAACTTGACGAAATCAGCTCTAGTGCGTAGATAACACTCCTTTAGGTGCAATGCAAAAGACCGCGTCATGATTGAACCTAGTATGCAAGAGTTATTGATTTTATAATACTTTGAATTTATAAATTTAACTAAATTATTAACTTAATTATTTACCTTAATCCCTCTTAATCATCTTCTCCACCCCTAAATCAAAATCCCTATGCACCTGTACATACATGCCATGCATAAACCCATGGCCACAATACCTTCTTTCCTCTCAAAATCCACCTATACCCAACGAATCGAAGAAACAACAACTCTGACGCATCGCACTATGTGTCCTCTTCGCAACCGACATAAAATCATTAAGCTCGATCTCCCTTCCCCTCACGAACTGTAGCATGACCATCGCGACTTTGAAATGTAGCACTCCCCATCGTTGCATTGCACTACTCCAAATGATCACCCCTGATTCTCTTTCACACGAGAAACTCAATGCCAACCTTGCCTTTGCCTAACTCCTCCCCAATTGATGACAAATGCAAATCCTAATTCGTCCAACTAAAGTTAATGTCCGCCTGTGATGTCCCGGAAATTTAGGCAATAATTATTTAATAATTTCTTTGATAATTGTTTTAAAATGTGAAATATTGTTTTAATAATTTCAAACTGGAATTCTCTTTTGAAAATTTTGATTATTTAGTTTGATTAATGATATTGTTTTCAAAGTTAAAAATATTTAAGTAATAAATTTATCTTTCTATGCTGTTTTAAAAATATTTTATTTATAATGTATAAATGTTTATACATTGTAAATAGAGCATTTTGGTTTTAATTTTAATTTATATTTAATAAAGAATATTTTCCAATTTTTATATGAATGAATAATTTGTAAATTGATTAATTTGATTTAAATTATATTGTAAACCTTTCAAAAAAAAAGTTTGTTTTAAAAAAATCTTTCTTATATCTTTATAGAAAAGTAAATGAGTATTTATTTTGTTTATAAGAATAAAAATAGTTTAATTTTATTTTATAATAAAAGTTTGATTTGTTTTATTTTAAAAATTGTTTTTCTCTTTGAAATAAGAATTAATTCATTTTTGTTAGAGTATAACATTGATAAAATTGAATTCAACTTTTCTTTTCTTTTAAAAATCTTCTTTTCTTTTGAAATTTAGTTTCATAAAGAATGTTATTTAAAAATAATTAAACAAGCATTTAAAGGTAAGAGTATAGTTTTATAAAAAGTTTATATGTATTTAATCAAAGACTAGATGTTAATAAAACATTTGTAACTTGCTAAAATAAATTAGAAATAGTTTAAGACAAATTCAAATACATTTATAAATTAGAAATTTCTTTTATTAATTGAATTGCATATGTGTTAGTCATTTAAACAATTAAGTAGACACTTGTAAAACATTTAACATGGTAAGTTAACAAGTGGCATTGGTTTTAAATCTTATTATTTAAATTTTTGATAAGAGAAATATAACATAAGCATTTGAATTAAAACACTTTCTCTTCAAAAATTGAAAACCTGAAAATAAAATTTCTGTAAAATCAAAACCCCTCAAAACAAATGCATGATTGAAAATCTGCAAACCTATCAACTACAAATCTGCAAATCAAAATACAAGATAACAACAAATTCAAAATCTGCATCTAAATTCTGTAAGATTCAACATCAACTGGAGCTCAACTGCAATATAAAACCTGAGCATATGAGAAATGGAGTCTGCATGCAATCTACATTAACAAGTAAAGCAACTTCATCTTCAAATTTGCACCCAGGTTCAACTGCAGTCTCTGGAATATGAATCTGCACCTAAGAATTCTCTCTGCTTTTCTGGAAATGAAGTCTGCACTTAAGTTTGTTTCTGCATTCTTCAAAATTTAAAGGTGAGTAAGCTTCTTATTTTAAAAACAGTTTTCTTTAAAACTAAAGCTAAATATGATCTACAGAACTCAGACCCTAATTTATTGATTAAAAGAAAAAAAAAATCAAAATCTGTTATAAATAAATTTGCTCTGTCTTCTGCTTTAGGAGAAAATTTGAAATGAGTAACTTAACCATGCAAAAACCTATGATATCTGTGCATATGAATCAGTAGGAAGAATATGATGTGATGATTGTATGTTGATAATTGTTCTGTGTAAAATATGAAGGTGTTTTATGTTGCTGTTGCCTGTAGATCTTTGTAGATTAAGATTTTCTTTTACAGAAATTCTTTATCACTTGAATTGATTCCAGATAGTTATTTTTGTGTAAATAAGATATGTTTGTTTGGTATAACTTAGATTTATAAATTTTTAAGTTAGTTTAAGAAAAACTGTTGTTTCTGTAAAACAATGGAAATCAGTTAATGTTCAAATAACCAAATCTAAACATCTTAAATTATTTAAAACAAGTTTATAATTTGATTGCGCTTTAGAAACCCTGAATTTGTAAAACAGAAATCAAACTTTTTAGTTAATTACCGTGTGAAAATTTCTGGGTGGAACATCAATGGGAGTTATGGGGTTTTCCAGGTTTCAAAACCTAGTCAAGCAGTGTTGCAGTTTTTAGTTCTGTACATACCCTTTTGTTGCATCGAGTGAGGAGGGGTTTGTGAGTGGGCAGAGGAGGTGTAGAGGAAGTTATGGCCAAGGTCTCGACAACTATGGTGGCCGGAGGCGAGCAAGTGGGCGGTTGACAGGTTTGGATAGGCTAATGCTGCAGTGTTTTCAGGTTGGCTTGTTCAACTGGGTGACTAAATTTGGAGTGTGGGCTTGTGCAGGGGATCTAATGATCTGGAAGGGGTGAAACAGTGAGAGGCAGTGTGTCGGAGGGATCAACGATGGCCAGAAGCGATTCTGGTATTGGTGCAAGTGCACGGACAAGAGGGTGTCTGTGGTTTGTGGTGATTTGAGAAGTGGTTTGCACTCGAGTTTTTGTGATGAGTTCTCGAAGCAATCCTCGGGATTCTATGAAATTATCTCGAAGCAGGCAGCTTAGGAACTCGAAGCAAATAGAAGGGTTTCTCGGGTAGGTTGGCTTCAGGTTTAAAACAGAGTGTTGCAGTTTTAAGAATTTTGAATGAATTCATATTTTAAGTTGTAATTTGATTTAAATGCAAGTTAAAAACTGAATTCAAACAGAGTTTGAATTCAAAGTTTTTAAAAATGAAATAATTTAAATTTAAACAAGTTTAAATTTGGTTTTAAATCAATATTGAAAACAGTTGCAGGTTTTAGAATCTGTATTTTGCAGTTTTGAATTTTAATGAAATTCATATTTTAAGTTGGAAACTGAATTCAAGTATGAATTGAAATTGAATTCAAATGAAGTTTGAGTTCAAAGTTTTTAAAAATGAAAATTTTAAATTTAAACAAAGTTTTAAATTCTATTTAAATCAAGATTATAAAACTGTTTCAGGATTTAATCCTGTAGTTTGTAGTTTTAAATGAAATTCATTTTTTTTAATTGCAACTTGATTCAAATATGAGTTGAAACTGAATTCAAGTGTAGTTGAAATTCAAAAATTTTAAAAATGAAAATCTTAACTTTAAACAAGATTTAAATATGAGTTTAAGTCAAGATTTTAAAACTGTTTCAGGTTATCTTTTTAAACCAGAGTTTGAATTTAAACAGTTTTTATATGTTTTAAATTTTTGAACAGATTTGAATGTTTTAAGTAAGTTTTAAACTCAGTTTGAAATCAATTTAAAAATTGTTTCCAGGTTTCTTTGAAACACAGTTTTAAATTCAAAACAGTTTTTAAATTTAAAATGAATAAACATATTCAAATGTTTACAAGAGGAATTTGAAGATCAAATTTCGTTTCAAGTGAGTTTTAAACTTAGAAGAATTATTTCTTTTAATATTTGAAATATGAAGTGTTAATTTAAATTTGGAAATTGAAGTTACAAAACTCAATTTCTTTTAATCAAGTAAATTATGTAAATCTTTCTCTTATATCTAAGTAATGAATGTTGTTTTAACATTTATTTTATTTTATTTTAAGGTTTATAATTATTAAATTTTGGATAAATGTTTAAATAATTAAGCATTTGAATCTTTAAATAAATTGGAATTTGAATTTATTTTTTTAGAAATGTATTGTTTTAATACATTTTGAATTTAAATGAGTCATTTGATAAGTAATCTAAATTATTTTGGGGAATAATTAAGACAATTAAGGATGTACTTAATTATTTGATTTTAAAGTTAATGGTTTAGATTAATTTTTAATTAGAAATGATTTATTAATCTAATTTAAATTTCTTAAGTATATAATTAATGAAATGTTAATTAATAAATGGTGACAATTATCTAAGGATAACTCAGTAATTAATTAATGGAATTAATTTTGACAATTAACTAGATTAATTAATTGAATCTAATTAATTGTAATTTTGTTAGGTAATTAAGGAATTAATTGCTTATTGTAATTAATTTGGATTGTGATTTATTAAGTTAATTAATTTAGTTTAATTAAATTAAATAAATCATTTGATGATTTTAAGAGTGTAATTACTTAATGTAATTAATGGAGCAGGATTACTCAGTAAAGTAATAATGATAATTACTGGAATGTAATTAGCAATTTGGATAATTACTTTTGTAATTAATTAAGAAATTAATTAAGGATTAATTATTGGTTAATTAATTTGTTAATGAGTAACTAAAGATAATTAATTGCTAAATTTAATATTAATCAAGGTGATTAATAATTAGATTAATTTCTAAATGTAATTAATTTAAATTAAGTAATTTATTTAAATATTAAAGGTCATTAATTAATATTAATGATGTAATTAAGGATTGTTTGATTAAGTAATAATTAAATAAGTGATTAATTAATTATGGAATTAATTAAGGACAAATATAATTAATTATAATTAATTAATAAATGGGTAGTTTAAGGTTAATTACTTATGATTAAGGTTAATTAAATTATGAAATTTATTAAGGATTAATTACTTATTGTAATTAGTGAATGATTAAACATAGATGTTTAATCAAGTTAAAAACTTAGTGAGTAATTAAATTAACAGAGTTAATTAATTAATGAATGTTAAGCAGGATTTAAAAATGGTAATTAATTTAATTTATTTTAAATTAATTAGAGACGATTGTAATTAATTTAATTCATTTTAAATTAATTATAGTTGTTGGTTAGTAAATCATTGCTTATGGATGTTATTGATTGAATGGTTGTGATCTCAGGAATGAGATGAGTCGTATCTGTATGATATGAATGATTGGTTAAGTATGATAATTTGTGATGGATTGTTTGGTGGTGATGATTATCTGTTTATGGATGATACAGATTATCTGTTTATGTTATGAATGTGATTATCTATTGTAATATATAGTTTATCTATCTATGTGAATTAGATAACAATGAAATAAGTTACTTGTTTAAAACCCTTAAGTACAACTTGGACATTAAAATGGCGTTGGTTTCGATGAGACCGGAATCGGGTTTTCAAATTTGGAATTCCGAAAACCACATCGATTCCAATTAAACGTTAGGTCGTTAATCCAAGTGGAGCAAGTGAAGACTCGAGGTGTAAGGGCTATACGTCAGTATAACTCTGTGGGTGATTCCGTAATGAGTTGACGGAATAGTACTTATAGATTCGAGATGGTGATTTAGAGTGCAAGGGTTATCGTCGTTAACTCTGAGGGTGATTCCAATACGAGTGTAATGAGATAATGCCTTCGGTTTCGTTCGAACCCGGAACGAACTTGTATGGATTGAATGCTTTCAGAACATCGTCAGGTGGACGATGAGCATTCTAAGATAATGTGTCCTCTAAAGGTAATCGTAGCCTCAAGCCTCATCAACCGGGAATGGCTAAAACAGGGGAGGTGCAGCAAGGCTTCGTGGGTAGCACCCACTTGAGAGCAAGATTTTCCCCTGTCTAGAGGTCCCTTTTTATTCGGCTTAGTGGGCAGTTGGAATTGCGCACCAACTGCGGGGTTGTCTTGTTTGGAACTATTCAGTAAGGAATGGGTCCGGCCTTGTGTTGCAGGGGAGTTAGGGTGGCTCCTCGGTACGTTGATCTAGGCCACGTACTGTGACGGGCGGTACCCCAGTAGCCCTTCCATTGATGGAATCCATAATTCAATAAGTGCCTGTATGGTTTTGATTGTGCCCAACTATGTTGGAACGTGAGATGTAAGCATTCCAGCTATTTCTATATTTTATTTTGAAAACCCTAGACACTATTATAATATCACTGGATTTCCTATCAAATGTTTTGGTTAGCGTAAGGTAAAAACTTTTCCATGTTTATGTGTGGGAAGTCTTACGTGATATCTTTTGTTTTCAAAGGATTTTCTAAAGTTAAGCAACTTTTATCCCCGTTTACTCACACCAGACCCCTGTCTGACCTGAGTGTTTATTTTCTGTTTTATTAAACTCTTGGGTACTCATATTACGTATGAGTAGTCAAGTGTTTCAGGATTGCTTTGACGAGTTCTGGAGGAGATAATGGAGCAGGAAGCTTCAGCGTGTAGATATATGTAGTGGTTCCGCTGTGTTTGAGTTGTGTCTGTTTCTCTGATGTATTTGAATTGTAATTGCTAGACAGATGTTTATAACTGTCTAGTTTGTGTTGTATTAGCAGTTTAACTCTGATGTATATGATACTATGTAAAGTTTTATGTGATATATTATAATTTATTCGATTCCGCTGTGAGATTCTGATGTTGTCTGTTCTTTCTTTCCTTTCTTTTCTCTTTTCTATCCCTTTCTTTCTTCTTAATGATGCAACTTTCTGGAGTGTAGAAGTTGGGTCGTTACACCGCCAAACATGATCGCACCCACTCTTTCATACACCTATGTAAAGCTCTCTTTTATACGAACAAAACAGATCCAACAATGGCTTCTATCGTCGTCTATAACTCCTTATTTAATTCAATGATCGGTGGCGGCTACTTTCGTTCATGTACAGAAAGAGAGGAAGAGGAAAATAATAAAGAGGAGAAGGGATAAGGGTTATTTACAGTAAATAAAAATTATTATTTATATTCCCAAATTAAAACGTAACACGTTTTGAGCATGCCCGATCACACAGTACGTATGATCATCACGAAACTCGTCAGCTTACATCACATTATTATTCCCATTCTAATTGCACTAGTTTCTTCAAAATCCAGGATCGTGCCTCGGGATGATTATTTCACGCGTTTTGAGATTATTTGTCGAAAAGCGATTTTTGGCTTGATTATTGGTATTTATTCGAACTCTTTTTATTTCTGTTAAATATTTTTCTATAACAAGTTCACCATGATTATTCATTAATTAAAAGAGGTTATTACGCTTTTAAAACCAGTTATTAGATATTTAAAATAAATTATATATTCACAATCAAAACGATAAAATTTTGAATTGTTACAGTGATAGATCTCTCTCTTTAGATTTACTGTGAATTGTTTGTGGATTAGTTGAATTTCTAATCTTAACTCCATAGAACTTTCTACATTAATGCCTAACTAAGTCTTAGCATTCATCCATAATTAGCTAGCATATTTACACTGAAAAAATAGAGATTGCTTGAATCAATTTCTTCATGACGTAATAAACATGCCAATCCTCTACCTTTCCCCAACTGTTTATCTTTGCTTGGGTGGGTAATCTATCATAAATGACAAAAAACAAGAATAAGACATTTTAGGATAATTAATTGTGTCCCATATTATGTTTGCTCATTCTATTTCTGTCTATTTACCTCTTATTAATTCCTAAGTGTTTTTAAAAGAAAACTTATCACTTTTAGATAGAAGCCATTCCCACTCATCTTGAACATCATTTTTATCTATATGAATTTTTTTTATCTTACCACTGTATACATTTGTTGTGGCATGCTTTTCTGGTTGCCATTAACGATTTATAGTGATCTTTTCCATAGTAGCTTTAGCATTTCCATAATGATCCAACAATTTCATCCCTAAATATTTATTAATGACTCATTATTATACCATGGATTGAACCAAAGACTTATATTTGAGCCCTATTTAAAATTTCTTTTGATAACTTTTTTCGTTGTATCCCTATGCCTCAGCATTTGCTTCATACAACTTGATTGATCGCACTTAATCATTGTGTTCCAAATAGATCCTTTTTTGATGTATTTGTTTTAAATCCACCTTGCCCACATGGAATCGTTGCTAATAAGTCTCCATAGATGTTTTAAACTACCTACAATATAAGGTCATTTAAAACTCCTAAGGCCAATATCTCCTTCTTTTTTTGGCCCACATAACTTTTCCTATGATATTTTGTGATATCCCCCTCTTTATATAAAGTTTGCACATAATTTCTCAATTTTGCTTATAGTAGCTGCTGGAATATAATGAGTATGCATCCAGTATACAATGATTACATATACAACGGTCTTCACTAATTCCACTCTACTTGCTATTGATAATAACTTTGCATAAATAAGTTTCCATTTTTTCTTTAATTTTATCCAAAAGAACATTACAATTATTATCTTTTATTTGATTTGTAGAAAGAGGCAACCCCAAATATTTTATAGGCAAGCTTCCTTTAGGAATGTATAAGCATTCTAAAAGTTTCTCTTTGTTTCTATAGTGCCTATTGAAGTAAATTTCACTTTTAAAACCATTTACTTGTAAACCTGCGTACTTAAACAACAACCCAAAATTCTCTTTAGTAGCGTTTGCATTAATTTTATTAGCCTTAATAAATAGCAAAAGATCATCATCATAAATGAGATGTGTAATACTTAGTTTTATTTATTTATAAGGCTTGTATTATTTTTGATTTCCTCCATCTCCATTAGAATTATAAAGTATTCCATCAGTAATGTAAAGAAGTATGGGGAAATGGGGTCCCCTGTCTTATTCCCCTATTACTTTTAATGAAGCCCACTGCTCGTGCGACGATTCGCAAATCCATACCTTTTGAATCGATAATAAACCACACATGTCCGACCCAGAAAGCACAGACTGATGGAAAGTCAAGAGAAAGAAAAGAAGAGAGAAGAAGAGAAGAGAAGAGAAGAAAGAGAGAAGATAGAACCAAACAGAACAATACAGAATCTCACATCATAGCGGAAAACATATAATATAATATCAATGATCTTTACAAAATAGAAACTGTATATACATACATCAATCAGAGTTCAAAAATCAATCATTAATCATTGGCCAGGACAGTTATGGTATTCTATCCTCACAATTGCCGACAATATAAACAACTAAGCACAGCGGATAATCAAAACAGAGACGTGCATATGAAAATAAAGATCTCTAGCTCTCCTGCTGAAGCTCCAAAGCACCAAATCCGAACCTGTAAATATACTCGATCTGACCCGAGCATTGAAAGGGAAGAATGGCCGGATTAGTCTGGTAAACCAACGTGAAAAACACACTCAACTGAATTTATTACATTACCAAACTTTTTCTTTATAAAAAACAAAAGTATCTCGTAAGACAAGTCCACACATAAACACGGACATGGTTTACCTTACAATAACTAAAACATTTCATATCAAATCATCTGATATTTTACTAGTGTATAGTATACAAATAATATTCAAAATAGTCAAAATCATTACCATTATTAAATTCCAGCATACTAAGCTCTACAAATAAAATGGTAGGCACGTAGTGGAGTTTGGATTTCCATACAAGTGACCAGGTGAAGGGACTACCTTCCGAATGGGTACACCTCTAGATGGATGTCCCGAGGCACAGTACATCTTCCCTCAACCACAAGACCGGCCTACCTCTATAATTAGATGGTACCGAATATATCATCCTTCGGTCGTTACCGACCTTTACCGAGGGCCCTTATTGCATACAAACCACAATAATCATGTGTAGATATATCTAGAAGAGGATGATCGTATCCTACTTGGAAATGACCCACCTAGCCCTGCTGCATCTAACCCTGTTTTATTCATTTCCGATTGATGAGGCCTAAGGTAACAATTACCTTTTACAATCACACACCACATCACTTTGAATGCCATGTGGCCATTTCCGTCGACTACTAATTTACTTCCACAAAAATACAACTCTTAAGTGCATACGTCTCAAGGAGGGTGGTAAGCTAAGAGAAGTTGCCTTCTCTGCTACCACTGATGTACGTTTGTAAAAACCAATGTACGTAATCTATAGAAATACAATGTCAGACAAATATTCATACAAGTTGTCCAAGAATAGGACAAACCGAAGGTACTTTCCTACCACATCCTATCGAAAAATTTCTAGGATTAGTAGCGAATAGTTCTTGCATTGGATATTTCATATTAAAGAGACCACTGCTACTATATGTATATTGGGATTTTAACCTCAAATGATCAACAAGCAGTGCCCCACTTAGAAAATCATAAATATCAATATCATCAATAACCTGCATAATCGAACGCTTATACGTTGGTCCGAAGTGGTTTTCAGATAAATCTGATCCCAGTCTCTTTGCACCAACAACGCAAAAACGTTTCTCAACCTCACACAGAAACTAAGTCTCATAGACTTATCTTGTCTCCAAATTTCAACATGCTATCCTTCAGACCAAGAAGGAAGCTCGATAAATTGGAGTAATACTCCGCACTACACAAATCAACATCCTCAACCCAAATGATAATCAAGCTTATACAGAAGGCTACGTACTAAGTGTATGACTAAATAGTACCCACATCAAGTCGAGGAACTAAAATGACCAAATTTGATAGTCGGTTATTTAACTATCAAAGCAAACAAACAAGTATTTATCACCATAAACAATCACTAGGCCCTTTTAATTAATCTTTTATTAATTAAATCATTTTCCAAATATTCACTTCAAATCATCTTTAAAAAAATATATTTCCAAACCATTTCAACATTTCAACATTGGAAAACATTTCCATATACTTATTTAATAATAAGTAATTCATAATTCACTTTATTTTCAACACTTAGAAAATATTACATATACTTAAATCACGATTAAGTATATATTTAATTCTTTAAGGAAAACATTCTCTTTAAACAGATTTATTTGGGTCAAAACGAATGTTGCATAAAACATCGTTACGACAAACCAAAATCATTAGTATAGGGATTCGAAAATTAGATAGATATATAAATCCCATATACCATACAAAACATCTCCTTAAGAAAATCATTTACTATGACGACAGTGTTATAGTCCATCATTTTCTCACTTCTCGAATACTTCTATTTGAGCAACGAATGTTGAAATATATACGTTCGATACTTAACATATTCTAAAACATCATTAAATCATTTAAAAGATCACTTTCCAAAACATTCATTTAATTTAAAAGATTATTCACTGTCCAAAATCATGATTATATTTCATTTACCACATCCATTACTTCTACATATTTATTAAACGATTATCCACTGTCCAAAATCATGGATGAAATTCCTTTAATAAAGTTCATAGTTAACTTATCAAATTTAATTGATTTTGGATTTATAAAATAGTGTTTATAAATTCCATTTCTATTTTATAAAAACTTCAATTTATAAATCTCCTTTTTTAACCAATTCCATTTATTTCATTTATATGCCAAAAATCCAAATGATAAGTTAATTACTTATAGTTCATTTATTTACAAATTCATTCTTTTACAACTTCACAAATTTATAAATCTTATAAACCTTATTTACTTATAAAATCCATTTATAACTTTATTTTAACACTTATAAAACTCGTTTTATAACTCCATTATTTCGATTTATAAAATATCCAATTTTATAAATCTTATATCTAAACCACTTATAATATTTCAAAAATTCTCAATTTAAATTATTTTATTAATTAATCAACCTCATAGTTCAAAATCACATTTCAATTACAATTCGCAAACATCATAATTTTTATAACATAAAAATTATATCTTTTATTTGTTTACAAATCAATTCATTCCCTTAACCATTCAAAATCACTTTTAAAATCCTTTTAAATTTGGAAATCATCACTTTAACATTTTTAAAATTCCAAAATAGGCCAATGCTGCAACAACACTAAATACATCAGTCACGACATCAAAAACATCATATATCATATGATAATAGAATATATATCATTATCTGTAAATAAACCAATACTGGTGAGGAATCCAGTTGGATCCCTCCAACATGTCACCTGCAAAAAATATACGTATTAGAAAATATATACAATGTCCGCTTCGAGGCAGACGTACGTACAAACGGTCATCCGCTCATACACGGGAACGTATAGGGTCTCATCTGCTCCAATATACAGGAATATATCCAAATACCAAATAATATATAGATAATATATCAAAGATCATCCAAATAATCATCAATCATCATAAAATAAATTTATTCTCACTTGTATAAAAATGTCGGTGAGTCAGAAAGAGTGAGTTGTACTCACATTGCTTCCAATAGTAGTTGTAGTGATTTATTCCGAATAATGTTAAACATGCGTTTAATTTTACCCAAAATTTACAACAGCTCCAATCAACTCCAAACCAGCTCTAAAATGTAGTGCTCGTCAATACAGACCCGATGCAACTTGTTTCATCAAAAATGGACCTCGTATGAAGAAGTTATGCATTTTTAAAGTTCGTACGAATTATATATAATAAAATTTATGATTTCTTTTTATTTTTATAACCTAGCTCATCATCGCCGTGCAATTTGCTCTGGAGAGATCTGGCCGCCCATTCCTTTTCTTCCCCCCTCCAGCATCTTCATGCATGAAAACCCACTTAGCCGCTGTTGTCATTTGAATTAACGTGACTACCAACGACGTCGAGACGACGATCAGATACCACGATATCGAAGCTCCAAGCGCCACACATCACCGCCCCAAACCCAGTTGAACTCAGCCCCTCCATTGCATTGAAAATCGTACACGAACATCATGCGTTCAAACCCATATTCACATCAATTCACAACATAGTTTTTGATCATAGCCGTTGGATCGCAAGATCTCGTCGTCCTCTTCATCTTTGCAGTTGAAAGTTTGTGTTAATTGTTCACGGTTTGGAAGAGATCGAAGGGGGAAGTTTGGAAGTTTCTGGTCGTGTATTCATTAGTGGCGGCTAACCCTAACTTTGATTAGGGTTTTGAAAATAGAGGAAAATAATGGTCTTTTATAGAAAATTTGACGACACTATTCATCCAAAAAAATTTCGAACTCCAAACGAAGCGTGCCGCCTGACGTTTATAATATTTTACCCCTATTCCAAACACAATGGAATATATATCAAGAGCCAATCCGATCGTATTTGGAAGATAGGTTTTCGAATCGAATTATTTAAATTTAAAATTTACTTAAACAAATTTCTACGCGTTTTAGCTTGCCACGGACAAACCGTATATCCGATTGACATGAAATTTGAAATATTACAATAATATAACTGTAACGTACGCGATTTTTCGTTGCCGAAAAACCGAATAGTTATGGGTTTTAAAAAGAATTTAGGGAAAAGAAAAAGAGAGAAAAAGGTAGAAGATAGAGGGAAAAGAAGAAAGAAGAATTTTAAAATAGAAGAAAAAGAGAAATAGAACCGAAAGAAAATAGAGAAAATAGAACGGGACAGAAAACAACAGAATCACATCAGAATCTCACAATTCGCAGCGGAACAACATATAATAATAAATGAATAATCTTTAAACAAAGAACCATATCAGTTATTACATTTTATACATTTCATTACATCATATCATCAGAGTGTACAACAACAACAACAACAAACAGTGCAGCGGAAAAAGAAATACTATATAGTAGTAATACGCCATGCCATCCAGCTTGCCTCCTGCAACTCCAGAATATCCAGAATATCCTGATAAACCTTACTCTTGACTGCCCGTGTGGAAATTGGTGGGCACCCAGAGTTTAGGAAGGAAAACAATAAACTCCAAGTCAGTCATGTGACTGGTGTGAGAACTCAAAACAGTTTATTTATCTTTAAAATCAAAATAGAGGAATATTTTTAAATTCAATTCGCAATGCTTTTAAAAATGAGACTACCATAAGACCTCCTGCCACACACACAATGCAAACGCAGACTTGGAGAAGATTTCTCCTTATGATAGTCAAACATGCTTGATACGCATTTAAAATCAAATCAATTTTGATATTATTATTAGTGCATAGTGTAGAAGAAATTCATTTCGAAAGTAGAATATAAATCTTAGCCAGCATAGGTACCATTATATTATGCCTACTAATAGCTACCATATTAGATGGCAGGTTTTACAACTAAAACCGTACAAGTTTCGTATTGTTTCTTTGGATTTCCAACAAATGGTCAGGCCAAGGAACTTCCCATTGCCACATGAGAATGCCTCTGGAAAGACATCCCCGAGAACCAAACCGGAACTCTGCCAACACAAGGCCGGGTTACCCCTAACTGGGTAACTACTGACACGAGCACGCCATTCCCCGATCGTAAACGACCTTTCTCACGGGATCCCGAAAACCAACAACCACAAAGTAATAAATTCGTAGTAACCACATAGGTTAAATATCTGGGCTCCATACCATGATACCACCTCCATCCAGAAGGAAATGTGCATACCCTAAAGGGTGCTACCCCTCGTAACCTTGCCGCATCTTTCCTGTTTTGACCATTTCCGGGGTGTGAGGTTCGACGAAGTCACGTCCACAAAAACATACTTTATACAAAAGCCATGCTTTGGGTCAACAAATGATCAACACAATGATCACCAAGATAGACGATCAAATAAATGATCCTATCACAATAATCAACACAATGATCATTTCAGCATCACTCAGCATATCACATTACCAAATTGGGAATATATCGCTGATAACTTCAACTATATAACCTCTGAGCTCGTACGTCTCAGAGAAGGGTGTTAAGCTAAAAGAATAAATTCTTCGCCACCAACAGAAATATATTTGAAAGAAATCGGCTTTATATCTCAACTTGTAATGTCAAACATACAATCCATACAAGTCTGTTCCGGGCTCGAACAAAACCGAAGGCACTTACAAAGAAGTCCTTGCAATCCGGATATTCACAATCCTGATCGGATTTTCCATCACTTAGGGAGTCTCTATACCGTTGCAACTCAGTGCAGAGACAATCGATAGGTCATCCTATCGCACTCGCAAATACCGGGTCTTCAACACCGATCTTCAATGCAATTCATAACGACGTATCACATATTCGGAATGGGTTATACGACCCCATGGTCCTTTCCCGGTTAACCCGAATAGTGAGCGCTTATTCAAAAATAAGTGTGACATTCACATTCAAACAAATCATATCAATTACCCATTCAAAGGGAAATATTGATAGTTGGTTATTGAACTATCACTTGATATGCACACATCACCAGTTTCCAAATAATTTTCCAAATTATTTATTTTCCAAAATATCTTTATAAGATATATAGTTTCACACTTCAAAAATAAATCAATATTTATTTTTTTAAACCAATTTCACTTTCTTTTATAAATTCCTTAGTGAATTTACATTTCACAATATCTATTGATATACGTTTTCAATTATCCATTTCAATTCATCTTCAAAAAGATGAATTCTAAATATCACTTCATATTGGAAAACAATTCCATACTTATTTAATAAGTAATTCACAAATTTTATTTATTTTCAACACTTGGAAAATATTCAATATACTTAAATCGAAATTAAGTATATATTTCATTCTTTAAGGAAATCATTCTCTTAAACATATTTATTTGGGCCAAAACGAATGTTGCGTAAAACATCGTTACGACGTCCCAAATTCACTAGTATAGGGATTCGAAATTAAAATAGATATATAAATCCCAATACTATACAAAACATTTCCTTTCGGAAATCATTTATTATAACAACAGTGTTATAGTCTACTATTTCCTTATATTTCTCGAAAACGTCTATTTCAACAATAAATGTTGAAATCTATGGTTTCGAATCTCAACACAATTAAAACTTCGTTAGATCGTTTTAATTCAATTTCAAATATCACATTCAAAACAATTTCTTTAACATATTATTCACTATTCAAAAACATGAATATTCTTTGTTAACAAATTTCATCCTTTTATTTATTTTATTTCAAAGGATTATTCACTATTCAAAAACGTGAATATAACTCCATAAATAAATCATAACAATTTACTTATCAAAATAAGTCGTTTGTGAATTTATAAAACAACGTTTATAAATTCTATTTCTATTTATTTATAACAACTTCCTTTTATAAATTCCTTTATTAACCTATTCGATTTTATAACTCAATTATAAAACAAAGGTTCATATTATAAGTCAAATGCTTATAATACGATTATTTTACAAAATCGTTCTTTTTAACTTCCCAAATTATAAATCTTATAACTTATAAGATTCATTCATTTATCCAAAATAATTATTTTAATAACTTAATAAATTTTATAAATCTACTGCTTATAAAATTCCATTTATAACTTCACCGTATAAAATTCTATAAATTCCATTCAATTATGAAATTCATTTTCACTTCATTCAAACACTTATAAAAACTCGTTTTATAATGTCCATATTTCAATTTATAAATATCCATTTATAAATCTCTTAATATAAATCAATTTATATTATTCTTTTTAAACGTCTTTAAATTCCTTTAAAAAAACTTCTTCCTTTTGATTCATAAAATAATTAAATTTCATAAATTCTATATTTAAACTTTTCACAATAAATTCTAAAATATCTCGATTAACTATTTTATAAACTCAATAGCATCATATTCTCAAAAATCAGTTTTTAACTATATTTCTCAAAAATCATAATTTTTATAACTTTAAAAAATTATAACGTTTATTTATTTAACATGGATCAATTCCAAACATAAAGTATATTTTCAAAAAATCACTTTATAAATCATTTTAAAATTTCAAATTTGGTCCAATGATGCTACACACCAAATAGTCAATCACGACAACAACGATATCATATATCGATATGATAATCAATCAAATATCGAAATATCTGAAATCAAATAAAAACTGTTGAGGAATCCAGTTGGATCCCTCCAACCTGTTTTCCTGCATCCAAAAACATTAACACAATACCAATTTCGCTCCAGTACGAAATTATCGCGGTATATGTTTTTAATAAATATTATCCGCTTAATAACGGCGCAATAGGGTCTCATCCGCTAAAAAATACGGGAAATCAACAACTGCAATATATACATATGCCAATATATATATATTGATATTATATATAATACCAATTTCACTGTTTATGAAATATTCGCGGTATATGTTTTTATTAAATAACATCCGCTTACTAACGGCGTATAATGTCTATTTTAACAATAAATAGATATCAATCATCATTCAAACATGCATTCAAATATTTTAAATCTAACTATTTAAAATAAAATCGAAACTGATTCGATTGAGTGAGAAATTCTCACCTTGGTTTTAATTTCCGTTTCAGCGATTTATTTCGAATAAAATTAAACGGACGTTTAATTTTACCCAAAATTCTCACTAACTCCAAACGACTCCAAACCAATTTCATCGCGTAGTGCTCGTCCATACGATTCCAACGCAACTGGTTTCGCGCGTTTTTGACCTCGTATGAAAAAGTTATCGTGATTTAAAGATTGAACAATTTAAAACATAAAATTTAATAACAAATTTCTTTTATTTTAAAACCTTCAATCCCTGGCCGTTAGATCTCGCTTATGAAATCAAGGCCGCATACGATCTTCATCTTCCCCTCACGTTTAACAGCCGAACCCAACTTCAACTCCAAACCCTAATTCACGCGAGCAAGATACTCAACTTCACATCGATCAGCAGGTGCCAAATTGAAGCCCATAGCCTCACGAACCACCGCCCCCAGCCACGCCAAGCTCGGTCGAGCTATTCGCACAGAAAACGAGGCCGAACGTATGGCCTTTGTGGTGAAATTCTGGTCGATCCAGCGCTTCGATTCAAATCACCATCGTTGAGATGCTAGTACTCGACACTCTCTACAATATTCATGTTGAAGCTTTCTCGAAATAATGTGTAGATTTGGAGAAATTTGGAAGGGAAGGTGGGAAGCTCTCGGCCGTTCATGGGGGAGGCTGGCGGCTAGGGTTTTGAGACGTTATAATTTTTTTTTTTATTTTATGAAAATTTTGGTCTATTTATAGAAGAAAATCGAAACACTATTCATTCCGGAAATTCCGAACTCCGATTTACGCGCCGTAACCAGCGTTTCTAGGGTTTACCCCGCGTTCCGGACACAATGGAACAGATTTCGGAAGCTAATTCGGACATCTGTGCAAGTTATGGCTAAAAACGCTCAATTTGAATTAAACCGATTTAAGCGATTTTCTAGGCGTTTTAATTCGTACCGGACAAACCGTAAATCCAATTGACTTGAAATTTGAAACCTTACAATAATATCACATTACGGATCCGATGAAACTGGTTTCGTCAAAATCCGAGACTTTTTGAAAAATGGCTATTTTAGCTCGCCAAATTTTAAATTAAAAATAAATCGATGCGTTTCGAGCTGCCACGATCAAACGATAGCTCCGATTGACACGAAATTTGAAATCCGGTAATAACTAACTATTACGGATCCAATGGAACTGGTTTCGTTCAATTCTGAGACTGTTCAAAAATTGACTATTTTCACTAGTCGATTTTAATATTAAAATATTCAATTTTCACAAATTAACTTTTAATTCGATTTTAAAAGTTCTAAAATATCTTTCTAACTCCCATATGATAAAATAAAATTTTACAAATCATTTTCAATCATATTTAACTATATTTTCAATTATTTCCATAATTTAACATATTAAATTATCGACTTAATTATTCAATTAAATCCAATAATTCAAATAAAAATTTATTTGACTTATAAATTCACTTATTAATATTTAAAATTAATTAAATATTCAAATTTTAGTTTCTAAAAATTCTGGGTCGTTACAATCTTCCCCACTTAAAAGAATTTCGTCCTCGAAATTATCAAGTAAGAAAAGTTACAGAATCTATTAATTTTCCAAAATCCATAGTTAAACTTCTTATAATACTTTACTAAGTTTTCGAATCATACTTAGTTATCTTTTCAAAAACAATTACTATTGTTTAACTTTCAATTCAAAATCAAAGTTAAAGTTTTCAAAATTTTCCCAATTTTCTCAAATTTTTTCTAACTCCTTAAATTTTCGGAAAAATTCGCCATAGTCTCCTTTGCGCGGCTCGATCCGAAAAAAAAATGACAGTATATATATCACAAATATACATCTCATCAAGTAATGAGGCATCCCGAAGGGAAAAAAGTGTAAAAGTACGATATTTAATCCGAGATATGTACTTGATATTTTATTAGCGAGCATATACGGCTAATATAGCGCAAAAGCGAGCTCCAAATGCGAAGCAAACGCGATCCGCACCTACGAATTACTCAACAAACAACATGAGAACATGCATATAGAGAATAGTATCAATATACAACATATAACAACATAATAACTATATATGCCAACATAGCAAATGCATTCAATAGCAATATATATTCAACCATCAACCAACTATCATTCATAACCAATAAATACTCATTCATATTCTCATTAATATTTAATGAATTGGGTTTTCAATTTAATCATATTTGATTCATATATAGTGGATGTTCTTATTAACATTCATTCTCAATTAGTTTATATTCACTAATTCATATTCAAGTTGGTTCACTTCCAATTCAAATTCAATTCTATTCAAATTTATTTACTTCTAATTTGAATTCAATTTCATAGCTTTAAATTTCACTAATTCACTTTCATTAATACTTAATGAATTATATACAATCAACTAACAACCATATATCAACCAATGTATATTTATTACAACCAAATTCTTTGCTCATATTCATCTTGGTTTAACATTAAATTGATTTCCATTCCATTATTCAACTTCCAATAACATTACATTTTAATGAATTAACACTTATATTCATTATTTCATATCAACTTAATTCACATTTAATTGATTAATATTCAATCCATTAGTTTCACTTCTTATATATATAAGTTTATTTCACAATTGTAAATCACTTTAATTATAATTTAATTCTTATAATTCATTTGCTTATACAATTATTCTTTTGTTTAGATTATTCAAACAACTAAACAATCAACTTACATACACTTTAATAATTTTGAAAAATTATTTCTTTATATATAAAATATAATCAAGGTAAAATTATTTCATTTACTCAATTTAAAACAATATTGTGTCGAATTGTTCTATTCAAGTGTTTAGAAACCCCTTCGATTCAGTTTCGAAGCTGCGCCGACGAAGGTTCATAAACCACTCAACAAACCAATCATCACAATATAAAACAATTTTTTTTTTATTCACTAACAAATACGCTCTCATAGCTATTATTACACTCAAATTCATTCTAGAGTACTACTGACTCTATCTCTAATGAGTAATACCCAACAGAACCATGGTTGTCGCTTAACCATAAGCTCTGATACCAAATGTAAAGACCCGTAAGTCCGTACTCCTTGAATAGACACTAATCTCCTTTGTTTAATTCAAGATGAACGAAAATACGAACCCTTAGGGGTTTTAAGAAAAATTTAAGAGAAGAAAAAGTAGAAAAGAAGGTAGAAGATAGAGGAAGATTAGAAAATAGAGGGAAGAGAAGATAGAAAATAGAAAATTTTAAAATAGAAAGAAAATAGATAATAGAGGAAAAAGAAAAACAGAAGAAAAGAGAACGGGACAGAAAACAACAGAATCACATCAGAATCTCACAATTCGCAGCGGAACAACATATAATAATAAATGAATAATCTTTAAACAAAGAACCATATCAGTTATTACATTTTATACATTTCATTACATCATATCATCAGAGTGTACAACAACAACAACAAACAGTGCAGCGGAAAAAGAAATACTATATAGTAGTAATACGCCATGCCATCCAGCTTGCCTCCTGCAACTCCAGAATATCCAGAATATCCTGATAAACCTTACTCTTGACTGCCCGTGTGGAAATTGGTGGGCACCCAGAGTTTAGGAAGGAAAACAATAAACTCCAAGTCAGTCATGTGACTGGTGTGAGAACTCAAAACAGTTTATTTATCTTTAAAATCAAAATAGAGGAATATTTTTAAATTCAATTCGCAATGCTTTTAAAA
Organism: Allium cepa; assembly: GCA_030765085.1. NCBI lineage: Eukaryota > Viridiplantae > Streptophyta > Magnoliopsida > Asparagales > Amaryllidaceae > Allium > Allium cepa. The sequence continues at coordinate 659,565,419 of CM060938.1, read as the reverse complement.
ATGAGACTACCATAAGACCTCCTGCCACACACACAATGCAAACGCAGACTTGGAGAAGATTTCTCCTTATGATAGTCAAACATGCTTGATACGCATTTAAAATCAAATCAATTTTGATATTATTATTAGTGCATAGTGTAGAAGAAATTCATTTCGAAAGTAGAATATAAATCTTAGCCAACATAGTACTATTATATTATGCCTACTAATAGCTACCATATTAGATGACAGGTTCTACAACTAAAACCGTACAAGTTTCGTATTGTTTCTTTGGATTTCCAACAAATGGTCAGACCAAGGAACTTCCCATTGCCACATGAGAATGACTCTGGAAAGACATCCCCGAGAACCAAACCGGAACTCTGCCAACACAAGGCCGGGTTACCCCTAACTGGGTAACTACTGACACGAGCACGCCATTCCCCGATCGTAAACGACCTTTCTCACGGGATCCCGAAAACCAACAACCACAAAGTAATAAATTCGTAGTAACCACATAGGTTAAATATCTGGGCTCCATACCATGATACCACCTCTATCCAGAAGGAAATGTGCATACCCTAAAGGGTGCTACCCCTCATAACCTTGCCGCATCTTTCCTGTTTTGACCATTTCCGGGGTGTGAGGTTCGATGAAGTCACGTCCACAAAAACATACTTTATACAAAAGCCATGCTTTGGGTCAACAAATGATCAACACAATGATCACCAAGATAGACGATCAAATAAACGATCCTATCACAATAATCAACACAATGATCATTTCAGCATCACTCAGCATATCACATTACCAAATTGGGAATATATCGCTGATAACTTCAACTATATAACCTCTGAGCTCGTACGTCTCAGAGAAGGGTGTTAAGCTAAAAGAATAAATTCTTCGCCACCAACAGAAATATATTTGAAAGAAATCGGCTTTATATCTCAACTTGTAATGTCAAACATACAATCCATACAAGTCTGTTCCGGGCTCGAACAAAACCGAAGGCACTTATAAAGAAGTCCTTGCAATCCGGATATTCACAATCCTGATCGGATTTCCCATCACTTAGGGAGTCTCTATACCGTTGCAACTCAGTGCAGAGACAATCGATAGGTCATCCTATCGCTCTCGCAAATACCGGGTCTTCAACACCGATCTTCAATGCAATTCATAACGACGTATCACATATTCAGAATGGGTTATACGACCCCATGGTCCTTTCCCGGTTAACCCGAATAGTGAGCGCTTATTCAAAAATAAGTGTGACATTCACATTCAAACAAATCATATCAATTACCCATTCAAAGGGAAATATTGATAGTTGGTTATTGAACTATCACTGGATATGCACACATCACCAGTTTCCAAATAATTTTCCAAATTATTTATTTTCCAAAATATCTTTATAAGATATATAGTTTCACACTTCAAAAATAAATCAATATTTATTTTTTTAAACCAATTTCACTTTCTTTTATAAATTCCTTAGTGAATTTACATTTCACAATATCTATTGATATACGTTTTCAATTATCCATTTCAATTCATCTTCAAAAAGATGAATTCTAAATATCACTTCATATTGGAAAACAATTCCATACTTATTTAATAAGTAATTCACAAATTTTATTTATTTTCAACACTTGGAAAATATTCAATATACTTAAATCGAAATTAAGTATATATTTCATTCTTTAAGGAAATCATTCTCTTAAACATATTTATTTGGGCCAAAACGAATGTTGCGTAAAACATCGTTACGACGTCCCAAATTCACTAGTATAGGGATTCGAAATTAAAATAGATATATAAATTCCAATACTATACAAAACATTTCCTTTCGGAAATCATTTATTATAACAACAGTGTTATAGTCTACTATTTCCTTATATTTCTCGAAAACGTCTATTTCAACAATAAATGTTGAAATCTATGGTTTCGAATCTCAACACAATTAAAACTTCGTTAGATCGTTTTAATTCAATTTCAAATATCACATTCAAAACAATTTCTTTAACATATTATTCACTATTCAAAAACATGAATATTCTTTGTTAACAAATTTCATCCTTTTATTTATTTTATTTCAAAGGATTATTCACTATTCAAAAACGTGAATATAACTCCATAAATAAATCATAACAATTTACTTATCAAAATAAGTCGTTTGTGAATTTATAAAACAACGTTTATAAATTCTATTTCTATTTATTTATAACAACTTCCTTTTATAAATTCCTTTATTAACCTATTCGATTTTATAACTCAATTATAAAACAAAGGTTCATATTATAAGTCAAATGCTTATAATACGATTATTTTACAAAATCGTTCTTTTTAACTTCCCAAATTATAAATCTTATAACTTATAAGATTCATTCATTTATCCAAAATCATTATTTTAATAACTTAATAAATTTTATAAACCTACTGCTTATAAAATTCCATTTATAACTTCACCGTATAAAATTCTATAAATTCCATTCAATTATGAAATTCATTTTCACTTCATTCAAACACTTATAAAAACTCGTTTTATAATGTCCATATTTCAATTTATAAATATCCATTTATAAATCTCTTAATATAAATCAATTTATATTATTCTTTTTAAACGTCTTTAAATTCCTTTAAAAAACTTCTTCCTTTTGATTCATAAAATAATTAAATTTCATAAATTCTATATTTAAACTTTTCACAATAAATTCTAAAATATCTCGATTAACTATTTTATAAACTCAATAGCATCATATTCTCAAAAATCAGTTTTTAACTATATTTCTCAAAAATCATAATTTTTATAACTTTAAAAAACTATAACGTTTATTTATTTAATATGGATCAATTCCAAACATAAAGTATATTTTCAAAAAATCGCTTTATAAATCATTTTAAAATTTCAAATTTGGTCCAATGATGCTACACACCAAATAGTCAATCACGACAACAACGATATCATATATCGATATGATAATCAATCAAATATCAAAATATCTGAAATCAAATAAAAACTATTGAGGAATCCAGTTGGATCCCTCCAACCTGTTTTCCTGCATCCAAAAACATTAGCACAATACCAATTTCGCTCCAGTACGAAATTATCGCGGTATATGTTTTTAATAAATATTATCCGCTTAATAACGGTGCAATAGGGTCTCATCCGCTAAAAAATACGGGAAATCAACAACTGCAATATATACATATGCCAATATATATATATATTGATATTATATATAATACCAATTTCACTGTTTATGAAATATTCGCGGTATATGTTTTTATTAAATAACATCCGCTTACTAACGGCGTATAATGTCTATTTTAACAATAAATAGATATCAATCATCATTCAAACATGCATTCAAATATTTTAAATCTAACTATTTAAAATAAAATCGAAACTGATTCGATTGAGTGAGAAATTCTCACCTTGGTTTTAATTTCCGTTTCAGCGATTTATTTCGAATAAAATTAAACGGACGTTTAATTTTACCCAAAATTCTCACTAACTCCAAACGACTCCAAACCAATTTCATCGCGTAGTGCTCGTCCATACGATTCCAACGCAACTGGTTTCGCGCGTTTTCGACCTCGTATGAAAAAGTTATCGTGATTTAAAGATTGAACAATTTAAAACATAAAATTTAATAACAAATTTCTTTTATTTTAAAACCTTCAATCCCTGGCCGTTAGATCTCGCTTATGAAATCAAGGCCGCATACGATCTTCATCTTCCCCTCACGTTTAACAGCCGAACCCAACTTCAACTTCAAACCCTAATTCACGCGAGCAAGATACTCAACTTCACATCGATCAGCAGGTGCCAAATTGAAGCCCATAGCCTCACGAACCACCTCCCCCAGCCACGCCAAGCTCGGTCGAGCTATTCGCACAGAAAACGAGGCCGAACGTATGGCCTTTGTGGTGAAATTCTGGTCGATCCAGCGCTTCGATTCAAATCACCACCGTTGAGATGCTAGTACTCGACACTCTCTACAATATTCATGTTGAAGCTTTCTCGAAATAATGTGTAGATTTGGAGAAATTTGGAAGGGAAGGTGGGAAGCTCTCGGCCGTTCATGGGGGAGGCTGACGGCTAGGGTTTTGAGACGTTATATATATATATATATTTTTATGAAAATTTTGGTCTATTTATAGAAGAAAATCGAAACACTATTCATTCCGGAAATTCCGAACTCCGATTTACGCGCCGTAACCAGCGTTTCTAGGGTTTACCCCGCGTTCCGGACACAATGGAACAGGTTTCGGAAGCTAATTCGGACATCTGTTTGAGTTATGGCTAAAAACGCTCAATTTGAATTAAACCGATTTAAGCGATTTTCTAGGCGTTTTAATTCGTACCGGACAAACCGTAAATCCAATTGACTTGAAATTTGAAACCTTACAATAATATCACATTACGGATCCGATGAAACTGGTTTCGTCAAAATCCGAGACTTTTTGAAAAATGGCTATTTTAGCTCGCCAAATTTTAAATTAAAAATAAATCGATGCGTTTCGAGCTGCCACGATCAAACGATAGCTCCGATTGACACGAAATTTGAAATCCGGTAATAACTAACTATTACAGATCCAATGGAACTGGTTTCGTTCAATTCCGAGACTGTTCAAAAATTGACTATTTTCACTAGTCGATTTTAATATTAAAATATTCAATTTTCACAAATTAACTTTTAATTCGATTTTAAAAGTTCTAAAATATCTTTCTAACTCCCATATGATAAAATAAAATTTTACAAATCATTTTCAATCATATTTAACTATATTTTCAATTATTTCCATAATTTAACATATTAAATTATCGATTTAATTATTCAATTAAATCCAATAATTCAAATAAAAATTTATTTGACTTATAAATTCACTTATTAATATTTAAAATTAATTAAATATTCAAATTTTAGTTTCTAAAAATTCTGGGTCGTTACAATAACATTACGGATCCAATGAAACTAGTTTCATAGAAATCCGAGACTGTATGAAAAATAGCTGTTTTTACACGTTAATTAAATATTAAAATATTCAATTTCTACAAATCAACTTTTAATTCAATTTTAAAAGTTCTATAACATCATTATAATTCAAATAGAATTTAATTCAACTTTATAAATCATTTTTATTCACATTAAAATCAATTTCCAATTATTTACACAATTTCAAATATTAAATTAACAATTTAATCATCTAATTAAATCACTATATTCGAAATATAAGTTATTCAACTTATAAAATTTACTTTTAAATATTTAAAATCAATTAAATATCTGAATTTCAAATGACTGAAATCTTGGGTCGTTACAGCTTGATCTTGAATTAAGATAGAAAAGGTTGCTGAATTTATACATTCATATAGTAGATCATATTTTTTTTTATCAAATCCCATTTCTACGATCATTTTGTTAATAAAGTCTCTGTTCATCATATCATAGGATTTTTATAAATCTATCTTGATACACAAACTACTGCCTATTTTGCTGTCAAAATTTCTAACCATTTCATGGGTCAATAAATAATTTTCATATATATGCCTTCTAGGAACAAAAGCACTTTGATTCTCTGATATGATACATGGTAGAAACTTTTTTAGCATATTTCTTAGATTAATGGCTTGTGCATATAATTACAACATGAAATCTGTCCAAAATTTCTTATATTATTTGGGATTTAGTTTTTGGAATTAAAGTTATAAAAGTATGATTAAATTTTTTAAGTAATTTTTCATTATCCATAAGCTCATTAACCGCATTTAAAACCTTACCCTTGATATTGTCCCAGTTAGTTTTATAGAATTTTGAATCAAATCCATTAGGACCAGGACTCTTATTATCATTAGAGTTAAAAATAAATTGTTTATTTCTATTTCATTAACTCTCTCTACTAGAATTTGCGACGACCCAGAATTTTGAGCAATATCAATTTAATAATCTTTGATAATAATTAAATTGATTTGATCATTTTACATTATAAATTGACAAGTTAAATTTATTTTAAAGGTTAATAATAATAATTTGATAATGTCTATTAACATTTTTCTTAACAATAATATGAATAGGAAAGTTTAATGCTTTTGAAAGCTAATAATATTTTGATTTGAAAATATTTATTTTGGCAATTTAAAATTGGTAAGATTTATTTTCCAGAAGCTAATCAAAAATATTTTCTATTTATAATATATATGTATTGATATATCTTGTAAATAGGAAGTTTTTTTTTTGGCATGGCCGACGGTTTTATAGTGGACCGACCACTTTTATTACGAACGTAATAAAGTTGAAGTACAGGAGAAAGGTAAAGACACCTTAGCTACTATGAATGAGAAACAAAATAAAACAGCACAGGAGAATGACTGACACGTCACTACCACTAAAATATATATATCAAGGCTAGTTCTCCTCCGCAGAGGAAGAATCACCATCTCCCTCTACTTCCAAGGAAGAAAGCAGAGTACCATCCCCAAGAAGACCAATATAGGGGCGAAACAGAACAGCAAGAGAGGGATCATAACAGTCGATGTCAGAAGAATACACAAAAGATCTGTCCCAGGCAGAATCAGCTAGAAGAGCAGCATTTATCACAGAAGACGTACCATCCAAGTCAAGAACCAAGGAATCACCAGAGACACAATAATAAAGGCTCCGCAGATCTAATAAATTATCAGAAATATACCTAAAATAGGTGCCGTCCACAGGGTTGAATCTCATATCAGAACGAAGATCAACCCAACTATGTTCAGACTCAGCCCAAACAACGTGCGGAAGAGAGAAATCCGGCAAAGCAGGTAGAACTGAAGGAGCAACAACAGGATCTGGGGTGGCGGGAAGTACTGAAGGAACATCACCAGGATCAGAGGAAGCAGGAAGAACAGTAGGAACATTACCAGGAACTGAGGAAGCAGGAAGATCTGATGGAGCATTACCAGTAGATGGACCAGTGGCTGAAGCAGCCAAGGAAGTTTTAGGAACCCATTTTCTAAGCGGAGGCCGAGGCAGCGGAATTTTAAGAGCAGCAGACGGGATACAGGAGCGCACACAGGCAGAGGCAATATGACCAAAAGAGTGACAGGCGGAACATATATCAGGGACCCATCCATAACGAACACGAACATCCTCCACATGACCAACAGCAAGTTGGACAGGAATAGAGGTAGGGAGAGGCTTATCAGGAGTAATCTCAATCAGGGCCTTGGCGAAAACAAGCCTATCACGCGCTACAGTATTAGAGTCAAAACACTTTAATTTACCGATATTGCACGCAAGCCAATTCAATCCAAGCAACGGTTGTAATGCAGATGGAATTTGGGAGAAATAAACCCATACAGGGATAGAAAATACTTGGTCACGAACACTAGTAACCGTTGGAGACCAGGGGGTGGTAATAAAAGGTTGTCCGTCAAAGAAGGAAGGCTCAGACTCAAGAACCCGACAACGTTCCTCAGAGGAGGAGAACAATAGGTAGTACAAGGAATCAATCAACTTTACCTTAAGCCCTCCCTTTAGCTTCCAAGCCCTACGACAAACAGCTGCTGCATCAAGAAGACGGTGTTTCGGATCCAAAAAGAAACCAACCACATATCCAGACCAAAAGTCCAAACCGGCTTGCATAACACAGGGGGGAGGGATCATCACTCCATTCTCTTCAACGATATCAAACTCAACCGGTTCATAAACACCCGCATTACGTGGCACGGATTTAAAGAGCGAGGACCAAGATTTGGGAGGAGCTGAGCAGGGTGCAGTAGGGCAACAATCAATAATAGCAGTAGAGACAGTTTTGGGACATTGAGCATTAACGTTAGAGGATACTGAGCGCAAGTTATCGTTGTTCATTGGAACCTCAACAACATCGACACTGGACCTAATCTTGCCACTAATAAAACTAGGTAAGGGACAGGATGGACCTGGAATCACTAAATCTGATGGTTGATCAGGATATGCCTCACACTCTACACTGAAATTGGGACCAGTTCCATCAGGAGCATTATGACAAGCACTTGGAGTGCCATATAGAGGTAAAACAGGCAAAACCAAGTCAGAGGCACGACCTGCCAAATCAACAAATTCACTGACTTCAACAACGGAACCCACAATTGTATCACCCACAACGCAACCAGTTGAGTCAACGACACCAACATCGGACCCAGACAAGTTACACGGCGCGCAAGAAAATGACTTAGACGAAGCCACAACAACAGAAACAACGTTTGATACAGGGCGGACAATAGAAGTAAACCTGTCACAAGAGAGAAGCGGAGGAAAATCTCTTGCCGAAAGAAGGTTAGGGCGGTCTGATTCACTAACCTCCATGCCACGGAAGCGTCTTCCAGAACGAGTGGAAGAAGGGGAGGGGAATCGGAGAGAAGAAATTAAAGGTGGAGTGAAGGACATGAAGAGAGAGGGGGAACAGAGAGGCACGGAGAAGAAACTGAAGACGGGGAAAAACGCCAGAAACCCATATTCAATCGCCTGACATTTTACTTTAGTCAATGTGTCAATGTGTAAATAGGAAGTTTTAAAAGCTAATATATATTCAAATTGTAATATACATGAATATATATATTATGATTTGGTTTGTGTTTTAAAATTCAACACAGTAAATTTCAAATATAATGTTGAAATGTTTTTATTTGAAATGTGTATATATATTTGTATATATATTTGAAATAGGAAAAATATTGATTTGAATTTAACAAGAGTTTTCAAACTTTAATATATAATTTGAAATTTGAAAGGTTAATTTGATTTAATGCTTTTGAAATGATATTTGAAGTTTAAATTTTTATAACAAAGTTAATTTCTTATTATTATAAACATATATTTCAACTTGAGTTTTAGATAAGATTTAAATTTAAAAGTTCATTTGCTTAATATCCTTTCATTTTAATTTTAACACAAGATAAATTTGTTTTAAAATTTTAAGAGTTAAATTAAAATAGATGTTTCAAACATATAAACAGTAAATTGAATCAAAATATAAGTTACTTGAATTCATATGAATATTTATTAAAGAATAAGTATACACATTTTATAATCATATGAATATTACATAAATATATGTATATAGCTTAAATAGATTATTAAAAAGAAAATCACATTTTAAACATTTATAAACATTGGAGAATAAACATTTTGTAAATATTAAATAACACATAACCACACTTGTAAACATTTTAGAGTGCGTTAAAGACAAGTGTAAGATCCTTATAACATTAAAGTGACAAATGTCTTTTTCTTTAATAATAAAATTTAAAATTTAATTGTAAATAAAAGATGGTTTTTATTCTTCAGCTGAAAACATTTTCTTCAACTCAAACTTAATACAAAACAAACCAAATAAAGAAAAAAAGTGAATGCAGAGGAAAAAAATAATAAGAAGAAGATACTGTAAAATCTGGAAAATGCAAAGCAAGAGGATGAAAAGCAAATTCAAAGCAGAGGCAAATGCAAGATTTTCAAATAACATAGAAGAAAATTGGAAAATGCAGCAAACAAGAAAATTATTTAGCATGCAAAACTAGATTCAACAGCAACTAGCTTGATTTCAACATGCAAGAAGAAATTGGAAGAGCTAAAGAAATTTCAAACCAGGAAACAGTTTATGTTTTCTGCAAACAAGGTGAGTAAATGAAATCTTTTAAAAAACAGTTTAAAACCTGGATTTTGGTTTTGTTCCTGTGATGATATCTTGTTGATGTGTCTGGATTCTTGAAATTAATGGATGCATGTTGATGAATGATATTTTGAGATGACTGTAAACATAAAAGTATGTTCTATGTATTATAATAAGTTTCAATTTCATAACAAAAATCAATAACACAATGTTGAATTCGAATTTGCTGTTGATTTGTAAACAAAAGTTGTTTGTAATCATGTAAATTTTTATCTAAAAATAATTGTAAGTTTTTAAATGGAATAATTGGCTTAAAATTTTCAAATTTACAGTAAAATGGTAAATTGGGTCAAAAAATTTATTAAATCAATTTTAGGTTTTGATTACATGATTGAAATAGCAATTGAAAACCATGGATTTTAGTGTGATTACTACAATTTTTAATTCGGTAATTAGTGAGATATCTCGGTTATTCAGTTTTGGGAATAATGGTCGATTCACGGTGATCAGAGGCAAATTGGACCTCGTGGTTGAGCACGAAGGTCGAGGGGGCAATGGTGATCATGGGAAAAATGAATTTGGAATTTATTAGTGATCGAGGTGGCTGGGATTTTTTTGAGTAGGGTTTTGTTTCCAGATTTTACCGTCAGCGTTCATTTAGGTTTCGCGATGACGTGATGCAACCTGAGGCGATCGCATATGGTTCTGGGGTTGCGGGGAAGTGTGTTGGAGCTAGGGTAGTGGCGGTGAGGTCTCTAGTGAGGGGGATGGTCGGCCGTGGTCGAAGTTTGATAGTGGGGGTTTCGAACAGTTTTGGTTGGGGGGCTAAATTTCGATTCTCGATCGAAATAATTTTTCTGGGTGATGCAATTGGATGTGGAGGTCGTGTGCGACCGGGGGAAGGTCGGTGTGAAGTTCGCCATTGATCATCGACGTCGTGCACGTTTACGTGCACGTTCATGGGCTACTACAGGGTTCTGGAAAGAGAAAGAAGGAGACTCGAAGACGATCTCAGATTCGTATGGGTTGAGCTCGAAGCAGGGGATAGGTTGGGTTAACTCGGGGTATACACGGGGATGCCAGTGGGTTTAGTTTGTTAAGAAAGTTTGTTTTGCTGCAGAAGATTTAAAATGTAAAAGCAATGTTTAAAGGTTTTGAAACAAGAGAAATTTAATTTTATATATAATTAAAGTTTAAAAATATATAAAAAAATAAACAAGTTTTCTCTTATAAACTAATTTGATTTCAAAGTTAAGTTTTAATAAGTTTTTATATTTTGAAATATAAAAGTTTTAAAAATGAAATAAGTGGATTTTAATAATAAGTTGTATTATATTTTATTAAATCACTTTGGAAAGTCCAAACGTTTTAATTTGAATGTTTCAATGGTTTTAATTAAAATTGATTTCTAAATTATTTTATTATAATTAAGTTAAATAATTAAGATTTGGAGATCAATTAAAAATAAGGATTATCTTTAGTAATTTAGAATTTGAGTTAATTAAAGACAAATACATTTGTAAAGATAATTGAGATAATTAAATTAATTTTAATTATCAAGTTTTGTTTGTTAATAAATGTTTTAATTAGGATAATGGTTTCTTAATTAAGAATCTTTTTAATATAGTAAGTTAAGAATCATTTAATTAATTTAAATAACTAAGTTAAATGATTAATTAAATAAGTAATTTGTGGTTAATTAAGATAATCACTGATGGGTTAATCTAATATAATTACTTGGTGAAGTAATTAGGTAATTAAATGATTAATTACAAGAGGTAATTAAATAAGAGATAATTACTTTATAAAAGTAATTAAGTAGATGTGATTAAGGGTTAATCACTTTGGTTATTTATTAAAGAATTAAATAAAATTAATTAAAAGTTTAAATATTTAATTAATGGTTAATTAATAAAAGGATTAAAAATAATTAATTAAGAAAGAAATTTAATTAATGAAGTAATCATTAATTAATGGAAGTAATTAATAAATTGTTAATTAATAATTTAAGGATAATTAAGTGTTAATTATTAAATATATTTAAAAATAATTAATCAAATGCGATTAATTAAAAAGTAATTAATTATAAATGATTAATTATAAATGATTAATCAAGTATGATTAATTAAAGATAATTAATCAAGAGAAATTAATTAAGTATGATTAATTAAGGATGATTAATCAGGTGTGATTAATTAAATAATTATTATGGTAATTAAATAATAATAAATCAAGTGTGATTTATTTAGAAAGTAATTGAGTGATGATTACTTGGATAATTAAGAAGTTATTAATCAAGATGATTAATTAAATTTGTGGTTAAGGAATAATTACTTATAGTAATTAAGTAATTAATTAATCAAAGATGATTAGTTAAAGAGAATAATTAAGTGATGTTTATTAATTAATTTGTAATTAATTAATGGATAGTAAGATGGATTGATGATAATCCAAGTGATTAAGTAAGAATCAATTTATATAAGGATTAATTAGATTATTTAAGTTGGATCAACCTTGTGTATGGGTGTTTATTGATTGGTTGATAAGCATCATTTGATGAGTTAATAATATTGGTTGATATTATATGTCATTGGTTGATATGTGATGATGTGAATATGATACATCTGAGATGTGATATATATGTTGCTTTGTGATATATATGGATAAATATGATAATGTGAATTATCTATCTGTGTAATATGAATCATCCATTTATGTTAAGTGATATTTTTGAATATCTATTGTTTAAATCCCTTAAGTACAACTTGGACACTAAAATGGCATTTGGATTCGGTGAGACCGGGATCTGGTTTCCATATTTGGATATCCGAAAACCACATCGATTCCAATTAAACGTTAGGTCGTGAATCCAAGTGGAGTGCAATTGAAGACTCGAGGTGTAAGAACTATACGTCAGTATAACTCTATGGGCGATTCTGTAATGAGTTTGATGGAATAGTGCTTATAGGCTCGAGATGGTGATTCAGAGTGCAAGGGCTATGGTCGTTGACTCTGAGGGTGATTCCAAAATGAGTGCAACGAGATAGTGCCTTCGGTTTCGTTCGAACCCGGAATGAACTTGTATGGATTGAATGCTTTCAGAACATCGTCAGGTGGACGATGAGTATTCTAAGATAGATGTGTGCTATAAAGGTAATCGCAGCCTCAAGCCTCATCAACCGGGAATGGCTAAAACAGAGGAGGTGCAGCAAGGCTTTGTGGGTAGCTCCCACTGGAGAGCGAGATACATCCCTGTCTAGATGTCCCTTTTTATTTCGGCTTTGTAGGCAGTTGGTCTGCAGCCAACTGCGGGGTGGTCTTGTTCGGACTGTTCAGTAAGGAATGGTCCCGGCCTTGTGTTGCAGGGGAGTGGGCGTACTCCTCGGTACGGTGATCTAGGCCACGTACTGTGACGGGCGGTACCCCAGTAGCCCTGCCATTGATGGAAACCCATTTTCCCTACGAGACCCTACGGTTTTGTTTGTATTACCCACTTTTGTGGCTAGTAGCTGGAATTTAATGAATGTAACAATTTCGGCTATTTCATATTTATTTGAAAACCCTAGACACTATTATAATATCACTGGATTTCCTATCAAATGTTTTGGTTAGCGTAAGGTAAAAACTTTTCCATGTTTATGTGTGGGAAGTCTTACGTGATACCTTTCTTTCCAAAGGATTTTCTAAGTTAAGCAATCTTAAACCGTTTACTCACACCGGACCCCTGTCTGACCCGAGTGTTTATTTTCTGTTTTATTAAACTCTTGGGTACTCATATTATATATGAGTAGTCAAGTGATTCAGGTTATCCTTGACGAATTCTGGAAGAGCTATGGAGCAGGAGGCTTCAGCGTGTAGATTATAGTTAGAGTTTCCGTTGTGTTGTTATCTGTCTTGTATTGTATTAGACAGAAATGTTATAACTGTCTAAATTGAGATGTATGGTTGTGTACTCTGATATATATGATACTATGTATATGTTCTATATTATATTTTAATCGTTCTGCTGTGAGATTCAGATGTGTTGTTTCTCTTTCTTCTCTTCTTTTCTTCTTCTATCTCTTTCTTTCTTAATTAGTGATGCGATTTTCTGGTGATAGAAAGTCGGGTCGCTACAGTTGGTATCAGAGCATTAGGTTGAGTGAATACCTAGGCTCTCGAGTGGTGTCTGTCTTGAGAGAGCGTACTTGTAATTTATATATATATATATATATATATATTTATATATCTACCTAATCTAATGGGTTATCTGTTCAGATTTTCCAACATAGGTTATAAAGGTAGATAAGGTAGGAGTGTGTGGAACACAACTACCACTAATGGAAGAGGCTCATATGTTGTGGTTGGAGGTGTGTCTGTCGAGATTGTAGACCTAATACCGTCTCGAATAAGCTTTGTAGATTGGTGAAAGGATTTCATTGATCCTAGAGGAAGCCTTTTTCAAGAATTGGAGTATATTCTTGGAGTGTGAGGTTAATTTGCTCTCGAATCAGCATGGAATTCCAAGAGTTGAATTGTCAGCTGAGCAGAAGCAAGTGGTGGTATCTTGATAGCTTCAGGAAGGAATAGCTGTATGATGAGATGCAGTTTCCATAGATGGTTCTGAAGATGTTTCTTTTGGAGCCAGATTTAGATGGTGTTGGAAGAGCAATGGATGTCTACTGTAGTGAAGATTCGGATGTTTATAGATTTTTCTGGATCTCAAGTAAGGGTGTCTTATCTATATTGAAGTTTGAAACTAAGGTCGATGAGTTACCTCACTTCAGACATGGTCTCATTTGTTTTCCTTAAGAGAACTAGTAGTTGGTATGGGGTTTGAGCCGAGTTTCTTTGAGAAGATGTCTACCATCTCAAGGATCCTTTAGTGGAATTGGGTGATAGTTTTAAGTTTCAAGGAGCTTGTGGTTAAGGATGATCTTTTGGCTTAGCTGTATCATTAAAGTGAAGTTTGGAAGCAGTAGCATGGGTCTGTTTCTTAAATGATTCAGTAATCTTTGGGATTCTACTATCGGCAGACCAGGCAGATAGTGAAGACTTATCCTTTTCTTCGGGAGGCTCGCTAGAGTAGGATATCTGTTGGAAGTGATCTATCAGTTTTTCTGGTAGATAAGCCATTCTGGAAAGATTTATCTTGAATAGGAAAAGCTGTTCTAGTTGGGAAGACAGTTCTTTGGGGTCTGAACTAAGAGGGATCGCAAAAGTGACTTGCGATTAGTTTGGGAATCTTTGAGTATTCCTTGGTTTGAGATTGAGGCATCTCGTATGGAGGTAAAAACCATTAATGTAGTCAGAGATTTTCTAGATGTTTTTGAGGGAATCAGAAGTTGACCCGAATCGGAGATTGAGTTTTCTTATCAACTTGGAATCCAGGAGTAATTTTGATGGTTCAACTATATAGTAGGATGACTCTTGGAGCGAGAAGAGTTTGGTGAGGCAGCTCAGGACTCTTTGGAGAAGGATTGATCATCTTATTCTAAGTTAAGATTCTGTTGAGATGTTTTGATCAAGAAGAATGGTCACTAAGATTTTTATGGGTCGGATGAACTGTATATGGAGAAAGATTTTGCTTGTGTTCTTCGATAGCATTTTATCTACTCCAAAACAGAGTTGTGCAGCGGAAGCGAGATAGTAGTTGTTCTAGAGTAGGAGCAACCGGAAGTTGCAGTTTACCTGGATTAGAGGATTTCTACAGGAAATTCAAGTATGAAGAAATTTTCTGGATTTGGTAGGCAAGGTTGTCAGGTGCAACTGTTTGGCTATTCCAGATAAGAGATGAAGGTTGGAAGTCCACTGATGTTTGTAGAATAGAGTTGTGTTTTGGATTTCGGCAAATTTTTGAGAGAGCCATTTTGTTGAGTAGGACCTGGAGAATTGGTTTAATTTTTAGCCCAGTCTGTTGCATGAAGCAATCAGCAAGGGTTAGGCTGATCAGGAATATTGGAGGTGACTCAGGAGCATCGGAAGAGTTATGCAGTTAGAATTGAGAAGATTTGGAATGTGAAGTTGGAATTTGGATATTACTTTAGTTTTATCCAATCAAAGGAATTATAAGACTGGGTAAAACTGGAGAGATAGCTCCGGAAGTATTTTGAGATTTTTTTTCCTGTGTTCTCTGGAGATTAGATTTTGATCTACAGGATTGAATTGCCAGTTCGGATAACTGGAATTCATTATATTTCACATATTTATGAGGAATATGCGTATGATTCTTCGAGTGATAGAATCAGCAGTTCAGAAGGATCTGGTAGTTGAGCTGGTTTTGAGTTCAGTCTGATATCTTGTTCAGATTTATAGGTTCAGATGAGGGAGTTCTTGGTTATAGTAATGTAGTTACTTAAGATTCTGTAGAGCGAGTATTCCAGTATAGGTACCTGGAAAACTCTTGATAATATTAGGAGGTTCTATTCAGAATTTTGTCTGGATAGATAAAACTGTCTGTTTGAATTGGTTGCTATGTTTGATTGGATGATTGTTAATTTAAATTTAAATTCTTTAGCTGGGTTATTAAATTATCTTTGCTTTTAAATTTCGAGGACGAAATTCTTTTAAGGGGGGAGGAAGGTGACGACCCGTAATTTTGAGCAATATCAATTTAATAATCTTTGATAATAATTAAATTGATTTGATCATTTTACATTATAAATTGACAAGTTAAATTTATTTTAAAGGTTAATAATAATAATTTGATAATATCTATTAACATTTTTCTTAACAATAATATGAATAGGCAAGTTTAATGCTTTTGAAAGCTAATAATATTTTGATTTGAAAATATTTATTTTGGCAATTTAAAATTGGTAAGATTTATTTTCCAGAAGCTAATCAAAAATATTTTCTATTTATAATATATATGTATTGATATATCTTGTAAATAGGAAGTTTTAAAAGCTAATATATATTCAAATTGTAATATATATGAATATATATATATATATATATATATATATATATATATATATTATGATTTGGTTTGTGTTTTAAAATTCAACACAGTAAATTTCAAATATAATGTTGAAATGTATTTATTTGAAATGTGTATATATATTTGTATATATATTTGAAATAGGAAAAATATTGATTTGAATTTAACAAGAGTTTTCAAACTTTAATATATAATTTGAAATTTGAAAGGTTAATTTGATTTATTGCTTTTGAAATGATATTTGAAGTTTAAATTTTTATAAAAAAGTTAATTTCTTATTATTATAAACATATAGTTCAACTTGAGTTTTAGATAAGATTTAAATTTAAAAGTTCATTTGCTTAATATCCTTTCATTTTAATTTTAACACAATATAAATTTGTTTTAAAATTTTAAGAGTTAAATTGAAATAGATGTTTCAAACATATAAACATTAAATTGAATCAAAATATAAGTTACTTGAATTCATATGAATATTTATTAAAGAATAAGTATACATATTTTATAATCATATGAATATTACATAAATATATGTATATAGATTAAATAGATTATTAAAAAGAAAATCACATTTTAAACATTTATAAACATTGGAGAATAAACATTTGTAAATATTAAATAACACATAACCACACTTGTAAACATTTTAGAGTGGGTTAAAGACAAGTGTAAGATCCTTATAACATTAAAATGACAAATGTTTTTTCTTTAATAATAAAATCTGAAATTTAATTGTAAATAAAAGATGGTTTTTATTCTTCAGCTGAAAACATTTTCGTCAACTCAAACTTAATACAAAACAAACCAAATAAAGCAAAAAAAAAAAATGAATGCAGAGAAAAAAATAATAAGAAGAAGATACTGTAAAATCTGGAAAATGCAAAGCAAGAGGATGAAAAGCGAATTCAAAGCAGAGGCAAATGCAAGATTTTCCAGTAGCAAAGAAGAAAACTGGAAAATGCAGCAAACAAGAAATTTATTTAGCATGCAAAACTAGATTCAACAGCAACTAGCTTGATTTCAACATGCAAGAAGAAATTGGAAGAGCTAAAGAAATTTCAAACCTGGAAACAGTTTATGTTTTCTGCGAACAAGGTGAGTAAATGAAATCTTTTAAAAAAACAGTTTAAAACCTGGATTTTTGTTTTGTTCCTGTGATGACATCTTGTTGATGTGTCTGGATTCTTGAAATTAATGGATGCATGTTGATGAATGATATTTTGAGATGACTGTAAACATAAAAGTATATTCTATGTATTATAATAAGTTTCAATTTCATAGCAAAAATCAATAACACAATGTTGAATTCGAATTTGCTGATGATTTGTAAACAAAAGTTGTTTGTAATCATGTAAATTTTTATCTAAAAATAATTGTAAGTTTTTAAATGGAATAATTGGCTTAAAATTTTCAAATTTACAGTAAAATGGTAAATTGGGTCAAAAAATTTATTAAATCAATTTTAGGTTTTGATTACATGATTGAAATAGCAATTGAAAACCATGAATTTTAGTGTGATCAGTACAATTTTTAATTTGGTAATTAGTGAGATATCTCGGTTATTCAGTTTTGGGAATAATGGTCGATTCGCGGTGATCAGAGGCAAATTGGCCCTCGTGGTTGAGCACGAAGGTGGAGGGGGCAATGGTGATCATGGGAAAAATGAATTTGGAATTTATTAGTGATCGAGGTGGCTGGGATTTGTTTGAGTAGGATTTTGTTTCCAGATTTTACTGTCAGCGTTCATTTAGGCTTCGCGATGACGTGATGCAACCTGAGGCGATCGCATATGGTTCTGGGTTTTCGGGGAAGTGTGTTGGAGCTAGGGTAGTGGCGGCGTGGTCTCTAGTGAGGGGGATGGTCGGCCGTGGTCGAAGTTTGATAGTGGGGGTTTCGAACAGTTTTGGTTGGGGGGCTAAATTTCGATTCTCGATCGAAATAATTTTTCTGGGTGATGCAATTAGATGTGGAGGTCGTGTGCGACCTGGGAAAGGTCGGCGTGAAGTTCGCCGTTGATCATCGACGTCGTGCACGTTTACGTGCACGTTCATGGGCTACTGCAGGGTTCTGGAAAGAGAAATGGGGGAGACTCGAAGACGATCTCGGGTTCGTATGGGTAGAGCTCAAAGCAGGGGATAGGTTGGGTTAACTCGGGGTATACACGGGGATGCCAGTGGGTTTACTCGAGTTTGTTAAGCAAGTTTGGTTTGCTGCAGAAGATTTAAAATGTAAAAGCAATGTTTAAAGATTTTGAAACAAGAGAAATTTGATTTTATATATAATTAAAGTTAAAAAAAAATAAAAAAAATAAATAAACAAGTTTTCTCTTATAAACTAATTTGATTTCAATGTTAAGTTTTAATAAGTTTTTATATTTTGAAATATAAAAGTTTTAAAAATGAAATAAGTGGATTTTAATAATAAGTTGTATTATATTTTATTAAATCACTTTGGAAAGTCCAAACGTTTTAATTTGAATGTTTCAATGGTTTTAATTAAAATTGATTTCTAAAGTATTTTATTTTAATTAAGTTAAATAATTAAGATTTAGAGATCAATTAAAAATAAGGATTATCTTTAGTAATTTAGAATTTGAATTAATTAAAGATAAATACATTTGTAAAGATAATTGAGATAATTAAATTATTTTTAATTATCAAGTTTTATTTGTTAATAAATGATTTAATTAGGATAATGGTTTCTTAATTAAGAATCTTTTTAATATAGTAAGTTAAGAATCATTTAATAATTTAAATAATTAAGTTAAATGATTAATTAAATAATTAATTTGTGGTTAATTAAGATAATCACTGATGGGTTAATCTAATATAATTACTTGGTGAAGTAATTAGGTAATTAAATGATTAATTACAAGAGGTAATTAAATAAGAGATAATTACTTTATGAAAGTAATTAAGTAGATGTGATTAAGGGTTAATCACTTTGGTTATTAATTAAAGAATTAATTAAAATTAATTAAAGGTTTAAATATTTAATTAATGGTTAATTAATAAAAGGATTAAAAATAATTAATTAAGAAAGAAATTTAATTAATGAAGTAATCATTAATTAATGGAAGTAATTAATAAATTGTTAATTAATAATTTAAGGATAATTAAGTGTTAATTATTAAATATATTTAAAAATAATTAATCAAATGTGATTAATTAAAAAGTAATTAATTAAAAATGATTAATTATAAATGATTAATCAAGTATGATTAATTAAAGATAATTAATCAAGAGCAATTAATTAAGTATGATTAATTAAGGATGATTAATCAGGTGTGATTAATTAAATAATTATTAAGGTAATTAAATAATAATAAATCAAGTGTGATTTATTTAGAAAGTAATTGAGTGATGATTACTTGGATAATTAAGAAGTTATTAATCAAGATGATTAATTAAATTTGTGGTTAAGGAATAATTACTTATAGTAATTAAGTAATTAATTAATCAAATATGATTAATTAAAGAGAATAATTAAGTGATGTTTATTAATTAATTTGTAATTAATTAATGGATAGTAAGATGGGTTGATGATAATCCAAGTGATTAAGTAAGAATCAATTTAATTAAGGATTAATTAGATTATTTAAGTTGGATCAACCTTGTGTATGGGTGTTTATTGATTGGTTGATAAGCATCATTTGATGGGTTAATAATATTGGTTGATATTATATGTCATTGGTTGATATGTGATGATGTGAATATGATATATCTGAGATGTGATATATATGCTGCTTTGTGATATATATGGATAAATGTGATAATAGTGAATTATCTATCTATGTAATATGAATCATCCATTTATGTTAAGTGATATTTTTGAATATCTATTGTTTAAATCCCTTAAGTACAACTTGGACACTAAAATGGCGTTTGGATTCGGTGAGACCGGGATTGGGTTTCCATATTTGGATATCCGAAAACCACATCGATTCCAATTAAACGTTAGGTCGTGAATCCAAGTGGAGTGCAATTGAAGACTCGAGGTGTAAGAACTATACGTCAGTATAACTCTGTGGGTGATTCTGTAATGAGTTTGATGGAATAGTGCTTATAGGCTCGAGATAGTGATTCAGTGTGCAAGGGCTATGGTCGTTGACTCTGAGGGTGATTCCAAAATGAGTGCAACGAGATAGTGCCTTCGGTTTCGTTCGAACCCGGAACGAACTTGTATGGATTGAATGCTTTCAGAACATCGTCAGGTGGACGATGACCATTCTAAGATAGATGTGTGCTATAAAGGTAATCGCAGCCTCAAGCCTCATCAACCGGGAATGGCTAAAACAGGGGAGGTGCAGCAAGGCTTCGTGGGTAGCTCCCACTGGAGAGCGAGATACATCCCTGTCTAGATGTCCATTTTTATTTCGGCTTTGTGGGCAGTTGGTCTGCAGCCAACTGCGGGGTGGTCTTGTTCGGGACTGTTCTGTAAGGAATGGTCCCGGCCTTGTGTTGCAGGGGAGTGGGCGTACTCCTCGGTATGGTGATCTAGGCCACGTACTGTGACGGGCGGTACCCCAGTAGCCCTGCCATTGATGGAAACCCATTTTCCCTACGAGACCCTACGGTTTTGTTTGTATTACCCACTTTTGTGGCTAGTAGCTGGAATTTAATGAATGTAACAATTTCGGCTATTTCATATTTATTTGAAAACCCTAGACACTATTATAATATCATTGGATTTCCTATCAAATGTTTTGGTTAGCGTAGGGTAAAAACTTTTCCATGTTTATGCGTGGGAAGTCTTACGTGATACCTTTCTTTCCAAAGGATTTTCTAAGTTAAGCAATCTTAAACCGTTTACTCACACCAGACCCCTGTCTGACCCGAGTGTTTATTTTCTGTTTTATTAAACTCTTGGGTACTCATATTATATATGAGTAGTCAAGTGATTCAGGTTATCCTTGACGAATTCTGGAAGAGCTATGGAGCAGGAGGCTTCAGCGTGTAGATTATAGTTAGAGTTTCCGCTGTGTTGTTATCCTGTATGATGTCTTGTATTGTACTAGTAGGAAGCCCGTGCCGATGGCACGGGAGCAAAGTGTTATGTCGTATATAACAAAGGAGAGTCTATATTGGTAGGAAGTGCATAGGTAACATTAAGGTAATCTTACTTTAACTATTTTTTAAGTGCTGAACCTTACAAATGAGACGTATGTGATGTTATAGGTAATAGAAAACACACCAGCTTTCATCTGAAAATAAAATTGTAACGACCCTGAAATTCAGACCCAGTTTAAAATTTTAAAATTGTTTATTTAATGTAGAAATTAAAATTTTCACAAACAAATTCCGTTTCTATTCAAACTTCATATTTGGATTGCGTCTAGATAGACATAGGCGTACGTCAAATTTCGTTGAAAAGTATTGAAGAAAATTTCGTGCGTCGCATTTGCCTATTGATTTAAATCGTAGGTGAAAAATTCTCTTTCGTCCGAACTCAAATATTTTTCACATTTATGGATAAGAAAAATATTCTGAATATGACGGCGCAATTCGTTTCGTCAAATTTCGCTTTTAATTGCTAGCTAAAATGTTCGCTCGTGCAAATGGTTCAATAAGAGTTACCACTTTGCAAACGGTGTCGAACCATCAATATCTTTATACCGTTGTGTCCGTCTCGACGCGCTGATCACAACGGTATATATATTTGTGTCAATCGGAGTTCGGTGTTGCGAACTAGTTTTGTTTAACGGATTACAAATCGGTCCGTTACGCAGCATAAAACCGGTACCCATTTTCTTCAACGTTCAGAATTCTATCAGTCTTTGACTATTCAGCTGCCTTGGAAAGCCAATAGCCATTCAGTTACCAAGACAATTACTGTACTTCCTTTTATAAGCTAGCTGTCGTTCCATTTATTCGTTTGTTGCTTACATTTTATAATATTCTGGTTCGTATACTCTGCTCTGCAAATTCTTTCTTCTTCTTCATATTTCATCTGTTGCTCTCCAGAATTATCAAACCCACCAAAACGTGATACCCTCTCTCCTCCATGCATGCAAACAAAGTACCCAGACCCCACCAGCCTTCGCCCAGACCCCGCCAGCTTCGTCCGGACCCCGCCAGCTTCGTCCAGACCCGCCAGCCTTCGTCCAGACCCCGCCAGCTTCGCCCAGACCCGCCAGCCTTCGTCCAGACCCGCCAGCTTCGCCCAAACTCCACCAGCCTTCGCCCAGACACCGCCAGCTTCGCCCAGACCCGCCAGCCTTCGTCCAGACCCGCCAGCCTTCGCCCAGACCCCGCCAGCTTCTTCCAGACTCCACCAGCCTTCGTCCAGACCCGCCAGCCTTCGTCCAGACCCCGCCAGCATCGCCAGCATTCGTCCAGATCCGCCAGCTTCGCCCAAACTCCGCCAGCTTCGCCCAGACCCGCCAGCCTTCGTCCAGACCCGCCATCCTTCGCCCGCCGCAGCCACCCTGTCGAACCCGGACCCACCCACCGACTTGGCTGCTAACACCCGAGCCACTGCCTTCACTTCCCTCTTCACTTTGCCTAAGACCTATAGCCAATACATCGATATCACTTTGAACATGCTTTGTATATTCTCTGTTGGAAATTTATATGTCAAATGTTGTTGCATGCATATAGGCTCTACCTATTAGTATATAGGATTTTCATATAGGTTATGTATATGTCACTTGAAGACCCTCCTTCCTATAGCTAGCCTTTATCAATAGGAATTTGTTCCCAATATGAACAGTGGGTTGCATATGCCGTTATATGGAGCATGTGCTCTGACTTTGTTTTGCTTCTCATTTATCGGCTGCATAACCAAACGAGATTAGAGTGTTTTATATATTAGTATAGCGGTATATACTTTGAAAATTCTAATTTGCTCACATACAGTGTTTTACTGTGTTTGTATCAGCTACTGCTTCGGAGACTTAGACTTTCATCCGACTTGTCGAATCTATCTTGCTTCGTTGTTCGGTGTGGTTTATATATATATTCAATTGATATATATTGCAATAAACAAATAGTTGATTTATTTAATTGTTTGAATTGTAGTTTGTGTCGTTTTGCATCGTGCTTGTTCGTGTCTCTTATCTATTCGTCTTCGTGCTTCGTCGTCTTCTCTAACCACGCAAGGTGAATATTTCATTCATGACTTGATCTATTATGCTATGATAATCAAGTGATAATTGTTGTTTATATTAATTTAGATGTTAATTGTTGATTGTTCGAATTGTTGAAAAAAAAAAAAAATTGTAAATCGATATGCAAGTTAAATTTGAATATTGCTAGTTTACGACAAATAGTTGTGACACTAAAAGTATTATATGATGTTGAATTTTGTTGCTAATATAAGTGAAATTTAATATGAAATTGAAATTGATATAGGATAGTCAACAATTTAAAATGGATTATATATGTTGAACTTGATCCCTTTAAATGTTAAATAAATCATCGCGTAGAATAGCGTTAACTCCACTTTGAACCATTGAACGTATGATTGATGTAGTAATTTGATAATAGACACCAAGTGAAAACCCTAACATAATAATCTTTAATCCGCATGAAACGATGGTGTGGATTCTAGGAAGAATTATATTAATTTGCATAAATAACAAATGTAAATTAATATGATTATTTCGGGATTATTTAAATACATTGTTAAATTGTTATGTATGGTTGTTATTGCTTGTTTATTTACTTTGACACCATCCCAGTTATCACACTGCAAGTTCCCTTTGCTATGCTTTGTTTTATATTGAATAATATTGGGTTGAATGATAAATACCTAATTAAACAACTTGGCCTAGGATAGAAAATAAAAATAAGAAACCCGATTGGTCAACAAAACCATTTTCGAAATTGAAATATAATTTAAATTAAAGAATGAACTTAACAATTTGGTTGGAAATTTGGTAAAAGTTTTAATGGATGTAACTGAAATAAATTTCACGGATTTAATCAAGATAAATTTTATGGATTAGATTGAAGTAAAATTAATGGATTAAATTGAAACGGATTAATAAACCTATGTAATTAAATAAAAATGAATTGGCAAATTTATTGAAATGAGATTTAGAAACAAGTAAGTTTAGAATTTGATAACTTAAAAATTTATTAAATTGGTTAGGTTTAGATTAAAACTCGGTTTTAATTAAATAGATTTGGAACATGTTGTAAATTTTACTTGGAAATTTAGAAAATTTGACTTAGGAGGAATACAAAAAACTGACCAAAGTTTATGGATATAACTTAGTGATTATTTAAACTTAAAATGATTTTAAATTTAACGAATTAATCAAATCAGGACATTGTAAATGGAAATGGACTTTGTTTAGAAATTTAATTGAATTGGTAAATAAATTAAATGAAGTTGGATAAAAAGGAATTTAGTTAATGAAATTGATTTAATCGAATTCATGATAACAGTGGATGTAAACATGAAGTGAAGTGAATAGAATTTGATTTAATAATTTAAACTAAGTTTAGCATAAAATTGAATTCATTGATTATGAACTAAATTCAATAAGCGACTTTTAGACCTTATTAAATCGAACTTGAATACTTAATTTTAAATTGTAACTCAAGTGTTTGAACTAAAAATTGCATTCGAAAATATGTTGTAAAATATCTAAAATAAATTGAATCGTGAAATGTCAAACTTTGGAAGTCAAATTTGCACCTTGACTTTTGGACTTTGATTTGTTTAAACGTTAATTTAACCGACCATCGGGTAATAAATACGTAGTTATTAAAGAGACCGGGATCGGGAATGGACATACTCTCTGTCGATACCGAAAACCACTTTAATAACTATTATGCGCGAAGTGTTGATCCAGAATGAAGTGGATGGTTTGGTGAACGCGTTGACTGAAGAAAGAGAACGATATTGGATGACCCCTGACATGACTAAAACAGGAGCCGCGCCGGGCCATTGAGGATCGCCACCTCTAGCGGACACGCTTCTTCGATACCATATCTATTACTTTTGTGATTCGATTTGGGTGCACCCTTTGATTTGGGAGTGTTGTTTCGTGGTGTTGAGATAGTAGCTACTATGCTCAACATCAGTCCAGATCACGCAACTACTAGTATCCTAGTTGGTATTGCCTCATGTACCTTGTCATACTGATTATCCTATTCGCGACCACTACGTTTTGATTTGTACCTTGAGTATATGGATTGCCCTCTGGTGACTTCCGGTTTTGGGGAAACTACGGTCTTGTATATGCTTTTGGGAATATAAAATGTGTTAAGGGGAATTATGGTAACGCTTTAACGCTATTTTAATATTCTATTTTACTGATTATACATTACCTACATACCGTATTATATATACATATATATAGTTTATCGGATCCTTAGAGATGTTATTTTATTCATCTTTGAGTTATGGACTTTATTTCCTGCAATTGATTATCCTGCATAAGATTTTGAGTCCTGACTCGAGTGTTTCTTTTGTATATGCTCGGGTCAGTCTGAAGCTATCCAGTTTGCCGATCAAGGTTGGTTGAAGATGTTGAAGACTTAGCATTTATCTTTATCAGTCTATTTCTATTCCAGTATTGTTGTTCTTGTCTGTTGGACATTTATGTATTTCCTTTCAGTCACTTTATGTTTAGACATTGTTGTATTTCATATAGTAGCTTCATGAACTGCTATTATGACGATGTATTTTCCGCTGCATTATTCCGTGACTGTTCTGTGTCTGTGATGTTGTATTGATTCTCATTTACATTTATGTATATATAATCCCATAATGATTCGTGTTTTGTATTATTTAAGTTGACATGTATGGATTATTGTCAATTTAAATGGTCCAAATATACGGGTTGTTACAGTTGGTATCAGAGCTTTGGTTTCCACTAAAAACCTTAGTTGGGGTTATATAAACTCATTAGACATAGGGTAGCAATACCCTGGGATGAGGAGAATCAATTCAATATACATATCCTTTCAAATTCAAACTTCTTAATTGATTCGTTGATTAGACTTTCCTTAAAGTGCTATGATTTTCTATCCTTGGTTCTAAAAAAAAAATAAAAAAAAAATTCTTTTGGTATTTCAGGATGAGTGCCAGAAGAAACAACAGGGGAGGAAGGGGAAATGGTCCTGCCCAGGCTGCATTTGCCGCCCCAGCTCCAGTCAAATTCACCACTCTTAGTAAGGAGTATACACAGCTTGGTGGTGTTAAGTTCTCTGGATCCGAGAATATTATTGAAGCTAAACAATGGCTCAAAAGCTTAGAGATGATATTTTCTGGATTGGAGATCACTGATGCTCAGAAGCGTCAGCTTGCTGCTTGGCAACTTCGGGATGCCGCACGAGACTGGTGGGAATCTGTTGCTTCTCGTATCGAGGAGAACACCATCACTTGGGCCCAGTTTAGGTATAAATTTATTTGGATTTCATAGTCTAAATTCTTCTTTCAATCCTTGGAATGTTAATTATCTAGTCTATCTTTTGATTAGGGATACTTTCTCGGAACAATGGATGCCAGCTGCTGGGAAAACCCAACTTTATAGAGCTTTTATGGACCTTAAGCAAGGCAGTATGACTTTTTCTGAGTACAAGAGGAAATTCAACGAGCTCTCCAAGTTTGGCCCGGGATTGATCGATACCCAACTTCTGAAGAACGAGAAATTCATTTTGGGAGCTAGATCAGAGTATTATGACTTGCATATTGGCCACATTCACTGCACTTTCACAGAGCTTGTTGACTATGCTCTTCGATATGAGGCGAAGCCTAAGGGACCCACTGCCAAGGCCACTCCTACTCAGTCCTCTTCCAGCTAGCTCGGAAAGAGGAAGATGAACTTTGATCAACAAAAGAAAGCTTGGCGAAAGACTACAGGATTGGGATATGCCCAGAAAAGCCCAATCGACCTTGCTAATATCACTTGCTTCAAATGTGATAAGAAGGGTTATTATGCAAATAGCTGTCCATCCACCGGAGCTGCTATTCCACCACCTCCTCAGATGAGGAATGATTTATGCCATGTCTGCCTCCAGCCAGGTCACTTCAAAAGAGATTGTCCATTGAGGAACAAAGGCACACCATCAGGAGTATATGCTGTCACCACTCCTGCACCACCTCCACCACCTGCTCAGGATGACCAAGGTACCTTACGAAGTACTTTTTCATTTCATAATTTACCTGTTCGGGTATTATTCGATACTGGTGCTTCTCATAGCTTCATATCTATTGATCTTTGTAATAAGCTCAAATTAGAACATACTCTTGCTACTACTTCCTTATGTGTCTCCAACCCTATTGGAGGACTTGCCAACCTCAGTAGAATTTGTAAAGGGGTTGTGCTGTTGTATGGAAGATATCGATTCACTTGGGATTTCTAAGTGCTTGGCTTCGTAGCATTTGACATTTTGTTGGGTGCTGATTGGTTAAGAAATTTCGATGCTGTTATTTCTTGCAAAGCTCGATCTGTTTCTCTAGTCAATGACAAGGGTCTACCGCTTGTCATCGAATGCAAATCACCTCAGAAATATGCGGGAAGCTTTATATTCTCTCTTGATGCTCACTCGGATGACCTTAGTACTACTCCTATTGTTCAGAAATTTCCCGATGTATTTGGAGAGGTCGACTCTCTACCGCCAAAATGAGAGATCGATTTCCGCATTGACCTTATTCCCGGAGCTACTCCCGTAGTTCTCCCTCACAGAAGGATGGCTCCTAAAGAAAAAGCTGAACTTAAAACCCAAATTGATGATCTATTTGCTAAGGGTTTGATCAGGAGAAGTTGTTCTGAATGGGGCGCCGCAGTCGTCTTTGTCACCAAATCAGATGGATCTCTTCGCATGTGTGTTGATTACCGAGAATTAAACAAGCGCACTCTCAAGAACCGCTATCCGATGCCTCGCATCAATGATTTATTCGATCAGCTCCATGGAGCTAAAGTTTTCTCACAACTTGATCTAGCCACTGGGTTCCACCAACTAAGAGTAGCAGAAGATAGTATTCATAAAACAGCTTTCCGTACCGAGAATGGATTCTATGAATGGTTGGTTATGCCATTTGGTTTGACCAACGCACCTGCTTATTTCGTCGACTTAATGAATAGAGTCTTCCGTGATGTCCTTAACAAGTTTGTTCTTGTCTTCATTGATGATATTCTCGTCTTCTCCAAAGATGAGAAAGAGCATGAGACACATCTTGCTTATGTTCTGGGAACTCTCCGAAATCATCAGCTTAAAGCCAAGTTTTCGAAATGCCACTTCTGGCGAGACGAAGTACGATTCCTTGGCCATATTGTTTCTGAAAACGGGATTTCGGTCGATCCAGCTAAGATCGCCGTAATCAATGTAAGTCCTATCCTATTCGTTAATTCTATTCAACCCATCTTATTCCTTTCTAATTTGAAAACTTATCTACAGGATTGGGAGACTCCCAAAACTCCTACTGATATCCGTAGCTTCTTGGGCCTAGCCGGTTATTATCGCAGATTCATTGAGCGCTTTGCCCGGATTTCTGCCCCACTCACTGCTTTAACTCGAAAGGATGTCAAGTTTATTTGGAGTGAGAAGTGTGAATCAGCTTTTAATGAGTTGAAGCGTAAGTTAACTTCAGCCCCAGTTCTTGCGGTAATTGACGGGAGTGAAGGATTAACTGTCTATACCGATGCTTGTCGAGAAGGTTTAGGCGCTGTCCTTATGCAAAATGGAAAGGTTATTGCTTATGCGGGCCATCAGTTGAAAACTCATGAAGTAAACTATGCGACCCATGATTTAGAGCTTCTAGCAGTTGTATTCGCTTTGAAACTATGGAGGCACCATCTTTTGGGGACAAAATTTGAATTATTCACAGATCATAAGTCCTTGCGGTATATTTTCTCTCAGAAGGACTTGAATGAGAGACAAGTCCGATGGCTCGAATTCTTAGCTGCATATGATCTCGACATCAATTATACTCCTGGAAAAGCAAATGTTGTAGCTGATGCTTTGAGCCGTAGCAAAGCATTGTCTTGTTGTAATCTTGTAGAAGGCATGCTATTTCAGCTTGTTATCTCCCCATCTCTTTTGGATCGCATCAAAGCTAAGAAATATGAGGTCACCTTGCTCTATCGCATGAAGGAGTTAGTTCTTGGTAGAGTTGGAAATGCTGACAGTAAAGTGGGAGCACAGATAGATAGTAATGGAGTTCTGAAGATTGACAACCGTATTTGTGTTCCAAATGTTGATGGACTGAGACAAGAAGTGCTTAGAGAGAACCATCAATCATCACTTTCATTTCATCCTGGTGTCACCAAGATGTATCGAAATATGAAGCGTTTATATTGGTGGAGTGGGATGAAGAGAGATATTTCCATATATGTCAGTAGATGCACCACTTGCCAGCAAGTCAAGGCCGATCACCTGAAGACGGCAGGATTACTTCAACCCCTAGAGATTCCGTGTTGGAAATGGGATCAGATTTCTATGGACTTCGTTGACGGATTACCGAGGACCAGAAAAGGGAACGAGAGTATATGGGTGATTGTTGATAGGTTGACAAAATCTGCTCACTTTATTCCTGTTAAGACCACTCGTACTGCTTCGAGTTTGGCCGAGATTTATATGAGAGAGATTGTCAGACTTCATGGAGTTCCATCTAGTATTGTATGCGATAGAGATCCTTTATTCACTAGTAAATTCTGAAAGGCATTTCAGGACGTCTTGGGCACTAAACTAAATCTGAGCACGGCTTATCATCCTCAAACAGATGGCCAAACTGAGAGGGTAAATCAGATTTTGGAAGATCTGCTCCGAGCTTGCATTATTGATTTCGGCGGATCTTGGGAAGACCACCTCCATTTGGTTGAATTCACTTATAATAACAGCTATCAGGTAATCCAAAATTTTCAATTTGAATAAGTAAAAATTTGAATTGAAATATAACTATCTTTCTAATCAGGCGAGTATCGATATGGCACCGTTCGAAGCATTATATGGACGGCCATGCAAATCGCCAGCTTGTTGGATTGAGCCTGGTGACCATTTAGTTCTTGGCCCAGATATGATTATGGAAGCATCCGAGAAGGTTAATGAGATCAGAAGGAAGATGAAGACCGCACAGGATAGGCAGAAGAGCTATGCTGATAGGCGTAGAAGAGAATTGGAATTCCATGTTGGAGATAAGGTATTTCTAAAGGTATCACCTTTAAAGAATGTTATTCGGTTTGGTCGTAGAGGGAAGCTCGCTCCTAGATTTGTTGGACCATTCACTATCACTGAGAGGATTGGTACACTAGCCTACAGAGTTGCGCTGCTGGAGAAATTTGAGGGCGTGCACAACGTATTCCATGTTTCACATCTCCAGAAGGTTGCACACGATCCATCCATGACCATTCCTATTGCTCAGTTAGATGAGGTTGATATTGAGCCGGATTTGACTATAGAGAGGAGACCGCTTCGTATTGTTGATAGGGATACGAAGCAGCTTAGAAGGAAGACTGTTAGCCTAGTCAAAGTCCAATGGAGTCCCGATGATCGTGATTGTACATGAGAAACCGAGGAGAGTATCCGAGATTCTAATCCAGAATTGTTTGTTGAAGGTAAATTCCATTATATATTCTTTACTTTATTCGATAATCTATTCTATATCTATCGTACCTCTTTTATTGTTCTTCCACTCTTTCCTTTGTTCCTTTTCGGGGACGAAAAGTTTTGAGTAGGGGGGAATGTAACGACCCTGAAATTCAGACCCAGTTTAAAATTTTAAAATTGTTTATTTAATGTAGAAATTAAAATTTTCACAAACAAATTCTGTTTCTATACAAACTTCATATTTGGATTGCGTCTAGATAGACATAGGCGTACGCCAAATTTCGTTGAAAAGTATTGAAGAAAATTTCGTGCGTCGCATTTGCCTATTGATTTAAATCGTAGGTGAAAAATTCTCTTTCGTCCGAACTTAAATATTTTTCACATTTCTGGATAAGAAAAATATTCTGAATATGACGGCGCAATTCGTTTCGTCAAATTTCGCTTTTAATTGCTAGCTAAAATGTTCGCTCGTGCAAATGGTTCAATAAGAGTTACCACTTTGCAAACGGTGTCGAACCATCAATATCTTTATGCCGTTGTGTCCGTCTCGACGCGCTGATCACAACGGTATATTTATTTGTGTCAATCGGAGTTCGGTGTTGCGAACTAGTTTTGTTTAACGGATTACAAATCGGTCCGTTACGCAGCATAAAACCGGTACCCATTTTCTTCAACGTTCAGAATTCTATCAGTCTTTGGCTATTCAGCTGCCTTGGAAAGCCAATAGCCATTCAGTTACCGAGACAATTACTGTACTTCCTTTTATAAGCTAGCTGTCGTTCCATTTATTCGTTTGTTGCATACATTTTATAATATTCTGGTTCGTATACTCTGCTATGCAAATTCTTTCTTCTTCTTCATATTTCATCTGTTGCTCTCCAGAATTATCAAACCCACCAAAACGTGATACCCTCTCTCCTCCATGCATGCAAACACCGTACCCAGACCCCACCAGCCTTCGCCCAGACCCCGCCAGCTTCGTCCAAACCCCGCCAGCTTCGTCCAGACCCGCCAGCTTCGCCCAGACCCGCCAGCCTTCGTCTAGACCCGCCAGCTTCGCCCAGACTCCACCAGCCTTCGCCCAGACCCCGCCAGCTTCGCCCAGACCCGCCAGCCTTCGTCCAGACCCGCCAGCCTTCGCCCAGACCCCGCCAGCTTCATCCAGACTCCACCAGCCTTCGCCCAGACCCCGCCAGCTTCATCCAGACCCGCCAGCCTTCGTCCAGACCCCTCCAGCATCGCCCAGACCCGCCAGCATTCGTCCAGATCCGCCAGCTTCGCCCAGACTCCACCAGCCTTCGCCCAGACCCGCCAGCCTTCGCCCGCCGCAGCCACCCTGTCGAACCCGGACCCACCCACCGACTTGGCTGCTAACACCCGAGCCACTGCCTTCACTTCCCTCTTCACTTTGCCTAAGACCTATAGCCAATACATCGATATCACTTTGAACATGCTTTGTATATTCTCTGTTGGAAATTTATATGTCAAATGTTGTTGCATGCATATAGGCTCTACCTATTAGTATATAGGATTTTCATATAGGTTATGTATATGTCACTTGAAGACCCTCCTTCCTATAGCTAGCCTTTATCAATAGGAATTTGTTCCCAATATGAACAGTGGGTTGCATATGCCGTTATATGGAGCATGTGCTCTGACTTTGTTTTGCTTCTCATTTATCGGCTGCATAACCAAATGAGATTAGAGTGTTTTATATATTAGTATAGCGGTACATACTTTGAAAATTCTAATTTGCTCACATACAGTGTTTTACTGTGTTTGTATCCGCTACTGCTTCAGAGACTTAGACTTTCATCCGACTTGTCGAATCTATCTTGCTTCGTTGTTCGGTATGGTTTATATATATATTCAATTGATATATATTGCAATAAACAAATAGTTGATTTATTTAATTGTTTGAATTGTAGTTTGTGTCGTTTTGCATCGTGCTTGTTCGTGTCTCTTATCTATTCGTCTTCGTGCTTCGTCGTCTTCTCTAACCACGCAAGGTGAATATTTCATTCATGACTCGATCTATTATGCTATGATAATCAAGTGATAATTGTTGTTTATATTAATTTAGATGTTAATTGTTGATTGTTCGAATTGTTGAAAAAAAAAAAAAATTGTAAATCGCCATGCAAGTTAAATTTGAATATTGCTAGTTTACGACAAATAGTTGTGACACTAAAAGTATTATATGATGTTGAATTTGGTTGTTAATATAAGTGAAATTTAATATGAAATTGAAATTGATATAGGATAGTCAACAATTTAAAATGGATTACATATGTTGAACTTGATCCCTTTAAATGTTAAATAAATCGTCGCGTAGAATAGCGTTAACTCCACTTTGAACCATTGAACGTATGATTGATGTAGTAATTTGACAATAGACACCAAGTGAAAACCCTAACGTAATAATCTTTAATCCGCATGCAACGATGGTGTGGATTCTAGGAATAATTATATTAATTTGCATAAATAACAAATGTAAATTAATATGATTATTTCGGGATTATTTAAATAAATTGTTAAATTGTTATGTATGGTTGTTATTGCTTGTTTATTTACTTTGACACCATCCCAGTTATCACACTGCAAGTTCCCTTTGCTATGCTTTGTTTTATATTGAATAATATTGGGTTGAATGATAAATACCTAATTAAACAACTTGGCCTAGGATAGAAAATAAAAATAAGAAACCCGATTGGTCAACAAAACCATTTTCGAAATTGAAATATAATTTAAATTAAAGAATGAAATTAACAATTTGGTTGGAAATTTGGTAACAGTTTTAATGGATGTAACTGAAATAAATTTCACGGATTTAATCAAGGTAAATTTTATGGATTAGATTGAAGTAAAATTAATGGATTAAATTGAAACGGATTAATAAACCTATGTAATTAAATAAAAATGAATTGGAAAATTTATTGAAATGAGATTTAGAAACAAGTAAGTTTAGAATTTGATAACTTAAAAATTTATTAAATTGGTTAGGTTTAGATTAAAACTCGGTTTTAATTAAATAGATTTGGAACATGTTGTAAATTTTACTTGGAAATTTAGAAAATTTGACTTAGGAGGAATACAAAAAACTGACCAAAGTTTATGGATATAACTTAGTGATTATTTAAACTTAAAATGATTTTAAATTTAACGAATTAATCAAATCAGGACATTGTAAATGGAAATGGACTTTGTTTAGAAATTTAATTGAATTGGTAAATAAATTAAATGAAGTTGGATAAAAAGGAATTTAGTTAATGAAATTGATTTAATCGAATTCATGATAACAGTGGATGTAAACATGAAGTGAAGTGAATAGAATTTGATTTAATAATTTAAACTAAGTTTAGCATAAAATTGAATTCATTGATTATGAACTAAATTTAATAAGCGACTTTTAGACCTTATTAAATCGAACTTGAATACTTAATTTTAAATTGTAACTCAAGTGTTTGAACTAAAAATTGCATTCGAAAATATGTTGTCAAATATCTAAAATAAATTGAATCGTGAAATGTCAAACTTTGGAAGTCAAATTTGCACCTTGACTTTTGGACTTTGATTTGTTTAAACGTTAATTTAACCGACCATCGGGTAATAAATACGTAGTTATTAAAGAGACCGGGATCGGGAATGGACATACTCTCTGTCGATACCGAAAACCACTTTAATAACTATTATGCGCGAAGTGTTGATCCAGAATGAAGTGGATGGTTTGGTGAATGCGTTGATTGAAGAAAGAGAACGATATTGGATGACCCCTGACATGACTAAAACAGGAGCCGCGCCGGGCCATTGAGGATCGCCACCTCTAGCGGACACGCTTCTTCGATACCATATCTATTACTTTTGTGATTCGATTTGGATGCACCCTTTGATTTGGGAGTGTTGTTTCGTGGTGTTGAGATAGTAGCTACTATGCTCAACATCAGTCCGGATCACGCAACTACTAGTATCCTAGTTGGTATTGCCTCATGTACCTTGTCATACTGATTATCCTATTCGCGACCACTACGTTTTGATTTGTACCTTGAGTATATGGATTGCCCTCTGGTGACTTCCGGTTTTGGGGAAACTACGGTCTTGTATATGCTTTTGGGAATATAAAATGTGTTAAGGGGAATTATGGTAACGCTTTAACGCTATTTTAGTATTCTATTTTACTGATTAGACATTACCTACATACCGTATTATATATATATAGATAGTTTATCGGATCCTTAGAGATGTTATTTTATTCATCTTTGAGTTATGGACTTTATTTCCTGCAATTGATTATCCTGCATAAGATTTTGAGTCCTGACTCGAGTGTTTCTTTTGTATATGCTCGGGTCAGTCTGAAGCTATCCAGTTTGCCGATCAAGGTTGGTTGAAGATGTTGAAGACTTAGCATTTATCTTTATCAGTCTATTTCTATTCCAGTATTGTTGTTCTTGTCTGTTGGACGTTTATGTATTTCCTTTCAGTCACTTTATTTTTAGACATTGTTGTATTTCATATAGTAGCTTCATGAACTGCTATTATGACGATGTATTTTCCGCTGCATTATTCCGTGACTGTTCTGTGTCTGTGATGTTGTATTGATTCTCATTTACATTTATGTATATATAATCCCATAATGATTCGTGTTTTGTATTATTTAAGTTGACATGTATGGATTATTGTCAATTTAAATGGTCCAAATATACGGGTTGTTACAAAAATACAAACCAAATTTTAGAAATAAAATGCTTCTCATGAAAAATAAACTTGCATAATCGAAGAAATGATCAAAGTAGTCATATCATTAACGAATTGTCTGAATTATAATTACCGATTACCTAACTTTGGACAGTTCAACCGATTTTTTTGAAAAAAAGATACAATACATTCTACATGTAGACTGGCAACTTTAGGCATACAAAAAATAAATTAAAAATTTGCAATGTCAGTTGACAATCGATGATTAGCATGCACGTGTGGTTTAATAAAGTTAACCAACAAAATAAAAGTTAACAATAAATGTGAAATAGGGTGAAAAAAATCTAGCAGGTACAATTTCACTATGGCATTTCAGAGAGAAAATGGTATAATTTTTTTTGTTCCCTTTCCTTCTATAGCACTTTCTTCTCCTCCGTATATTTATTTATTTTTCCTTTTTTTCTCTCTTTATCACTGCGTTCGAGCTCCTTTGTTTTTATCTAGCAGGTGATCTCTCTCCTAAAAACTCGAGCCGCACACTTCAAAACCAAATCTAACACTGCTTCGCCTACCACTCCGGCACCGAACGCCACCAAGCCAACCCGCAGCCATGCCTCCTCGATCCAAATGCCTTGAGCACCGCCGAAAATCCCACGGCGGCCACCAAGCTGCAGCTTCGCATACGTATGTATGACCAGATTGAAAACGAATAAAGACTAACCTGAATGGAAGTGGATTAAGAAGCAGCATCACATATTCGACTAAGTTCATTTTGTAAAGCATCTAATAAATTGGTATCCCCTCTGCTTCAACTTTCACTGAAATAGTGGAGCCAACATTCTTGCCCTTCATAACAGAAGGTAGAAGATTGTACAAAAGACAACTGCGTAACAGTGAATTTGAATCCTCAAATGTGAAATTAAGAACCATTAACACACAAAAGAAAAGGAAACAATTTAAGGAGAATGCGTTGTCCATCATAACTTCGGAAATGATGACGAGATAAAAATATATTGAGAATAACGCATTACTTAAAAAGGCAAATCGTTGTTGGTGCAATGAGAATGATAAGTGGCCCATAAATATAGTGCTGCAGTTTCATAAAGAAGTGATTGGGAAGATTTTATGAAGGAGGGAAGGTATGTGTGCTGGTTTATATGTTTTTTTTCTTAACGG
The DNA here is from genome assembly GCA_030765085.1 of Allium cepa. NCBI lineage: Eukaryota > Viridiplantae > Streptophyta > Magnoliopsida > Asparagales > Amaryllidaceae > Allium > Allium cepa. The sequence continues at coordinate 659,528,513 of CM060938.1, read as the reverse complement.
TGTTTGTATTAAATAAATTATTGTGAAACGATAATGGTCCAGTGTAATCTATTTTTTACAATTATACAACAAAGTATAATAATAAAAAAATACAAAACACTTTATGAAGTTTTATTACTGAATAATATATTGAATTGTGTTTAAGTAATAGATCTATTTACATAGAAAAGAATTGGAAAAAATCAACAATGCCAAAAAGCTTAGAAAATATCAAAGTTTTGAACTTAGAAAATATCATATTGCTACTTTTTGCTACTTTGCATAAGGCCTTCCAACATTTTCTGTATATTTTGTATCCCAAACTTCACTGTCTTCTAGGATTTAATTACTGCATACTTCGCAGCTACAACAACTTTGTAGCTCCAGCCCACCATTCATAATTTTTGGATTGCTTCTAATACTTCCTTCCATTTCTCACATTTTTCATTTTGTAGGTTCATATTTATTTTTCTAAAGCTAATCTGACCATTTCCACATGGATTGAAATGAAGAACTGAAGCTACTGCAACAATAGAAGGTCAGACACAACATTGTCAACAACTACAAATACAGGAAAAATTATTATGCACGAAATGCCTAAACAAATACAAAGTTCAATAGTTATGTCCATGTGTTTATAAAATAATAGCATTTAATATGTTGTGCAGTTTCTTTTGATATGTAGACTATTCAAATCCCAATAGTAATTAGCAATTAATGAATTTAAACACCTTGTATAAGTCGCATAAAACTTACAATCAATAATAACAAAATTAAATATAGAATGAAATATAGCAAGCATTAGTTCGATTTTATAGTTCAATAATGGATGAACATAACACAATTAAGCTTCACCGTTAATTTGTTTATGAAAATTAATGTAATCTTTAATACTAAGATACACTCTGACTTTTAGTTTGTAAGAATTGCAAGTTACAATAGTAGATTTTACTATTCTGTCAAACTCTCCAGATCCAACATAAGAAGTTATCCATTGTACAATTTGCTAACGCCTCACTGAATATGCATAATAAATAGAAGGTATAAATTATTATTATTTGTCTTCAAATGAAATAAATAAATATCATGCACAGTCTAAAATGAGAAATTACAGTGTAGAGCAATATTACTGCTGCATAAACAAAAGTTATTGCTACCGTTACCTGTTACATCTCCTGATTGAATTCAATATTGGAATGAGGAAAATAAAACGTAAATATTCAATGTTTCATTTCTACAAACAGATGATGTGCATTAAAAATGAAAGATTAAGCATAAACTGGACCACATACTAATACTTTTCACGTGAGAAACAAATACGTAGGGAAAAAGCAACAAATATCAACCATCATGAAAATAAAATATCTATTTACCATAAACAGTGAAATTTTGCACCAGAAGGTGTGAACACATTACCAAAATTATCAACATCAAACTGTGCGTATGTAGTGGGCGAAGAAAATTCGTTGAAATGCACAAATTTGCACAATGGCAAAAATCGAATAATGGGTGCCTACAAATGTAGAGAATAAGATGGTTGATATATACATAATGGGTAACCGATTAAAATATGGGGGTAAAGATAATTTGAAATTTTCGTGGTAAACTGATGTTATCGTGGGAAGAAGTGAGCTGTTTCAGAAATTAAAACATAATCTGCGTGAACATGTAAATCATAATATAAACCGAAAAGGTAAAGTGGTAAATCATAGAAAGAAACAAGGTTGTAGTTAACGATTTTGAACTATAACAAACCGCAGAAAAAAAGAGTAAAATTGAAATACCACAAACCAAAATGAAGAAATTGGAAACGCCTTATTCTTTGAATTTTGTATCGTCTACAGCCATGGATAGTAGAAATAAAATTAGCATCTTCTTTTGGAGTTGGAGAAAAGAACAATTGAATTTGAAGAGTTGGCTGGTGTGGATAAAACCATGAGAGAAGAATAGCAGTTTGAACAAAGCAAGAAACAAAGGCATTAAAACACGATGGGTGAGGTGCGCATCATGGAGGAAGTGGAGGCAAGGAGGGAGTGGAATATAACAGAAGCCAACCTTCTGATAGGTGGCCAATAAGGGTTGGACACGTTAGAAAATCTGAAAATGTGGGATAGGTCGTGGAATATAACATGTATAATGGGATGATGTGGAGAATCAGAAGCCGCTTGATATATGTGCTGAGGATAAATCCAGGCCTCTCTTTGTCTTTTATAACCAACAGAGCAATTTTATTATATAGATTAGACAGAAATGTTATAACTGTCTAAATTGAGATGTATGGTTGTGTACTCTGATATATATGATACTATGTATATGTTCTATATTATATTTTAATCGTTCCGCTGTGAGATTCTGATGTGTTGTTTCTCTTTCTTCTCTTCTTTTCTTCTTCTATCTCTTTCTTTCTTAATTAGTGATGCGATTTTCTGGTGATAGAAAGTCGGGTCGCTACAGAATTTGAACGGAAATCGAGATCACTTTCTTTTTATACATAACATGGGGAATATATGTAAATTCTGTGCACTTATTGAACAGATCTTCAAAATATTCAATAACTTCTTTAGCGACTTTATCAAGATTATTTATAGTTCTTCAGGCATTATCATAAAAATTAGCTATATTGTTAAGATGTCTTCAACTAGAAATTCTAGCATGCAAGAATTTAGCCGCTTCATCTCCTTATGTTAGCCAATCAATTTTTGCTTCTATTTAAGATAACTAACATTTATTTGTAACTCTTTTGACATGTCAATTTGATTGGTGAAAAAAATTTAAGGCTATTTTCCACTACCAGGATTGCTATCTAGTAGATCTTATAATCTTGGAAATTTTACATATATAGGTCAGTTTTGAAAAGATATAACATATATAGGTCACCACTCTTGTCTTCCCCCTTGTCCCTTCCTATCACAACATGATCCAACATGAAATGACTCCTAAATGTATACTTGTCTCCCCCAGTTGTCATTATGTCAAATCATGTCCCCGTGATTTGACAATTTCTTTTTTTCTCATTTTTTTTCTTATATACATGTATAATTGCATGCATGAAACATAAAGACATATATACATATACTCATTTATTTCCATTTTGAATGTTTATATGTTTCCATTGAAGTTCACAACGTTCCGACAAATTCTAGCTAACGAAAAGTCAAAAATTCGGAAAATGAATTCCAAACACATTTCCCTTTTTTCATCGAACTATATATTTTTGTAATTATAATTTAAAAGAATTTTATTTTCATTATAAAACCATTTATTTGAATAGTTATTAATTAAATATTCGAAAATCAAAGTAGTGAAATTCCAGATCGTTACACCTATAAACCATGGGTCACCAGTGACCCATGGTTTTGGCTCAGGTCGCGAGATAAACCCCCTAGGTCGTTCTATACCTACCTGCGAGCAGTTGATGAAGTAGCCTAGCCCAGAAGCTCTCCATCTATATAAATATCATCCTACCTGCAACACAAACGAGATCTTTTTCGGAATGGTTGTTGAAGCTCTGCTTGAAACATTCTTCACTCTCTACCTCCCTCACAACAATCTCCAAGGGAAATCTCTGTGATTCTCCAGTGGATTCCAACTTTGGGGATTCAATCTACCTAAGGATAATCGAAGTCTTGTAATCAAACTCTTTCTATAATAGCAATCAGGCATAATAAAACTATAAAGTGGACGTAGAATTTATTAACAGCCGAACCACTTAAAAAATTCTCCGTCTTTTATTCTTTTACTGTCCTTTTCCTATATCTGTGATATGTGATATTGCTCTGTCAGAACAAGGCTAGTGATTTCAAAATCAAACTAGTGTACTGATCCATTATTTGGGTTAACATTTGGTGCTTTCACTAAGAAATCCAACTCAGGATCCGAATCTAGCTATCTACTTTGGATCCCATAGGTATAGAAGTTAGATCCCTAATTTATGCTTGAAGAATCTACTTTTTGGAATCAACGGCCCATGGAAGAAAAAGAAATGCCTTTGGAAGGTCCATAGGGGCATTAATAGCTGAAGATAATGTTAATCCCTAATAAACCGAAGTAAATGGCGCTAACTTAGGGAATCAGGCGCCAGGCTCCTCCGGTCAGCATGAAGTTGTTACCAGGGATGAGTTAAATAAAATGGTTGATGAGATCAACCAAAAAATCGAAAGTAGCCAAAAGGCTCCAATGGATAAGCTTAACACTCTCCTACTCTTACAGTCAAATCCCGCTTTAGGGACTATGCCCGAACCCGCGGCTGCTATCGAACAAGAGAATTCCTCTGTTTCTGGTCTGCATAGAAGAAATGGAAAATAGCCATAAAAAAGGGTGGCAATAGGACTCAACATGGATGGAAATGCAAATACTCCATTCACACAAGGCAACCTATTTTGAATTTGAGTCAAGGGGCAAAGACCCCCATAGAAGACATAGCTACTGATCTTTCCGACTCAGAGGACGGAGAGCAAGATGAAAAATTAGAAGAAAATGCCAATGCATTTGATAATGCAAGGAATACTCAAACTGCTCCAGTTAGGCCAACTGCAAGCCAACGGGACCTTACGGGAGTGGCTCTCCCGAAGGTAGGAGATCCAAGGTCTCAGCCAACTCACCAAGACCGTTTGCAAAGCCAAACACTTGGAGTAGTGATTGATTACCGCCCTCAAGACTACCGGACATCAGAGGCATACATAGTGGATATGGTTAAACAATTAATGAAGGAGAGTAAAAATAGAAGAGATGATGAATGAGGATCTATGCTAAGTCGAACTCCCTTCACCAATGAAATTTTGAATGAGAGATATCCAAAAAAAAATTCATAATGCTAACTATTCTATCCTATGACAGGACAAAGGACTCGAAACCTCATTTGTACAAATACAGTTGGTATATGGATGAAGCAAATGCCTCTGAAGCCGTTCGGTGTAGATGCTTTTCTATCTTTCTCGAAGGAGTAGTGTCAATGTGGTTCACTCGGCTACCACCAAGATCTACCTCTACTTTTGACCAATTGGCGATAAGGTTTCTTGATCAGTTCAGACTCCATACTGCGTAGCCAAAAGACATCATGTTCCTATCCGGATTGCTCCAAGGGCGTAATGAATCACTGAAATCTTTCATGAATAGGTTTAACACCGCAGTGATGGAAGTAGAAACCCCAATAAAGACATGGTTTTTATGTCATTAATCCATGCCATTCACCCGAAAACTGTATTCAAAAAGTGGATTAAGATGAAGCAACCTACCACTAGGAAAGACTTCGATCGTAAAGCAAATTGGTACCTAAGGTTGGAGGAAGAGTAGGAAATGGAAAGGAAGTCTGCTAGTGTGCAACCGGCAAACGTTGGGCAAATCGATGTAGCAATGAATCAAAATGCGCACACTTCTCGGACTGCTGAAGGAACCATCAGGAAAGACGGGAATTCAAAGAGAAAAGGTTAAAACTCCAATAAGAAGAATGGAACCAGCAAAGAAGGGTTGAAAGAACTGACCAAAAACTTATTATCGGAACAATATCCGGTGGACCATATCCTGCATAAAGAAGTTGGGGAGAAATGGAACGATATGCGAGTTTGTTGAAGCATGCTCCGAAGGAGTCATGTTTAGCTGTGGAAGATGAAACTAGCTAAGATGCAAAAGGTCTTGAATGACGATATTGTGTTCCAAAATCGAGAAATCGTGGGGATCGAAGCTCCAACTCTCGATCCGATGGTGGTGATGGTAGGAATTGGGTCTGCTGTGGTTTGGCGGGTGTTGGTTGACAGTGGTAGCTCTGTTAACATACTCTTCAAATATACTTTTGATCAAATGAAGATTGGCATGAAAAGTGTATCTGCATGACGAACAAAGATTCAGGGGTTAATCGGTGAGCCCAAACAACTAGTGGGAACAATTGACCTACCTGTGGAGGTTGGAGAGGGTGAGCGAAGGGTCACCCTCATTCAGACTTTTGTGATCATAGATGCAATGTCAGTATACAACGCCTTCTTAGGATGGCCCGCAGTAGCCGGCTTCAGAATAGCATTGGCCCAATGGTGCCTTACAATGAAGTTCCCTACAGAGCACAGAGTCAGAATTGTGAAAGGAGACCAAAGTGACGCCCGAGAATGCTACATCGCAGAATTGCGTGATTTAAGAAGAAAGGAAAATGGAAAGGATGTGTGGAAAACCCTCCGCATCTGTGAACCCTCCGAATAGTAACTACAGATCCACCCCTGCCTTAGGGACCATAGCCAATTCGATAAGGCTTTGGACCCTAGAAAAAAGAGCTCAACGGAGGGTCGAGAAGCACCGACAAAATTGATGGTGTCTGTCCCAGTCTGTATGGATGACCCAACGCGTGTCCTAAAAATTTGATCGCAGCTTGGAAATAGGATGCGATCAGAACTAACCAAATTCCTCCAGACGTATTTGCTTGGACACACTCCGATATGTGTGGGGTATCACCTGAAATTGCCTGCCACACGCTCAATATTGACCCCAAATTCACACCGATAAAGTAAAAAAAGTACACAGCTTGGGCCCCAGATGCTCCAACGCACTGAGAGAGGAGGTTGATAAGTTGATGACTAACAGCTTTATTTAGGACGCAACTTATCCTGAATGGGTATCGAACCCAGTCTTAGTCAAGAAGTCTAATGGAAAATGGCGAACTTGCATTGACTTCTCAGATCTAAATAAGGATTGTCGAAAAAATAGCTTCCCACTACCTAGAATCGATCAGCTTGTGTATGGAATGGTAAGGCATGAATTGCTGTCATTTATGGATGCATACTCAGGCTTCAACTAGATCCTGTTGCATGAGCCAGATCAAGAAAACACCAGCTTCACCATCGATTTGGGACTGTACTGCTATAGAGTTATGCCATTTGATTAAAGAACGCCATGGCAACATACTAAAGGCTAGTAAATACTATGTTCAAACATCAGATCAAAAAGACTATGGATGTTTATGTGGATGACATGTTGGTCAAATCTCGAGTAGCTGTTAACCATCTAGAAAATCTCGTTGAAATGTTTGAAATACTCCGGAAGTATGGAATAAAGCTCAACCCACTCAAATATCATTTTAGAGTATCCTTTGGGAAATTCTTGGGGTTCATAGTAAGCGCCCGAGGCATCGAAGAAAATTCAAAACAAATAACGATACTACAAGAAGTCCAAGCCCCGATAAATAAGAAGGAACTTCAAAGCTTGATTGGAAAAGTCAGAGCGCTAAGCCGATTTATCTTAAAAGCTATAGACAAGTGCATACCATTATTTGATGCATTGAAAAAGGAAAATAAAAACTTCGAATGGAGTGAAGCTTGTCAATCAGCTTTCGAATAATTGCTACGACACATGAAAGCTCCCTCAATCCTGTCAAAACCGATGGACGGAGAAGACCTATTCATTTACTTAGCAGTCTCCTTGCATGCATTGAGTGCTACTCTCGTGCGGGAAGAAGGAAGAATCCAACGACCTGTGTATTACATTAACAAATGATTCATCGGAGCTAAGAACAATTACCCAAAACTGGGAAAGCTAGCATATTGCATCTTGATCGTGTCCCGGAAGTTACCACCATACTTTCAAGCTCATCCAATTAAAGTGTTGACTGATCAGTCCCTAAAGTAAGTGTTATACCGGCCAGAAACTTTCGAATGAATACTCAAGTGGAATATAGAGTTGAGTCAATATGATATCACATACCACCCAAGGAAGGCCATCAATGGGAAAGCATTGGCCGACTTCATCGTCGAATTTATTATACGGGATGATGAGGAGGAAGTCCAGTTGGAAACAGACACACAACGGAAGCTCTTCGTCGACAGCTGATCCAACAACTTTTGTTCGTAAGCAGGAGTAGTTCTTGAAACCCCCAAGGAGCGGGCCATTAGCTACGCTTTACGCTTGGATTCCCGGCCACAAACAACGAAGCATAATATTAAGTACCAATCACTGGACTGAAAGTTGTGAAGGAGCTCAAAATAAAAGCTATTCACATTTATAGTGACTAATAACTGGTCATCTATCGAGTAAAAGAGGAGTATCAGGCACGCGGTGAGAATCTTGCCCCATACCTGTCCAAAGTACAGGAACTGCTAAGCGACGTCGAGCACTACACCATAACTCACATCCCATCGTAGCAAAACACTAAGGAAAATTATTTAGCTAAACTGGCAAGTTCAGGAGAAGCTCGCTCATTAGGACTAGTCCTAGTTGAAATTTTGGCGAACCCAAGCATAGGTGAAATGGATGTAAACTGGATTCTCGAAACCACCATCGAACCGGATACATGGATGACATCGATAAAGAACTATCTCCTCGCAAGAACCCTTCCAACTGACTGGAATCAACATAAGAAGCTTCTTTGAAAGGCACCACGGTTTATGATACAGGATGGAATACTCTATCGAAGGGGATTCTCAATTCCCCTTCTTAGGTGTGTGATCAATGACGAAGCACGACGAATCATAAAGGAGGTACATCGAGGTGAATGCGGAGAACACACTGGGGGGCAGACTCTTTGATATGGGTACTTATGGCCAACAATAAATTGTGATGTCGTAGATCATGCCAGAAGATATGATCGTTGCCAAAGATTCGGAAAAATTAAGAGAACTCCTTCAACGGAGCTAACGTAGATGGTCAGCTCATGGCCGTTTGTAATATGGGGAATCGATTTAATTGGTGTCCTGCCAATAGCAAAGGAGGAGCTAAATATGCTATAGTTGTCGTAGATTATTTCACAAAATGGGCCGAAGCGGAACCGTTGGCCACCATAACCACAAAGAAAGTTATTAACTTTATTACTAAAAACATCCCTTTGCAAATTTGTATGCCGCAAAAAACATCACCGACAATGGAACCCAATTCGAAAGTGCCGAGTTCAAAGACTTCTGTAAGCGCTTCCGAATTGAAAAGAGCTTTTTCGCAGTGGCACTGTGACGACCTGGAATTTTCGAGCATTTAAATCGGAATATTTAATTGATTTTAAATATTCAAAGAGTAATTTTAATTTGAATTATGAATATCACTATTTATCTGATAATTAAATTATTGAATTAAATAGGTGAAGTTGGGTAAAACGTTGAATCTGAAATTTTAAAGCCAGTTTAAATGATTTGAAGGCTTATAAAATTTATATTGACAACGCTAAGAATATAGTAAAAGTGTTAAACTTGAAATTTGGGAGTGTTTGGTTCAATTTTAAAAATATATCGTTTAAATTGAATTTAAAAAGAGCCTTCCGAGGCACAGTCTCGGAATTTGATGAAACCAGTTCCATTGGGTCCGTAATATTGAATTATTATCGGATTTCAAATTCCGTTTGAGTCGGAGTTGTTGTGTGAGCGTACGATAAGTAAACGCGTTGAAAATTTATATAGCGACAAATTGAATTTAAATAAAGAAATGTTGGTCTGCTCAAATTTTCTTTCAGCCGTTCCATCAACGATAAAAATGCTTGAACTAAAAATATATAATAATATAATAAATAGATAAACAAGAGAGGAAGCTTCAAAGGGAAGCTTTCAACCGCACATATATATATAAAAAAAAACAACAAAACGCAACACGTTAGGGGCCGAACCCCTTTTATCTTCTTTCCAAACCCCACGCACTCGGTGAAAAAAAAAGAGAATTTAATGGCCGAAGCTGTGCTTCTTCGAATCGAAAAAATAAGAGAATGGCGAACGGCAAGGGGGCAGATGATCTCGTATAAGACCGAAGTCGCGCGCGTGAAATAGAAGAGGGTAGTTGCGAACGAGGCTCTGGATTTAGGGATTGCACTCGAGGGAAGGTTAGGGTTTCGAGTCGCGTTGAATCGTGCTCGAAGCTACGGCAGGGGTGTGACTGGGAAGGTCGTGGGGAGGCACGGCAGGCGGCGTCGCGTGGGGATACTCGCAGTGGAGTTTCGGCGGCACGAGCAAGGATGGATCTGGATTCGAATGAGGTATTCTCGATTGGCTCATTTCATTTTTTTATCGTATTTTTTATTTTCAATTTAAACTGAATTTAAAATCATAATTATTTGTAGACAGAAAATAAAATTAAATAGAGACAATGAATATGCTTTGTTTTAAGTCATCCCTAAATTTATTTAATTTATATAATATATACAGGAAGTTATTACAGTAAGATATGGTATGGAAAAAAAAATGTTTAGCCAACTAATTTTAATTATTTTAGCTAATAAATAGATTATTAAAGGAAATTTTTAGTTTAAACTAAATCATTAGTAAATTGAATTTATTAAAAGAAATGGATTGTTCAATTAGTTCGAATATTAATAAAACATTTAATATTTATACAAGGTCCAAATATCATGAAGGAAATAGTCGAGATGAAGTGGGTTGCAAAATCAAAAGGTGAGTTAATCTCACTCAGTTTAAATTTAAATTTAAACGATTAAATTTAAATAATTGTTTGAATGGCTGAACTGATTGATGTGGTATAGTATGATATTTTGAAATTGGCTTATTATATTATGCTAACATTTGCGAATGCAGGGAAAACAGGTTGGAGGGATCCAACTGGACCCCTCACATTTATTTAAATTATTCAATAATCTCTGTTGTGATTATTTGATATCTTATGATGAGTTATATTAAAATATTGAATGTTATGGTTTGATTGGATATTTGGGTATAATGAATTACCAAATTATATGAATTGGATTGTTGAAAAGAAATTAAAAAGAAGTAAATTTGTAAGCGAAATAATTATAGAAAGTTTGAATAAATTAAGAATGAACTGAAAAGAAATAGAAGTAATATGAAAATGATAATAAATAGCTTCGAGTATGAAGAGAAATAGAGTTTTGAATAGAATGAAATTGATGAATTGTAAACTTAAGTTATATCAATTAAAGAAATAAAGAATTATTTTAAAATTCAAAATTTAAATTTTATTTAAAAGAATAAAGAAGTAATTGAGAAATCAAAAAATTGGAATTTTTAGTTAAAGTATATTTTAAATCATAATCAAGAAATGAAATTTGAAATTAATAGAATTCTGAATAAAAAGGGGATGAATTGGAAATCAATTTGGGAAATTGATTTAAGTTGAGATTTTTCTCTGAATAACCAAGTACATTTTCAAGGTAAAATTTTAAAATATAAATTAAAAGTTTAAAGTTGTTTTAAGAAGTATGTTTTGAAAAATTAACCATTTCTAAATATCTAAATTCTAAAGTAAGCATTCTCTTTTTAATATATTATAGCAATAATTATTTAAAGTGCGACTTAGTATTTTATTTTTAAAGTGAAAATCTAGTTTTATGTTTTAGTTAGTAACCTTATTTTCAAATATTCATATAGTATGTATTTTTAACAAACTCTTGTAGAAGTTTTAACTTAAATGTTCTAAAGGATATTTCAAAAATAGTGTTTAAATTATTATTTCTACAAAAATTAGTTTTGTGCTTGGTAATTTCAGAGGAGATAGAAAATATTTGGGAAAGCTGATTCTGAAAAGAATGATGGTTTTGAAACTATTTTCAAAGGATTGAAAATAAAAATATATCTTGTGAAGATATTTTGAGGTTAATAAATAATTTGGGAAATTATTTATTGTTTGATGGATATTTGTGAATATAAATTGATAGTTAAATCACCGGCTATCAATATTGGACAAATGCGTTGATCGTTTCGAAGAGACCGGGATCGGGATTTATTTCTCGAAAACCACTTCGATCCAGTTTGTACATTTCGTGTAAACGATTTTGGATTCGAAGATGGAGCAGTGAAGTGCAAGGGCTAGTCGCTACTAATCCCAAGGATATTCCCAAAATGGATGTAGTAGGAGTAGTGCCTACGGTTCCGTTCGAACCCAGGACGGACTTGTATGGATGAATGCTTGCGAAACATCGTCAGGTGGACGATGGGCATTCTAAGTGAAACGTTCTAAAAGGTAACGCTTAGCCTCCAGCCTCATCAAATGGTAATGACTGAAAATCAGGGGATATGCAGCAAGGTTAGGTGGGTCATGCCCAAGCAGGACAAGATAATTCCCCTGTCTAGATGTCCCTTATATATTTCGGCTTAGTGGGTGGTTGGTCGCGCCAATCACGGGGTTTATCTTCTTCGGGACTGTTCAGTAAGGAATGGTTCCGGGCTTGTGTTGCAGGGGATGAAGGGAGTAATCCTCGGTACGGTGATCTAGGCCCCTACTGTGACAGGTGGTACCCCAGTGCCTAGTCATTGTTGGAAATCCATTCTCCCTACGAGCCTTGTACGAGTTTTGTTTATATTACCCACTTTTGTGGCTAGTAGTTGGAATTTAATGAATGTAACAATTTCGGCTATTTTATAAGTATTTGTATATAGACCCTATTATAATATCAGAGGATTTCTATAAAAATTGTTTTAGCTATCGTAAGGTAAAAACCCGACATGTTTATTTGTGGCGTGGTCTTACGAGATGCTTTTGTTTTCAAAGGATTTTTGAAACTTTAATAATCAATTGGGTGTGATTTTCTCACGCTGGTAATCCAGACTAACTCGGGTGTTATTTAACTATAATGCTCGGGTCAGACCGAGTATTATAGAATACAGGATATGATGCTGTGGAGCTCAGGAGACGAGCTGGATGACGATACGTATTCTCGTACTTGTATATATATATATTTCCGCTGTGTTGAGTTGTTGTGTACCCATTGTATGTTATTGATGTGAGCTGTGACTGATGTACTCTGATGATGTAATATATGTAAACTGATATATTTGATTTTGAGTAAAGATTATTTATTACCTATTATATTTTATTCCGATGCGATGGTTAGATTCTGATGTTGATTTTGTTTTCTCTTCTTCTACCTCTTCTTCTTAAACTCAAATGGTTCGTATTTCTGTGCAACTTGAGTTGATTGTTGTAGAATAGTGTTGACTCAAGGGGTACGGATTTGCGGGTCGTTACACTTGGTATCAGAGCATAGGTTGGTGATAATCTTGGCTCTGGTCGGAATTACTCATAAATTAGAGTCCGTAGTACTCTATAATGAGTTTGAGCGTATTAATAGATATGAGCGCGTATTTGTTAGCGAATATAAATTGTTTTAATATTGTGTTGATTGATTTATTGAGTGGCATATGAACCTTCGTCAACACAGTCTGCGCAACTGTATCGAAGGGGTTTCTGAACACTTGAATAGAACAATTGACACAATATTGTTTTAAATGCGGGTAAATGAAATAATTTTACCCAAAATATATTTTGATATAAATAAAAGTTTTTGAAAACTATTTAGTTAATATATGGTTGCTTGGATGTTAGAAATGATGATATTAAATTATTATCATTGTTAAGTGAAAAATTTAACTAGAAATTGTAAATATAATCAAAGATTGAGAAGATAAATTCAATTATGAAATGGAATTTATAAATATGAATTATAAATATAAATTCTAAATTGAATTATAATAAAATGAGAAACTATGAAAATGAATTATAGTTAACATTTATTTAAGCAGGCTTGGAAATTTAAAATCCCGAAGATTTTGGAAGAATTTGTTGAAATGTTTTGAAGATAAATGATAGCATTATTGTTTTGGAGATATTTCTGAATGGAAATCTGTTTTAAATGAATTTTGAAAGTTAAATAGCGTTGAAATCACTTGGATTATTGGAAAATAATTCTGATGATGACGGCCGCATCATCAGTATTCATTTTCGAATTTCTAAGTGACGGATTGCTACCAAATTGATTTGTTCAGAAAGCTAGTTGTTTTTGAAAATCTAAAAGGGAAATTTGTTGGGGATAAAAAAAACCAGAATTGATTTAAATTTTTGAGAAGTGTGATTTTGAGATGTTGGAGATTTCAAAATGTTTTGAAACCAAAGTAGGGTGTTTAAAAATCCTGATGAGATAATTGTAAGCTTATAAATTGAGATGATTTTCAAATCAGGAATGGGATATAAGTTTTGAGGGTTGGAGTTTAAATTTAAAGAGAAAAGTTGAAAATGAAATTAACTTGGATTGATGAAATAAAAATGTAACTGGATTGAAATTAATTGGATAGGCTGAAATTAATATCCAGTTATATTCGAAGTAAGTTGAAATCGAATTAAGTTAAATAAATTGGAGTAAAATTAAATTGAATTGGAATAAGAATTCAATTGAACTATGAATGGAATTATATTCTCACTGAAATAAATGAAATAAATAAATTGAATAAGGTTGGAATTGAAATAAATAGACTAGAATAACTTATAAGAGAATTAAAAATCCATAGAAATAAAATATGCTTGGGCTATAAATAAATAGCAGGCTTGAATTAAAAAATAAATAAAGGATGAATATATTCAAGCCTAGAATGAGTGTGATTGTATGAAATATAAGCTGTGACTTATAAAATTTAAAATGGAATGCAAAGCCAAAAAAAAAATTAATATTGTTTGATGAATTGAAAAATAAAATGAACATTAAAACTTGAATTATCAACTAAATTGAACTAAGAAAGTTAAATGGAGTGATATTTGGGGTTACAAATTTCAAGTGTTGGATTATAAATAAGGGAAGAACTACTTAGAAAATAAATTAGTTAATGTAATTGAATGGTGAGTTTATGATGGAGTGAACTCAAGTCATGAATCGAATTCGACTTGGGTCGATAGTGATGTAAATGTAATTATATTGTGGCTAATAAAATTGGGTGGTAAATTGAAAATGGATAGTGGATTTAAAACTTGAGTTATAAATTGAAAATTTAGCTTGAAGTGTTAACAAATTAAATATAATTGAAATGTATCGGATAAAAATGTAAATGGATTAAAATATCAATGATTTGAATGTGCAAATAAAATCCATAAATGAAGATAACTTAGAAATGGCCATGTAATAAATTGGATGAGTTGAATCTGGGAAGTTAAAGTGTATAATAACTAATTAAATAAATTTGTGGTTTGAAATGAAATTGGATTAAAATAGAATCAAGTTAAATTGAGAAGAGAACTTGTTTGCCAAATGAGAATGAGCTTAAGTATAAAATTTGAATAAATTGAAGGAAATTGACTTAAGTTAAATGAATGAAGAAGAGTTGTAAATCAAGTGAAAATAATTTTTTAATCGAAATACAATTCGATGAGTTATAAATAATATTAATAGAATGAAATTCCAGAAGAAATAATTGTAAACCATTTAAAAAAAATTATTAAGGAATTGAAAAGTTTGAGACAATAAGGAAAATAGAATGTTTCGAGTTTATTAGAATGGTTTAAGTGAATGTGGATAAACTAATTATATTGAATAAATAAAATGATGGAATAAATAAGTATCAAATGAAATGTGGTTTAAATAAGTTGAGAAATGGTTATTGAATGAAATAGCTTGGATTGTCTTCGAGCTAAATAAAATAGTTGGAATAAACAAATATGGAATGAAATGTAAATAAATGGATTGAAAATGAAATTTAAATGGAATGTGTCGAGCTAAATAAATGATTGTGAATGAATTAAAATAAAAAGGAAATTTAATTGGTAATGAAGACGGACCTAAGTTGTTAATGGTTTTGAGTGAACTAGTTTGATTAATAAAATGAAATGCAATAGAATTAAGTATAAATCGAATTGAAACCCATTTACATTGGTTATAAAACATAAATATTTGTTCGTTTACATAGATTTTGTCAAATTTGCATAAAATAAATATCGTTGGATGTAAATGGAGGTAATTAAAATTCTATGAGTTGATAAAAGTAAAATAAATTGATTTTGAAAGCAATTGAATTAAATATGAGTTCAATTTGCTTAAGAATAAATTAAAAGTAAGCAATTGAGTTCTAAACCATTCAAATTGATGGAGTTGTATACGAATGAATCGAAAACCATCCGAATTGAGTGAAAATGGTTATAAACAAATTGGAACAGTTGAATTAGCATGGAAACTATATAAATTGCTTACAGGAAAATGTTTGGTATGAGTTTCTTTTAGAATTCATATGTTTTAACTATTATAAATAAGTGAAATATAGTTAAACTGCATATATTTGGCACTTACATGTTTAAATTGAGTAAGTACAGGTACCTGGAAGCCGTGTGGCTGGATTTAGTAGTGCTATTTGCTAATAATAATAAGCCACTTGCTTAAAATGCTAAATAAGTTGCGCCTACGCAATTAAAATAGGAAATATGAACGGTTTTTGGTTTTTCCGACCGTGTGGGTCGATGTATATATATTTATCTCTTTTGTCAAATTGCAAAAGCTCCTCCGTACAAAGGAGACTCTGCCAAAAAATTTCAGAAATTTTGGGAGTTAGAAAATTTTGAAAGATTTTGGAAAATTTTGCTAACGACAAAACGATTTTAAACTAGAAATTGAAATAAATTAGTAAATGAAACTAATTAAAATAATGACATGAATTAGCAATAAATGAAAAATAAAATTTAAAATATTCAAGGTTGATGATAAATAGAATTCATATAGAAATGGGAGAATCAATTTGAATAGAAATAGATATAAACTGAAGTGGTAAGATGGAAATAAATAAAGAAACATATAAAATGCTTATGTTAACTTAAGTAATGAATGGTCAATTCTTAATTGGAAATTTAATATTGCAAATGTATTCTAAGTTGATATTTGGGATGTTGACATTTTGTGAGGAAGTCGATAAAATGTTTTGGAATATTGTGTTTGGATATTGGTGCTAAGCAGGTATGCAGGTATTATAAAGGAAAAAGAAAATTGGGTTTGATATCAAAAGATAAAATTTGAAATGCTCGACAAAAAGGTATGTATTTAAATTTGATTGGGATTTGGATTGAGCCACTTGGCCTTTTTGTTTCTTTTTGGATTTGGGAGGCCGTAGAGCCATTTTGTAGTAGTACCGAGTCAGCCACGCAAAGGAGACGCTGCCGAAAATTTTCGGGAATTTAGGGAGTTAGAAAAATTTTGATAATTCAAAATTGGTTTTATGATTAAAACTTGAATGGTTGGGCAAATGGGATTGTTTGCAATCTAAGGAAAGGTTTGGACAGTTAATAAGAATAATAATGGGTCTTTCGTAAAAGAGATAATTGGTAAAGATGTTGAATTATTAGAAACTGTTTGGTTTTTAGGAAAAAGTAAACAGGTATTAGACCATTCTTCCTAACTAGTAATTTCGGGGACGAAATTCTTTTAAGGGGGAAGGAATGTGACGACCCGGAATTTTCGAGCATTTAAATCATAATATTTAATTGATTTTAAATATTCAATAGAGTAATTTTAATTTGAATTATGAATATCACTATTTATCTGATAATTAAATTATTGAATTAAATAGGTGAAGTTGGGTAAAACGTTGAATCTGAAATTTTGAAGCCTGTTTAAATGATTTGAAGGCTTATAAAATTTATATTGACAACGCTAAGAATATAGTAAAAGTGTTAAACTTGAAATTTGGGAGTGTTTGGTTCAATTTTAAAAATATATCGTTTAAATTGAATTTAAAAAGAGCCTTCCGAAGCACAGTCTCGGAATTCGATGGAACCAGTTCCATTGGGTCCGCAATATTGAATTATTATCGGATTTCAAATTCCGTTTGAGTCGGAGTTGTTGTGTGAGCGTACGATAAGTAAACGCGTTGAAAATTTATATAGCGACAAATTGAATTTAAATAATGAAATGTTGGTCTGCTCAAATTTTTTTTCAGCCGTTCCGTCAACGATAAAAATGCTTGAACTAAAAATATATATAATAATATAATAAATAGATAAACAAGAAAGGAAGCTTCAAAGGGAAGCTTTCAGCCGCACATATATATAAAAAAAAAACAACAAAACGCAACACGTTAGGGGCCGAACCCCTTTTATCTTCTTTCCAAACCCCACGCACTCGGTGAAAAAAAAAAGAGAATTAAATGGCCGAAGCCGTGCTTCTTCGAATCGAAAAAATAAGAGAATGGCGAACGGCAAGGGGGCAGATGATCTCGTATAAGACCGAAGTCGCGCGCGTGAAATAGAAGAGGGTAGTTGCGAACGAGGCTCTGGATTTAGGGATTGCACTCGAGGGCAGGTTAGGGTTTCGAGTCGCGTTGAATCGTGCTCGAAGCTACATCAGGGGTGCGACTGGGAAGGTCGTGGGGAGGCACGGCAGGCGGCATCGCGTGGGGATACTTGCAGTGGAGTTTCGGCGGCACGAGCAAGGATGGATCTGGGTTCGAATGAGGTATTCTCGATTGGCTCGTTTCATTCTTTTATCGTATTTTTTATTTTCAATTTAAACTGAATTTAAAATCATAATTATTTATAGACAGAAAATAAAATTAAATAGAGACAATGAATATGCTTTGTTTTAAGTCATCCCTAAATTTGTTTAATTTATATAATATATACAGGAAGTTATTACAGTAAGATATGGTATGGAAAAAAAATGTTTAGCCAACTAATTTTAATTATTTTAGCTACTAAATAGATTATTAAAGGAAATTTTTAGTTTAAACTAAATCATTAGTAAATTAAATTTATTAAAAGAAATGGATTGTTCAATTAGTTCGAATATTAATAAAACATTTAATATTTATACAAGGTCCAAATATCATGAAGGAAATAGTCGAGATGAAGTGGGTTGCAAAATCAAAAGGTGAGTTAATCTCACTCAGTTTAAATTTAAATTTAAATGATTAAATTTAAATAATTGTTTGAATGGCTGAACTGATTGATGTGGTATAGTATGATATTTTGAAATTGGCTTATTATATTGTGCTAACATTTGTGAATGCAGGGAAAACAGGTTGGAGGGATCCAACTGGACCCCTAACATTTATTTAAATTATTCAATAATCTCTGTTGTGATTATTTGATATCTTATGATGAGTTATATTAAAATATTGAATGTTATGGTTTGATTGGATATTTGGGTATAATGAATTACCAAATTATATGAATTGGATTGTTGAAAAGAAATTAAAAAGAAGTAAATTTGTAAGCGAAATAATTATAGAAAGTTTGAATAAATTAAGAATGAACTGAAAAGAAATAGAAGTAATATGAAAATGATAATAAATAACTTCGAGTATGAAGAGGAATAGAGTTTTGAATAGAATGAAATTGATGAATTGAAAACTTAAGTTATATCAATTAAAGAAATAAAGAATTATTTTAAAATTCAAAATTTAAATTTTATTTAAAAGAATAAAGAAGTAATTGAGAAATCTAAAAATTGGAATTTTTAGTTAAAGTATATTTTAAATCGTAATCAAGAAATGAAATTTGAAATTAATAGAATTCTGAATAAAAAGGGGATGAATTGGAAATCAATTTGGGAAATTGATTTAAGTTGAGATTTCTCTCTGAATAACCAAGTACATTTTCAAGGTAAAATTTTAAAATATAAATTAAAAGTTTAAAGTTGTTTTAAGAAGTATGTTTTGAAAAATTAACTATTTCTAAATATTTAAATTCTAAAGTAAGTATTTTCGTTTTAATCTATTATAGCAATAATTATTTAAAGAGCGACTTAGTATTTTATTTTTAAAGTGAAAATCTAGTTTTATGTTTTAGTTAGTAACCTTATTTTCAAATATTCATATAGTATGTATTTTTAACAAACTCTTGTAGAAGTTTTAACTTAAATGTTCTAAAGGATATTTCAAAAATAGTGTTTAAATTATTATTTAAAAAAAAAAATAGTTTTGTGCTTGGTAATTTCAGAGGAGATAGAAAATATTTGGGAAAGTTGATTCTGAAAAGAATGATGGTTTTGAAACTGTTTTCAAAGGATTGAAAATAAAAATATATCTTGTGAAGATATTTTGAGGTTAATAAATAATTTGGGAAATTATTTATTGTTTGATGGATGTTTGTGAATATAAATTGATAGTTAAATCACCGACTATCAATATTGGACAAATGCGTTGATCATTTCGAAGAGACCGGGATCGGGTTTTATTTCTCGAAAACCACTTCGATCCGGTTTGTACGTTTCGTGTAAACGATTTTGGATTCGAAGATGGAGCAGTGAAGTGCAAGGGCTAGTCGCTACTAACCCTGAGGATATTCCCAAAATGGATGTAGTAGGAGTAGTTCCTTCGGTTCCGTTCGAACCCGGGACGGACTTGTATGGATGAATGCTTGCGAAACATCGTCAGGTGGGCGATGGACATTCTAAGTGAAACGTTCTAAAAGGTAACGCTTAGCCTCAAGCCTCATCAAATGGGAATGACTAAAAATCAGGGGATATGCAGCAAGGTTAGGTGGGTCATGCCCAAGCAGGACAAGATAATTCCCCTGTCTAGATGTCCCTTATATATTTCAGCTTAGAGGGTGGTTGGTCGCGCCAACCACGGAGTTTATCTTGTTCGAGACTGTTCAGTAAGGAATGGTTCCGGCCTTGTGTTGCAGGGGATGAAGGAAGTAATCCTCGGTACGGTGATCTAGGCCCCATACTGTGACAGGTGGTACCCCAGTGCCTAGTCATTGTTGGAAATCCATTCTCCCTACGAGCCTTATACGAGCTTTGTTTGTATTACCACTTTTGTGGCTAGTACCTGGAATTTAATGAATGTAACAATTTCGGCTATTTTATAAGTATTTGTATATAGACCCTATTATAATATCAGAGGATTTCTATAAAAATTGTTTTAGCTATCGTAAGGTAAAACCCCGACATGTTTATTTGTGGCGTGGTCTTACGAGATGCTTTTGTTTTCAAAGGATTTTTGAAACTTTAATAATCAATTGGGTGTGATTTTCTCACGCTGGTAATCCAGATTGACTCGGGTGTTATTTAACTGTAATGCTCGGGTCAGACCGAGTATTATAGAATACAGGATATGATGCTGTGGAGCTCAGGAGACGAGCTGGATGACGATACGTATTCTCGTACTTGTATATATGTATATATTTCCGCTGTGTTGAGTTGTTGTGTACCCATTGTATGTTATTGATGTGAGCTATGACTGATGTACTCTGATGATGTAATATATGTAAACTGATATATTTGATTTTGAGTAAAGATTATTTATTACCTATTATATTTTATTCCGCTGCGATGGTTAGATTCTGATGTTGATTTTGTTTTCTCTTCTTCTACCTCTTCTTCTTAAACCCAAATGGTTCGTATTTCTGTGCAACTTGAGTTGATTGTTGTAGAATAGTGTTGACTCAAGGGGTACGGATTTGCGGGTCGTTACAGGCACATCCATAAGCAAATGGGAAGATGGAAGCGATATAAAAAATCATTAAGTCCACTATTAAAAAGCGACTAGCAAAAGCCAAAGGAAACTGGGTTGATGAACTTCCACTCGCACTATGGGCTTACAGAACTACCCATAAAGTGACAGCCAACCACACTCCGTTTGCCCTAGCATATGGTTCAGAAGAAATGATTCCCGTTGAATTAGAAGTCCCCTCACACCGAAGGCAGAATTTCAATCAAAAACAAAACGTGCGCCTCCTACTCGATTCGCTGGATATAGTTGATGAAAGAAGAGAAGAAGCACAATTGAGAATCGCCGCCCACCAGAAAAAGGTCGCATGGTACTTCAACTCCAAAGTTCACAGTCAAATCTTCAAAGTGGGAGATCTTGTGCTTAAGCGAGTTTACCTTGTTTCGGGAGCCTTTGGACCAAACTGGAAGGGACCATGTGTCACTAATCAAAAGCTAAGAGATAGAACTTTCAAGCTAGCAACCGTTGACGGAACTCAAGTTCCCAAATCATGGAATAACGAATTGCTTCGTCATTATTTTGTCCGAATGCTAACTTATGTATTTTTTATTTTTCAGCAAATTAGCCATCCCGAGATACCAAGGGCATTATACATAGGAAAAAAACTACCCTAATTTCCTTAATAAAGTTTGCTTCTTGAACCAACAAAACCATGTTCATAATGATTACCCGCCGGGTCGATGGATGTAAATTGACCCAAACCGTTAGATCGGCGGAACCTGGTCTTTGCCTTCCAAAAACCGATGTTGCTCCGACAACATCGAGAATGCTAAAATCAGCACTCCTCGTGTTGCCCGAAGATAGGCAACACCGAAGAGTTCCAAAAGCCATGGACCCCGTAAGCTGCGCACTAAAATAATAACTCCTCACATTTCTCGAAGATAGGCAACATCGAGGAAAAACAAAAGCTGCATAGCCCATAAGCCGCGCACTAAAATAATAACTCCTCACGTTGCCTGAAGACAGACAACGCCGAGGAAAAACAAAAGCCATGTACTAAAATAATAACTCCTCACGTTGCCCGAAGATAGGCAACATCGAGGAAAAACAAAAGTCATGCACCTCATAAGCCCTACACTAAAATAATAATTCCTCACGTTGCCCGAAGATAGGAAACACCGAGGAAAAACAAAAGATGCATAAGCCATGCACTAAAATAATAACTCTTCACATTGCTCGAAGATAGGCAACATCGAGAAAAAAGAAAAGCTGATCACTAAATTCTAAAGCACTAACTCGTCACACTGCCCGAAGATAAGCAAATCCAAGGAGCATGAAAAATCATGTGCTGATTCTTATAGCTTAAACCACTCACACTTCCTAAAGATAGGCATCATTGGGAACACTAAAACACACGCTCCTCACGTGGCCCGAAGATAGGCAACGCCAAGGAGCACCAAAGTCTATGCATCTCATAACTAGCTCCAACTGCTCCTATAATCGAGAATAATGAGAATGCTCCAACGAAATTGAAATGCTTAAACCAAGTGAAAGTCTCAACCATATACATTTAATAATCAAAACCACCCTCAATTAACCCATGCAATGTGTATCTCTCAAACATGCATAAATTGCGTACTTACCAGAATATCGCCAAAAACTGGGATTACATGCTAAAGTTGCAAAACTTCCGAAAGAAGGAAAATCAAGCCGCGGCTTAGCCAAATTTCAAGTTTTATATAAGAATTATCTAACCTTAAGTTTTCAGTCATTTGAAAATTGTTTGAAGTAAACAACCCTATGAACTGGGGGCACACACCGGTACTTGAACAAAAACACGTGAAAACAATAAGTTCACAAGTTCTGCCACTCCGAAAATTCTTAAGTTCTATCAATTTTCAAAGTTCTATTAATTTCCAAAGCGCTATCAATTTCTAAGTTCTATTACTTTGAACGAAGGGTTTGGCTATGATCGCAGAACTAGAAAAGTATGAAATAAAGCAAGCACAGTTACACGGAACATGTACGAACATACAGATTAATGTACAGTCAAAATATCGATATATTGCTTAAATTTTCTTTACACAAGGTTAAAATGTGGGGGTCGTACCCACTCAACACCAGCCAAATAAAAGAAAATACAGACTCCACAACAAAAACGCTAAGTGCAAATTATACGCTTGTTCAAAATGACTCAAAAAAAAAAAACAAAATCAAAGTAGTCTTTAGGTAAGCCGCTCAACGTTTCTTTCCTCCACTTCCCTTTCTGTTCTTTAATAGCAGCTTCTGCCTCGCCTCAGGAATGCTATCATTGCCAATGATATCAACGAATACTTCAGTGGCAATGTCCACCTCTTCTTCTGCAGTCTTCTCTGAAGGGCCTCCCTTCTCCTTGCGTTTCCTTGATTTTCGAGAGCTCTTTAAGGCTTAATCGACTCCACCTTTTTCTTCTTGACGGCGACCAGATCTAGTTGAGTGTTCTGGAGCTGCTCCGACCGAGTTTCATGCTCCTTGGCCTCTGCTGCTATTATGTTGTCTTCCAAAGACATGGAAGGGTCATCCAGGCCATGAAGTGCGGCTATCTTTTCAGCCTCTGGCCCCAGTTGCAAGCGAGATACAGATATGGAAGTTGGAACAGGAATATAAACAACCATAGAAGATGTGGAAATGGCAACAGGTCTGGGTACCAAAGAAGCTGGCACATCAACGGGGAAGGTAGGTGGACCTATAAGATAGAAAATGAAAGCATTAAATTCCTCTTTCTCGTGCGGTAGTAAATTGGAAACTCCCAAATGCAGAGGAGGCAAGAATAATACCTGCACCAGAGGAACTTCAAGTATAGCGACCTCAAACTCACCACCTTCACCCTCTTTTGATGGCTTCACTGTCTGAGGTAGAGGTTCAAGTCCTGAACTCGCTGGCAGGTTGTGAGGCTACTCTGATGATTCGCCCACGTCAGAAATAAAAGGCTTGGTGGGCGCTTCGGCGGCGGTCGTCATGGCAGCATCGGTTGCCTTTTGCTCTCTTTCAACTCGATGAATTTCCCAGCCCTCGAGCAACGCTTTCTTAGAATCTTCATTCACATAAGCGTCCTCCAACTTCTGCTCGGTGTAGACATTGCCATTATCTGAAAAATGGGACAAGATTTCTTACCACACCAGAGCAAGAGTGCACAGGAACTTCGAGCCCAGATAATTGAGACTTCCTTAATGCAACAAGGAGTTAACATAAAAATTCAGGATGGTTGCATCAAGCTTCTCCATCTTTCTTTCAAAAGCATTTTGGAGCTCCAAATAATCTGCTCTCGCAGCAGCTTTCTCAACTTCAGTGGTAGACTTATCGGCACTGAGCTGTATGACCTAAGCCTGTAACTTGGCAATGATCTTGGCCTGGTCAGAAATAGTTATGTTGTGCCCTTCAACGATGAGTTCATGACTAGCAATAGTTTTCCATTGAACCTCAATCGTTGCGCTGTAGGCGGTCACTTCTTGCTTTAATTTCTCCTTCTTTGCGTGAACCTTTTTTATTTCGTCTATGTAGATGATTCTATTCTGGTATGGGCATCTTTCACCTCTTTCAGCAAGTCAGTATTTCTCTTGCTCTCTTGCAATGCCGCTGCTTTCTCTTCCTCCAACTGCTTAATCTTGGATCACGATCGGCCAACGCCCTCTCAAAGTCGTCCTTCTCTAATTCGAAAGAGAGGATCTCCTGATAATTATTGTGATTCATATCCGCCAATTGTTTATAGAGTTTCTCCTATCCTTCGGCTTGTTATAAGTCACTCTGAATGGCCTAAAGGTGCGGCATGTATGAATCTTTACCGACTAGATGCAAATCACGATCGAACTTAACCCCCTTCAAGAACCAACCAGGAAGCACTGCCTCAAGTTTAGGGAAGCCCAATGGAAGGACGCAGGCTGGTCTCCGGTGGGTGGGAGAAGTACTGGGGGACGCAGTAACGATGGAAGATGACGAAATATGAGTCGAAGGCGGAAGCGGGGCAGAAGTAATAGGAATTTCCTGACCCTCGAAAGAATGTGTTAGAGCGGGCTATGAAGAAAGAGGGCGATGTTCATACTTTGACCTTTTCGATGGTTCATTCCTTTCTTCGAAAGATCTCCTCTTTTTGCACCAGCCTTTATATGATTGGCTTCGATCTCTATCTTCCTGACGGTGGGTTTTAGCTTCAAATTCTTTCCTCCTCCTATATTCCTCTTCCTTTTCTCGTAATTGATGATGGCTGGAGGTGTACTTGGAATACCACCGTGAGTTAGTAAACTCCTTGAAGTCATCATTAAAACCTCATCCTTTCATCATATTTGGCATAAAACATAAATAAAAGATTTCAGAAGCATAAAAATAAACATAAAAAGAAAGAAATAATGAATGGAAATGAGTGTATTCCTAGTGCAATATGTAGTGCATTTCTAATGTAGGACTAAAATATCATCACGAATTAGGACGGACAGTCGTCATAGGTGGAATCAGACTAATTTCGGTAGTTGTGAGTGGAACCGGACTAACTTCTAGCAGATAACACCCGAGCTGGAAGGCGCCGTGTCAAATTTAAAATCTTCTTCCATGAGCCCATTGAAGTCAACATAAATGTTGCTAAAATCCCCAAACTCCGCTCCGATGTCCCTACTCCGAAAATCTTGATGCCCTCCGGTCTTAGGAACTTTGTCTTTGTCACTTCTATCGGGAAGAGGTGAACTCGGAAGAATGAGACTCATTCTCGAAGTCTTGTCACAAGACTCTGAGTCCCTACCATCGGATTTTGACAAGAAGTAATCACTAGTAGTGGACTCATCACTGCTACTCTCAAACTCGCCTTCTTTCTTTTATGAGTCTAAGGCGGCCTTGCCTTCTCTCTGCTTGAACTCTTCTTCTCCTTCCTATGGAATTGGGGCCATTCTAGCCGGGCCACTTAATCTAGTCGCAACAGCATCACCCCCTGTTTGTACCAAAATTAGGCATAACACTCTTCGAATGTGATTGAAGAGATTAAAGTGAATAAATTAAATGGAAAATGAGGCTAATCTAACAATCACACCAGTAAAAACATGTAGAAATAGAAAAGGACAAGAAATTATAGTGGTTCGGCATTGTAGCCTACGTCCATTTTGAATGTTTTGCTGTTTATTGATGATTAATACTGATTACAACAGTACAACACTCTAACACTCGAGTTATAATGGAGTTGTGATAGATTAACAGCGTAGTGTAGTCAAAAATCCTTTTTCTGTAGGCGTAGAGGTGCTATTTATAGGTGTAGGTTTGAAATATCTGCCCATGAACTCGGAATACTCCTTTTCACATGTGGGTGGCCCCACTAGATCGATCAGGGGTCATTCGAGATCGATTGGGATTGATCACCACTTCCTTCTTATTGATCAAAATGGTGTCCATTTGGGCTGAGATCGATCATGAGCGTTCTTGAGGTGGTAAGCAAGCTCCTACGCAAATTAGGTAGCATTTGGACTTGTAGATTACGAGTTATGATCGATCAAAGGTTGGTTTGCAAGTGGGCTGAAGTGTGCATATCGATCGCTTCGTATCAATCAGTGCATATCGATCCAAGCATATCGATGACGTGAAGCGGAATTTCTGGGGAGATCCACTTTTCATGCTAAAAGACCGCTTACTTTGGTTGACCATGCTTCCTTCGTATCGATCGTGTGTATGCCATTTCATATCGATGCTCTTGGATTGCTTCATATTGATGGAAAGTGTCGGTTTCGTATCGATCTGTTGGTTGATCTATACGGAATGGATGGAATTGTTGATCGATACGAATCGACATGTGGGGTATGATCGATACGAACCGGATAGAATGGAGCCGATGGATACGTATACGACGGATACGAAGTAAGCATATGGATAGTTGTTAATGGATACAGAGAAGGATGAATTCTGATGGATATGAAATAAGGTCTTCAAACATGGATTGAATGAGGGTGAAGTCGTGGAAGGACGGATTCACCCTCTTTGAGCCCGTGTTTTGGAGCTTGTACTCCAGCTCACACTTCGGGAGCTGGAGTTTGTTAGAGGATTGTCGTGTTTCAATCTTTATTTATTGTTGCTTGTCCTGAGCTTGGGATTTCGCTTAGCGAGTGACCGATCGGATCACAGTCACTTCCTATTTGAATAAGTCCCACCTTAAGATGGAACTTAGCTCTTCGTACATCATGACGGTCGCACAATGCATTTCACAAATTGTTTATGTGGCTTGATGAGTCTGCATTGCATTGCTGAAATAAGAAAGTACGACAAAGTCAGTTGCCTTATTACATGTTCGAATTCAAAAAATGTATATATAAATTTTAAAGGAAAAGCAGACTAAAGAAATAAAAGCCAGTTATGTGTAATAGCGACGAAGACTCTCGCTGTTCCATGCTCTTGGTAAAGTAAGACCGTCAACGATTGATAGCTTAAATGTGTCATCTCCAAGTCTTCGCTCAATGACATTCGATCCTTCCCATGTTGGTTTCATGTGTAGAGGGACCAAATAAATTCTCTTGAGTACGAGATCACCAACTTTGAAGTCCTAGGTCGGACCTTAGCATTGTATAACGGAGCGACTCAACTGCGGTGTGCGGCTGCCCTCAAATTAACCTCTTCATGCTTCACATCCAATTAATCAAAAGATTCTGCAAGTAAGATGGCATTCGTCTTTGGATCATAATAGGTCACTCGATGAGAAGGTACTTCTAGTTCAACTGAGATAATGGCTTCGGAGTCATAGGAAAGTGCAAATGGAGTGTGGCCGATCGCGGTATATGCCCATAGGGCCATGCGAAGCTCATCGACCCACTTGCCTCCAGCCTTCTTCAGTCGTTTCTTCAAAATGGACTTGATAACTTTGTTGACTGCCTCGACTTGCCCATTCGCTTGAGGGTGAGCTACTACTAAGAACTTCTTCTGGATGTGGTAGCTTTGACAGTTAAACTCGATACTATCGAATTGGGTCCCTTTATCAGTTACAATTGTGTGTGGGAGGCCAAATCGACAGATGATGTTGCGTTAACAAATTTGATTACTTTCTTCGCCGTGATAGTAGCAAGGGGGTCGGCTTCCGCCTATTTGGTAAAATAATCGACTACAACGATGACGTATTTTGCACCACCTTTGGCCAGAGGTAAAGACCCTATTATATCAATGCCCCATGTGGAAAACGGCTATGGACTAACCATTTGAGTGATTTCAGTAGGTGGGTCTCTTGGGATTCTGGCATATTTCTAGCACCTATCTCATTTCTTGGCATAATCTAATGCATCTCAGTTCACCTTCGACCAGTAATATCCATATCTAAGTATCTTTTTGGCAAGGGCTTGCCCCCATTGTGATCACCACACTCTCCCTCATAAACATCATGCAACACTCGTTTCATCTCATCGTGCATGATACACTGGAGTATAGGAACAGAATATCTTCTCCTGTAAAGGACTCCATTCTAGATAATAAATCGTGAAGCTTTTCGGAGAACTTGTCTTTTCTCACTTCTACACTCGAATAAAGTTCCATGTTCAAGATAATTTCTGAATGGAGTCATCTATGACTCCTTTTTGGGCATTTCCTCGTGCACCTGACATGTCTCCATTTGGTCAATGCTCTGAGCAGTAAGTGTGTCAACTGGGACGAGTCTCATTTTTTGTGCTTTGCCAGTGCTGGCCAATTTTGCTAAAGAATCGACTTTCTAATTTTGCTCTCGGGGTATACAGTGGATGGCATAATAGTCGAACTGATTCAAAGTTTCCTAAACCCGAGTAAGATAAGTAGCCAATCTCCGGTCTCTGGCTTGATACTCTCCTCGAACCTGACATACGACCAATTGCGAGTCACAATAAATCTCCATAGAAATAATTCCCAAATCTTTGGCAAGTTTAGGTCCAGCGAGTAGAGCTTCATACTTAGCTTCGTTGTTAGTTGCATGGAAGTCAAACTTTAGAGCATAGCATATGGATCGACCTTCTGGGGTTTTAAGTACCACTCCAGGGCTTGAGCAATGGTCATTTGATGTGCCATCGGTGTATAGCTACCATACATGCATAGGAGATTCGCTGGCTTCGGGAAAGTCTTTTGGTGTAGTGAATTCGACTATGAAGTCCACAGAACTTGTCCTTGGATGGATCGCGTTGGTGTATAACCAATATCAAATTGACTCAACTTGATGTTCCACTTAAGCAATCTACCAGACATCTCAGTCATGTTAGGATCTATCGTAATGGCTAGTCGGTGCAGGCTGTGATCGGGTGAGCCTAGAAATATGGACGGAGCTTTCTCGAGGCGATGACGAGGCAATAAGCCAGATTTTCCAACTTCGGGTAATTTCTTTCCGCCCCTGTCAGTCGCTTGCTGATATAATAGACTGGTCGCTAGATTCGATCCTCTTCCAAATCAACGAAGCACTGATCGCATTTGCTAAAACCTCCAGATAGATGTATATTCTGTTGTGATCAACTGGCTTCGAAAAAATGGGAGGTATTTCCAAATATTGAACTAGTGCTTGGAATGCGCCTTCACACTCCTCTGTCCATTCGAAGTTCCACTTTACTTTTCTAATCAGATCGAAGAAAGGGATGCACTTGTATGTAGATCTGCATATGACCCAACTTAAGGAGGCCACCTTCCCGTTGAGGCTCTACACCTGTTTTATGGTCCTGGGAGTTTCGAGATTCCAAATCATCCAGATTTTCTCAAGATTAGCTTTAATTCCTCTGGTATTGACGATGAATCCAAGGAACTTTCTCGATGCAACTCTAAAATGGCACTTTAACGGATTGAGCTTTATTCTATACTGTTAGAGTATATTAAACATAGTTTCCAAATCATTGACATGGTTGATGGATAGTCATGATTTTACGAGCATGTCGTCCACGTATACTTCCATGGTATTTCCGATCTGGTTAGCGAACAATCTATCCACGAGCCTTTGATATGTTGCCCCAGTGTTCTTAAGTCCGAACGACATTACTTTGTAACAATAGAGTCCTAAATCAGTGACGAAGCTAGTATGTTCCTGATCAGGAAGGTGCATTGGAATTTGATTATAGCTAGAATACACGTCCATGAAAGATAAGAGCTCGTGTTCGGCTGTTGAATCCACAAGTTGATCAATTCTGGGAAGAGGAAAGCTGCCTTTTGGGCAGGCTTTATTGAAATCTGAATAGCCCACGCATGTTCTCCATTTCTCGTTTGACTTTTTGACAAGCACTGAATTTTGATACCCACTCAAGGTATAATGCATCGCGAATAAACTCATTCGATTTGAGTTTATTTACTTCTTCCTTAAGAGCGGTAGATCTCTTTGGATCCATACCATGCTTTTTTGTTTGACTAGGATGTGCCGTGGGTTAATATTTAACGCATGGCTCATGATGTCCGATGAGATCCCACACATGTCTATCCAGGCAAACACGTCAAGGTTTTGCCGAAGAAAATCAGTCAATTCTTGTCTCATCTGGTGGCTAAGTTGAGATCAGAACTTTATCATTCTGGAGTCATCATTGTCGTGGATCGAAACAATGATCGTTAACTCTGCCGGGGAAGCCTAATTGTCTTTGACTTTCACTTCATCACTATTGTCTTAGGGATAAAGATCTTTAAGGAACAAGTTATGGCACCCAGGCCTAGGCCTAGGCGTTAGCTATCAATTCTGTGAAGAACAAACATAGAGAAATTCCTCTACACCCTTGCCTTTCTCCTTACGCTGCGCATCCCACAGCTCAGTAACATAACAGGCACGTCCAACCACCTGATTGTAGGACCGATTTTACCCTAGAGGGGGGGTGAATAGGGTGATAGTATAAATTGTAAAAATTAATTGCGGAAGCTTATAAAATAAATTCAACACAGATCACAGAAAAGAAGCAGCACAGATAAAAACAGAATAATAAATGCAGAAAAGAACGACACAGAATTTACCCAGCTTCGGCAAGAACTGCCTACGTGCTGCCCCCAAGGTTTCTACTAGAAATTAGATAGTCACACGCTTACACACGTAAACTCGCGACACTCGCTACTGACTAACCTAACTCTACGCTCAAAACCCTGCCACAACTCAGCCACTGAGTTGCGAATTCTCAAGCTACGCCACGTAGCTTGTCCCCTAGTCACACGACTAGAAAATTAAGCAGTTTAAAAAGAAAATGTAAATTAAAACAATTTTAAATTAAAATAACCCTAATATAATAAAAACCCCTTTTTATAAAAAAAGAAGGCCGGCCCCTTTTAATATCTCTTGACCGTCTTCTTTATTTCTTCTGCGGCCGTTCCTTTTGCAAGTTAGGGCTTCGTCCCTGATTAGGGTTTGATGAAGTTGCCGATTTTATGTTTTATCAATCTTGTGCGCGCAGCTTTGATCTTCTCTTCGTAGCTCTCTTCGGCTGCTTCGTTTGATTTGTTATATGAAATTAGGGTTCGGCTTCGGTTGCTTCGAGATAATCAAATTCGCCTTTCTCTTCTGGTATGTTGACTGCTTTCAGGTTTTATTGCTTGAATTCGATTGCTTTTTCATTTATTCATGCCGATGATGATAATTTGGTACTCGTATTTATATGAATTCGAATACACTAATTAACTCGATACTTTCCTGAAATTCACTTCCTTGATGCACACGACTTTCCTAATATTTTTGCAACTTGTTACTCACGGCCTTGATGTTGATTCGTGCGATACTTACTTGATTCATACGGCAACAACTTTCCCCTTTTACTTCCTGAGTTTTTCAAACATATGCACCTGACTTTTGTCTTCGGTTTGATGCAGTATTTTACTTCATAACTGCCACGGCATCGACCATCGTTGTGTTCATCCACTGTAGCATTTATTTCGTACATTGCATCACTGTGTTAATACAATTCACCATGCATTGTTTTCCTGTGTTCATGTTCTCGCAGTCTTCATTGTATATTGTATTGATAAACTCACTTGCTTGAGTTTAACCTGTACTTGCTTCACTTGAACTTTTGGTAAAACTGTAGCTTGATGGGTTACATATGCATATAAAGTTGGATTTGTTTCATTTGAAATTCTGTTGCATACATGACTTTTCATTGTGGTAGCCTTGGTTACTGATCGAGTTCATTTGAACTACTTATTTGTTAATGCCTGATGCATTCACTTGGTGGTGTGTTGCTGCCTTCACTATCCACCGCAGTTTGTAGTGATATTGAGCATTGCATTCTATTGCATTTGTGTATTGCCTTGCTGATTCAGTTGGTTACACTCATGTGTTTGGTCTGCATGTTATGGCCTGTCCCTTGTTTGGTTTTTGATGATATCTTGTTGGCTGTGTATTGAGCATTGTTTGAACTTGTATCACTGCATTGTGGTCTTTGTTGCCTCTTGCATGTAGTTGAGCATTTGAGTCGATTTGTTGCTTCAAATTACTGCTTACTGCACTGACTCATCATGTTCACTTGCGCACTCGAGTTTGTAATCTCTGATTCATGTTGGTACTAGCTGTTGTAGTCCTGTCCACTCATGTGTATGCTTCACTGCAGCCTTCTTTGCATTGTTCATTTTACTGTCTCATT
This sequence comes from Allium cepa, assembly GCA_030765085.1. Classification (NCBI taxonomy): domain Eukaryota; kingdom Viridiplantae; phylum Streptophyta; class Magnoliopsida; order Asparagales; family Amaryllidaceae; genus Allium; species Allium cepa. The sequence continues at coordinate 659,495,938 of CM060938.1, read as the reverse complement.
GATGTTGCTGAAATCTGTAGCATCTTGGTTTCACTGATGGCCTGTTGTAGTAGTTGTGACTTGTTTACATTCTCTTCATCACTTCAGTCGTGTATTGCTTTCATCTCTGGCCTGTTGTAGTTGCTGTGTTGGCTTGATCATGGCCTTTGCACTGAGCATTACTTCGAGTTGTATTTACACCATTTCCTGTTGCACTGATTCTTGATATTTGCATCACTTGAGACTTTGATGTTTCTGGTCTGTATCATGATTGAACATAGCATTCATATTGTTGTTGGATACATAGAACTGTTGAGAACAGCTCGACTTCGACTTGGTCTTTGGGTATTGCATTATGTTGTATGCAGTGTTGCATTGACATGTTGTAACTGTACGGTCTTGAGCTCGAGTATTTGCTGTTGCATACATGAGTTTGGTCGACTATCTCCTTGAGTTGCTGTACTTCATGTTGTATATATTGGTTGACTGTGCATACGAGTTGGCGAGGCAGTGCACACGTGTATAAATGTACACGTGTGTATTGCAGCCACTCATGATTACCTGTCCCTGTAGAGTTATCAAGTGTATATATCTATGTGCATGACTTTGTGGCATGTACAGTTCGTGTGTGATGAATTCAAATGTGAATTATGACGAACAACCCAAATAACTGAGGCAGATAAAATTTTCAAAAACCATATTTTATTTTATATTGCAAAAATATTTCTTTTTCAATTTTACTGCGTTAGTGTATATTTTTGCAGATTGCTCAGATGCTGAATTCAAACTGGAATGCAGTTGAAGTTGAAGATAAAGTACGAGTGTGAGTGATATGTAGTGAGGTTATCAATGTAAATATGAAATCGTGATGTATTCAAAAATTGTATAGTTATAGTGAGAGCTTGAAATTGTACTATTCAAAAATGTAATAAATATTTGTTTAAATAAAATATTCGTTTGAATTCAAATTCCGTGTTATATATTTTATTCAGCAAATATTTGTTTAATCTGTGAAAATAAAATAGTATATTAACAAATACATTTAAACGAATGTATATATGTTTATTATCATCAAACAAAAAATCATATAAGCGCATATTCAACAATCTCCCCCTTTTGATGATAACAAACATATATTTAGGATTTTGAAACATATTAAATGTATTTGATGATTCCACCATTTAAATGCTTGCTCCCCCTATTTAAATGCTTCATCTTTACTAAACTCCCCCTTCTTATATGCATAGTAGTATAAGATTTATTTGCCAAAATCCAATATTTCTCTCCCCCTTTTGTTATCAGCAAAAGAGTAAAAGTGTCATGAAATAGAGATAAGGTGATAGATAGTAATATAACATTAAAACTCAATCGACTATAACTATGTAATTTAAATAGAGAATCAAACAAAAATCATACCTATTCTTGTTAGGCGCATATTCCATTTTTAGAGATGATGGGAATGATGTTATCATAAAATCATACAGTTGTGTCTATTTGTGGCATATTTATATCAGGAATTTGAATATCTACTAACCATGCATAACCGTTAGGACTTTTAAATGAGATTAGTAGTATTCTAATTTTATTTTATTTTTAGAAAAAATGAATTCAAGTATCTTCTAACCACGCATAACCGTGAGGACTTTTAAATGGGATTAGAATCAACTTGTTTATTTATTATTATTAATAATTATTAAAAAAAATCAACTTTTGATATGCGTTCCATACATGCATAACCGTGAGGACTTTTAAATGAGCATGGAACTACATATCAAATTCCAAGTAATTCACTCATGCATAACCGTGAGGACTTTTAAATGAGAGTGAACACTTTGAATTTTATTTTATTTTATAAACTGAAAAACGAATTATTCCTGATTATGATACCACATATTGACAAACTATATTGGATTTTTGATAGGCGATGGTCGATAGAAATATGATAGAATTAGAAATGGTCATGGAATTTTTGCCAAACAAAGAATTTTATAACTCTTGTTTGAATTTCTAAAGTAATTTACTAAGTATACTGTCTTGAGGAAAAATGTATGATTAATATCACTCCTTATCATTTTTCAGTCACTATTTACCTTTTTGATAATTAGTAGGGGGATAGATTTGTTAATTAGGCAATCAAATTTCTAAAACACCTAGACTGAGACGTAGCTTGCAAAAACTGTTTTCTGGAAGGGGTTTTGTAAAGATGTCTGCCACTTGTGAATCAGTTGAAATAAAATTTATGCTGATATTTTCTTTGGAAATATGATCTCGAATAAAATGATGCCTAACATCTATATGTTTTGTTCGTGAGTGATGCACAGGGTTATTTGTGAGATCAATTGCACTTTTACTGTCACACATTAGTGGTACACGTTTAAAATTTAGACCATAGTCTTGCAAAGTTTGTATCATCCATAAGATTTGAGCAGAGCAACCGCTTAGAGCAATATACTCTGCCTCTGTGGTGGATAATGCAATACAATTTTGTTTTCTGCTTGACCATGCAACTAATGAATGTCCTAACATAAAACATGCTCCACTAGTACTTTTTCTATCAACTAAATTTCCAGCATAATCAGCATCTGAAAAACCTTTTAATTCAAAGTTATCATTTGATGGATACCAAAGGCCAAATCGTGAGGTGTGTAACAAGTATCTTATAATTCTTTTAACAGCTGTTAAATGAGATTCTTTTGGGTTAGATTGAAAACGTGCACACAAGCAGACAGAAAACATGATGTCAGGTCTAGAAGCGGTAAGATAAAGGAGTGATCCAATCATACCTCTGTACTGCTTTTGATCAACTGTCTTACCTTTTTCATCCTTGTCAAGCTTAAGTGTTGTACTCATGGGAGTTCTTGCTGGTTTGGCATCTTTCAATCCAAATTTGTTGACAAGTTCCCTAATATATTTTGTTTGAGAAATGAACGTTCCTTTATCGCTTTGTTTGATTTGAAACCCTAAAAAAATTTTTAACTCTCCAACCAAGCTCATTTCAAATTTTTCCTGCATGACCTTTTCAAATTTCTCATACAATAACTTGTTAGTAGCACCATAAATGATGTCATCAACATATATTTGAACAATCAAAAAATCATCGTTCTCATGCAACAAAAATAGTGTGGTGTCTACACATCCCTTTTTGAACCCATTTTTAAGAAGATAAGAACTAAGACATTCATACCAGGCTCTAGGGGCTTGTTTTAATCCATACAATGCCTTTTTCAGTTTATATACATGGTTTGGATATTCATGACTTTCAAAGCCTTCTGGTTGTTCAACAAACACATCCTCTTTTAAAATTCCGTTAAGAAAAGCACTCTTAATGTCCATTTGTCTTAGTTTAAATCCTTTGTAGCAAGCAAAAGCTAATAAAATTCTAATTGATTCTAGTCTAGCTACAGGTGCAAAAGTTTCATCAAAGTCAACTCCTTCAATTTGATTGTATCCTTTAGCGACTAGTCTAGCTTTATTTCTAATTACATTTCCAGATTCGTCAAATTTATTTTTGAAAATCCATTTTGTTCCTATAACTGGATAATCCTTAGGTCTAGGTGCTAGACTCCAAACATTATTTCGTTCAAATTGATTTAGCTCTTCTTGCATGGCCAAAAACCAGTTTTCATCGTTAAGAGCTGAATCTATGTTATTTGGTTCTATTTCTGAAATAAATCCACTATATAAGCATAGATCACATAGATTTCTAAAAGAGGAACGAGTCTGTATACCTGCTATAGGATTTCCAATTACTAATTCAGGAGGATGGTCTGCTTTGAATTTCAGTTTTGCTGGATCTAGATTCCTTCGATCCTCTGGAGATATGACAGTTTCTCTGATCTTATCAGTTTCTTTTGGTTCTTTATGCTCATCTTTTTCTTTCTCCTCTTCACCATTGCTTTTGGATGTTTCTTGATTATCAATGCCTTCATCAAATTTCACATTTATTGATTCCACGATTTTTTTAGTCCTTTTGTTGTAGACTCTGTAAGCTTTGCTTCTCGAAGAGTACCCCATGAAAATACCCTCATCGGCTTTTGCTTCAAATTTTCCTAATTGATCACCTGTATTGAGAATATAACAAGAACATCCAAACACTTTAAAGTATGCAATGTTTGGTTTATTGTTGAACCATAGCTCATAGGGAGTCTTGTTGAGAATTGGTCTAATCATAACTCTATTCATTACATAACATGCTGTATTTACTGCTTCTGCCCAAAAATGTAAAGGTAGTTCATACTCATTTATCATAGATCTAGCCAACTCTTGTAAAGTTCGATTCTTTCTCTCAACTACTCCATTTTGTTGTGGAGTACGTGGTGCAGAGAATTCATGTTTGATTCCATTTTCATCACAAAAAAATTCAAATTCACAATTTTCAAATTCTCCGCCATGATCACTTCTTAGTGAGATAATAGAAACTTCCCTTTCATTTTGGACTAATTTTGTGAAATTTTTGAAGTATGAAAATGTTTCTGATTTCTTAGCTAAGAAATATACCCATGTATATCTTGAGTAGTCATCAACTATTACAAAACAATATTTCTTACCTCCTAAGCTAGCAATGTCATTAGGTCCGAATAGATCCATATGAACTAGCTCAAGCACTCTAGAAGTGCTTACACTGTTTTTGGTATAAAATGATGATTTTTTAAGTTTTCCTAAAGTGCATGCTTTACAAATGTTTTCTGTTTCAAACTCATGTGAAGGCAACCCTCTTACCAAATTTTTCCTTTTTAATTTGTTTAGCAAGTTCATACTAACATGCCCTAAACGTCGATGCCATAAATTTACTTCTATGTCCTTAGCTACCAAGCATTTAGACAGGGTGAGATCATCAAAAGATAGAGAGTATATATTACCTTTCCTTTTACCTGAAAATAAGATTTCGTTAGATGAATTGTCAATAATTTTGCACAAGTCAGAGTCAAAAATAACATTCATACCTTTATCACATAACTGGCTGATTGATATCAAGTTGTGATGTAGATTTTCAACATATAGTACATCATTCAGGATAAATGAATTGTTACCTACTTTACCTTTGCCAACAATTTTACACTTTTCATTGTTACCCATTGTGACCCTGCCACCTTTGTACTTTTCTAGGCTAAAGAACTTTGATTTATCGCCTGTCATGTGTCTGGAACAGCCAGAGTCCAGATACCATTGCTGTTGTTCCTTAGCCTGCCAACATACCTACACGGGGAAAAATTTTGGTGACCTATTTGTTTTTATAGGTCCAAGGTTGTTAGTGGCAGAATTTTTTAAAAGATAATTTAGAGGAGACCCAAAGCTATTTATACATGTTCCTTTTGGCACCCAAATTTGTTTTAATTTGAGAGATTTTATATTTGTGCCTTTTGGAACCCAAATCGATATAGTCGTCACATGTTTGGGTTTATACCAACAACTATTTTGATTGTGTTCAAATGAATCGATTTGATTTCTATTATTTTGACATTTGTTATATCCAAGCCCTTGCCTAGATGTATTAATAGATTGTTTCCCTAATAGCATATTCAAGGATTTTTCTCCTTTTGAAAACTTATCTAAAGTCGTTGATAGTTGTTGGACTTGAGTTTTGAGAGTTTCATTTTCGGTTAACAGTTGAGTGCACTTTTTAATGGAGTTTTCTCTTCTTGCGTTTTCACTTTCTTTTAAAAACAGGATTTCATTTTCAAGTGAATTAATTTTGTTTTCTGATTTTTTAATCTCTTCTTCGAACGTTGGACACTTGTCACACTTAGGGATCCTACTTTGATAGGTTTAAACTAATTGATTAAGTTGTTTATTTAAATCTATCAAAGTGTCTTTTTGTGATTCAAGTTTGGCATACTTTTCCCTAAGTCGTTCAAAACAGCCATTTACTTCGTGAAAATATATAAGTAATTCTGAATGTGACAGTTTTGATACCTCACTTGGCTCGTCGTCATCACTGTCAGTTACTTCACCATGAAGACATAGATTTGCTCTTTCACTCTCACTTTCGGTGCTATCGCTTTCATCTTCATCAATTTCATCCCAAGTAGCCGCAAAACTTTTCTTCTTCAGTTTCTTTCCTTGGTTTGGTCGATTTTGAGGACAATTTGGCTTAATATGGCCTGGTTTATTGCATTTGTGGCAAATAATCTCTTGTTTCTCCGAAATGTCTAGTGCTTTGTTTATTCTGCTTTTAATTTGATGATTTCTGGCTGGATTTCCATATTTGCGATTCCATTTTTTGAATCTCTTTATTAATAGTGCTAATTCAGCTTCACCATCCTCATCATCGTCGTCATTCTCAGTTGTTCCTTTTAGAGCAATTGATTTCTTTCGAGTATCACCTCCTTCACGTTCTTCCTTGTATTTCATTTCTAGCTCATAGGCAGTGAGATTTCCGATGAGTTCTTCGACTTTCATTTGTTTCAAATCTTTTGATTCTTGAATGGCAGTCACTTTGGCTTCAAAACTTCGTGGAAGGACTCTGAGGATTTTTCGGACTATCTCCAACTCTGTATATGGTTTTCCAAGAGCTTTTGATTTGTATACGATATTGGAAAGTCGTCCATGCATCTCTTTGACATTTTCTTCTTTCGCCATTGTGAAGTTCTCGTATTCGCTGCTTAGCATTGCAAGGCGAGATTCTTTGACTTGAGATGTTCCTTCGTGAGTCACTTCTAATGTGTGCCATATTTCCTGCGCAGTTAAACAATGAGAGACCCGATTAAATTCAAATTGATCCAATGAACAGATAATAGAGTTCATAGCTTTAGCATTAGCATTTTGTAATTTATTTTCTAGCTCTGTCCATTGGTCCATCGGTTTATCTATTTCCTGATTGTCTACAATTATAGTTGGTGATCTATAACCTGTCTCAACAATGTTCCAAGCATCAATGGTTTTTAGAAAAATTTTCATTCTATTTTTCCAATAAGCATATTCACCACTGAACATTGGTGGTCTAACTATGGACTGACCCTCAGCAAAAGCATTATTAAAAGAAGCCATTTTAAAATTTCAAACTTTTTAAAATGATTTTTGAAAAATGAATTTTAAAACAGAAATTGACTTCAATTCCTAGCTCTGATACCACTTGTAGGACCGATTTTACCCTAGAGGGGGGGTGAATAGGGTGATAGTATAAATTGTAAAAATTAATTGCGGAAGCTTATAAAATAAATTCAACACAGATCACAGAAAAGAAGCAGCACAGATAAAAACAGAATAATAAATGCAGAAAAGAACGACACAGAATTTACCCAGCTTCGGCAAGAACTGCCTACGTGCTGCCCCCAAGGTTTCTACTAGAAATTAGATAGTCACACGCTTACACACGTAAACTCGCGACACTCGCTACTGACTAACCTAACTCTACGCTCAAAACCCTGCCACAACTCAGCCACTGAGTTGCGAATTCTCAAGCTACGCCACGTAGCTTGTCCCCTAGTCACACGACTAGAAAATTAAGCAGTTTAAAAAGAAAATGTAAATTAAAACAATTTTAAATTAAAATAACCCTAATATAATAAAAACCCCTTTTTATAAAAAAAGAAGGCCGGCCCCTTTTAATATCTCTTGACCGTCTTCTTTATTTCTTCTGCGGCCGTTCCTTTTGCAAGTTAGGGCTTCGTCCCTGATTAGGGTTTGATGAAGTTGCCGATTTTATGTTTTATCAATCTTGTGCGCGCAGCTTTAATCTTCTCTTCGTAGCTCTCTTCGGCTGCTTCGTTTGATTTGTTATATGAAATTAGGGTTCGGCTTCGGTTGCTTCGAGATAATCAAATTCGCCTTTCTCTTCTGGTATGTTGACTGCTTTCAGGTTTTATTGCTTGAATTCGATTGCTTTTTCATTTATTCATGCCGATGATGATAATTTGGTACTCGTATTTATATGAATTCGAATACACTAATTAACTCGATACTTTCCTGAAATTCACTTCCTTGATGCACACGACTTTCCTAATATTTTTGCAACTTGTTACTCACGGCCTTGATGTTGATTCGTGCGATACTTACTTGATTCATACGGCAACAACTTTCCCCTTTTACTTCCTGAGTTTTTCAAACATGTGCACCTGACTTTTGTCTTCGGTTTGATGCAGTATTTTACTTCATAACTGCCACGGCATCGACCATCGTTGTGTTCATCCACTGTAGCATTTATTTCGTACATTGCATCACTGTGTTAATACAATTCACCATGCATTGTTTTCCTGTGTTCATGTTCTCGCAGTCTTCATTGTATATTGTATTGATAAACTCACTTGCTTGAGTTTAACCTGTACTTGCTTCACTTGAACTTTTGGTAAAACTGCAGCTTGATGGGTTACATATGCATATAAAGTTGGATTTGTTTCATTTGAAATTCTGTTGCATACATGACTTTTCATTGTGGTAGCCTTGGTTACTGATCGAGTTCATTTGAACTACTTATTTGTTAATGCCTGATGCATTCACTTGGTGGTGTGTTGCTGCCTTCACTATCCACCGCAGTTTGTAGTGATATTGAGCATTGCATTCTATTGCATTTGTGTATTGCCTTGCTGATTCAGTTGGTTACACTCATGTGTTTGGTCTGCATGTTATGGCCTGTCCCTTGTTTGGTTTTTGATGATATCTTGTTGGCTGTGTATTGAGCATTGTTTGAACTTGTATCACTGCATTGTGGTCTTTGTTGCCTCTTGCATGTAGTTGAGCATTTGAGTCGATTTGTTGCTTCAAATTACTGCTTACTGCACTGACTCATCATGTTCACTTGCGCACTCGAGTTTGTAATCTCTGATTCATGTTGGTACTAGCTGTTGTAGTCCTGTCCACTCATGTGTATGCTTCACTGCAGCCTTCTTTGCATTGTTCATTTTACTGTCTCATTGATGTTGCTGAAATCTGTAGCATCTTGGTTTCACTGATGGCCTGTTGTAGTAGTTGTGACTTGTTTACATTCTCTTCATCACTTCAGTCGTGTATTGCTTTCATCTCTGGCCTGTTGTAGTTGCTGTGTTGGCTTGATCATGGCCTTTGCACTGAGCATTACTTCGAGTTGTATTTACACCATTTCCTGTTGCACTGATTCTTGATATTTGCATCACTTGAGACTTTGATGTTTCTGGTCTGTATCATGATTGAACATAGCATTCATATTGTTGTTGGATACATAGAACTGTTGAGAACAGCTCGATTTCGACTTGGTCTTTGGGTATTGCATTATGTTGTATGCAGTGTTGCATTGACATGTTGTAACTGTATGGTCTTGAGCTCGAGTATTTGCTGTTGCATACATGAGTTTGGTCGACTATCTCCTTGAGTTGCTGTACTTCATGTTGTATATATTGGTTGACTGTGCATACGAGTTGGCGAGGCAGTGCACACGTGTATAAATGTACACGTGTGTATTGCAGCCACTCATGATTACCTGTCCCTGTAGAGTTATCAAGTGTATATATCTATGTGCATGACTTTGTGGCATGTACAGTTCGTGTGTGATGAATTCAAATGTGAATTATGACGAACAACCCAAATAACTGAGGCAGATAAAATTTTCAAAAACCATATTTTATTTTATATTGCAAAAATATTTCTTTTTCAATTTTACTGCGTTAGTGTATATTTTTGCAGATTGCTCAGATGCTGAATTCAAACTGGAATGCAGTTGAAGTTGAAGATAAAGTACGAGTGTGAGTGATATGTAGTGAGGTTATCAATGTAAATATGAAATCGTGATGTATTCAAAAATTGTATAGTTATAGTGAGAGCTTGAAATTGTACTATTCAAAAATGTAATAAATATTTGTTTAAATAAAATATTCGTTTGAATTCAAATTCCGTGTTATATATTTTATTCAGCAAATATTTGTTTAATCTGTGAAAATAAAATAGTATATTAACAAATACATTTAAACGAATGTATATATGTTTATTATCATCAAACAAAAAATCATATAAGCGCATATTCAACACTGATCACCATGTACTACTCCAACCCCGTTATCAGTGAGGAACTTCAGAGTCAAACACCATAGGGAAATCGTTGCGCTGAATTCAACGAGGGTCGGTCGGCCCAAGAAAGCATTATAGAAGGAATTAATGTCTAACACAACGAATTGCAGCATCCATACTCTTCAGCGATCTCCAATACCTAACTCAACAGGCAACTCTACCATGCTTGCTGGTATGGTTGCACTTCCATTAAAACCATGTATGCGTTACTAACATGGTTTCAGATCTTTTGCCTCCATTCTCATTTGGTCGTAAGCTCTCTTAAAAAGAATGTTCACAGAGCTTTCGCTGTCGACTAAGATCCTCTTCATCTAGGACATATCTGAGTTGAAATGACTAACGGATCGATAGCGGGGGCTTGACTCTGTCAACATCTCGGTTTTTGAAAATGATGTCGTCTGTCACCGTTCTCTGTTGTTTCGTCGGGGCCCATCATCAGAATTGTTACAACACTCAAAGTCCACATGCCTAATCTAACTGGCATATGACTCCATTTCCTTCAAGCTACGATCAACTGGATGAGGACCACCACTTACTGTGTTTATTACCAACCTCCGTCCGTTACGCATGGGTTCTTTGGGCCTACCTTGGCCTTGACCTTGATTCGGGTTAGATGGCCCCGCACCTCCATCCTACGAAGCCCGCACAAACTGTTCCAACTTCCACTCTCTAATCAACTTCTTAATGATGTCTTGTAAATGACGGCACTCATTCGTGTTATAGTCGTATTAATCGTGGAATCTATAGAATTTTCCAGTCTGAATTTGTTTCTCAGATGATGGTTTCAGAGCTGGTTATACTGTCTGGTATTACAAGTCCACAAATAACATTTTCCAACTATGTGTTTAAAGGGGTATATCGGTCGAACATGAGAGCTCTAGGTCTCGGTCCACGATTCAGGCCTCTTTTCTTCCTCTGACCTCCATTGCCCTTCTATTAACCTTGCTTGTTCTGTATGTTCAATTGTACTTTGCCGAAGTTCTCACCGGTCTGTTTCACAGCAACATTACTTTGAATGCCTTCAACACTGGGCTCCACAACGTCCTGCTTCTTAAATCATCTAGTGTCTTCTCTCTTTAAGAACTGGGTCATCTTAGCATAGAAACGATCCAACGATGTGGGGGGGGGGGGGGTTCCCAGCCAACCAATTTCCAAACTCAGAATTCGGATCGATTCCTTTATTTAATGCCATCAAAATAGAATTATCATTGGGGTTGCTTACCTCAGCACAAGTAGCATAAAACCTTTCCAGATAACGTCTAAGAGTCTCTCCGGGAGCTTTGGTAACACTAGACAAGGTGTTGACATCCTTTGGCCTTGTAATATGCATAAGGAACTCTTCGGCAAACTTTTATAGCCAACTGATTGAAACTTGAAATGGATCTTGGTGGTAGACTTGTGAATCACATAGTTGCAATCCCTCCCAAAGAGATAGGAAAACTCCTACACTTAACCACATCATCAGCTCGAGTGGCGTTCATGATCCATTCACGTAGCAAGATGTGATGGTTAGGGTCCGAACTTCCCTCATTCATGGGCAAGGTAGGCATCCTGAATCGACGAGATGGCTCAGCAAAAAGGATGTCATTGGTTAACGGAGTATGACTTCAAGAGATTCCCCAATCATCATTAGTAAGGCCCTGACTTTCTCGGATCATTTAGCGGATCATGGTTGGAATGTTAGGCATTTAGATTTTTGAGGCCAAGGCATGGTCGGGGTCCATGTTGTGGGGACGGTCCGAGTGCTGTCGATGGTCCGTTCCTTACCTCCCTAGCTCCCAGTCTTCGGGAACGTAGGGTTCATGAGCATGGATGTGTTAAGGAAGGGTTGGATCTCAACTTCCTGATCTATAGCGGCAGCAGTTGCATGGTCATGAATGGTGTGATAAGGAAGCGCTCCTCCTCGGGAGGAGGGTCTAGCTTGGTGCCCTATAGAAGGACCAAACCCGGCTTGTCCAAGATTCACAGCATGTTGATGCCCGGAGGCTTCTGCATAATTTCCATTCAGCCGATGGCCTGTAGATCCGTGGTTAAACTCAGATGAAACCGAGCTTTCAGTCGAGGAATGTGAGACATGATCCCTCATAGTTCTCCTTCGCCTTTCCTCATTTAGCTGATTCGTGAGCTTCGTGTCGGCACGGATCTATGGGGTGAAGTCTTGATGGCTCTGAGCGAGCTCTTGCATGAGGATCTGGAACTCCTTTCTAGTCATAGGACCTTGTGGATCTGAGGCTCCAGCTCATGTATGGCCTGCTGTAGTCAGCTGCGTGAGATTTTGCAAATCCCTTACTTTTCGATCTGCGGCATTTGAAGTAGTTCTAGTAGTACGCACCATAGTTGATGTATCTCTTTCCTAGATCTTGAGTAATCTGAGTAGATTGAAAGGAACCACAAGAAGACAGATTTGGATCTGCTCCTTAGATTTTAGCATTCCAACAACGGTAGCAGATCCAATGAATCGGAGAAAAACAAAGTTTTCTTAGTAAAAGCACAAGTGTTCGTACCAAAATTGGGCATAACACTCTTCGAATGTGATTGAAAAGATTAAAATGAAGAAATTAAATGGAAAAAGAGGCTAATCTAACAATCACACCAATAAAAGCATGTAGAAATAGAAAAAGACAAGAAATTATAGTGGTTCGGCGTTGTAGCCTATATCCACTTTGAATGTTTTGCTGTTTATTAAAAATTGATAACTGATTACAACTGTACAACACTCTGACACTCGAGTTACAACGGAGTTTCGGTAGAGTAACTGCAGAGTGGAGTCAAAAGTCCTTTTTCTATAGGCGTGGAGGTGTTATTTATAGGTGTAGGTCTGAAATATCTGCCCATGAACTCGAAGTACTACTTCTCACACCTGGGTGGGCCCACCAGATCGATCAGGGGTCATTCGAGATCTATTGGGATCGATCCCCACTTCCTTCATATTGATCAAAATGGGGTCCATTTAGGATGAGATCGACCATGAGAGTTCTTGAGGTGGTAAGCAAGATCCTGTGAAAATTTGGTAGCATTTGGACTTGAAGATTACAAGTTATGATTGATCCAAGGTTGGTTTGCAAGTGGTATGAAGTGTGCATATCGATAGCTTCGTATTGATCAGTGCGTAGCGATCCGTGCATATCGATGATGTGGAGCGGAAATTCTAGGGAGATCCACTTTTCATGCTAAAAGACTACTTCCTTTGGTTGACCATGCTTCCTTCGTATCAATCGTGTGTATGCCGTTTCATATCCATGCTCATGGGCTGCTTAGTATCGATGGATAGTGTCGGTTTCATATCGAACTGTTGGCTAATCGATACGAAATGGATGGAAGTGTGATACGAATCGACATATGCGGTATGATTGATATGAACCGGATGGGGTAAAGCTGATGGATATGAATACGATGAATATGAAATAAATATGTGGATCATTGTTGATGGATATGAAGAAGGATGGACTCTGATGGATACGAAATGAGGTCTTCTACATGATTCTTGATCGATCCATAACCTGGTCCTGAAACATGAAATGTTGGCTTTCATAACTTTGTTTGTCATACCATGTTAATGTAGCTCGATTTGGACTCGGGCCGAATTTTCCAGTATCCATAGTGAACCTGTGTATAACCGATCTTCGGGATGGATTGCCCTTGGTTTCTAGTCAAGTCCTTGGCATCACGGCCCTGCCAAAAGTTGGGATAACACCCCCCTCACGGGCCTCGTCGGTGGATCCTCCAGATGGGCTATCTCTTTCTTGAGAGGTGCTTTCTTTGAAAGCGTGGGAGGTGGAGTTAGATCTCGTACGAACCCTGGATCGAGCAGGAGAGGGAATTTCAACTTGAACAGTAGATCTACCCGGAGCCAGCAATCTGCATCGACGCAAGTTTTCATCGGTCGGTGATACTTTAAAGCTTCTCTCCTCGGCATCGATAGGCTTTAAATTCTGACAAATTTCATCAAGGGCCGCATCTTTATTTGGTCTTGGAATAACTACAAAAGACATACGGCTGATTAGTAACTCCATTACAACGCATCAGAACTTGATAAATGGAAAAAAAAACTTACCCCAGTCGTCCACGGGCGATTGAACACCTCGGGGCATCTCACAAAGAAATATTGCATCTTGAATTGCGAAAAGTTACTTTGCAAGCGCAGGATAATATTCTGGTTTCTTTGGGCTTCGATTATGATCAGGGAGGGGTAGTCATCTCTCCACTTGAATGACAGAAAACACCGCAACTTATCAAAATTGGGTGCACGGTTGAACATCCGCATGAATAGAATACTTAGGCAAGTCAGGATGGCGTGGCCATTAGGATGAAGCTGAAATGGGGCAATACAAAAGTTCGAAAGAGTCTCTTGCAGAAATTCGTTTAAGGGAGGCATGGCTCCGTTCAAACACATGTATCGACGGCAAGCGATGTACCCCGGGGGAGACATATTAGCGTACCCGTCTTTCTTCGGCAGATGCACATCTTCTTTTGGAATTCTGTGTTGCGCACATATGTTATGAAGGACCTTGGTAGAAACCACCGAAGTAGCTCTCTCAGGCAGATTAAGTAGAAGTCTAAAGTTGAGAGGCGTCCAATCCACGATTGGCCCAACCAGGACTAACTGGTCATACCGAGCTTGTGAAGTGGATGATGACTTAGCTTCTGAGAGTGTCAGGCTTCCCCTGCTTGACTTACGACGCATGGATCGCTGCTTCATTCTAAATAACAGAACTCGCGTACAAAACGATCAAGTAAATCTATCCTAGACTAACTATTTCCCTATCACACTTGAATTCCGAAAGAGGCATAAATTCATGATTAGCACATCGGATTTCAAGCATGAACTGGGGCAAGTGCATTATGCTATCTATATAGGATAAACTCGGTGCCCGAAACACTATAAACGCTCCATCCCATATAGGTAGTTCACTTGCAGTGGAAGAAAAAAAGAACTTCCCACATTACTTTACTTTTGTTTTGATTTTTACTTCCTCTATACTTATCCGTTATCGATCAACGATCGATGACGGATCCGTTGTCCGAAGCGACGTCGAAAACTCTCCTCCCAACAGGAACGCCAAGCGTCCAACAGGCAAGCAGGATGAGCCCAAATTCTCTAGAAAAATCGAGATCCACTGGTGATATGTCATGCAAATACATCTACGAAACCGGGCACAAGTCAATTCTGATATAATGGGCGAAGATAGCGGAAGTGTCAAGCATTGGGCCAAAGCTCAAACGTCATTCCGGAAGAAAACTCAAGACTCGATTGGCTATCTGCACCCGTTAAACTGCAATCAACTCGAACATCTCGTGACCAACATTGCAAATGGAAACTCATCATTAAATAATTACGCAAACATAGTAATTAGAAAACCAATTAGGCAAACCCACCTCTGAGTGAATTCAAGGACACAAGAGTGATCAGAGACGTAGAACCAACGAGACATGGATGGACGCTGGCGGGCTAGGACGATGGGTCAGCTAGGGTTTCATGAAAGATGATGTGAGGATCATGGCGTGGAGCTTTTATGAGATGAATATAAGGAGGTGATGGATCGAGTCAAGCAATTGCTTGAATCGTCTGGAATTGGATTGCATAGAAATTGGATCGCATGAAGAAGCAAGGATAACTCAGGTTGAATAAGCTACTGGTTTGGCTCGAGCATATATGTAGGTAGAAAAAAATAAAGCATGATTTTTGCTAACACATTGGGTCGCCTACGAACTATCATAGATCGCTAGCGACCTAACTTTCAAAGAAAATTTTCACGACCGTATAGATTGCTAGCGGCCCATAATGAGGGAGAAATTTTTTCTCCACTTCATCCTCCGACATTTATCCACCAGTTCGAAGCATGCCGAGAAACTAAGTGAAGAATTTTGATTCGTTGTGGCAAGCAATAGTAGTCAAGACCAAAGCTAGATGACCAACAACATGACTTTCCACGTATTCGTAAAACTATAATGCAACCACTCGGAAATCGACGGACGGATGTTGAGAGAGATTACATCCAGAGCATGCCTTGTTTACAACGAAGACATACTCTAGCGAGCAAATGTTATCCGGGTTTTTAACCCTGAAGGATCTAACAGGAGACAGAACAATCTCGTGTTATCAAAATGGTTTAGAACTTAACCAGAAAGGCTAAGTCAAGGAATTAACGAGAGCTAAGCTATATTACTAATGGAAATGATTCGGATCGACTAAACCAAGGGACCGACATTCTTTCAGCCCAATCAGCAGCTAAGCGCAAACAGTAAGAAAATTGTCATCAAAATGGAACAACAACGACACAAGACCATGGAACCATCTCAAACTCCAAAATCCATAAAATATCCTAAGTGGTTGGATCGCTAGCGACTCATACCGACCCATGCCAATTCTTGAATCTTAAAATAAGCTAGCTAAATAGGCAATGCAAAAGGAGCCAAGTCACTAGCTTGTGTACCTACCTAAGAGCAGTTGATGAAGTGACCTGGCCCAGAAGCTCTTCGATCTTTATAAGTATCATCCTACCTACAACACAAACAGAATCTTTCCGGACTAGTTGCTGAAGCTCTGTTGAAAACATTCTTCACTCTCCACCTCCCTCACAATGATCTTCAAAGGAATTCACTGTGATTCTCCAGTGGATTCCAACTCTGGGGATTCAATCTACTTAAGGATCACTACAACAAAATGGTCGATCAATAGCAACAAGGGAATGCATTGAAACCTAAGGGATTGCAATGAAACCTGGCTTTCTATTGTTAAGTATACCAGTGGTCATTAACGTCTAAAACAGCTTGTGTGCATGCAATCTTTAAGCAAAATTTTATTTTGGCGATCATATTTTACATGTTTCCCTCTTCTTATTTTTCGATCGCCATACTTTGCTTTTACCTTCACTTCCAATTTCCCTAAATCCTCTCCACTTCACTGACAAATCTCCTCTCCACTCTTTAATTCTCTTCAATCGCTAATCCCTCTTCGCTCTGAAAGCTCGATTCTACCACTCGCTCTATTCGCTCACCTCGCGATTCTTTATTGACGCCGATTCCTCTACAAAGATGAAGCATGATTCCGAAACGAAGCATGATTCCGTAATGAAGCACGATTCAAGGCTTCTTAGGCACGATTCTGCAATGAAGCTCTATTCCTCGACCAAGCTCGATCCCTCAACGAAGTTAAAGCATGATTTCAATTCTTGACCAAGCTTTATTCCTTGACCAAGCATGAAGTTGACTGTAGGTATGTCTTCCTATTTTTGTTTTTTAATTGTGTGTTTAATGGTTGGATTAAATTATTCCGAATTGTCTTAATTATGCTGTTTAATATTTATAACTTCCGATTCTGGCTTACTTTTTTTTATTGTTTTCCATGTTTGCAAATTTAATAATGTTATTTAGCTAATTACAAATTAGTTCAACATGTAGATTCATTCGTATTATGCAAGTTAGTTGGGATTGAAATAATTCATTAGCTAATTCATGATGGGTTGCTCGTTTTTCTTGTTGTTGGTTGTTGCTTTGAGAGTAATTGTCTTGCATGTTGCCATTGTTCATGCTTAGCTGCTGCTTCTCTTGCCGTTGGTTGTTGCTTTGAAAGGAACTATCTTTCATATTGCCATTGTTCAGGTATTTTATTATGAAGAACGTTAAAAAATAGTATAAATTACTCTATAATTGTTTTAGCTGCGTGTGTATTCTTTTAAACATGAATAGTAGTGAGAACTAGTTTTTAGTGTCTCTATGGATTATTTGTGCTTCCCGTGCGTGTGTTTGATGTATTGCTATTTGTAGACAAACAATATGGTTTAGCCATGTATCATTTGTGTGTGCAAGAATCATGATGTGCTTCGCTGTATTTAATCATTTACTTTATGGATTTTTGATAACTTATGTGTTGTTGTACATTACATGTTTATTTTTTGTGTAATTTTAATATAGACTTGAAATATCTATATGTTGCTGCTTACATGCACTAATCTAGTGACATTTGTGTTATAGTGTAGATCTATATTCATGTCATGTGGCTTTATTTCAGTTGCGGAGCTAGATGTTTGAGTCGCTTACAAAGACAGATAATGTTTCTTTCAGGTATGATGATTGCATTACTTTTCCTTCTCCATTTGATTCTTTTTGAACTAGATTATATATTTTTCTCCGACAAAATCATAACCAAATTATGTTGTAGGAAGACTGTCCTACCATTTTTGCTTACCATATAATAGTATTTACCAAAAACAATTATTTATGGTAATAAAGCCTTTGACACTGGATTCAAAGGTGATGGATTTGAGAACAAAAAAACAATAGTCTTTTTTATTTATATAAAATAATAATATTTAGTAAAGAGGAAATGAAGCTTAATTTACCATTAAATAAATTCGGATATGTATGATGAACAAGAAAGGATAACGTTGTCTTGTAGATATAAAAAATAGCATAGTAATTACATTGTAACTTGAAGAATCTTTTGACAACCTAATATGAAACTGAATATGAATGTAACAACCAGGTATTTTCAGCCATTCGCAGCCGCATATGTCGGACTTGAATTGCTCAAAATACCGCATTGTAAATAAATTTGGAGCAAATGAAATACAAATCACAGAATCACAGACACAGAACAAACAGAATACCTCACAACGGAATATAAAATACATAGTAGTTCATGAAGCTACTATAACAACTCTCAAAACATAGTACATAATATCGGTCTATAAACATATACAATAGAAATCTCAAATACATAGAAGTTCACTAATACATGAGATAAACTAAACAGCTGAAACAAAATGTAGATATAAATGCAGATAAGTAGACCCTCCAGCAAAGACAAGCTCCAGAAAAAGAATCCAAAGCTGTGAATACTCAAGCTAACCCGAGCGTAAAGTAAAACACAAAACACTCGAGTCAGGACAATATATACTTATATAATGTAAACCAACTCAAGTAAACTGTAGTAGTAATGTACAATAAATCAAAGGATGCTTGGGATCGCCCATCCTCTAAGGATCAGTTAAACTATAAATTAAATACATCCCGTGGTTAAAATTTCAAAACGGTATTTTGTACTTCGAAATCAAATATCATTTCAAAATTCATTATCATTCAAAAAATCCAATTCAAAATGTCAAAATATCTTATTTTCCAAACCACAATCATTTATTTAAATACCATTTCATTACACATTTCAAAATAGTTTATATTTCAAAACAAATTACTTCATTTTAAATCCTTAAAATGAAGTCGTTATATTTAATAATTAAATTATTAAATTCACAAAAAATTTTAAACTTTCAAAGTTTCTTTATTCACTTAAATTAATTAAAACAATGAAAATTCAACTTTTGTAGCATTTAGAAAATGCTACGGAAAGTCACATTTAAAACCGTTCAATTTAACAAAAGATAGCATTTAAAATGCTGTAATAGGGTTACATTAGTTTCAAATAAACTTAGTTAAATTCAACCATTATAACATTTACAAAAATGCTATAATAGCCTTTAATTAAATTTAGCCATTTGGTTCATTATTATCAACTACAGCATTTACAAATGTTGTATTATCATTTACATTAAAATTAATAGTATTTCAGAAATGCAGTTAATTAACCTCAATTATTCAGTATAATTTCACAAACAATTATATTTTTATATAAATCATTTTTAATTTATAAAATCATATAATTTCACTTTAAAAACAATCATTCAAATAACCTTATATTCATGATTTTATAAAGTTAAACCTCCCAAAATCGAAATTTAAAAACAATTCACTTATTAAATTCCACCATTCAATTTCAATTCATATAATTAAATTTTAACTTAACATTTAAGTTTAAATTTTCAAATATAACTTAATTTCATTTTTATTTACTTAACTTAAAATTCTCTTTTAAGTCAAATTCACAAATTTCCAATTTTAGTTATATTTCAAAATTTCAACTTAAATATCCATTCATTTCACATTTTAACATCATTCAAAAATCATTAATATTTCATAAAATCATCTTAAATTCATTTTTATCCAAATTATCATAAATTTATCATATTTTCATATTAAATTTAAATTCCATTTAAAATTAAATCAAAATTCCCAAAATAACTTACATTCAATTTTCTAACCTTTCCATAATTTATTTCACTTATAAATTTTCATAAAATCAATAATACTTTAACAAAATAATTTAATTAAGTTCAAATCAAAATATTATAATATTTACATTTCTAAAATATTTTAAATTTTTTAGAAAAACATATTTTAACAACGGGTCTGTATTTCATTTCTAGCCTAGGTAATGTGATACGGGTAATATATCATTCCAACCCGTAATTTACAAAGAAAACCCAGGTTTGATCATTTCAAACCTGCAGTCCCATGTATATGAAATTATTTGAAAATCTCTCAGGCCTATCATTTCAGCCCATAACGATTTTCCCTTATTCTAAAGTCCGTTCGGGTATGTATCATTTCAACCCATAGTGATTCTAATCTAAAGGGAACTTGCAGTGATAAACTGATAAAATAACAAAACAACATAATATAACAGTAACATATGATATAACAAATGATTAAGCATGGGTGAACACATATAATAGTGACATAGCAAATATAATATGGTGATGTAGTTTTACATATTCACAAGTGATCAATTTACTATTAATATAAGTATAAACTGTCTGTTGAGAATAACTCACTGGTTTGAGCTGATGACCCAACGACGAATTTCACAAACTGGATCTACACAAGCACAAAAGCATGACACAGATTCAAATGGAGGAGACAAGTGTCAAATTCGTTGGATATACATCAAACAAAAACAATATAACAACGATGAGTTTCAAATCAACTACGATCAAAACTACACTAGAATAGACTGCACAGAATCAAATAGAAATGCTTGCACTTGCTTTTAACCTTTACTAGGCTCATCCATAAGGGGAAATAAAACATAATTGCAGGTGTTTGGGTCTGGTTTGGGTGAGTATGGGTTCGGCCTACATGTTGGAATGATGGTGTAAAGGTGGGTGAAGGCAATAACACACATAAGCATGCATACATGAATTTGGTCAAGAATTTGGGCTCGGCCAAGGCCCTAGGTGTCATGGAAAGAGGAGTGGGGTCCACTATGGTGGTGTGGCCGTGGGTGCTGGAGGTGGTGGTGGTGTGGTAGGTGGCGGCTAGAGGGGTGGTGAGGTGATGGAATGAGAGTGGTGCTCGATTAGGCTAGTATGAAGGGTGTTTTGAAACTTTTGTGGATATGCGTCGCCAAGGGGGTTCATGGCTTGGGTGGCTGGTGAGGAGGAGGTGCTGGTTGTGTGTCATCAGGTGCTGGAGGCGGCTAGGCAGCAAGGGAGGCATGGCCGATCAAAAAGAGGTGAAAGCATGTGCAAAATCAAGCTAGAAATAAATGATGTAAATAGAAAAAGAGATAAAAGAAATAAAGTTTTACCAAAATCTTCAAGCAAGGATGGCCGAAATTTTTTCTCAGGAAGGAGGAAAGAAAGATACGTGAATTGAAAATGAGATAGTCGGCTGAAATGTGGGGAGTTATGGCAAGAGAAATGAAGAGTTGTGAGGAAAATGAAGAGGTGGAATTCAAAAAGGCAATAGGCAATCCAAAAGTCCAAACCCTTTCATATTTATTTATTTTAATTATATAACTTTATATTTCTGGAAATAATAATAATCCCAGATAAAATTTCGAAAATTTATCAAAATATAAAAATTTATATATTAGTTATTAATTATATAAAGTTAAATTAAGAAAAATAGCTAAAAATAGTGAACTAGACTAGAAACTTTGAAATTAAATAGAATAATTTTTAGAAAATTCATATGAGATTGTAAAGTATTTTTAAACATAAATAATAACATAAAATAAAAATACATTTACAAAATAAATATATAAAATTTAATTTAAATATAATTTTAATGAAGAAAATAGTAGAAAATAAGAAAACAACCTTTAAAAAGGAAATCAACACAGTAAACTTTGGAAAAATTATAACATCACTTTAAAAATGTTTTAAAATAAAATATATATCTAACATGTCATATAACACATATTAGAACATGATTTGACAAATAAAAATATTTTTTATATAAATTAAAATAAATGATTTTATTAAATAAATCAATTTACATACAATATGGTAAAAAGCATAACTTTCACAATATAAATCGGATTTCAACGAAGCAAAACGTAGTATTCTTGAAATTAAATATATTTTCATAATAAAAGATAAAATTAAAGAATTAAAATATTTAAATTTTAAATTTAAAAGTGAAAGTTTGACCAGATTGACCAAAAATTAACTTTTCGGGAAAATATTCAATTTATACCAGTTTGAAATTATAATTCACATAATAATCAACACTTATATTTAAAATGAAATGTTTGAAATAAAACAAGTTTTAAAATAATTTCAAAATAAAAATAAAGTCAAAATTAAAAAAATAATATATAAATCTAGGGTTGTTACACTCTCCCCCACTCAAATCTTTTCGTCCTCGAAAATGAATGAAGCGGAGAAACAACTAAAAAGAATAATAGGTTGGAAGACATCCCCAAAGAAGGTAGGCAAAAAGTAGCTAGGAGGGAAAGCAGGTTGAAAGACAAGGATGAACCATTATTTAAACCATTATACATTTCAATTAAAATTTTATAACATTTTAAACATTTTAAAATTCTTTAGAAGGGAAAATAACTGATCAAAATATTCTTTATATACTACTTTATCAAAATACTTTTATAACTCGATGTCTTAACAAGTTTATCCTCGTTCTTACAGGCTCTAGCCATGCGTTGATCAGGCGCAAGGCTAGAATTCTCCAAGTACTTTGTAGACCTGTTTGGACACCCAGTGAAAACTACTAAAAAAAATAAATGGGTATGAGAAGCGCCACTCAAAATCCAATGTCAAATACTGATAATAAGATAGCAGTGGCCCGCTGCTGATCCAGTATTTACGCACTGGACACGAAACTTTCCAGAAGATCCTTCTACCTTTCGGATTCTCGAAAAATATCGTAGCCAGTTCGTAAACAAGGGACCATCGACCCCTGCTGCAGTGGTACCCTGCTGATTCAATGATTTACGCAATGGATGCACTTCCTTCCCGGAAGATCCATAAACAACAGATCCCAGGATCAAAAGCGCCTCCATTGGGTAAACTAAAGAACCATTTACCCTGAAATAAAAATCGAGGAACTCATGAGTTTAAGTCCGGACAACTATATCAGTTCGAATCCATTTCTGAATTCACCCAAGTCCATTAGGGTTTATCGGTCGAATCTATTCCTGGATTCCCCAAGTCTATCTGGGTCGAAGCGTATCACTATACTTCTTTCGGAGGGTACTTCCCATACCTCTTACATCAAAATATAATATACCATATACAGTAACCCTTCAAAATCATAGCTTCAAATATCGCACTTATATAAATTCCATTATATATTAGGTTTCATTTTCAAATCGAATACTTTCCCAAAATCAATAGTATATCAAATCACACTTATATAGACTTTGATTATATAAAATTTCACTTTCCAAATTGAGTACCCTTTTCAATTCAACAGTTTTCAAATCAACTTCATACTTATACGAATCAGTTTATATAAGTTTGATAACTCCCAAATCAAGTATTTAATAAAATGAGGTTCTCAATTTCATTTCCATTTCAATATCAATTCAGTTTCAAAATCATATATGATTTCGCCAAATCATTTCTTCTTAATTACATATGTTTAGTTTCAAAGTTTCTTAAAACAATAGAGTTAGAAAATAATCTAAATTCCAAATCAATAAAATTTATGTCAAACAAAGTCATTTCTATTCCAAACATATATTCACTTTCAGAAATCATAATACTTTCAAAATTATAAATCTTTCGAAACCAAAATACTTGAAATTATGACACTTTGAAACTCATAACATTTCGAAATCATACATTTGAAATCGTATGTAACATCCTGCCTTTTTTCGCACACTTTAAACCGACACTTGTCCCAATTCAAAGCATACGCAAGGGCGGATTGTTATGGGGTAAATAAGAAAAATAGAGAAGAAATAAAACGAAAATAGAATCTCACAGCGGAAGGATAAAATATAATAACAAATATACAGTTTCATAAACAGTTTACAAAGGCTTGATTCTTCTTTTACAATAAATATCAGAGTTACACATACCAATACAAGCAATGCAGCGGAATAGAAAGAGTGTGGTGCAATACTATATGTAAAATAATACTGATTCTTCGTCTTCGTCCTCCAATGCTAAAATCTGCTATCCTGAAACGCTCGGATTGACCCAAGCGAATTTGAAAAGACAAAAACACTCGAGTCAGACTAGAAAATCTTATGTGAGTTAAATAAACAGAAATAAATATGAGTACAGTAACTCAAGAGATGCTCGGGATTTACATCTCCTAAGGATCCGTTAAACTATTTACTATGTAGTATATTGCGCTATTATAATAGTGTCTATTTATAAAATAAACTTACTTTTAAATAGCGTTAAGGCTTTACATTTTCCACCTTAACACGTAAAATGCCAATAGTCTATACAGTACCGTAATACCTCCTGATCGGGAGGCTACCAGAGGATACTCCATAGGTACGACACAAATAGAAACTCGTAGTAAAGGCTCGATATGGTAGGTGACACGGCACAACTAGGCAATGCCAGGGTAGATATACCAATTGCTATCCAGGCTGGTGGAAACGCGTAGCCGCAGTTACCGCCCACCTCGGACTAACTCCCCAAAATCAAAATATAGAAGTGGCCACTGAATCAATCCAAGTCAAAGTATAATATCGAAGAGGAGCGTCCGATCAGAGGAATGACCTCATTGGCCTGAGAATCGCTCCTGTTTTAGCCACCTTATGCCAACTCACAGGAGTTGGGTCCACGTATTTACCTTACAGGAAACGTCGCCACCACCTACTTCATTCTGGAATCTCCACCGCGTACACGGTTAGTCAAAGTGGTTTTCGGTATCGACAGAGAGTATGTCCATATCCGATCCCGGTCTCTTTGCCAACCCATCGTTATTATAACACCGCGGTCATTTAAAAATAGTTTATACTTTAAAACCAGAATATAATCCATTTCAAAACCATAATATTACGATATCATTTCTTCTTTAAAACCCAAAAAGATTCATTTTGATATTATTTTATAAAACCCAAATCAATGAAATCATTTCCCAAATATAAATCTTTTCCAAAAATTATGCCACTTTTAAAATTTATAATTCCTTGTAACCAAATATTTGAATATTAACTTTCAACATAATACTTCGAAATCCATAGTTTTTAAAACCATTACTTTCAAAACTAAATGGTTTGGATATTCAACAGTATATAAAATAAGTGGTTTAACTTAAATGTTACTTTGAAAAGAAATATTTCTCGTGGCTTTACAATACATTTCTTTATTTAAAGTTAAAACCAAAATTTAATATCGCTTCAAGTTCCAAAACCATTTCAATAAATTCATATATATACGTATATCCATTTTGAGTATAAATATTTCAACTAAAGTTGGATTTTATTCTTTCAAATCAAATGTTCTATTAATTAGCCTTGAATATTCACATAGAATCCATAATTTATAAGACTTCAATTTCTAGTAATAAATTATATATATTTTCCAATTCAAGTTATACTAGAATATTCATTTAATTTATTTTGGGAAAATCCAATTATAAATATCATATCTTAAAATTTCCAACTTAACATTTAAACATAGGATATAAATTATCAAACTCCATTTACTACATTTTCTTCCATTTTAATAAAGAGATTTATACACCTTTTTATTTCAAAATTTTCAACTTCATATGTATATAAATATGGAAGAAAACATTTATTCAGTATAAAATTTAAGATTTTTATAAACCGTATTCCATCCAAACCATAGAAATCACATTAAAAATAGTTATATATAGACCGCGGTGCCTGTATATAGTTTTCTATCCTATGGTCAAGTGATACGGATATTTATCATTTCAATCCGCAATTTAAAAAAATAAAACTGCGGTTGTATATCATTTCAAACCGCAATCCCGAATGAAATGTAAATGCATACTAACTTGCAATTTAATGATATCCAAATAAAACATTCATTCAACAACACATCCATCATCCAACCACAACATCGATCAATATCAATCAATAACAATTATATATATGATCATATATAACAGGTGATAACTGGCAGTTTATTCAAATTAAATTTATCAACTATTAATCTAACAGTTTATTCAGTAATAATTTATACAACTGTTAACTAGCAATTCATATGCAACAAAAATTTCCAACAGTCAATTAATACACAATAAATCAATTAAATTAACAGTTAAATTTAATAAAATGCAATTCAACAGATATGAATGAAATAAACATGCCAAATACTCATAAATAAATTTCTATTCATTTCTAAAATTTATTTAACAAACATAAAAGCTTCTAGTAATTGTGAGTGGGTCAAAACACTCACCTTTTGAATTTAAATCGAATGTAAATCCGATTTAAACCCAAAATTTGACGGTCTCTAAATTTATCCAAACCAGCGTCATCAGATCCGGAATTTAATTACGATCCTAACAAAAGAAATTTCGTGTGAAACGGAGTTCGTATGTGAAAGTTATCACAATTAAACGATTTGCAATTGAAATAAAAAAAAAATTAAAAATAAACAAAACAAAAATAAAATACCGTGCCACATCCACCTTCCCTCGTGAAAAACGCATATGCTTCTTCTTGATTGCTAACTTTGTTCCGTAATTTTTCTTTTATTTCGATTTACTTTAATTTTCCTCCTTATTATATGAATGTATGTATTTTAAAAGGTTTGAAAGAAAAAGAAGATTTGAAAAAGAAGAATTGAAAAAAATGATTAAAATAAGAACTGAAAACGGAAGAGAAGATCTAGATTTGAAAAGAAGAAAGTTTGAAATAGAAGTAAATTTGAAGAAGAAGAAGAAGAATATTTGAAGAGAAAGAAAAAAAAATTAAAATGAGAGATAATAAGGAGCTTTGAGAAAAACAAGAAAAAAGAAGAAGAAGAAGAAGAAGAAGAAGAAGAAGAAGAATAGCATGGAGGCTAGGGTTAGAGTTAGGAGAAACAAAATGTAATAGAAGAATAAGAAGTAGGTTATTTATAAGGTTAGAGTTAGGTTTAGGGACAAATAGATTTGAAAGGAGAGGCTGCTATTAATTAGAAATAAAGTGAATATGAACACTTGATATTGAAATATAGCAAATATGAACAGTCCCTTTTTTTTTTTTTTAAAGTAGCAGGTATTAAAAAGAGGTATTTATTAATTAGAAGGAAAATGGATATGGAGGGACAAAAATAAATGACACGTTTCGTTAGTTTGATTCTAAATTAATTAAGTGCTAGATACAGAAAAATTTGAATACATCATATATATATTCATACTTTAACTGTGTGACAAAATTGCAAAACATACATCAAGTACGATTAATTGGTGACAATATATAGGAATAATCAACAATAAATGTGGATGCAATCACATAAGGATCTAATAGGGAAGGAGATAAAAGTAACAACGTTGATTAATTCCACTTTCCCACTTTAGCCAATCCAATTACAAAACTTAAAATTTTATAAAATTTCTCTCCTTTGATTTCTTAAACAATTTTAATAACTAACAACAAGTTCTATGTTAATTCAATCATTAATCATTTCGCCAATTACCAAATTAAATTTCAATTATTCGCAATAAATCAAATTATAAAATTTTCATTCCAATAAATAAAATAAATCTTGATTTTTTTTCTTCCATCCTTATTAATTCCACAACTTGTTCAATTTGAAAATCATTATCATATTTTCCAAATGTTACCTTAATTTAACACTTATGTAACGTATTATTAGATTCGTTGCAAGATTTCAATTTCAATCCCCATTTCTTAATATACTCAAATTCTGGACATTTTTATTTCCTTACCCATAAGTGTAACATTTATTGCCAATTCCATCCAAATTTAACAGGTAACCCTTAACAATGTTTTCAATCCAAAGGTTATACTTAAGTTTACGTTGTATTCTACAACTTATCATATTATGAAGAAAATTCACATTATTCCCCAATATTACCTTAATTCATATTAACTTAACATTAAATTTACTCTTCATTCTATTATTAACCTATTAGTATTAAATAGATGAAATTAACATTGGTTTTACACTCTATTACGTAGATATCCTTAAATTTTATCTAAGTTTATATTTACATAATATTCCAACATTAAATTTCATCCAATTTTTTTTTCTTCCTTTTTATTTTAATTAAATCCAATTTCCCTAAAGTTACATTCAAACAAGTAAATTTTGATTTCCAATCAATCATTATACTATAACATTCTTAACATTTTTTTCATTACATTACTAAATTCTACCTTGATAAGTTTACGCTTTTATTGCTTTACTTTCACACTTCCGTTAAAATATAAATTAATTCTAAAGTAACGTTTATTGTTGACCCCGCCATTTTAATTACTCATATTTAGATGAACGTTATTTCAAATAAGTTCATTGACTCATTTAAATTAGGTAGTTTATAGTAGTTGTTATCCTACCCTTACAATTATTTCCTACTAACGTGCTACCAACTCCTTTAATTAAAATTTGAATTCCAAACCTTATTTAATATACTAAGTAAGATAAATAACATATATAGATTGCTACCAACTTTCCTTTTCTTGCATCTATGTGTTTATTACTTGACACACCAGTAAATATTACATATACACAAAATTCCGTTATCACTTGCCTAACAAGGTTATTATCACTTAAGATCTCACTGCATCCACATTTTCACATTTTCATTTCCTAGTTTCTTTACTTTATTCTACATAATTTATTACAAATGGGATTTTCTTTGGTTTACATCTTATTTGTATTTAACATTTCTCAATCACCAATTCATTTCACTTTAACTGCGGTAAATTGGCGGATAAATTGAATTTGGTTCCCAAAATCTAAATTAACAAGAAACAAGGGTAGGTAACATACAATAGTCATTACTCCAAATTCTAGTCACCTAAATAGTCTTTTATTCCTTGCAAATAAATGTTACTATTTATTTTCATAGTACAAATCTCAATGATTATCCCATTTTAATTTGCTTAGGCCATTTATTTCACTATACATATCTACATAAATGGGTAATTTATTCAATTCATTAAGTGTCAATTCTATTAAGCCCTGTTTATATCTTTATGCATTCTTCTATAACTTTACAAAAGGGCATAACTTTTAAACTCATACACTTAATAACAAAACCGTTATAAATCCAATAAACTTCCAAATCCAAGTTTGTACACATTTTACACAATTATTATGATTTCTCACAAACGTTGAATTTATTAAATGACCATTTATTAAAATTTAATTCCCTTAATTGAATCAAATGCTTATTATTATATATATTCTTTTCATTCTACCATTCCTTCCCATTATAAATTCATTAACGTATTTACACATCTCTATCTTTCAAATATAAAATAACCAAACTGATTACAAACACTGTTTCTATCAATTTTCATAAGTTTGTTCAAAACTATACTTTTGTTTACATAAAATAAATTTTATGTTTCTATTAGTTTTCTTTTCCTTTCACTACAGGCATAAATTATTACTATCTACACTAATTACATCTTTGTATTAATGAACACCATTTAAGTTAATATTTATACTAACATTCACAAATTCAACATTTATTTGTTTCTTCAAAATTACTTTAAATCAAGTTGTGAAAATTTACATTATCCACATCTATTATCATAAAATTTTATAGTTACACTAAATTGCAACCACTATACCAAATTTCTACATTTATTTTTTTTAACCAAATTAGAAATTATATTAATTCATTTTATTAAATATCATAAATTTAACGGGTCGTTACAATCTCCCCCACTCAAAACTTTTCGTCCCCGAAAAGGAAAAAAGAAGGGAGGAGGAAGATTTACAGTGCATCTTATTTCAAATATTAACTTATAAACAATATTTTACTGGATTAATTTCCTTTAATGAAATATACTTGTTTTATAATCATTATATCCTTTAATACTCGAATTATTAAAGTTGGAAAAATACTTTCACAAAATTCTAAGTTCAAAATTTACGAATTTTTTTGGCAAAGTCTCCTTTGTACGGAGGGACTCTGGAGAAAATATAATATCCAAATATACAAATATATTACACATATTATCCAAATAAAATATCCCAACACGGGAAAATATATAAAATAGCGCTTTATACGTAATCCGGAAACGTACCTATTTGTCGGGCAATACGCTTATTATTATGGAACCAAAAGCAGTAGCAGTTGCTTCCATAACCTGTATTTTCTTATAAGCCTAAAAGGTTAAATATTTATTTTAAAATGAACTATTCTAGTGGATTCAATCATTCATATCCTATCAAATGCAACAACCATACATTTTAACAAACAGCACACACCGCAAACAAAATCATTCAATCAAACAAATAATTAGTTGTTAGGTTCAAATTCCGAAATTGTACGAAATGTAAAATAACTATCAAGTGCATCCTTTACTCAACAGTCTTAGATGGAACAAAGATAGATTATTTCTCCATCCAACAACTTCAAAATTCCTTACCCAACAACCATACATCAACCAAACAATTCAAATCAACACCAAAATAGCTTATTATACATTTATTTCATACTTCAGTGGTTTGATTTTCTTCCCTTCATTTATGAGGGATTTCTTTGTTCTTACAAGTTTTATTTTCCAATTATCCCAAAATTCATTATATTTGTATTTCCTTTTTATTACATAAGTTTATAAAATAATTCTCATTAATAACAACAAATATTTTGAATATCTTCCTTTCTTTACTCTTTACTTGTAAGGTTTCCCTTAAATTCTTAATCTGCTAACATTCATTCTTATAAGTGGAAGTTTTTATTTATTCATTAACTATGAATTGCAGTCATTTAATTTTTCCTACTTTCCATTATATTAGAATAGAGAAGATTAAAACATACTTAAGTCAATAATCATACAATCAATTCTTATTTTGAATTTCATTTTATATACTTAGGTTCATATCATCTATTAATAATTCTTAACCCTTTTTCAGTAAAATTTCAATTATAACCTAAGTTTATACCATTAAATTCTTATTATAACAGTAATTTATTGAATACTTCATTTTTCCTAAATTCCTACTTGTAAAATATTCAATTCCAGTTTCTCATTTAACACTTCAACTTTTATATTTGGGTAAGTTATTTATGTTAAGGAAATTGCAATTGAACTTATACAAGTTTAATCTCCATTCTTTTAATTAAATTTAATGTTTATCCATATTACTCTTTGTCTCATATGTATGCAAATTCCTCTTTATAGCTTTGCAATTATTCTCTTATTTCAATTAGAGGTTTCAATTCATTTATTACTTAACTTTTATTTCACTACAATTTAACAATTGATTAATTAATGGAAAATTTTAGAATTGGATTCCGGGTCAGATTTCAATTTATTTCAAAATAATAGATAAATAAGTTCTTACAACTCAAAATCTCTAATTATAGTTAGAACAATAAAAGAAATTTTTTTTTTATAGAAAATTTCATAATAAATCTGCAGTAGAATTTACTACAGTGGCCTTTCCCCTTCGAAACTCGAAATGAAAGTCGATGATGCGGCCGTCATCACCGAATTTATTTTCCAGTGACAGAGAGGAAAGTACAGAATTTAATTAATTAATTTTTTTTTTCCAAAATCTTCTTTAAAACAATTCTTCCAAATTATACGAAATATTTATATAAGAAATTTCTTATAAACCAAATCAATAAATTTCACAAATTCTTTGAAAGCAGATTTGGAAAAAATCCCGGACTTAAGTTCTAAAATCTCCAATTTGATTTATCATAATTTCAACTTAGCTTCAGTTATTATAAATATTTTATTTCCTAACACCCAATCTATAGCAACCAAATATATATATATCTTTGTAAAAATATTTTTATATATAGAAAATATAATAGGCAAAATTCTTTCATTTACCTATATTAAAACAAATATTATGTCGGTCTGTCCTGTTAAGTGTTTAGAAATCCCTATTGATGACATAGCGTCCCATGCATCAACCAGAATTTATAAATACAAAGCGGAACAGATTAACACAATATAAAAATCTTTTTATTAATACTAACAAATACGCTCTCATATATATACACTCAGCGACTCCCATAGGATATTACTACCCTATTAACAAAGAGTCAAACCCCACAAAGCCAAGGTTTATCGCTAAACCAAAGCTCTGATACCAGATGTAACATCCTGCCTTTTTTCGCACACTTTAAACCGACACTTGTCCCAATTCAAAGCATACGCAAGGGCGGATTGTTATGGGGTAAATAAGAAAAATAGAGAAGAAATAAAACGAAAATAGAATCTCACAGCGGAAGGATAAAATATAATAACAAATATACAGTTTCATAAACAGTTTACAAAGGCTTGATTCTTCTTTTACAATAAATATCAGAGTTACACATACCAATACAAGCAATGCAGCGGAATAGAAAGAGTGTGGTGCAATACTATATGTAAAATAATACTGATTCTTCGTCTTCGTCCTCCAATGCTAAAATCTGCTATCCTGAAACGCTCGGACTGACCCAAGCGAATTTGAAAAGACAAAAACACTCGAGTCAGACTAGAAAATCTTATGTGAGTTAAATAAACAGAAATAAATATGAGTACAGTAACTCAAGAGATACTCGGGATTTACATCTCCTAAGGATCCGTTAAACTATTTACTATGTAGTATATTGCGCTATTATAATAGTGTCTATTTATAAAATAAACTTACTTTTAAATAGCGTTAAGGCTTTACATTTTCCACCTTAACACGTAAAATGCCAATAGTCTATACAGTACCGTAATACCTCCTGATCGGGAGGCTACCAGAGGATACTCCATAGGTACGACACAAATAGAAACTCGTAGTAAAGGCTCGATATGGTAGGTGACACGGCACAACTAGGCAATGCCAGGGTAGATATACCAATTGCTATCCAGGTTGGTGGAAACGCGTAGCCGCAGTTACCGCCCACCTCGGACTAACTCTCCAAAATCAAAATATAGAAGTGGCCACTGAATCAATCCAAGTCAAAGTATAATATCGAAGAGGAGCGTCCGATCAGAGGAATGACCTCATTGGCCTGAGAATCGCTCCTGTTTTAGCCACCTTATGCCAACTCACGGGAGTTGGGTCCATGTATTTACCTTACAGGAAACGTCGCCACCACCTACTTCATTCTGGAATCTCCACCGCGTACACGGTTAGTCAAAGTGGTTTTCGGTATCGACAGAGAGTATGTCCATATCCGATCCCGGTCTCTTTGCCAACCCATCGTTATTATAACACCGCGGTCATTTAAAAATAGTTTATACTTTAAAACCAGAATATAATCCATTCCAAAACCATAATATTACGATATCATTTCTTCTTTAAAACCCAAAAAGATTCATTTTGATATTATTTTATAAAACCCAAATCAATGATATCATTTCCCAAATATAAATCTTTTCCAAAAATTATGCCACTTTTAAAATTTATAATTCCTTGTAACCAAATATTTGAATATTAACTTTCAACATAATACTTCGAAATCCACAGTTTTTAAAACCATTACTTTCAAAACTAAATGGTTTGGATATTCAACAGTATATAGGATAAGTGGTTTAACTTAAATGTTACTTTGAAAAGAAATATTTCTCGTGGCTTTACAATACATTTCTTTATTTAAAGTTAAAACCAAAATTTAATATCGCTTCAAGTTCCAAAACCATTTCAATAAATTCATATATATACGTATATCCATTTTGAGTATAAATATTTCAACTAAAGTTGGATTTTATTCTTTCAAATCAAATGTTCTATTAATTAGCCTTGAATATTCACATAGAATCCATAATTTATAAGACTTCAATTTCTAGTAATAAATTATATATATTTTCCAATTCAAGTTATACTAGAATATTCATTTAATTTATTTTGGGAAAATCCAATTATAAATATCATATCTTAAAATTTCCAACTTAACATTTAAACATAGGATATAAATTATCAAACTCCATTTACTACATTTTCTTCCATTTTAATAAAGAGATTTATACACCTTTTTATTTCAAATTTTTCAACTTCATATGTATATAAATATGGAAGAAAACATTTATTCAGTATAAAATTTAAGATTTTTATAAACCGTATTCCATCCAAACCATAGAAATCACATTAAAAATAGTTATATATAGACCGCGGTGCCTGTATATAGTTTTCTATCCTATGGTCAAGTGATACAGATATTTATCATTTCAATCCGCAATTTAAAAAAATAAAACTGCGGTTGTATATCATTTCAAACCGCAATCCCGAATGAAATGTAAATGCATACTAACTTGCAATTTAATGATATCCAAATAAAACATTCATTCAACAACACATCCATCATCCAACCACAACATCGATCAATATCAATCAATAACAATTATATATATGATCATATATAACAGGTGATAACTGGCAGTTTATTCAAATTAAATTTATCAACTATTAATCTAACAGTTTATTCAGTAATAATTTATACAACTGTTAACTATCAATTCATATGCAACAAAAATTTCCAACAGTCAATTAATACACAATAAATCAATTAAATTAACAGTTAAATTTAATAAAATGCAATTCAACAGATATGAATGAAATAAACATGCCAAATACTCATAAATAAATTTCTATTCATTTCTAAAATTTATTTAACAAACATAAAAGCTTCTAGTAATTGTGAGTGGGTCAAAACACTCACCTTTTGAATTTAAATCGAATGTAAATCCGATTTAAACCCAAAATTTGACGGTCTCTAAATTTATCCAAACCAGCGTCATCAGATCCGGAATTTAATTACGATCCTAACAAAAGAAATTTCGTGTGAAACGGAGTTCGTATGTGAAAGTTATCACAATTAAACGATTTGCAATTGAAATAAAAAAAAAATTAAAAATAAACAAAACAAAAATAAAATACCGTGCCACATCCACCTTCCCTCGTGAAAAACGCATATGCTTCTTCTTGATTGCTAACTTTGTTCCGTAATTTTTCTTTTATTTCGATTTACTTTAATTTTCCTCCTTATTATATGAATGTATGTATTTTAAAAGGTTTGAAAGAAAAAGAAGATTTGAAAAAGAAGAATTGAAAAAAATGATTAAAATAAGAACTGAAAACGGAAGAGAAGATCTAGATTTGAAAAGAAGAAAGTTTGAAATAGAAGTAAATTTGAAGAAGAAGAAGAAGAATATTTGAAGAGAAAGAAAAAAATATTAAAATGAGAGATAATAAGGAGCTTTGAGAAAAACAAGAAAAAAGAAGAAGAAGAAGAAGAAGAAGAAGAAGAATAGCATGGAGGCTAGGGTTAGAGTTAGGAGAAACAAAATGTAATAGAAGAATAAGAAGTAGGTTATTTATAAGGTTAGAGTTAGGTTTAGGGACAAATAGATTTGAAAGGAGAGGCTGCTATTAATTAGAAATAAAGTGAATATGAACACTTGATATTGAAATATAGCAAATATGAACAGTCCCTTTTTTTTTTTTTTAAAGTAGCAGGTATTAAAAAGAGGTATTTATTAATTAGAAAGAAAATGGATATGGAGGGACAAAAATAAATGACACGTTTCGTTAGTTTGATTCTAAATTAATTAAGTGCTAGATACAGAAAAATTTGAATACATCATATATATATATATTCATACTTTAACTGTGTGACAAAATTGCAAAACATACATCAAGTACGATTAATTGGTGACAATATATAGGAATAATCAACAATAAATGTGGATGCAATCACATAAGGATCTAATAGGGAAGGAGATAAAAGTAACAACGTTGATTAATTCCACTTTCCCACTTTAGCCAATCCAATTACAAAATTTAAAATTTTATAAAATTTCTCTCCTTTGATTTCTTAAACAATTTTAATAACTAACAACAAGTTCTATGTTAATTCAATCATTAATCATTTCGCCAATTACCAAATTAAATTTCAATTATTCGCAATAAATCAAATTATAAATTTTTCATTCCAATAAATAAAATAAGTCTTGATTTTTTTTTTCTTCCATCCTTATTAATTCCACAACTTGTTCAATTTGAAAATCATTATCATATTTTCCAAATGTTACCTTAATTTAACACTTATGTAACGTATTATTAGATTCGTTGCAAGATTTCAATTTCAATCCCCATTTCTTAATATACTCAAATTCTGGACATTTTTATTTCCTTACCCATAAGTGTAACATTTATTGCCAATTCCATCCAAATTTAACAGGTAACCCTTAACAATGTTTCCAATCCAAAGGTTATACTTAAGTTTACGTTGTATTCTACAACTTATCATATTATGAAGAAAATTCACATTATTCCCCAATATTACCTTAATTCATATTAACTTAACATTAAATTTACTCTTCATTCTATTATTAACCTATTAGTATTAAATAGATGAAATTAACATTGGTTTTACACTCTATTACGTAGATATCCTTAAATTTTATCTAAGTTTATATTTACATAATATTCCAACATTAAATTTCATCCAATTTTTTTTTTCTTCCTTTTTATTTTAATTAAATCCAATTTCCCTAAAGTTACATTCAAACAAGTAAATTTTGATTTCCAATCAATCATTATACTATAACATTCTTAACATTTTTTTCATTACACTACTAAATTCTACCTTGATAAGTTTACGCTTTTATTGCTTTACTTTCACACTTCCGTTAAAATATAAATTAATTCTAAAGTAACGTTTATTGTTGACCCCGCCATTTTAATTACTCATATTTAGATGAACGTTATTTCAAATAAGTTCATTGACTCATTTAAATTAGGTAGTTTATAGTAGTTGTTATCCCACCCTTACAATTATTTCCTACTAACGTGCTACCAACTCCTTTAATTAAAATTTGAATTCCAAACCTTATTTAATATACTAAGTAAGATAAATAACATATATAGATTGCTACCAACTTTCCTTTTCTTGCATCTATGTGTTTATTACTTGACACACCAGTAAATATTACATATACACAAAATTCCGTTATCACTTGCCTAACAAGGTTATTATCACTTAAGATCTCACTGCATCCACATTTTCACATTTTCATTTCCTAGTTTCTTTACTTTATTCTACATAATTTATTACAAATGGGATTTTCTTTGGTTTACATCTTATTTGTATTTAACATTTCTCAATCACCAATTCATTTCACTTTAACTGCGGTAAATTGGCGGATAAATTGAATTTGGTTCCCAAAATCTAAATTAACAAGAAACAAGGGTAGGTAACATACAATAGTCATTACTCCAAATTCTAGTCACCTAAATAGTCTTTTATTCCTTGCAAATAAATGTTACTATTTATTTTCATAATACAAATCTCAATGATTATCCCATTTTAATTTGCTTAGGCCATTTATTTCACTATACATATCTACATAAATGGGTAATTTATTCAATTCATTAAGTGTCAATTCTATTAAGCCCTGTTTATATCTTTATGCATTCTTCTATAACTTTACAAAAGGGAATAACTTTTAAACTCATACACTTAATAACAAAACCGTTATAAATCCAATAAACTTCCAAATCCAAGTTTGTACACATTTTACACAATTATTATGATTTCTCACAAACGTTGAATTTATTAAATGACCATTTATTAAAATTTAATTCCCTTAATTGAATCAAATGCTTATTATTATATATATTCTTTTCATTCTACCATTCCTTCCCATTATAAATTCATTAACGTATTTACACATCTCTATCTTTCAAATATAAAATAACCAAACTGATTACAAACACTGTTTCTATCAATTTTCATAAGTTTGTTCAAAACTATACTTTTGTTTACATAAAATAAATTTTATGTTTCTATTAGTTTTCTTTTCCTTTCACTACAGGCATAAATTATTACTATCTACACTAATTACATCTTTGTATTAATGAACACCATTTAAGTTAATATTTATACTAACATTCACAAATTCAACATTTATTTGTTTCTTCAAAATTACTTTAAATCAAGTTGTGAAAATTTACATTATCCACATCTATTATCATAAAATTTTATAGTTACACTAAATTGCAACCACTATACCAAATTTCTACATTTATTTTTTTTAACCAAATTAGAAATTATATTAATTCATTTTATTAAATATCATAAATTTAACGGGTCGTTACATCGTAACACATTCCTTTAATTCTTTACTTTTCACAAATATTCAATTAAACCCAAATCTAAAATTTCCAATTTTAATTCAATTCAAACCATTAATTTCAATTCAAATTAGTTTTACAACAAAACCATTTCAAATATTATCAAATTTCAATATAGATTTGATCCACAAAATAAACTATTCAGTCTTAAATATATTTCAAGGCTTAAATATACCATATTTCAAACTAAATTTTATACTTTCATATATTTCAAATTTTTACTTCATTATTACTTACATATGTCATCATTTCGCAACATTACATTCGATCGCTCGCTTGATCACACAAGTTCGCTTTCGAACTAGTATTGTCCATTCGACTTCCCTAATGTGGATTTCGATACGGTTTCTCGACTAGAAGCCATCAGTCTCCTTGCATAGCCATATACTATGATAGAGAATTCTAGAATCAACACCAAAATCCATATCAAATATTCTCCATCAAGAATCAAATGAAAAGCCTAACACGAAATGGTGTAATTCGCCTCGAACTTGTGTACTCAAACTTGGATCAAATTAATTATGCGAGTAGAACAACATATATACAACTTACGTATCTATTCCAACTTGTTAAATAAATAGTTTCATAAAGATGTTACAAAGTTAAAACATTTAAAACCCAATTTTTTTTATCAAACATTTGAAGACTAAA
This sequence comes from Allium cepa, assembly GCA_030765085.1. Classification (NCBI taxonomy): domain Eukaryota; kingdom Viridiplantae; phylum Streptophyta; class Magnoliopsida; order Asparagales; family Amaryllidaceae; genus Allium; species Allium cepa. The sequence continues at coordinate 659,456,999 of CM060938.1, read as the reverse complement.
TTTTTTTTCCAAAACATTTGTAAACTAAATTTCATACTAGTATAATTCAATATAGTCTTATTTATTTACTTAACAAAACAGTTTCAAACTTATTTAAATCATATTATTTCATACTTGAAACGTACAAACTAAATTTATATACTTTATCAGATACTTTATACTTTGATTTGGAAGTTCTCGAACCTACAAAATAGTTGAAGAAATCATATTTCAATCCAAGGGTTGGAAATCAACACTAAATCAGTAAATCAATTCCAATAGATAAGGTTATATCAAAACAACTCTGAATCTCGAGGACTGAACACCGGTTTACTTAAATTATTTCAATACACACACACACACACACATATATCTTCAAATATCAAACCATACTTCAAAATCTGAAATCAAAATTTAGTTTCACAAAATCACTCGCGTAGCAAAGCTAGTAGAGTGGCCTCTCCCGCACTCAGAAACTCGAAAATCAATGTCGATGATGCATACATTCATCACCGAAATTATTTTACTGCGATATAAGTGGGTTCTGGACTTTTATTTTCTTGAAACATCTTTGAAATTTCTTCGAAATCATTGGAATACATTCAAATTTATTTGAAACATTTTTATTCGGAGAAATATCTTTAAATCATATTATTATTATATATTTTCCAAAATCTTAAAACCAATTTCAAACACCAAAGTTCGATTCCTCGAAATTCAAATTTAAAACCCTTTAGTTATAAATCATTTTTATATAAATCACATTTTCTTATAAATTTTCAAAATTTCAAATCCTTTCAAAACTTCAAATTCTCACTTTAAAAGATATATAGTCTTTATCGAAAACATTTCACTTTATATACAAAATATGGTCATCCTTATCAAAATAATAGTTTCGATGTATACAGAATTTTCAAGATAAATCAAACACAGATTTTCAAAGGATGATTCAAGGATGGATTTCAAAACAAACAGAGATTCAAATTTAGAGGAACTCTAATCAAATAGAATTCTGATTCGAAGATAAGCTCGAACGAAGATGAGACAATTTAATTACCAAATAGAAGATGGATAAGCCAAAATAAATCGAGGGCGACCTTAACCAGTCAACCGTGACTTCAGGAATATAATTAATGCGAAAATCTAAGGCAAATCGATATTCGATTGCCAGAGATAGAATCCGGGAAGAGCGGGAGATAGATAGCATTGTAAACCGAGGATATAGAAATCTCCGGTGAATCAATGCTGATTGTAAAGAAGTTTCACCCCTTCACAATCATTCAAAGATTGACGGAATCACCGATCTTGAGATATGTCATTCCAAAGTGGAGTTACGGAATGCTCCAAAATCAAAATGATAAAACAAGGAAGACAAGACTAAACTTCAGAACAACTGGGAGTGTTCCAAAGTTCAAGGAATCCTAGTCGATAAGAATCTTAACCAAGAGATTTCTAACAAGGTGGATACCGAAGAGATGAAGTTTAGAAAATCTTGATTTCAAAGTAAGAAAATTTTTATACTAAAATAATCTTTGAAAGTACTTTAAAAATCATTTGGAAATCATTTTTGTAACGACCCGTAAATTTCGACGATTTAATTTATTTAATAAAATTTTGTAATAAAAATTTAGTAGAAATAATAAAAGGTGATAAATATATATTGAACGCTAATTTAACAATGGTAATTTAAGCCTTTGTTTGTAATATGAATAAATTTTTCAATAAAAATTGGTGTAAGTATTGTACCTGAATATAATGGGAAGATAGAGAATATAGGTAAGGCATTTAATTAGTTAAGTGTAAATTTATGGGTATAATAACAATTCGTATACATTACCTAATTAATCTGTCAATTAATTTGTTAAAAAAATCAAAAACTTTTAATTTGGTAAATAATTTGATGCGTATTGATAAGCGTTACTTTAACGATTAATTTTAAAGTGATGGGAAGAAAATAAGTAAAGTTATGCAGTAATAAATAAATAAAAATATCGCAATAAATAGGAAACTGACATAACATTTATTTATATGAACGTTACTTATTGATTTGAGAGTAACGGAAGTGTGAACGTAGAATAAAATAAGCGTAGATTTATGTTAGGTAATTATTGAGAATATGGGAAATAAGTTGAAATAATATTAATTAAAAATTTATGCGTAATACATGTTATGTAAGATATATTGATTCCATTTAATAAATTGAGGATTAATATTATCGAAGAGGATTAAATATGGTCTCAATGTAAATTTAGATAAGTTTTGAAATAAAGACTAATTCCATTCAGAAGATGACAATGGGTGCAATATTTTGATTTGTAAGCAATAGTAATAGGTTACATGTTTAATTGGTTGATAGAATTTGAATTGAAATAAATGTTAATACACTAAATAAAGGTTACATTAATATGATAAGTAATACAATGTCTAGAAGTTTAATATAGAGTGTGTTAAGACGTAGAAATGGAAATTAGGAAGCAGTTGGAATTAAATGAAATTTTAGGTGTATTTATGAGAAATTTACGTAAAATTAAAGAGGCGAATGAAATAAATACCAACCAATTTTAGTGAATAACACGATCAAAACCTAAATAAATAAATTCCTTGAAATTTAAGTTTTAATTTTTGATAAATTGGATTTGTACTTTAATATTGAAAATTTTAGGATGATTCAAAAATAAATTAATGTAGGAAGATGGTAAAGGATTCTGAATTTACCAAGTGGTCCAAACTGACAAAATTTGCAAATAATTAAAGTTGGATTGTAAATCTGATTCAATTAACCTATTATTAATTTATTTGTTTGGAATATAAAAAGTAATGATAGGGTTAATTGAAATTAAGGGTAGTTTAATTTGTATGTTATTTGGGATTAAGGCAAGATGGGTGGATATTAAGAGTTATATACTTAGACAATTCAATTTATTTGGATAATATTGTAATAAATGTAATTAAATGTACATTTACGTGAAAATAATACCATGCTTAATACATTGCTAAGTTGTATATATTAAAGGGAATTTTATTAATTGTTTTTAAAAAACCTTAATTAATATGGTTGATAAATTTAATATAAGAAAAACCAATGAAATTCTTGGGAATAATGTAGGTTAATATGAGTTAGTAGTTAGGGTAGTGACTAAAATTGGTAATACATTGCAATTAATGTTAATAGTGTTGACATAAGCTAATAAATTTAAATGTTAATGCAATACCAATTTATGTATTTAAGGTGATTGCGAAATTGGAATTTGATAAATGCAGTAACTAACTCAGGGCAAATAGATTTTATGGAATCAATAAAAGATAGGTAAATTTAATGATTGTTTGATGGTAATTTAAGCATGAATGGGAATAAATCGGGCAATAGTGAGAATTATTAATTATTACCCATCAATTTATTTAGAATCTAAATCAAATGCAACATTCGTTGTTATTTGTAGCTTATAGGTGGAAATAACATAAACTTTATTCAGAATATAATAATTAGTTAGATTAAAAGAATGGAAGGCAGGATATATGGATTCATTTGGATTTAGAACATGATAATTTGAATTTATTGAATTTATTGGAAACTGAATAGAACATTTTATGCGATTGAAATTAAAGTTGGAATTTGTAGATGTTTTAGGAATTCCCATCTATGGGATACCAATAGATAGGATAATTAAATGAAAGGTCAACTAAAGGATTTCTGCAAAGTTAATTTATAATTTGTAGATAAAATAAAATTGAAGTTTTACGCTGAAGTTAATAATGTACTCAGCATTTAAGAAACATCTTAAATTGTCTAAATTTGAATAAACAATGAAGTAATAAATAATAATTATTAATAAAATCCAAATTTTGGTAACCCGTTTTCAAATTAATGATAATTAGTGTTGGTATAGGCTATTTATTTAAGTAACAGTGCGATGCCAAAAAAAATGGATTGGAAGTAATTGCGAAATATAAATAAAATATTTTAGTAGGGAATTCAAATGTATATATACATAGAAATGTGGATTTTTATAGTATGAAAACTTAGTCAATTTACAATAGTTAAATCTATTGAGAATGAATAAAAATCTAAGATAATTATTACGGTAATTTAGAAATGTAGTTGAAAATGGAAACTTATCTATGAATTTGGAATTTAATGAAATTGTGAATTTATATTGAAACTTATAAATGAAGCATATAAATTTACATTTGTAAATACGTTTAAAATTCAATGTAAATGTCCGAGGAAGAAATTAATTTATTTACTAATCCGTAACGTATCCAATTAATATAAAATATTCTGGTGGGCCAACAACCGTTTTGCGCGTTTATGATTCGTGCCCACCTATCCTATTTCACTTTGTCTATTTATAGGCTGTGTAAACCCTAGCCTCCATCTATCTTCATTTCTCTCTGTATGTTCTTTTCTTCAACTTCTTCTCTTCCAATGACTGCAAAATTTCTAGATCCAATTACAGTCCAAAATAAAAATAAAAAAATAAAAATAAAAAAATATATTTCAAACTCCTCTAAAAATTCCAAAAAAATTATATGTCATAATTCTCGAAGAGCGTAATCTGTTGGTACTGTTCGTTTTTTTGGAAACTGAATAGAACATTTTATGCGATTCAAATTAAAATTGAAATTAACATTCCAGAAAAATTAAATTGTCATAATGGAAGGCAGGATATATGGATTCATTTGGATTTAGAACATGATAATTTGAATTTATTGAATTTATTGGAAACTGAATAGAACATTTTATGCGATTGAAATTAAAGTTGGAATTCGGAGATGTTTTAGGAATTCCCATCTATGAGATACCAATAGATAGGATGATTAAATGAAAGGTCAACTAAAGGATTTCTGCAAAGTTAATTTATAATTTGTAGATAAAATAAAATTGAAGTTTTACGCTGAAGTTAATAATGTACTCAGCATTTAAGAAACATCTTAAATTGTCTAAATTTGAATAAACAATGGAGAAATAAATAATAATTATTAATAAAATCCAAAATTTGGTAACCCATTTTCAAATTAATGATAATTAGTGTTAGTATAGGCTATTTATTTAAGTAACAGTGCGATGCCAAAAAAAATGGATTGGAAGTAATTGCGAAATATAAATAAAATATTTTAGTAGGGAATTCAAATGTATATATACATAGAAATGTGGATTTTTATAGTACGAAAACTTAGTCAATTTACAGTAGTTAAATCTATGAGAATGAATAAAAATCTAAGATAATTATTACGGTAATTTAGAAATTTAGTTGAAAATGGAAACTTATCTATGAATTTGGAATTTAATGAAATTGTGAATTTATATTGAAATTTATAAATGAAGCATCTAAATTTACATTTGTAAATACGTTTAAAATTCAATGTAAACGTCTGAGGAACAAATTAATTTATTTACTAATCCGTAACGTATCCAATTAATATAAAATATTCTGGTGGGCCAACAACCGTTTTGCGCGTTTATGATTCGTGCCCACCTATCCTATTTCACTTTATCTATTTATAGGCTGTGTAAACCCTAGCCTCCATCTATCTTCATTTCTCTCTGTGTGTTCTTTTCTTCAACTTCTTCTCTTCCAATGGCTGCAAAATTTCTAGATCCAATTACAGTCCAAAATAAAAATAGAAAAATAAAAAAAAAGAAAAATATTTCAAACTCCTCTAAAAATTCTAGAAAAATTATATGTCATAATTCTCGAAGAGCGTAATCTGTTGGTACTGTCCGTTTTTTTATTGTCGCTGTAGCGTGCTCGAATTTGAGAAGAAGGACGTGGCCTGTGACGTGGCATGGTGATGGGGTATATTTGTTTATTTTGTTTTATTTAATTTTTGTTTCAATCGAAATTTTCGAATAACTTTCTCATACGTAGTCCGATTCACGCGAGATTTTTTTTGTTAGGATCGTAATTAAATTCCAGATCTGTTGACGCTGGTTTGGACGAATTCAAAGACCGTCGAATTTTTGAGTTTAAATTGAATTTAAATTCGATTTAAATTCAAAAGGTGAGTGTTTTAACCCACTCACAACTTCTAAAAGTTCTTATGTTTGTTAAATTGATTTATAATGGGTTTAAAAATTTATTTATAGCTGTTTGGCATATATTTCATCATTATCTCAGTTAATTTGCATTCATTTAATTTACTTGTTATTTAATTTAATTATTGCATATAAATTGACAGTTAAAATTTTAGTTAAATTTATCTTTGCATATAAACTGATAGTTAAATTTTAGTTAATTTATTTTACAAAATAAACTGCCAGTAAATGCCTGTTATGTATTACCTATATAATTTACATGCTCTATATCGATGATTGTTTAAATTGGATGATGATTGCAAATAATGGTTGATGATTGATATTTGGATGAATGGATGCTACATTTATATTGTATAAACTTCAAGTCATCATGCATTTTCATTTCATTCGGGATTGCGGTTTGAAATGATATACAACCGCATTTTTATTTTAAATTGCGGATTGAAATGATAAACATCCGTATCACTTGACCATAGGGTAGAAAATTTTATACAGACACCGCGGTAAATATATAAAATTATTTTTGAAATGTTTTACTATGATTTTGTAAAAGCTATATATATATATGGTTTATGCGATATTGATTTGGTTATTTATGTATATATATAGTAAATTTTCGATTTTTAAGCTTTGTATAAGTTTGATTTGAAGTATAAAATAAAGTTTGATTTTTAAGATCAAATGCGATTAAGCCTTTATTTAAAATCTAATTTCTGGAGTTTTTATGACTTAAATAAGAATAAGATTTGGAAGGTGAATATTAAGTTAAATTGAAATTTAATAAAAATTAAAATTTTAAAGGATATGATTTTTATAACTTGATTTTTTGTAAAGTGATTTAAATGAATATCAGGTTGATTTTAATGAATATATCAAGTTAAATAAATTGAAAGATTTTCCAATTACGTGAAGCTAAAGGTTTTACTTAAATTATATTGAATTCATTAAGTAAACATTTCAAGTCTAAATAATAAGTAATTGAATTTGATATATATGGGTTTGTCAAATGAGTTTGTTTTTGAAATGGTGAAATATTTAAAGCTTTGTAACATAAGAATCAAAAATTATATTTGGAAGTTTAAATCGATATTTGGAATTGATTTGTGAAATGTAAAGAAGCTATTTTGTTTTATAAAGGAAATTTAATATTTAACCATTTGAGAGATGGAAATTTGTTTCAAAGTTATGATTTTCAAGGTAGTATAATTTGGAAATATTATATTCCAGAGTTTTGATTTCTAAATATTTTACTTTGAAACCACTATGATTTTTGCAAAGAATATATTGGAAAATAAAGATGATATCATATTGTTTTGGGTTTTAAAAGGAAATGATATCATATTTATTTGGTTTTGAAATGGATATTATATTCTGGTTTTAAAAGTATAAATTATTTTAAAGGACCGCGATGTTATAATAACGTTTGGTTGTTGAAGAGACCGGGATCGGAAGTTATCATACTCTCTGCCAACTCCGAAAACCACTTTAACAACCGTGTACGCGGTGGAGATTTCAGAATGAAGTAGGTTGGTGGAGGCGTTTCCTGCAAGGTAAATACGTGGACCCGACTCCCGTGAGTTGGCATAAGGTGGCTAAAACAGGAGCGATTCTCGGGCCAATGAGGTCATTCCTATGATCGAACGCACTCCTTCGATACTATACTCTGACTTTGGATTGATTCGGTGGCCACTATTGATTTCTTTGATTTTGGAGGTGTTTGTTCGAGGTGGGCGGTAGCTGCGCGCTGCGCGTTTCCACCAGCCCGGATAGCAATTGGTATATCTACCCTGGCATTGCCTAGTTGTGCCGTGTCACCTACCCTAGCGCGCCTTATATGATTTTGTTTTGTACCATACCTATGGAGTGCCCTCTGACGACGCCCAGTACGGGGGAGATTACGATACTGTATAGACTATGGGAATATATAAATGTGTTAAGGTGGAAAATGTAAAGCCTTAACGCTATTTAAAAGTAAGTTTATTTTACAATTAGACACTATTATAATAGCGCAATATACTACATAGTAAATAGTTTAACGGATCCTTAGGAGATGTAAATCCCGAGCATCTCTTGAGTTACTGCACTCATATTTATTTCTGTTAATGTAACTCACATAAGATCTTTTAGTTCTGACTCGAGTGTTTTTGTCTTTCCAAATTTGCTCGGGTCAGTCCGAGCGTTTCAGGATTGAAGATTTTATTTCCGGAGGAAGAAGACGAAGATTTTATTATTATTACTATAGATAATATGGTTTCACTACACTCATATTGTTCCGCTGTATTGTTATATGGTATGGGTACTCTGATATGTATTGTATAAATAAATCAAAGGTTTTTGTAAACAGATTTATGAACTGTATATTTGATTATTATATTTTATCCTTCCGCTGTGAGATTCTGTTCTTTCTCTGTTTTCTTATTTATCCCATAACAATCCGCCCTTATGTATGGTTTGAATTGGCACGTGTGTCTGTTTAAATCGTGTAAAAAGGCGGGATGTTACAGTTGGTATCAGAGCTTTGGTTTAGCGATAAATCTTGGCTTTGTGGGGTTTGACTCTTTATTAATAGGGTAGTAATACCCTATGGGAGTCACTGAGTGTATATATGAGAGAGCGTATTTGTTAGTGTTATAAAAAAGTTTTAATATTGTGTTAATTTGTTCCGTTTCGTATTTATAAATTCTGGTTGGTGCATGGGACGCTATGACATCAATAGGGATTTCTAAACACTTAATAGGACAGACCGACATAATATTTGTTTTTAATATAGGTGAATGAAATTTTTTTGCCTATTATATTTTTATATATAAAATAAAAAATTTCAATTGATATTTATATTTGGCTGCAATAGATTGATTGTTAGGCAATAAAGTGTAAATAATAATAGAAATAAGATAAATGAAATTTGGAAATTTAGAACTTAAGTCCGGGGTTTTTCTTTTGAATGATTTTGAAATATATTAATAATTTTGTTTATAAGTATTTTCTAATATAAATATTTAACATAATTCGGAAGAATCGTTTTAAAGAAGATTTTTGAGAAAATAAGTTTTGTACTTTCCTCTCTGTCGCTGGAAAATAATTTCGGTGATGGCGGCCGCATCATCGACTTTCATTTTCGAGTTTCGAAGGAGAAAGGCCACTGTAGTAGTTCTACTGCAGATTCATTTTCGAAAAAGATATAAATTTTTAATTGTTTTAAATAAAATTAGAGGTATATAAGTTAGAAGAATATATTTATCTAATATTTCAAAATAATTTGAAATTTAACCCAGTATTTAATTCTTAAATTTCCATTAATTAATTGTTTAAATTATTGTAGTGAAATAAAAGGTAAGTGATTAATAAATTGAAACCTCTAATTTAGGTAAGAGATTTAATGCAAAGTTATAAAGGGAAAATTTGAAATTTGTAACATATGAGATAAAGAGTAATATTGTTGAACATTAAATTTAATTAAAAGATGAGATAAAACTTGTATAAGTTCATTTGCATTTTCTTTAACATATATAACTTACCAAATATAAAAAGTTGAAATGATTAATAAGAAATGTAGTAGAAATATGTACAAGTAATAGTAGGTAATGAAGCATTCAATGAGTTTGCTGTATTCAATAACTTAAGATATAATTGAAATTTTACCAAGTAAATATAAATAAAGGTAAGCATGATAGATAGATGATTATAAAACTTAAGGAATTAAAGTAAATAAATAAGGACATGCTATTATAAATGAATGAATAATTATAACAAAATATAAGGAACCAGCATGACCCGAGTTAATGGAATTGAATAATTGTAAGTAATAAGTAAAAATGAATGAGCAAACCTTTGATAAGTAAATGTGAATGAGAAAAAAATCACTATATAAACAAAAAGGGAAATCAAACAACTAAAGCATGAAATTTATAATAAGTTAGTTTGGTTGCTGGTTTGAATTGTTATTGTTTGATTTATGGTTGGTTGGGTAAGGAAATTTGAAGTTGTTGGATGAATAAATAATCTATTTTGTTCCATCTAAGACTGTTGAGTAAATGATGCACTTGATAGTTATTTTTCATTCCGTACAATTTCAAGTTTGAACCAAACAACTATTTGATTGTGTGATTGTATGGTTGTTTTGTAATTGTATGTATGCTGTTCGAGGAAATTGATGGTTGTTGCATTAATTTGGATGATTAGTGATTGGAACTACTTAGATATTTAAATTTTGGACTTAGAAATATTTTGAAATGTTCTCTAAACTCTAATAAATTTAAGTATAAAAAGATAATGTTGTAAATTTGTATATTTTAAGAAAAATAACAGATATTGTAAATTTAATTGTTATAAGGTAATGTTTTGAATAAGATATGTAGATTCTAAATCCTTCTTTTCCCTTCTTTTCCTTTTCGGGGACGAAAAGTTTTGAGTGGGGGAGAGTGTAACGACGCGTAAATTTCGACGATTTAATTTATTTAATAGAATTTTGTAATAAAAATTTAGTAGAAATAATAAAAGGTGATAAATATATATTGAACGCTAATTTAACAATGGTAATTTAAGCCTTTGTTTGTAATATGAATAAATTTTTCAATAAAAATTGGTGTAAGGATTGTACCTGAATATAATGGGAAGATAGAGAATATAGGTAAGGCATTTAATTAGTTAAGTGTAAATTTATGGGTATAATAACAATTCGTATACATTACCTAATTAATCTGTCAATTAATTTGTTAAAAAAATCAAAAACTTTTAATTTGGTAAATAATTTGATGCGTATTGATAAGCGTTACTTTAACGATTAATTTTAAAGTGATGGGAAGAAAATAAGTAAAGTTATGCAGTAATAAATAAATAAAAATATCGCAATAAATAGGAAACTGACATAACATTTATTTATATGAACGTTACTTATTGATTTGAGAGTAATGGAAGTGTGAACGTAGAATAAAATAAGCGTAGATTTATGTTAGGTAATTATTGAGAATATGGGAAATAAGTTGAAATAATATTAATTAAAAATTTATGCGTAAAACTTGTTATGTAAGATATATTGATTCCATTTAATAAATTGAGGATTAATATTATCGAAGAGGATTAAATATGGTCTCAATGTAAATTTAGATAAGTTTTGAAATAAAGACTAATTCCATTCAGAAGATGACAATGGGTGCAATATTTTGATTTGTAAGCAATAGTAATAGGTTACATGTTTAATTGGTTGATAGAATTTGAATTGAAATAAATGTTAATACACTAAATAAAGGTTACATTAATATGATAAGTAATACAATGTCTAGAAGTTTAATATAGAGTGTGTTAAGACGTAGAAATGGAAATTAGGAAGCAGTTGGAACTAAATGAAATTTTAGGTGTATTTATGAGAAATTTACGTAAAATTAAAGAGGCGAATGAAATAAATACCAACCAATTTTAGTGAATAACATGATCTAAACCTAAATAAATAAATTCCTTGAAATTTAAGTTTTAATTTTTGATAAATTGGATTTGTACATTAATATTGAAAATTTTGGTATTATTCAAAAATAAATTAATATAGGAAGTTGTTAAAGGATTCTGAATTTACCAAGTGGTCCAAATTGACAAAATTTGCAAATAATTAAAGTTGGATTGTAAATCTGATTCAATTAACCTATTATTAATTTATTTGTTTGGAATATAAAAAGTAATGATAGGGTTAATTGAAATTAAGGGTAGTTTAATTTGTATGTTATTTGGGATTAAGGCAAGATGGGTGGATATTAAGAGTTATATACTTAGACAATTCAATTTATTTGGATAATATTGTAATAAATGTAATTAAATGTACATTTATGTGAAAATAATACCATGCTTAATAGATTGCTAAGTTGTATATATTAAAGGGAATTTTATTAATTGTTTTTAAAAAACCTTAATTAATATGGTTGATAAATTTAATATAAGAAAAACCAATGAAATTCTTGGGAATAATGTAGGTTAATATGAGTTAGTAGTTAGGGTAGTGACTAAAATTGGTAATACATTGCAATTAATGTTAATAGTGTTGACATAAGCTAATAAATTTAAATGTTAATGCAATACCAATTTATGTATTTAAGGTGATTGCGAAATTGGAATTTGATAAATGCAGTAACTAACTCAGGGTAAATAGATTTTATGGAATCAATAAAAGATAGGTAAATTTAATGATTGTTTGATGGTAATTTAAGCATGAATGGGAATAAATCGGGCAATAGTGAGAATTATTAATTATTACCCATCAATTTATTTAGAATCTAAATCAAATGCAACATTCGTTGTTATTTGTAGCTTATAGGTGGAAATAACATAAACTTTATTCAGAATATAATAATTAGTTAGATTAAAAGAATGGAAGGCAGGATATATGGATTCATTTGGATTTAGAACATGATAATTTGAATTTATTGAATTTATTGGAAACTGAATAGAACATTTTATGCGATTGAAATTAAAGTTGGAATTTGTAGATGTTTTAGGAATTCCCATCTATGGGATACCAATAGATAGGATAATTAAATGAAAGGTCAACTAAAGGATTTCTGCAAAGTTAATTTATAATTTGTAGATAAAATAAAATTGAAGTTTTACGCTGAAGTTAATAATGTACTCAGCATTTAAGAAACATCTTAAATTGTCTAAATTTGAATAAACAATGAAGTAATAAATAATAATTATTAATAAAATCCAAATTTTGGTAACCCGTTTTCAAATTAATGATAATTAGTGTTGGTATAGGCTATTTATTTAAGTAACAGTGCGATGCCAAAAAAAATGGATTGGAAGTAATTACGAAATATAAATAAAATATTTTAGTAGGGAATTCAAATGTATATATACATAGAAATGTGGATTTTTATAGTATGAAAACTTAGTCAATTTACAATAGTTAAATCTATTGAGAATGAATAAAAATCTAAGATAATTATTACGGTAATTTAGAAATGTAGTTGAAAATGGAAACTTATCTATGAATTTGGAATTTAATGAAATTGTGAATTTATATTGAAACTTATAAATGAAGCATATAAATTTACATTTGTAAATACGTTTAAAATTCAATGTAAATGTCCGAGGAAGAAATTAATTTATTTACTAATCCGTAACGTATCCAATTAATATAAAATATTCTGGTGGGCCAACAACCGTTTTGCGCGTTTATGATTCGTGCCCACCTATCCTATTTCACTTTGTCTATTTATAGGCTGTGTAAACCCTAGCCTCCATCTATCTTCATTTCTCTCTGTGTGTTCTTTTCTTCAACTTCTTCTCTTCCAATGGCTGCAAAATTTCTAGATCCAATTACAGTCCAAAATAAAAATAAAAAAATAAAAATAAAAAAATATATTTCAAACTCCTCTAAAAATTCCAGAAAAATTATATGTCATAATTCTCGAAGAGCGTAATCTGTTGGTACTGTTCGTTTTTTTTTTGATTGGTGCTGTAGCGTGGTCGAATTTGAGAAGAAGGACGTGGCCTGTGACGTGGCATGGTGATGGGGTATATTTGTTTATTTTGTTTTATTTAATTTTTGTTTCAATCGAAATTTTCGAATAACTTTCTCATACGTAGTCCGATTCACGCGGGATTTTTTTGTTAGGATCGTAATTAAATTCCAGATCTGTTGATGCTGGTTTGGACCAATTCGGAGACCGTCGAATTTTTGAGTTTAAATTGAATTTAAATTCGATTTAAATTCAAAATTTGAGTGTTTTAACCCACTCACAACTTCTAAAAGTTCTTATGTTTGTTAAATTGATTTATAATGTGTTTAAAAATTATTTATAGCTGTTTGGCATATATTTCATCATTATCTCAGTTAATTTGCATTCATTTAATTTACTTGTTATTTAATTTAATTATTGCATATAAATTGACAGTTAAAATTTTAGTTAAATTTATCTGTGCATATAAACTGATAGTTAAATTTTAGTTAATTTATTTTACAAAATAAACTGCCAGTAAATGCCTGTTATGTATTACCTGTATAATTTACATGCTCTATATCGATGATTGTTTAAATTGGATGATGATTGCAAATAATGGTTGATGATTGATATTTGGATGAATGGATGCCACATTTATATTGTATAAACTTCAAGTCATCATGCATTTTCATTTCATTCGGGATTGCGGTTTGAAATGATATACAACCGCATTTTTATTTTAAATTGCGGATTGAAATGATAAACATACGTATCACTTGACCATAGGGTAGAAAATTTTATACAGACACCGCGGTAAATATATAAAATTATTTTTGAAATGTTTTACTATGATTTTGTAAAAGCTATATATATATATGGCTTATGGGATATTGATTTGGTTATATATATATATATATATATATATATATATAGAGTAAATTTTCAGTTTTTAAGCTTTGTATAAATTTGATTTGAAGTATAAAATAAAGTTTGATTTTTAAGATCAAATACGATTAAGCCTTTATTTAAAATCTAATTTCTGGAGTTTTTATGACTTAAATGAGAATAAGATTTGGAAGATGAATATTAAGTTAAATTGAAATTTAATAAAAATTAAATTTTTAAAGGATATGATTTTTATAACTTGAATTTTTGTAAAGTGATTTAAATGAATATCAGGTTGATTTTAATGAATATATCAAGTTTAATAAATTGAAAGATTTTCCAATTACGTGAAGCTAAAGGTTTTACTTAAATTATATTGAATTCATTAAGTAAATATTTCAAGTCTAAATAATAAGTAATTGAATTTGATATATATGGGTTTGTCAAATGAGTTTGTTTTTGAAATGGTGAAATATTTAAAGCTTTGTAACATAAGAATTAAAAATGGTATTTGGAAGTTTAAATCGATATTTGGAATTGATTTGTGAAATGTTAAGAAGCTATTTTGTTTTATAAAGGAAATTTAATATTTAATCATTTGAGAGATGAAAATTTGTTTCAAAGTTATGATTTTCAAGGTAGTATAATTTGGAAATATTATATTCCAGAGTTTTGATTTCTAAATATTTTACTTTGAAACCACTATGATTTTTGAAAGAATATATTGGAAAATAAAGATGATATCATATTGTTTTGGGTTTTAAAAGGAAATGATATCATATTTATATGGTTTTGAAATGGATATTATATTATGGTTTTAAAAGTATAAATTATTTTAAAGGACCGCGGTGTTATAATAACGTTTGGTTGTTGAAGAGACCGGGATCGGAAGTTGTCATACTCTCTGCCAACTCCGAAAACCACTTTAACAACCGTATATGAAGTGGAGATTCCAGAATGAAGTAGGTTGGTGGAGGCGTTTCCTGCAAGGTAAATACGTGGACCCGACTCCCGTGAGTTGGCATAAGGTGGCTAAAACAGGAGCGATTCTCGGGCCAATAACGTCATTCCTCTGATCGAACGCACTCCTTCGATACTATACTCTGACTTTGGATTGATTCGGTGGCCACTATTGATTTCTTTGATTTTGGAGGTGTTTGTTCGAGGTGGGCGGTAGCTGCGCGCTGCACGTTTCCACCAGCCCGGATAGCAATTGGTATATCTACCCTGTCATTGCCTAGTTGTGTCGTGTCACCTACCCTAGCACGCCTTATACGATTTTGTTTTGTAGCATACCTATGGAGTGCCCTCTGACGACGCCCAGTACGGGGGAGATTACGGTACTGTATAGACTATGGGAATATATAAATGTGTTACGGTGGAAAATGTAAAGCCTTAACGCTATTTAAAAGTAAGTTTATTTTACAATTAGACACTATTATAATAGTGCAATATACTACATAGTAAATAGTTTAACGGATCCTTAGGAGATGTAAATCCCGAGCATCTCTTGAGTTACTGCACTCATATTTATTTCTGTTAATGTAACTCACATAAGATCTTTTAGTTCTGATTCGAATGTTTTTGTCTTTCCAAATTCGCTCGGGTCAGTCCGAGCGTTTCAGGATTGAAGATTTTATTTTCGGAGGAAGAAGACGAAGATTTTATTATTATTACTATAGATAATATGGTTTCACTACACTCATATTGTTCCGCTGCATTGTTATATGGTATGTGTACTCTGATATGTATTGTATAAATAAATCAAAG
This sequence comes from Allium cepa, assembly GCA_030765085.1. Lineage (NCBI taxonomy): Eukaryota > Viridiplantae > Streptophyta > Magnoliopsida > Asparagales > Amaryllidaceae > Allium > Allium cepa. Next base: position 659,440,898 of record CM060938.1, on the reverse strand, counting down.
GTTTTTGTAAACAGATTTATGAACTGTATATTTGATTATTATATTTTATCCTTCCGCTGTGAGATTCTGTTCTTTCTCTGTTTTCTTATTTATCCCATAACAATCCGCCCTTACATATGGTTTGAATTGGCACGTGTGTCTGTTTAAATCGTGCAAAAAGGCGGGATGTTACAATTTTATACTTTGAAAATACGTTCTCTCACAAAGAAAGGATTCCGAGATTGATTTCACTCATTCTAGGGTATTTCTACCCTATCTCTAATGAGTTTTTGCTCCGTAGGCTATGGTTTGCCTAAAACCAAAGCTCTGATACCAACTGTAACAACCCGGTATTTTCAGCCATTCACAACCGCACATGTCGGACTTGAATTGCTCAAAATACCGCATTGTATATAAATTTGGAGCAAATAAAATACAAATCACAGAATCACAGACATAGAACAAACAGAATACCTCGCAGCGGAATATATAATACATAGTAGTTCATGAAGCTACTATAACAACTCTCAAAACATAGTACATAACATCGGTCTGTAAACATATACAATAGAAATCTCAAATACATAGAAGTTCACTAATACATGAGATAAACTAAACAGCTGAAACAGAAAGTAGATATAAATGCAGATAAGTAGACACTCCAGCGAAGACAAGCTCCAGAAAGAGAATCCAAAGCTGTGAATACTCAGGCTGACCCGAGCGTAAAGTAAAACACAAAACACTCGAGTCAGGACAATATATACTTATATAATGTAAACTAACTAAAGTGAACTGTAGTAGTAATGTATAATAACTCAAAGGATGCTTGGGATCGCCCATCCTCTAAGGATCAGTTAAACTATAAAATAAATACATCCCGTGATTAAAATTTCAAAATGGTATTTTGTACTTCGAAATCAAATATCATTTCAAAATTCATTATCATTCAAAAAATCCATTTCAAAATGTCAAGATATCTTATCTTCCAAACCACAATCATTTATTTAAATACCATTTCATTACACATTTCAAAATAGTTTATATTTCAAAACAAATTACTTCATTTTAAATCCTTAAAATGAAGTCGTTATATTTAATAATTAAATTATTAAATTCACAAAATTTTTTAATCTTTCAAAGTTCCTTTATTCATTTAAATTAATTAAAACAATGAAAATTCAACTTTCATAGCATTTAGAAAATGCTACGGAAAATCACATTTAAAACAGTTCAATTTAACAAAAGACAACATTTAAAATGCTGTAATAGGGTTACATTAGTTTCAAATAAACTTAGTTAAATTCAACCATTATAAAATTTACAAAAATACTATAATAGCCTTTAATTAAATTTAGCCATTTGGTTCATTATTATCAACTACAGCATTTACAAATGTTGTATTATCATTTACATTAGAATTAATAGTATTTCAAAAATGTAGTTAATTAACCTCAATTATTCAGTATAATTTCACAAACAATTATATTTTTATATAAATCATTTTTAACTTATAAAATCATATAATTTCACTTTTAAAACAATCATTCAAATACCCTTATATTCATGATTTTATAAAGTTAAACCTCCCAAAATCGAAATTTAATAACAATTCACTTATTAAATTCCACTATTCAATTTCAATTCGTATAATTAAATTTTAACTTAACATTTAAGTTTAAATTTTCAAATATAACTTAATTTCATTTTTATTTACTTAACTTAAAATTCACTTTTAAGTCAAATTCACAAATTTCCAATTTTAGTTATATTTCAAAATTTCAACTTAAATATCCATTCATTTCACATTTTAAATTTATTCAAAAATCATTAATATTTTATAAAATCAACTTAAATTCATTATTATCCAAATTATCATAAATTTATCTTATTTTCATATTAAATTTAAATTCCATTTAAAATTAAATCAAAATTCCCAAAATAACTTACATTCAATTTTCTAACCTTTCCATAATTTATTTCACTTATAAATTTTCAGAAAATCAATACCAAAATAATTTAATTAAGTTTAAATCAAAATATTATAATATTTACATTTCTAAAATATTTTAAATTTTTTAGAAAAACATATTTTAACAACGGGTCTGTATTTCATTTCTAGCCTAGGTAAAGTGATACGGGTAATATATCATTCCAACCCGTAATTTACAAAGAAAACCCAGGTTTGATCATTTCAAACCCGCAGTCCCACGTATATGAAATTATTTGAAAACCGCTCAGGCCTATCATTTCAGTCCATAACGATTTTCCCCTATTCTAAAGTCTGTTCGGGTATGTATTATTTCAACCCATAGTGATTCTAATCTAAAGGGAACTTGCAGTGATAAACTGATAAAATAACAAAACAGCATAATATAACAGTAACATATGATATAATGGATGATTAAGCATGGGTGAACATCATATAATAGTGACATAGCAAATATAATATGGTGATGTAGTTTTACATATTCACAAACGATCAATTTACTATTAATATAAGTATAAACTGTCTAGTAAGAATAACTCACTGGTTTGAGCTGATGACCCAACGACGAATTTCACAAACGGGATTTACACAAGCACAAAAGCACGACACATATTCGAATGGAGGAGCCAAGTGTCAAATTCCTTGGATACACATCAAACAAAAACAATATAACAACGATGAGTTTCAAATCAACTACGATCAAAACTACACTAGAATAGACTGCACAGAATCAAATAGAAATGCTTGCACTTGCTTTTAACCTTTACTAGGCTCAGCCATAAGGGGAAATACAACATAATTGCAGGTGATTGGGTCTGGTTTGGGTGAGTATGGGTTGGGCCTACATGTTGGAGTGATGGTGTAAAGGTGGGTGAAGGCAATAACACATATATGCATGCATACATGAATTTGGTCAAGGATTTGGGCTTGGCCAAGGCCCTAGGTGTCACGGCAAGAGGAGTGGGGTCCACTATGGTGGTGTGGCCACTGGAGGTGCTGGAGGTGGTGGTGGTGTGGTAGGTGGCGGCTAAAGGGGTGGTGAGGTGAGGGAATGAGAGTGGTGCTCGGTTAGGCTAGTATGAAGGGTGTTTTGAAACTTTTGTGGATATGCGTTGCCAAGGGGGTTCATGGCTTGGGTGGCTGGTGAGGAGGAGGTGATGGTGGTGTGTCATCAGGTGCTGGAGGCGGCTAGGCAACAAGGGAGGCATGGCCGATCCTAAAAGAGGTGAAAGCATGTGCAAAATCAAGCTAGAAATAAACGATGTAAATAGAAAAAGAGATAAAAGAAATAAAGTTTTACCAAAATCTTCAAGCAAGGATGGCCAAAATTTTTTCTCAGGAAGGAGAAAAGAAAGATACGTGAATTGAAAATGAGATAGTCGGCTGAAATGTGGGGAGTTATGGCAAGAGAAATGAAGAGTTGTAAGGAAAATGAAGAGGTGGAATTCAAAAAGGCAAAAGGCAATTCAAAAGTCAAAACCCTTTCATATTTCTTTATTTGAATTATATAACTTTATATTTCTGGAAATAATAATAATCCCAGATAAAATTTCGATAATTTATCAAAATATAAAAATTTATATATTATTTATTAATTATATAAAGTTAAATTAAGAAAAATAGCTAAAAATAGTGAACTAGACTAGAAAATTTGAAATTAAATAGAATAATTTTTAGAAAATTCATATGACCTTGTAAAGTTTTTTTAAAAATAAATAGTAATATAAAATAAAAATACATTCACGAAATAAATATATAAAATTTAATTTAAACATAATTTTAATGAAGAAAATAGCAGAAAATAAGAAAACAGCCAAAGGAAATCAACACAGTAAACTTTGGAAAAATAATAACATCGCTTTAAAAATGTTTTAAAATAAAATATATATCTAACATGTCGTATAAAACATATTATAACATGATTTGATAAATAAAAATATTGTTTATATAAATTAAAATAGATGATTTTATTAAATAAATCAATTTACATACAATATGGTAAAAAGCATAACTTTCACAATATAAATCGGATTTCAACAAAACGAAAAGTAGTATTCTTGAAATTAAATTTATTTTCATAATAAAAGATAAAATTTAAGAATTAAAATATTTAAATTTTAAATTTAAAAGTCAAAGTTTGACCAAATTGACCAAAAATCCACTTTTCGGGAAAATATTCCATTTATACCAGTTTGAAATTATAATTCACATAATAATCAACAATTATATTTAAAATGAAATGTTTGGAAAAAAAGTTTAAAATAATTTCAAAATAAAAATAAAGTCAAAAATAAAAAATAAAAAATAAAATATAAATCTAGGGTTGTTACAATGAATATGAAACCGAACAACCTAATAAGTATCTTTTGACACCTAATAACAATTTCAAATTTTGTAAATCTTACTATCCTCTTTAAAATTTTGAATTGAATATGAAATTGTTTTCTTATATGTATTTTGCATTACATAATATCTGTAATTGGAACAGTACTATAAATAATGTGCATGTCCCTATTTAGCCTTATTCTGTGCCTAAAGTAGATCAAAAAAAAATTCATGTAGATAATTTGTGGCATGAACCTGATATAATGTGATACAATATTATACTTCTGCCATTAGCTTTATTTAATCTTGCATGAATGATTTGTTTTGTTTAGTTATTTTTTCTTGCTCATGTAATTATGTAATGTGTTGGCGAGGCAGATTATGCTTGCTGGGCCTGATGATCGTGCCTCTGTTTGAATGCAAATGAGCTAAATTAATATCGTCTAATTCAACGATATGTGTATATTAAAGGATCGTTCAGAAGAAAGTGGCAGAGTTAATTAAAGGACGGATCATTGTAGGACATGCTTTACACCATGATCTGAAGGTTGATTTTCTTTCCTTTTCCCTTTATCGTTGGCACACAACTAATACTGTTGTGTTATTTTGATATCTTATGCTTTCTGTTGCCTTCTTTTCAGGTGCTACTATAGAGTCATCCTACTTCAACTTATCAACCATTTCTTAGGTCTATACTTGTCTTGCATTTTAATATTTTTTCTCAAAAATGATTTTTTAAAATGTTAATACTGGCTTTAGGAAGGATAGGAAGAAAAATTCTCTAAAGCATCTTGCTGCTGAAATACCTGGTGCAATAATTCGACAACAACAATATTGCCCTGTAAGTGATCAGTTACCCGACTACATGTTTCGGCTACGAAGCGACTATTGCAGAGGCTATGGTTGACCCTAGACGGGATTCATGCCAAGATTGGTATGGAAGTATAAGGGCTCGGTGTAACTCGATTAATTTGGTATATTTAAGTAGATCGACCTCTAGATGTGGTTCGACATGTGCAGATCGGTCTTAGAAGGATTGATATGTATGGTTGGGCACATATGGGTCGGCATGGGTGGCTCGGTTAAGGAAGGAAGACCATGCATGGATTGGCTTAGCTGGATCGCCAAGTATCGTTCGGTCATGGTTGAAAAGCCAAGGTGGTTCGGTCGGATGAGGTTCGGCACCTGTGGGTCGACCTTAATTATATGGCAAGTGTGGATAGGTCGTGTTGATTCGACACTGATGGTTAGATCAGAGTGGCTCGGCCTTTAGTGGTTCTGTGATATGTGGTTCGTCCTTGGAAGGATTGTTTCAGGTGGGTCGACCTTTAGTGGTTCGGCAATATGGGATCGGTCAACATAACTGGAAGTTAGGAATGAGGGAATGGATCGGCATGAGCATAAAAACGAGTTACTTTGGGCTAAAGGCCAGGTTGCTTCGGGCATTAGTGAGGTCTACTCCGAGTCAACTTCCAGAGAATCCAGGATCGGCATGAGTAGATCGGTGGTAGCTGATCGGCATGTCTGGTTCGGTCTACCTAACCTATCGTCTATGGGCCGAGCTATTTTAGTCATGGGCCTGGACGGACAAACCAGCCTATTTTAGTCTATAAATAGAGGGGCGGGGGTCTAGTTTAAGGGACTTTTTTGAAGGGGAGAACTACAGGGAGACTCTGCCATTTTCTGTACTCGCTTATTTTCTGTTCAAGCTTGTATTCAAATTGTTTGTTTAAAGATTGTATATGTACTCAAGTTATTGGCAAAGTAATGAAGATCATATTCAAAGTGGACATAGGCAATTACGCCGAACCACTATAAATCTGGTGTTCTCGTTTTTTGTTGTACTTTTCACACTCAATTGCATTACTTCTCTATTTTAATTTACTTTCTTCATTAATCTCTCTACATAACTCTATTTAAGGGTGTTAGTGACCAATTTTGGTGCTAACATAATCTAACTGTTGTTGTAGTAGTAGTAGTTTCTATTTATTATTATTGTTAAATTTGATAGTTTGAAATAATAAAATTATAGCAATGCTATAATGCACAACTCTCATGACCTATGCAAATATTATATTTTAACCTCAAATCAATAGTTGTAAGAGACTCGTTTTGAATTTTGAACTTGCTAGTACAAATATTCTTCCTTCCAACCCTACATGAATAACTGCAAATATTCTTCCTTTCAACCCTACATGCACGGGCTATATATCGAGTTTGTTCATCAGTAGTTGAGTGGAAAAGTGTGAGTGTTAGCAAGAACTGATGTGTTTTGAATCAACGTTGCTTCTTGTGTGCCTTATTACATATTACATATGGATTCTACTTTGCTAATTTTAAGCTTAGTTAGAGCAAATGTCATAGTTAGTCGCGTCATTTTCTCCTCCTGGTAAGCTACCGAAGCCAAGTCATTGTACAACTTGGATATTTAAAGATACTAGAGCCAATCTTATAAGTCACTGTGGAACATTAATCTCAATCATGTCATTTTTTGACCGTTTCCAATGCCATTAATGTTTGGAGTCGTAAGGAGAGGTTGCTTATCACCTCTTTGTTTGAATTAAGTATACTGTTGGAATTGTAGAATCATTTCCTTAGACACACACCATGCACATGTACACCTAAATTGGTGGAGGAATATATACATTTTTAACTATACCATGGAGACTGTCATTTTTATAATTATTAAGAGCAGAATTCTGAAGATGATAGTTGAAAGGAGAAGGCAGGATTTACAAAGTAAGCATCGGGAGGAAGATGATAAGTAAATAATTAAGAGTACATTGATGTTTTACTATCTTCATAAAAGCTCTTACTATGGTATTATGAAACCACAGTAAAAAACTTGCATAAGGAAAGCTTGCTAGTGCAAGTTTTTTTTGAACTTCATAATATGAAAAGTTTTTTATTTTTAACAGGTAGGAACATGTTAGTAAATTTAGGGTCTGAAAAGTTCTTCATCCTTTTTATTTTTTGTAATGTGCATGCTACTATATAGTGCATATGCTTTTATTTCAAAAGGTTCATTGCAGCAGTCACTGTCTTCTTTGCAATTTTCTTTTCTTCTTCAAATTGAGTTTGTTTTAGATAATAGAAGAGTACATTTTTGAAGAGAATGTTACCTTATGTACAGGGAGTAGCATAGTAAAAATATTATTTTGGGTTGTAATGCAAGATTTTGCAATGCTACTTCAAAATACATACCAGCACAAGGGACTATACTTCTACATCACTTGAGGAAAGGTAAGGAAATCAATATTTACAATAAATTCAATGCAAGATAAGGAAGTCAATACTTTACATCATATGCATGTTTATTGTAACTTCATAATCTCCCTATACAGCAGTTTTGAAATTAGTTTCTTTCAATGCTAATCTATCCTCTGTCCTCCTTAACATTTTGTCCTTCTATATTTTGGCAACTGTGGCTTTTTGCCTCATACCTTTTACAAGTATGGTTAGCCTAGACAACGCTAATCAGTTAGTTAAAACTATATGCCACTTAACTTTGGCATGTAAAATACTGAAGTTAATTACATCAACATACATCCAGTGTGTAGTATATGCTTATATTAATATACTGATCTTGCATCTGCTTATAAAGTTGAGGCATATGCTATGCATATTATTATACTGATACAGAATGTAAAATGTGCTTGTACATGCTGATATAAATGATGTACATGCATAAGCTATGTCATATCCCATAGCAGCAGTAGCAATTCCTCAAGCTTTCCCGGAGCCGCTCTATTATATCTCACTCTTAATCATCACTGCAACTCTTTTTTTGTCATTGATAATATGCATGCAATGTCTATATACAATGATATTGAAAATAAAAATTGACTAAGTTTTACAAAAATTATCCGATTTTTATAAAAATTAACTAAGTTAACCAAGTTTTGTAAAAATTAATTAAGTTTATAAAAATTAACTAGATTTATAATAATAATAATAATAAAAAAAAATTAACTAAGTTTAAAATAATTAACTAAGTTAATTAATTTTTATAAAATTAATTAAGTTTTATAATAGTTAACTAAACTAACGAAGTTTTTTAAATTAAATAAGTTATAAATTTCTAAATTTTATAAAAATTAATAAGTTTATAAAAATCGACGTGCAAATGTTGAGTAAAGTATTTAAAACAAAATATAACATCAACAAAGTTATCTATGTTTTATAAAAACTAAATAAATTTATAAACATTAACCTAATTTATAAAAAAATAACAAATTTTTATAGAAGTTAACTAAGTTTTATAGAAATTAAGTAAGTTTAAGTTTTTCAAATATAGAAAGTTGATATTTTTAATGAATATGAACAAAATAAAATATTAACAAAGCAAACAATTTTATAAATAAATAATTTATGAAATTAACCAATTTTATAAAAAATTAGCTAAGTTAACTAAGTTTTGAAAAAAAAAGTTTCCTTTTTTTGGTTCTTTATAAATTGAATGTTTTAACTTTGTGCATTTCACAACTCACCTATATTCCTCTATTTTTGTACGTTATTTTCGTGAGTATTTAATTGTTATTTTGATCATCATTTTGCTTATATATGTATTGGTAGCTAGTATGGTGAGAGCAAACAGTGTATATATCTAGGGTTCATACCTTGTGTTGTTGGCAGGTAATATGAGAGATAGCTCCTAGTTTTTAACATGGTACTCAGTTTATGTCAAGTATGCCTATAGGAAATAAGCATGCTCCTAGTATGTGATTTTGCTACTTGCTTTCTGCTATTATTTTATTTTGTTACTCGCTTTTTGCTATTAGTAGTTTAGTTTTATATGTGTTATCTTGTATATCAACAACTTATGTTTAGCAAAGCTCTCTCAGACCTGGTGATGGAGCTGATAACAAAAATGTTTAACAAAGCCTTTTCTCACTGACCTTCAACCCTTTCCCATTTTATATTTGTATGTGCTAAAGCTGCTAGAAAATTAAGCTTACTATAAAATTAAGCTTTCGTATTGTAGGAGGTGCCAAATTGCGAGAAGAGGTCTAAGAATGCACTTAGGATATGTGTATGCGTGATATAGTGAAACAACATGGAACATAAGAGATATAGAGGACACAAGCAGTTGCAATTATGAGGGCATGAAAGAACCATAATAACATGACGTAGTACGAGCTGGTGCACATGAATGCTGCAAGCAGACTGTCATGGACTGCTGCAAAATACGAACACTGCTACATGGACTGCTGTAGCATGATACAAAACGAGATGATATGAGTGAATGTTATATGGAAGATTGCTAGCTAAAGTTGCTAATAAAAGGTATGTTTTTATGCATTTGAATGTATGTGCTATTATGAGGTATATTTTTTATATATTATATAAATCCAATCTTGTTTCGATCGTGTAAATGTATATTGAATTGGGATGTGCGGGAAAACACTAATCGTGCAAAATAGGTGTTGTTGAAAATTCATGAAATCCGATAAGTACATAAAATCAACAAAGTTTATAAGAATTAACTATTTTAACCAAGTTCAATAAAAATTAAATAATTTTCTAAAAATTAACTTAGTTTTATAAAATTAAATTAATATCTAATTATTAATAAATTTTATGAAAATTAACTAAGTTTAAAAATTTAACTAAGATAACTAAGTTAATTGAGTTTTACAAAAATTAACAAAATTTGAATTTTTTTAGTTACTAAAGTTTATGAAAATTAATTTAGTTTTATAAAAATCATGTTCACTATTTTGAAATCTTTGTTAAATTGACTAAGTTTTACAAACATTAATTAAGTTAATAATATATATATAATATAATAATAATAGTATGTCTTCGTTCAAACTTAATTAAATTAAATAAGTTTATAAAATTTAATTAAGTTTTATAAAAATTAGTTTTATAGAAATCATGTTCTCTATTTTGAAATCTTTGTTAAATTGTTATAAAAATTGAATAAGTTTTATAAACAATATCTAATTTTTATAAAAATAAATTAAGTTTAACAAAAATTAATTAGTTTTATAAAAATTAACTAAATTTAGAAGAAGAATAAAAATATAATATAATAAAAATAGTAATAGTAATAAAATAATATAATACTATTAATAACAACAAAATTAACTAAGTTTAAAATAATTAACTAAGTTTAAAATAATTAACTAAGTTAATTAAGTTTTATAATAATTAAATAAGCCAACTATTTTTTTAAATTAAATAAGTTTATAAAATTTAATTAAGTTCTATAAAAATTAATAAGTTTATAACAATACACATGCAATTGTTGAATAAAGTATTTTAAACAAAATTTACATCCATTTCAGGAAATTCCATATGTTATTGATATCATTTCCATATGATTATATAAATTAACTAAATTTTATAAAATTAAATAAATTTTACATGAATCAATTTAATTTTATAAAAATTAACTAAGTTAATCAAGTTTCATATAAATTAATTAAGTTCCATATAAATTGATTAAATTTATATTATTAAGTTCCACCCACACATATATATGTATTGTTATAATTGCTAATTGTTGAATTTCTTTTTCATAGGTAATTATCCATCTATGGTGCATACAAATGGCAACATGCTGTTGTATATTAGCGATTTGAAGTTCTTTTGAAGTAATAACTTTTTTGGCTTGCACATTTAATCGTCATGTGTAGTACGATCTTTTTATCACTTGTATTATTCACACTTCTAATGTAATGTTCATTAAATATTAAAATGTGTTATGCATTATTCTATATGACTGTTGAATGGTTAGTTATTTTTCGTTTAATGTGATCTATATGATTGTGTGAAATGGTGCATTGTGTTTATGTAAATTTGTCGATTATAATGTGATAATGGATATGTACGTACTGCAAAAATGATTTTTAAAACGTTGTTAAGAACGCCATTAATAAATTTTTTTATAGCATGTTCAAAATGCTATAACTGCTATTGCAGTAATAGGTCACCGATTTATTACAATATGTTGATTTACAGCATTTATAAAAATGTTGGAAAAGCCTTTTATAGCATATAGAGAACGCTACTAGTAAGACTTTTTATAGCATATAGAGAACGCTACTAGTAAGACTTTTTATAGCTTGTTCAAAAGCTATAAAAAAACATGTTTTTATAGCGTTTTTTCATTGCAATAATAGGTTACTGCTTTATTACAACATGTTGAATTACAGCGTTGATAAAAATGTTGTAAAGGTCTTTTATGGCGTTTTCTAAACGCTATTAAAGGGTCTTTTTGTTGCAGTGGATAATCAAAGTCTTATAATCAAACTCTTCCTATAACAGCAATTAGTCATAGTAAAACTATAAAGCGGACATAGGCCTCATTAACAACCAAACCACTACAAATAATTTCTGCCTTTTATTCTTTTACTGTTCTTTTTCTATATCTGTGATATGTGATATTGCTCTATCAAAACAGGGCTGGAGCTTTCAAAATCAAACCAGGGTGTTGATCCATTTTTTAGGTTAACAGTGTTCAAATTATTTAAATGTAACAATTATTCGTTTCTCATCTGATTATTAAATCCGTTTTGGAATTAATTTGGGAATAAATGAAAATAAATATAATTAAATATTGTAGTTAATATAAGAAAGATGTTAACTATAGAGTTAGAGTGAAATAAAATGGAAACTTTATGTTAATAAATAACTTACATGAGGAACTATTGATTTAATAAAAGAACCTGTAAATCAAAATAATATGATATATTGAAATTTAAGCATATAATAAATTGGGGTTTTACTACTGTTGTAATTAATTTAGTATTTAAATCTTGAAATTAACATGGAAAATTGAATTTCAAAAGATCATTAAATTTCTGTGTAATCAAGAATGATAAAATGGTTAACTTTTAAATTTGAATTTAAAAGTAATTAAATTGATTTTTTTTCTAAATAGATTGTTTTAATTAACGTGTAAAATTAGTCTTTTTGGGTACTGTCTTGAGTTTCAACGAAACTAGTTTTATCGGATCCGTAATAGTGAATTATTATAGGATTTCAAGTTTCATAGTGATCGGACTTATTGCTTGATCGTGCGAACTCGAAACGCGTTGAAATCGATTAAAGGAATTTAATTAAAATAATTTGATTTTTAAGTTACTTCTATATACAATTTAATTAGGGTTTGAAATTAGTTTCGTTGAGTTTAAAAATATTGAAAACCTATATTTCGATACATAGGATGGCCTACTTTTGTTTCGGGAACAAAATGGGCTTTTCGGGTCTTTGTTATTGCTTCGACCCAATCGATCTATTCCATCCATTCTTGCCTATCTCTGCCTATATATATGTTGTTATAAATTGTAGCAGCTCAATTCTATTTTCCGTACGTACAATTTATGTTCTTATCTGATCCTCCTCAATGGTGAAAAATCCAAATCCTAAATTACAATTCTAAATCAAATCGAAAAATCCAACCTACTCAAACCCTATCATATAATATATCGTCGTGAAGCTCTCGACAAACGTAATCTACATCCACAATTTGTTTTTATATTGGAGACACCGTTTTTCTAGAAATCAGCGAAGAAGTCTCGACCGTTCATGTTAAGGTTTCACGATCGACGGTTAAACGTCGACCATTTGATGATTGGAAGTTGCTGCTTGGTAGAGGATGATTAAAGGAGTTGATCCATACGATTGGATCGTGTCATCGATGCCTGGATTCACCAAAATCAACCAAGGATCGGCCACATCTTCTTGATCGGCAGAGGCTAGGGCGATGTGGCGAGTGGCGAGTGTTGTCGCATGGCTAGAGGGGGGTGCGGCTCGACAAGAGGAGAGCGACGGCGATGGCTGATCTGGCCATTGGCGAGCATGGGCTGGAGTTTTGGAGGTGATGTCGGTGGCCTGGACGTGAAGTTGGTTGCATGATTGATCTAGGTTTTGAGAGGTGATGAGATAATAACACAATTGCCCTTTTGTAATTTAATTTAAATTTCAACGTTCTAACATCCATAGCTTTTGCATACGAACTCGAATTCACGCGGGGTTTATTCAGCTGGGTTCGTATCGAAATTCCAGACAACATAAAACTAGTTTGATTGAATTTGGAGACTATTCAAATTTTGGTCTTTTATTTGATTTTAAATCAGCTATAAATCAAAGGTAAGTGATTTAACCCACTCACGTAATACTAAATCTTCTTATGTTTGTTGAATTAAATTTATGAAGTGATAAGAATTTTATTGGTTGTTGTTTGGTAGTTTAAATTGAAATTAAAATTATTGAATTAAATTGCCAATTAAATTAATATTGAAATTGAATTGCTAGTTAAATACCTGATGTTGATACTAGTTAATTGTTGTGATTTATTGGCTTATTTGGATGTTGACTGTGATGGATGTCTATTTGTTGACATTTTGGATGATTGGATGTTTATATATATATATATATATATATATATATATATATATATATCCCTGATATCACCCTGTATATTAGTTGAAAGCATATAAACTGTTATTTGAATTATTTCGAATAAATTAAGAAATAGGTTGAAAAAATATATATATCTATGACACTTTGATTTGGATTGAAATGATATATATCCATCCCTGTAATTAGAATTGAAATAACTAATCACTTGGCCATAGGGTAGAAAATTATGTACGGACACTAGATAGGTTAAATTAAATGGTTTTAAAATCTTGAATTTGGTTTTTCATTAAATGAAATTGTCTTAAAGAAAATAAATTGTGGATTTATATGAATTAAATTATTTTCTAATTCAAGCTTTGAATTATTGAAATTGAAATTGGTTAAAAGATTTTTTTTAAAGAATTGAACTGGAAATATGAAGTTATAATCGAGGTATGACTTTAATTTTGGAAATTGAATTACTTTAAGATTTGGACATTAAACTTGAACAATGAGGTTTAATTTACTTTAAGCGATTTAAATCAGTAAATTGAAATTGGACATGAAATTGATAAAAATTGAAATGGTTTAAAATAAGGATTGATTTCAAATTTAAATCATTAAATTGGATTGTGGAAACGAATTTGAAGAAAACAATGAATGTTTCGAAAATTAAAGTTAATTCGAATTGAAATTGAAATCAAGTTGAGTTGACACTAAATCAAAATTGAGTCAATTAAATTGAAAGTTTGGGAGTTGAGTTTTGTTAATTTGTAATTTGGACATCGATCCATATTTTTTGAAATGGAAAGAAACAGTTTGATTTGATATTATTTTAAAAATAAATTATTTTAATATAAAATGTTTAAATATATCTTTTTAATATTTGAATTATTTAGATTTTCCAAACTATTTACTGTATAAACCTTTCAATACTCAAACCATTTTTTATCAACCGTTTTAAATATTTAAACTATTTAAACTATTTTAAACTATTCAAACTATTTTCTAAAAATTTAAACTTTGCAAAGTTGGAATGTTTATATTTAAATCGTTGATTTAAAGCGAATGTGGATAGATGAGGTTATAACCTATGTTGAAATGAAATGGTATTTTTGAAGTGAATGTGATATTTTGATATCAAATGTGAATCATTTTCGAAATGTAAAAGAACGAACAGGTGTGAAAAATGACGTTGTTTGTTAAAAAGACCGGGGCCTCTTATTGGCATACTCACTGTCAACATTGGAACCACTTTAACAACTCTATACGCGGTGGATGCTAACCTGAATGAAGTGGTTGAATTGGAGGCGTTTGCTGGGTTTGAAGAAAGAGAATGATGATGGATGACCCCGACACTCGTGCTAATTTGAAAAGACTAAAACATGAGCCATACCTGACCAATGAGGCTAGCTACCTCTAGCAACATCTATTCTTCGTATTACTGTATTTATTTTGACTTGGTGCACCTTGATTTTATCACGGTGGGTCGTTAGGGGTTACCACCATTCAGGAAACGCAAAATGGTACTATCCTACCTTGGGCATCGCCTCACATGCCTTGTCATACTTTTTATCCTTATACGCGACCACTACAATTTTGTCTTAGTGTTGTCTTATCACGGCGCCTCCTTGACTACCGAAGTTATTGGTGGTGTCAAAGGCAAACTGTAGGACAATGCTTAAAAATGTGTTAAGGGGGATTAATGTAAAGCCTTAACGCTAAGAAAAATAGTTATTTTATTGATTAGACACTACGTATATAGCGTATCTTACTACATATAGATAGTTTAACGGATCCTTAGGAGATGGAAAATCCCATAACATCTCTTAAGTTATTGCACTCACGTTATACACTGGACAGAAGATGTAAAATTCCGTAAACATCTCTGAAGCTATTACACTCATATTTATTTCTTCTTAATTTAACTTACATTAGAACTTTTAGTTCTGACTCGAGTGTTTATCTTTTCATTGCGCTTGGGTCAGCCTGAGCATTTCAGTGTTTGACGACATTATTTCTGAAGGACGAAGACGGAGTTTGGTATATTATCTTATCATTATTATTCCGCTGCATCGTTATTGGTATGTTATTGTTTGTACTTTGATCATGTTGTGAAAATTGTGTAATCAAATGTATATTGTGAAACAGCTTCATGAACTGTTTATTTGATTATTATATTTTTTCATTCCGCTGCGAGATTCTATATTTTGTTTCCCTTATTTTCTTATTAAATCCCATTGACAATCCTCCCTTTTGAATGGTTTGAGTTAGAAATATATGGTTTACTATCGATATAAATCATCCAAAAAGGTAGGTCGTCATGGAAAAATTAGCCCAACAATAACCGTCTGGCATCTTTGGCATGAATGGAACGAAAAGACTTTCAACAACAAGCAGAAAGAAAAATTAGTCTTATCTGAAAAAATTGCAAGAGGTACTACTACCTTAATCGAAAGAATAAAGCGACATAGAATTACTAGCTTAGAGGGACGAGAGAACCGACTACTATAGAATTGGAACTAGAGGATGTTATTCCGCCTTTTGGCAAGGCCGTGACACCAAGAGCTCGACTAGGAACCAAGGGTAGTACATCCCGAAGATCGGTTATATGCAGGTTTACTATGGATACCAGCGAATTTTGTCCGAGTCCGGATCGAACTTTATTGAAAAGACACGATAAGCAAAGCCATAAAAGCCTAGGTCTCAAATTTCAAGTCAATCGAAGTTCATATGCTCAGGACATTGATCGATTAACATCTGAGATGAAATCACCATTTCGTATCCATCAATTCAACCCCACTTTGTAACCATCCATTCGTAACCACCTTATTTGAACCCATCGAAGTTCAGGGAATTATAGCCACTTTGTCTCCAGAGAATCATGATCACCTCATATCCCTTGCCTACTAGTGCTGAGTACCGCCTTATATTAAGCCAAGCTCGTATCGGTTGATATTTTCATAGTTCGTATCTGTTTGGCCAATGATCAATAGGAAGTACACAACCCACAAGCGATATGAAAGTGCACCTCAAGAACATCAATACGAGCTGGGGTGATTACAGCCGAAACGAAAGGAGTAGATGTAATTAATACGAAGCATCCATCAGTAATTGATACAAATTGGGATGTGACGGATGGACATGAACAAAATCAAAGAGATGGGTACGAACAAGACCTACCAAGAAGAAAGACTCAGTCACTCGGCATGAAAAGTGGATCGACCCTAGTGGATAGCACCACGTCACCTAGCAAGCATGTGCCTAGAAGCGACACAAACGAGATCGACACGAAGGGGAGCGATACGAGCTTGGTTACACCTGGAAAATCCGAACTTGTATCGATCACAACTCAGGATCTACATGTCCAAATGCCCCCAAATTTTCATAGGAGCTTACATACAACGTCAAGAATATACCAGATCAATATCAACCAAAAAGAATCGATTCTTGATTGATGCAAATTGCATTCGTATCACACTAATATCGAGTCAAAATCACCTAAACTCGATTCCATAGGCCCATCCACCTGAGAGAAGAAATCCTCCGAGATATGGGCAAGATATTTGCTGCCTACACCTTTAAATAGTGACCTTGGACCTACAGAAAATGTACTCTTTGGCCTCACTTGCTATTGTACTATTGTAAATCTTTTGTAACCAGCACGTTATAATCAATAAACATCAATCATTCCATAGTGGACGTAGGCCATACGTCGAACCACTCTAAATTCGTGTGTTTTGGCACTTTTTCTTATCTGTTGATTAGTGTATTTGTTAGATCTGCCTCATTTTACATTTACTTTCTCCATTTTATCTCTTTAAACACATTCGAAAAGTATTGTGCCCAAATTTGTTATGAACACCTTGGTGCTTTCACTGAGAAAACCCAGCCTTTCTCCTACACATTGTATCTACTACCAATATTGGATTGCAAGAATCTAAAGAGAAGATCCAGATCGCAAGCCTAAAAGTTCTCCCATCCTATTAAGATTTGCACCAAGTCTAGGACAGAACTCCGCTATTCACCATGGTCGCTACTAGGATACCTCAACCGCTGCAGATCCAAAAGGATGGGATAGGCAGAACCCCGCACAACTTCCCTCTGCAGACCAGAACGATGCTGGACATTCAGATCCATAAGGCCCTATCACCAGGGAGGGGTTCCAACTACTGATGCAAGAGCTGACTCAAAGTCGCCAGCAACTTACCCAACAGCTCCATGCCAATGCGAAGTTAACCAATCGGCTGAACCATGAAAGGTGAAGGAAATCCAGAAGGGATCATGCTCCTACTCATCTACTGAAAGTTCGGCTTCTTTTGATTACAATTACAGATCCACGCTCTCAAGGCTAGATGGAAGCTTTATATAGGCTATCGAACATCAGCGCACTTTGAATCTTGGACAAGCGAGAGTTGGTCCATCAACCAGCCACCAAACCGGACCCTCCTCCCAAGGAGGAACTGTTCCCTATCACACTACCGACAATCGCACCACCGCCGCCATCAAGTTGGAAGCTGACATTAGGAATCGAATAGATCCGAACCATCACCAACGTGAGTATACTCCTGAGACTTATGTTCTTGAAGACCTAAAGCCAAGGAGGCGAGGTATGGACCGTCGACCACGCCCGAAACATCCTCGCATTATGGAACCTGACCACACCTTGGACCAGCATGCCAATAATGCCCAGATGCCAGATGCCAGATGCCAGATGCCAGATGCCAGATGCCAGACATCTCGACAATGATCCGCTAAATGATCCATGAAATCCAAAACCTCACCAATGATGATTGGGGAATCTCCCAAAGTCATACCCCTTTCACCAATGACGTCCTCTATGCTGAACTGCCTCGGTTTTTCAGAATGCCAATTCTACCTATTTATGAAGGAAGCTCTGACCCTAACCAGCACATTTTAAAGTATGAATGGTTGATGAATGCCGCACGGGCTAATGATGCGGTCAAATGTCGAAGTTACTCAATTTCCCTAGGGGGCATCGCGACTATGTGGTTTACTCGCTTACCACCATGATCTATTTCATGTTTTGACCAATTGGCTATGAAGTTTGTCGAGCAGTTTTGCATGCATGTCACAAGGCCCAAAGATGTTAATACCTTATTCAATGTCACTCAAGCTCCTGGGGAGACACTCAGATGTTACCTGGAGAGGATCTACGCTGCATGCGCTGAAATTAGTAAACCTAATGACAATTCCATTCCGACGGCACTGACTAAGGGTATCGATCTCGATTCTGAATTTGGCAACTAGTTGGCCGGAAAAACCCCTGCGTCATTGGACCGTTTCTATTCCAAGGCAGCTCAGTACTTAAGAAGAGAGGATGCGAATTAGTCTAGGAAAGAGGATGACATGAGGCCCGGTGTGGAAGGAATCCAAAGCAATATCGCTGTGCAACAAACCGGGGAGAGTTCTGGAAAGGTGCGGCTAAATGTACAAAAGAAGTAGAACCAGTAGAAAGGCGATGGAAATCAAGGCAAGAAGCGGGATCAGAATCGTGGATTGCGATATAGAGCTCCCATGTTTGACACCTATACTCCTTTGAATACATCCCTGGAAAATGTGTACTTGCAAACTTGTAATACTGTCTAATATAAGAAACTTGCTTTGAAGCAATCATCAGCGAAACAGATTTAAACTGGGTAGTTTTGTAGATTCATGATATTTATGGCCACAACACGAACGAGTGTCATCATCTATGGGATATTATCGAGAAGTTGATCTGAGAAAGAAAATTAGTGCAGTTTGTTCGGGCGCTGCAGGCCGGAGGTGTGGGCCCATCAAGTCAAAATCAAATACCAAATCAGGCTAAACCGAAGGAACCTCCACGTACCAGCAGGAGGTTAGTGATTAACACTGTTAGTAGTGGTCCTCATCCAATGGATCAGAGCTAGAGGAAAATGGAGTCGTATGCCAGCTCTAATAGGCATGTGAGCTTCGAATGCTGTAGTAACTTGGAAGATGGGGCTCCGCCCAAATAATAGAAGACGATGATAGACGACACCATTTTTCGAGATAGGGATGCCGACAGAGTGAATTCCCTACCATTGATCCACTAGTCATTTCAGCTCTTGGTCCTGCTTGAATGAAGCGGATCTTAGTGGACAGTGGAAGTTCGGTGAACATACTCTTTAAGCGAGCCTATGATCAAATGAAGATGGAAGCGAAAGATTTGAAGCCTTACCAGTCTCATATTCATGGCTTCAATGGAAGTGTGAATATACCCACTAGGATGGTGGAGCTACCAGTAGAGTTGGAAATTGGGGAATACCGAAGAGTCCGGATATTGCAGCTTATCATATTGGATATTGACTCACCGTACAACGCTTTCTTAGGCCGACCGGCCCTAGCTAAGTTCAGGGCCTCTATTGCCCCTTTTGACTTTGAAATTCCCTACCAACAATGGATTTGGAGTTGTTCAAGGAGACCTGGCTGCTGGACGAGCATGTTATGTTGCTGAGCTACGATAGGTGTAGCGAAAAGAGAATGGAAAGTTGTAGAGGAATCTCTCTGTACCCACTTTGTAAATAATTGACAATTAACGCCTAGGCCCAGGCACTACAGCCAATTCCTGAAAGATAACCCAAGAGATAATGAAAACAAGGACGAAGTCAAAGACAACCAGGCTTCTCCAGAAGAACTGACAATCGATGTTTCGATCGATAACAATGACGATTCTAGAATGATAAAGATTGGGTCTTAGTCGAGCAAACAGATGTAGGAGGAATTGGTTGAATTTCTCCGAACAAACCTTGAATGTTTGCTTAGACGCACTCTAACATGTGTAGGATCTCGTCGGACATCGCGAGCCACACATTGAACATTGACCCACGACATGTTCTGGTCAAGCAAAAAAGGTGTGGTATGGATCTAGAGAGATCTGCCGTCCTAAAAGAAGAGATAGATAAACTCAAGTCGAATGGGTTTATCCAAGATGTGTTATATCCACAATGGGTGTCCAACTCTGTACTTATCAAGAAACCTAACGGGAAATTAAGGACTTGCGTCGACAACTCATATTTGAATAAAGCTTGCCTTAAGGATAGTTTTCCAATTCCCCTGAATGATAAACTTGTAGACTCAATAGCCCGACACGAGCTCTTATCTTTCATGGATGCATATTCCGGCTACAATTGGATTCCCATGCACATACCCGATTAGGAGCACACCGGCTTCGTCACCAATCTAGGACTTTACTGCTACAAAGTCATGCCATTTGGACTCAAAAACGCTGGAGCAACTTACCAATGGCTAGTCAATCGAATGTTTTCTAACTAGATTGGAAACCGATGGAGGTATATGTAGACGACATGCTTATGAAGTCAAGATTCTCCACCAATCATATCAAAGACCTAGAAACGATGTTTAACATCATTCGAGAGTACAGAATGAAACTCAACCCATTGAAGTGTCACTTTAGGGTTGCATCTGGAAAGTTCCTTGGATTCATCGTTAATACTCGGGGAATCGAAGCCAATCCCGAGAAAATTTGGGCAATTAGAAATATTGAGACTCTAAGGACTATAAAGCAAGTTCAGAGCCTCAACGGGAAGGTAGCACCACTAAGCATATTCATTTCAAAATCCATCGAAAAATGCATTCCCTTCTTCGATCTAATCAGAAAAGGGAAATGGAACTTTGAATGGACTACAGAGTGTGAAGGCACATTCTGAGCACTGGTTCAACATCTATCCACATCACCCATTCTGTCAAAGCCTATTGATCATGAGAGATTGTACATCTAGTTGGCGGTGTCAGAAAATGAAATCAGTGCTGCTTTGATTCAAAAGGAGGATCGGATATAACGGCCAGTCTATTACATCGGCCAACGACTAGCCAAAGGAGAGAGGAATTACCCAAAGTTGGAGAAGTTAGCTTACTGTCTTGTCATTGCCTTAAGGAAGCTTCGCCCTTATCTCTAGTCTCATCCTTTCACTGTCTACACCGATCATCCGTTACGTTAGGTCCTTATGCGGCCTAAGATGTTTGGTAGGTTACTCAAGTGGAATATCGAGTTGAGTCAGTTCAACATTTCTTACAAACCGAGGTGAGCTATTCAAGGACATGTCCTAGTAGACTTCATCGTCGAATTCACTATCCCAGAGGCGAAGCTTCCTTCTTCTTTACAATAACCTTGAGCGACTAATCGAGCTTTATTTCTACCTACCTCTCCTTGTTCATTCATTTTATTTTTATAAACCCATTTAGTTCCAATTATAGTTTTATTCTCAGGTCTAGGAACAAGTTCCCAAACAATATTTCTAGTGAATTGATTTAATTCTTCTTGTATAGCCAAAATCCATGAATCGTTAGTTGATGCTTTTTTTGGATTCTTGGGTTCAATAGTTGATATAAAAGCTACATTACTCATTTGACTTAGTTGATTTCTAGTTTTAACAATAGATTGCATATCTCCTAGTATATTTTCAATAGGGAGATCTTTTAAAAGTTTAGTCCATTGATTAGGATGATTAATTTCATTATAAGTTTTAGTCGACTCTTGATTTTGAGTGATTAAATCCTCTTCATCATTTGTATCTTCAAATTTTTTGAAATTTTCACCGAATGGAACATGCATTGTTTCTTCGATGGTATTAGTTCTTAAATTAAATACTTTGTACGCTTTACTTTTATTAGAATATCCGATAAAGATACCTTTGTCGGATTTAGGATCAAACTTATCTAAGTTATCTTTAGTATTTAAAATAAAACATTTACTTCCAAAAATTCTAAAATAAGATACTTTAGGCTTCTTTATATGAAGAAGTTCATAAGATGTCTTATTAGTTAAAGGTCTAATTAAGATTCTATTTAAGGGCAAGATCCTATCCAGTGTTTGAATATTCTCTGATTATGCAATCTGGTATTCACTGTGATGCTAAGGCCTATGACTTCATCTCTGAAGGTAGAATGTAGCTACCATTCAACAGTAACCAGATGATCAGGAAGCTATGGAGTGATATTCAGAACTTATACTTCTCTGCTAATCATCCTGATACTGTGTCTTGGAACCTGAAGCCTCATGCTATTAAAAGTGTGTACAAACAGTTATCAACTACTGCTCCCTTGCCTGCTGCTAAGTGGTACTCTATTATCTGGACTAGAGATTCTGTCCCAAAAGAAAATTTGATGATTGGAAGGTTGTTAGTCATGCTTTGTTAACCAGAAGTGTGTTGAATAGGTATAGTATGTTTTGTTGCTCTGAGTGTGTGTTTTGTGAGTTGCATGAGGAAACAGTTGATCACCTATTTTTTGATTGCCCGGTTTTAACATTCTTGTTGTCTAGAATTGGTTGCAAAACTGGGTGTATTATTAACTCTGCTAACTCAAATATTGCCAAGAGTGTAATCTATAAAGCTACTAGATGGAGGAATGATAAGGCAAGAGAGTTGGTTGTCAGCTTGAAAATATATATGGATGTGATTTGGAGAGAAAGGAATGCTATTGTGTTTGAAAATCAGAGAAAGAATCTTGAAACTCTTTGGTATGAGGTCTGGACAAGAACATTCATGCAATTGAAGAGGAGTGCTAGTCTTTTCCCTGATGACTTGATACATGTTTGGGCACATTAGTGCTGTTTATTTTTTTCTTTCCTTCCTCACTGTTTTCCTTTCTTGCTTGATTCAAAGCTTGTTTTGAATCATTTTTTATTATTGTTGCAATAAAATATGGTAGGGGTCCAGTCAACCCCGCTGGCTTTGCCAAAAAAATATTCTATTTAAAATATAACGGGCGGTAGCGACTACTTCTGCCCAAAAATACTTTGGTAATTTACAATCTGAAAGCATAGTTCTCGCACACTCTTGAATCGTCCTATTTTTACGTTCTACTACTCTGTTTTGTTGCGGAGTTCTTGGAAATGAAAAATTGTGAGTTATTCCCTTTTTATTGTAGACTTCCTCAAACTTTTCATTTTCAAATTCACCACCGTGATCACTACGAATGGTTAGAATTTTTAGAGAAAGTTGATTTTGTATCCTTTTTGTAAAGTTCTTAAAACATTCAAATGTATCACTTTTATGTTTCAAAAATATTGTCCATGTAAATCTAGAATAATCGTCTACAATTACAAAAACATATTTACTATGATTTATTGACAGAATTTGAGATGGACCAAATAAATCAAGATGAAGTATTTCAAGGGGTTTTGAAGTTGAAATCATATCTTTTAATTTAAAAGAACTTTTTCTAAGTTTTCCTAATTGACAAGCATCACATAGACTATCTACTTTAAAATTCATTTTAGGGAGACCTCTTACTAGATCATATTTTGACAGTCTAGATAAGAGTTTGAAATTCAAATGCCCAAACCTCTTATGCCAAATCCAAGGGTCACTTGTATTTGCCAAAAGACACAAGTTATCATTTGAAACTTTCATACTAAGAATATAAATATTCGTTTTCCTAATTCCCTCAAATATTATGGTTGAATTATTATCTTCAATGTGACACTTATCTTTTTCAAATTTAATTTTATATCCTTTATCGCAAAGTTGACTTACACTTAGCAGATTATGTTTCAGATTCTTAACTAGCAAAACATTAATAATAATAGGAGTTTCAGAGTTACCGACTTTGCCGATGCCAATCACATATCCTTTTGAATTGTCTCCAAAGTTAACCAGTCCTCCGTCTTTGTATATTATATCATTCAATATATCTGGATTGCTAGTCATGTGTCTAGAACATCCACTATCGAGTATCCATTTGTTCTTTTTGATCTGCGCAATTTGTCCGTCGTGGATTGATTCCTCAACTCCTATAAAGCGTGTTTCCTGCACATCAAACAATTTTGGTAGATAACTTGAATTTGAACATTGATTATATGAAGACTCATGAGATAATGATGACCTGAATATTTCTAAACTAGTATTAACATTCATAGCCATTAAAAAAAAAAGATTTTTCAAAAATCAGATTATGAAACTTTGAAAACCTTGCTCTGATACCAAATGTGAGAAATGCGAATTACGGATCTTAAGGCTAGGATAAACACTAGAGGGGGTGAATAGTGTTTTAAGGGACTATTAAATCCTTTTGAGTTTGTTAATTTTAACACAAATGTATGCAATATTCAGACACAGATATGATCACAGAGTCAAACACAGATGCAGAAATAAAATAAAAGCAGCAAAGGAAAGAACACACCGGATTTTATACTGGTACGGAGTACCCTACATCTAGTGCCGCACACAAGTACAGATTTCCTTTCAAAAGCAATTGTATAATTACACCCTCGATTTCAAGGCTAAGAGGTACACCCTCCTGATTCACAATCCTCTGGGTAGAGATACTTGATTTTACGGAGAACAAGTTCACCCAATTGATTTCCAAGGCTACAATCACACCTTTTCTCACTTGATTGAATTCCAAGGCCACAATCACACCTTTTCTCATTTAATTGTTTACAAAAAGCCTATAACTCTGAATAGCACTGAGGATCTTGTTGAGATAGTGATAGAGAATCAAACCAGAGATAATCTAGTTAGATTCAATGCTGATTTCGACAGAGCAACGTAGGAATATGTATAAGAAAATGTGGAAGAAGAAGAGAAATGAAAACCAGAAAATATGATTGAATATTCGTTGAAACCAACCGCTATTTATAGAAAAACAACAGCCATGTCCATTCGGGAAGAGATATGACGAATAAACACTTCTTTTGAAATTTAAATTTTGAAATTAACTAACACTATGTCGACATGGGTATATTGAGCATGTCGACATCCCAAAGGAATTTTTGGTGGTTTGTTTTTCTTTTGAAAATAACTTTTATCTTATATTAAAAACTTTTTTAAACTTTATAAATATACTTTACTATAGTTAAAATACATAAGTAAATATGGAGAATAATATATTGATATATATATATATATATATATATATATATATATATATAATTTTACAATAATTTTATATTTAAATCTAAGTATAAATATTAAAAGTTAAATATATTATTATTAGAGATAATTTAAAACTATGGATAATTTGATTTTGAAATTAAAGATTATTTTGAGGCTAAAAGTATTTAAAACCAGGATAGATGTTTTTGATTCTTTTAAAAGGAAGGTTTTGAAATCATTTTGAAAACAAGAAACATAATTTTGAAAATCTTTTGAATAAAAATGTGTGGATACAAAACAACGTTTCACTAGATTTTTTGTAGGGTCCATCCTACTCAGGCTTCCATCCCTTTAACGGGCTCGAAGTGTATTCCATTCCATGAATAAATTGGATTTTAAGATGCCAGTGCTTTTCTAGGAGTTTCAGAAAAATTCCTAATAAATTAAAAGATAAATTACTTGAAATTTTGAACTCTTGATAACCTAGATATTCTTGTTACTCATGAGTCTTCATCCTTGATCTCTTGAATCTCTACACTGTACAATCTTCATTCTTGGTGCCTGCATGGTTAAATCCTATATATACGTATATTTCTAAACTTTAATGTTAGTATTTATATTTTATAATCCTATACAAAGGTTGTTGTCATCAAAACCATCATCTCACGGACTAACAATCTCCCCTTTTTTGATGATGACAACCTTTTTATAAAATATTACTTCTATCCTTATAACTCCCCCTTAATCTATGCCTAACTATCCTATTTTATATTTCTCCCCATTTGTCATCAACAAAAACTAAATCTAAAT
Source organism: Allium cepa (assembly GCA_030765085.1). Classification (NCBI taxonomy): domain Eukaryota; kingdom Viridiplantae; phylum Streptophyta; class Magnoliopsida; order Asparagales; family Amaryllidaceae; genus Allium; species Allium cepa. Next base: position 659,414,582 of record CM060938.1, on the reverse strand, counting down.
ATATAACTTCAAACTATAGTACTCCTCCTGAATCTAGTACTCTATGACATGTGATTATAATGATAGTGTTATCATAAATAATCAACACTTAGATCTAAACTAAAACTTAGTCCTAAACTACTAACTGTCCATATAATAATACTTTAATAGAACACATATAAGAACACAAATTATTTATTAATTACATAATTATATTTACATTCTCGTGGGAAACGTAAGAACATACAACAATAAGAAAAATAGAAAAGAAACTAATGAGTGTCTTTGAAAATGGGAGATCTATGAATCGAACAATTCGGATAGTGGAAACAGAAATTTCCACGTTGTTCGACAAGATTTCCATCTTTGTCAAAGCACACTTCACCAACGCAAACGACTTTGTCATCATCTTCCGCATGTACTTCTTCCATGGGAACTTCTTCTTCTTCTTCCTCGCTGGTCTCTTGTATTTGATTTCCTGAAGAGTCTTTGTCAATCAAGATTGGGTTAGCATGATTATCCATTAGAAATTTTTGCAAATTCCTAAGAATTTTGCCTTGCCTCTCTTGTTCTTTAGCCATTTGAAGTTGCATCGCTTGGATTTCAGTCATTAACTGAAGTACATCCTTCAGAGAATCCACCATTTTCGTCACACAAGCGAGCGTTGATCGTTGAAACGGTCCAAAAGTAGGAGAAGGGAATGAAAAGGTTGAATTTATGTTTGATTTGGAAGAGGAGGCCATTGATTATTTAATTTAAGAAGATAGAACAGAGAAATAACAGAAAGATTGAATATAATTTCAAAAATGAGAAGTATACATAACCAATTATTTGAATTTTGGTGGGAAAAATTTCAAAAATAAAAAATCGTTGTATGTCGACATGGGATTCAAGGGGATGTCGACATGGTGCTTGAATTTTTTTTATTTAATTTATTTTGATCTAATTTTTAATTATAGTTTGTTATTTATAATTTTTATATTTCAGTTATTGAACAAATACCTAATTCTATTCTTAGTTTAGTAAATATAGATTCATTTAATGGTTTTGTTAATATATCAGCAATTTGATTCTCGGAATTAATATATGAAAGAAATGTGGATTACGGATCTTAAGGCTAGAATTAACACTAGAGGGGGGGGGGGGGTGGGTAGTGTTTATAAAGAATTACTAAATCTTTTAAGTTTATGTTAATTTAGACATAGATGTATGCAATCTACTGATACAAGGATAATCACAGAAACAAACACAGATGCAGAAATAAAATAAAAGCAGTAAAGGAAAGAACACACCGGATTTTATACTAGTTAAGAGTTACCCTACATCCAGTCCTGCAAAACAAGTACGAATTTCCTTTCAAAAGCAATTGTACAATTACACCATCGATTTCAAGGCTACGAGGTACACCCTCCAGAATTTCAATCCTCTGGGTAGAGATACTTGATTTCCAGGCCACAAGTTTATCCAATTGATTTACCAAGGCTACAATCACACCTTTTCTCGCTTGATTGATTTTCAAGGCCACAATCACACCTTTTCTCGCTTACTAGATTACAAAGAAGTCTATAACTCTGAATAGCACTGAGAACCTTGTTGAGATGTGATAAAGAATAAAACTAGAAGTAATCGAGTATGATTCAATATTGATTTCGGTAGAGTAATGGTAAGAGTATGTATTAAGAAATTTGGAAGAAGAAGAGGAGTGAAAAACTAGAAAATCTGATCTAAAATTTGTTGAAACTAACCCCTATTTATAGAAGAACAACAGCCATGTCCGTTCATGAAGAGTTATGGCGAATAGACATTTCTTTTGAAATTTAAATTTTGAACTCAACTTACACCATGTCGACATGGTCACCATAGGCATGTCGACATCCCAAAGCAATTTTTGATGATTTGATTTTCTTTGAAAATAACCTTTATCTTATATTAAAACTATTGAAAACTTTATAAATATACTTGACTATAGTTATAATTCATAAGAAAATATAGAGAATAATATATATAGAATTTATATATAATTTTATATTTAAATCTCAAGTACAAATGTTTAAAAGTTAAATATATTACATTAAAAGATAGTTTAAAATCAAGAGTAATTTGACTTTGAAATAAAAGATAATTTTGAGGCTAAAATTATTTAAAATCAGGATAGATGTTTTTGATGCTTTCAAAAGGAAGGTTTTGAAAACATTTTGAAAACAGGGTATAATTTTGAAAAATCATTTTGAATAAAAAGTTAGCGGATACAAAACAATGTTCCACTAGATTTTTCGTAGGTTCCATCCTACTTAGGGTTCCATCTCTTTAACAGCCTCGAAGTGGATTCCATTCCATGAATGAATTGGATTTTAAGATGCCAGTGCTTTTCTATGAGTTTTAACAAAAATTCCTAATAAAAATACGTAACCTTGAAATCTTGAACTCTTGATAATCTTGATACTCCTGAGTCTTCTATCTCGATATCTTGAATCTCTATACTGTACAGTCTTCATTCTTGGTACCTGCATGATGAAATCCTACATATACATACGTATCTAAACTTATAATGTTAGTATTTATATTTTATAATTTATTCTAAGCTTGTTGTCATCAAAACCATCATCTCACGGACTAACAATCTCCCCCTTTTTGATGATGACAACCTTTGTTTATAAAATATTGCTTCTATCCTAATAACTCCCCTTAAAACTAATAAACTCACCCTTAATTTATGCCTAACTACCCTATTTTATATTTCTCCCCCTTTGTCATCAAAAAAAAACTCACTCCCCCTCATTCTTGGATTTCAGTACCTGCATTGATAAACTTTTTTTGAGTCCGTTTTTTTGAATTCGTTGAAGTCATGAACAGCTGTGAAACACAAATTCGAATTATCTGTCTTCCAATCATCATCACTTGAGGACGAGTTTGAGTCATCTAGAGTAGCAGTAAATGCATGCTTCCGTTTCTTTGCTGGATCATTGTTCATAGGAGGATTTTGCTTATCTGGATACAGACAGTCTCTTTTGAAATGACATGGTTTATCACAGTTGTAACATTTGTCATTATTTGGCACTACATTCTGATTTCCAGAACTCTTATAGTTATTTCTCTTGAGATTATTCATCTTTCTGTATTTCAGGAATTTCCTAAAATTTCTGGTCATAAAGGCTATCTCTTCATCATTATCGCTGTTTGAGTCTGATCCATCGGTCAATGCATTAAATGCCATTGATTTCTTTTCATATGCTTTACTTTCTCTTCTCCCGATCATTTGAACTTCATACAACATTAGATTTCCAATTAATTCTTCTATCTTTAAAGTACTGATGTCATTTGCCTCTTCGATCGCAAGTGTCTTTTGATCCCATTCTGGAGTTAGAGAGTTTAAAATCTTTCTGACTTGATCTTCTTCAGAAAATTCCTTTCCCAAAGATATTAGAGAATGCACAATATCCTGAAATCTACTATATATATCTGAAATAGACTCATTAGGATTCATTTTAAATAATTGAAACTGATTTGTGAGCATGGAAATTTTGGTCTGTTAAACTTTGCTTGTTCCTTCGTGAGTAACTTGCAAAGTCTTTCAGATTTCGTATGCAGACTTACAAACTGACACTCTATTGAATTCATTTCTATGTAGTGAACAAAACAGAATATTCATTGCCTTAGAATTATTTTGTGCAACAGTCTTTTGCTCAGAAGTCCACTATACAAAATTAGTTGTGGGTTCAGAATATTCGGTTTGTGTGATATTCCAAGTGTCTAATCCTATAGATTGTAAATATATTTTCATCCTACATGCCCAATATGCATAGTTACTGCCATTAAAAAGTGGCGGTCTCACAGTAGACTGACCCTTCACAAACGAACTAGTGACAGGGATACTAGTGTTAGTAACAGTACCGGTGTTAGTAGCCATTTTGAAAGTTTTCAAAAATCAGATTATGAAACTTTGAAAACCTTGCTCTGATACCAATTGTGAGAAATACGGATTACGGATCTTAAGGCTAGAATTAACACTAGAGGGGGGGGGGAATTGTGTTCATAAAGAATTACTAAATATTTTGAGTTTATGTTAATTTAGACACAGATGTATGCAATCTACTGATACAGGGATAATCACAGAAACAAACACAGATGCAGAAATAAAATAAAAGCAGTAAAGGAAAGAACACACCGGATTTTATACTGGTTCGGAGTTACCCTACATCCAGTCCCGCAACACAAGTACGGATTTCCTTTCAAAAGCAATTGTACAATTACACCCTCGATTTCAAGGCTATGAGGTACACCCTCCAGAATTTCAATTCTTTGGGTAGAGATACTTGATTTTCAGGCCACAAGTTTACCCAATTGATTTACCAAGGCTACAATCACACCTTTTCTCGCTTGATTGATTTTCAAGGTCACAATCACACCTTTTCTCTCTTAATAGATTACAAAGAAGTCTATAACTCTGACTAACACTGTGAACCTTGTTGAGATAGTGATAGAGAATCAACTAGAAGTAATCGAGTATGATGCAATATTGATTGCGACAGAGTAATGGTAAGAGTATGTATTAAGAAATGTGGAAGAAGAAGAGGAGTGAAAAACCAGATAATCTGATCTAAAATTCGTTGAAACTAACCCCTATTTATAGAAGAACAACAACCATGTCCATTCACGAAGAGTTATGGAGAATAGACACTTCTTTTGAAATTTAAATTTTGAACTCAACTGACACCATGTTGACGTGGTCACCATAGGCATGTCGACATCCCAAAGCAATTTTTGATGATTTAATTTTCTTCAAAAATAACCTTTACCTTATATTAAAACTATTTAAAACTTTATAAATATACTTGACTATAGTTATAATTTGTATGAAAATATAGAGAATAATATATATAGAATTTAACTATAATTTTATTTTTAAATCTTAAGTATAAATGTTTAAAGTTAAATATATTATATTAAAAGATAGTTTAAAATCAGGAGTAATTTGACGTTGAAATAAAAGATAATTTTAAGGCTAAAATTATTTAAAGTCAGGATAGAGGTTTTTGATGCTTTTAAAAGGAAGGTTTTGAAAACATTTTGAAAACGGGATATAATTTTGAAAAATCATTTTGAATAAAAAGTTAGCGGATACAAAACAATATTCCACTAGATTTTTCGTTGGTTCCATTCTACTTAAGGTTTCATCCCTTTAACAGGCTCGAAGTGGATTCCATTCCACAAATAAATTGGATTTTAAGATGCAAGTTCTTTTCTATGAGTTTTAACAAAAATTCCTTATAAAAATACTTAACCTTGAAATCTTGAACTCTTGATAATCTTGATACTCATGAGTCTTCTATCTCGATATCTTGAATCTCTATACTATACAGTCTCCATTCTTGGCACCTACATGATGAAATCCTGCATATACATATATATCTAAACTTATAATGTTAGTATTTATATTTTATAATCGATTCTAAGGTTGTTGTCATCAAAACCATCATCTCACGGACTGACAATATAATCTAGAGTAATTACTTCCTTATTTATATTATCTCTGAGCAAATGATGTCTTATATCAATAAGTTTAGTTCGAGCATGTTGAGTAGTATTTTTGGATAAATTTATCACACTAGTATTATCACAATAAATTGGTGATTTTGAGAAATTTAAACCATAATCTTTTGAAGTTTGTTGCATACATATTACTTGAGAACAATCCAAAGTAGCAGAAATATATTCCACTTCAGTTGTTGATAAAAAAAGCTGCGTTTTGCTTTTTACTAAACCAAGAAATCAGAGAATTTCCAAAAAAGTGACAAGTTCCACTTGTACTTTTTTGGTCTGATTTACAACCAGCATAATCAGCATCACAGTAAGATATTAAGTCAAATGAATCATTTTTAGGGTAAAATAAGCCATAATCAGAAGTGTGTTTAATATATCTTATGATACGTTTTACGGCTTTTAAGTGGGTCTCTTTAGGTTGGGATTGATATCTTGCATAGAGACAGACACTATGCATGATATCAGGTCTACTAGTAGTAATATAGAGTAGTGATCCAATCATTCCTCTATATTTTTTGATCTACATCTTTCGAGAGATCTTCTTTACTAAGGTACTCATTGGTTTCCATGGGAGTGGGTTTTCCACTTGTAGTAGTCAAACCAAACTTATTAATTAGGTCTTTAGCATATTTTTCTTGACTAATAAAGATACCATTATCTAATTGTTTTATTTGTAATCCTAAAAAGAAGTTTAATTCACCCATATGACTCATCTCAAACTCTTTTGTCATTATTTCAGAAAATTCTTTATTCATTTCAAAATTAGTTGATCCAAAAAAAATATCATCTACATAGACTTGTACTAGTTGAATATCGTTTTTATTTCTTTTAATAAAAAGAGTATTATCTACTTTACTAATTTCAAAGTTTGATTGTAATAAGTAAGATCTTAGTCTATCATACCGGGCTCTAGAAGCTTGTTTTAGACCATATAAAGCTTTCTTAAGTTTGTAAACATGATTTGGTAATTTTTCATTTTCAAAAAGTGGTGGTTGTTCAACATATACTTCTTCTTTTACAAAACCATTTAAAAAGGCACTTTTAACATCCATTTGAAATAATTTGAAATTATTATGATTTGCGAAAGCAAGTAGAATCCTAATGGCTTCTAATCTTGCTATGGGAGCAAAGGTTTCATCAAAATATATTCTTTCTTCTTGACAATAACCTTGAGCAACTAATCGAGCGTTATTTCTAACTACCTCTCCTTGTTCATTCATTTTATTTTTATAAACCTATTTAGTTCCAATTATAGTTTTTTTCTCAGGTCTAGGAACAAGTTGCCAAACATTAATCGTCAGTTGATGCTTCTTTGGATTGTTGGGTTCAATAGTTGATATAAAAGCTACATTACTCATTTGACTTAGTTGATTTCTGGTTTTAACAACAGATTGCATATCTCCTAGTATATTTTCAATAGGGTGATCTTTTAAAAGTTTAGTCTTTTTATTAGGATGATTAGTTTCATTATAAGTTTCAGTTGACTCTTGATTTTGAGTGATTAATTCCTCTTCATCATTTGTATCTTCAAAATTTTTGAAATTTTCATCGAATGAAACATGCATTGTTTCTACGATGGTATTAGTTCTTAAATTAAATACTCTGTATGCTTTACTTTTATTAGAATATCCGATAAAGTATCAGATTCAGGATCAAACTTATCTAAGTTATCTTTAGTATTTAAAATAAAACATTTACTTCCAAAAATTCTAAAATAAGATACTTTAGGTTTCTTTCTATGAAGAAGTTCATAAGATGTCTTATTAGTTAAAGGTCTAATTAAGATTATATTTAAAATATAACAGGCGGTAGCGACTGCTTCTGCCCAAAAATACTTTGATAATTTACTATCTGAAAGCACAGTTCTTGCACACTCTTGAATCATCCTATTTTTATGTTCTACTACTCCGTTTTGTTGTAGAGTTATTGGAAATGAAAAATTGTGAGTTATTCCCTTTTTATTGCAGAATTCCTCAAACTTTCCATTTTCAAATTCACCACCGTGATCACTATGAATGGTTATAATTTTTAGAGAAAGTTGATTTTGTATCCTTTTTGTAAAGCTCTTAAAACATTCAAATGTATCACTTTTATGTTTCAAAAATATTGTCCATGTAAATCTAGAATAATCATCTACAATTACAAAAACATATTTACTATGATTTATTGACAGAATTTGAGATGGACCAAATAAATCAAGATGAAGTAATTCAAGGGGTTTTGAAGTTGAAATCATATCTTTTAATTTAAAAGAACTTTTTCTAAGTTTTCCTAATTGACAAGCATCACATAGACTATATACTTTAAAGTTCATTTTAGGGAGACCTCTCACTAGATCATGTTTGACGGTCTAGATAAGAGTTTGAAATTCAAATGCCCAAATCTCTTATGCCAAATCCAAGGGTCACTTGTATTTGCCAAAAGCCACAAGTTATCATTTGAAACTTTCATACTAAGAACATAAATATTCTTTTTCCTAATTCCCTCATAAATTATGGTTGAATTACTATATTCAATGTGACACTTATCTTTTTCAAATTTAGTTTTGTATCCTTTATCGCAGAGTTGACTTATACTTAGCAGATTATGTTTCAGATTCTTAACTAGCAAAACATTAGTAATAATAGGAGTTTGAGAGTTACCGACTTTGCCGATGCCAATCACATATCCTTTTGAGTTGTCTCCAAAGTTAACCAGTCCTCCGTCTTTGTATATTATATCATTCAATATATCTGGATTGACAGTCATGTGTCTAGAACATCCACTATAGAGTATCCATTTGTTCTTTTTGATCTCCGCAATTTGTCCGTTGTGTATTGATTCCTCAACTCCCATAAAGCATGTTTCCTGCACATCAAACAATTTTGGTAGACAACTTGAATTTGAACATTGATTATATGCAGACTCATGAGACAATGATGATCTGAATATTTCTAAACTAGTATTAACATTCATAGCCATTTTAAAAAAAAAATTCAAAAATCAGATTATGAAACTTTGAAAACCTTGCTCCGATACCAAATGTGAAAAATGCGGATTACAGATCTTAGGGCTAGGATAAACACTAGAGGGGAGGGTGAATAGTGTTTTAAGAGATTATTAAATCTTTTTGAGCTTTTGTTAATTTGAACACAAATATATGAAATATTCAGACACAGATATGATAACAGAATCAAACACAAATGTAGAAATAAAATAAAAGCGGTAAAGGAAAGAACACACCGAATTTTATACTGGTTCGGAGTTACCCTCTATCCAGTCCCGCACACAAGTACAGATTTCCTTTCAAAAGCAATTGTACAATTACACCCTCGATTTCAGGGCTATGAGGTACACCCTCCAGATTCACAATCCTCTGGGTAGAGATACTTTATTTTACGGGCAACAAGTTCACCTAGTTGATTTCCAATACTACAATCACACCTTTTCTCACTTGATTGATTTCCAAGGCCACAATCACACCTTTTCTCATTTAATTAATTACAAAAAGTCTATAACTCTGAGTAGCACTGAGAATATTGTTGAGATAGTGATGGAAAATCAAACTAGAGATAATCTAGTTAGATTCAATGTTGATTTACGTAGTGTAATGGTAGGAATATGTATAAAGAAAGTGTGGAAGAAGAAGAGAAATGAAAACCAGAAAATATGATTGAAAATTCGTTGAAACCAACTCCTATTTACAGAAGAACAACAGCCATGTCCATTCGTAAGAGATATGACGAATAGACACTTCTTTTGAAATTTAAATTTTGAAATTAATTGACACTATGTCGACATGGGTATATTGAGCTTGTCGACATCCCAATGGACTTTTTGGTGGTTTGTTTTTCTTTTGAAAATAACTTTTATCTTATATTAAAAACTATTTTAAACTTTATAAATATACTTGACTATAGTTAAAATACATAAGTAAATATAGAGAATAATATATTGATATATGTATAATCTTACAATAATTTTATATTTAAATCTAAATATAAATATTAAAAGTTAAATATAGTATTATTAGAGATAATTTAAAACTAAGGATAATTTGATTTTGAAATTAAATATTATTTTAAGGCTAAAAGTATTTAAAACTAGGACAGATGTTTTTGATTCTTTTAAAAGGAAGGTTTTGAAATCATTTTGAAAACAAGATATAATTTTGAAAATCTTTTGAATAAAAATTAGCGGATACAAAACAATGTTCCACTAGATTTTTTGTAGGTTCCATCCCACTTAGGGTTCCATCCCTTTAACGGGCTCGAAGTGGATTCCATTCCACGAATAAATTGGATTTTAAGATGCCAGTACTTTTCTAGGAGTTTTAACAAAATTCCTAATAAACTAAAAGATAAATTACCTGAAATCTTGAACTCTTGATAATCTAGATATTCTTGTTACTCATGAGTCTTCATTCTTGATTTCTTGAATCTCTATACTGTACAGTCTTCATTCTTGGTACCTGCATGGTTAAATCCTGCATATACATATATTTCTAAACTATAATGTTAGTATTTATATTTTATAATCCTATACAAAGGTTGTTGTCATCAAAACCATCATCTCACGGACTAACAGAAGTCATACCCGATAAGGAATCATGGACGACTTCGTTCAGGAACTGTCTCGAGTGCGAGACCCTGCCAAAGTGCATCAAACGATGAAATCAAACGAGTATTGCATGATGTGCACAAAGGAGAATGTTGCAATCACATTGGGGGGCAAGATTTTGCTAAGAAAGTACTCCAGTACGGTTATTACTGGCTGATTGTAAATTGTGACGCATCAGATTATGCCAGCAATTGTGACAGATGTCAGAAACATACTTGGATTCCAAGAGCCCTGCCTATCGAAATAATTCAGATAGTTATTCCATGGCCGTTTGCAATATGGGGCATCGATATTATTGGGTCTCTACCTCTAGCTAAAGGTGGCCTGAAGTACGTCATCGTTGCAGTTGATTACTTTACCAAATGGGCGGAAGCCGAGCCCTTTGATATTATCACGACGAAGAAAGTGATCAACTTTTTGGTATGCAACATTATCTGCCGATTTGGTCTCCCACATACCATCATCATTGACAATGGAGCTTAATTCGATAGTGTCAAGTTCAATAATTTCTGTCAGCGATTCCATATCCAAAAGAAGTTCTCTGTCTTTCCACACCCTTAAGTGTATGGACAAGTTGAAGCCGTCAATAAAGTTATAAAGTCCATTATGAAGAAACGATTGGAAAACTCCGGGGGCAAATGGGTTGATGAACTTCCTGTGGCCCTATAGGCATATCGAACAACCCATAATTTTGCGACAGGCCATACTCCATTTTCACTATCCTACGGCTGAGAAGCCGTCATTCCAGTCGAGTTAGAATTACCTTCTCATCATGTCACTTAGTATGATTTGAAAATGAATTCTATATTTCTTGTTGAATCTCGGGACATATTAAATGAAAAGCGTGGAGAGGTTGATTTAAGGGTAGCTGTGCACCGAAGTCGAGTCGCCCGAGTGTACAATGCTAAAGTCCGACACCGAACCTTTGAACTTGGCGATCTCATGCTCAAGAGGATTTACCTGGTTCCTTCACATATGAAACCTACATGGGAAGGACCATATGTTATTGAACGAAGACTCGGAGATGGCACCTTTATATTATCAATCGTTGATGGCACTTTGTCGAGAGCCTGGAATATCGAGAATCTTCGTCGCTACTACACATAACAGGCTTTACTTGATCATCCAGTCTGATTTTTATTTGCAATTTGTTTATGCATTTTGAAATTTGAACTTGTAATAAGGAAACTGCCATACTTTCTTATTTCAGCAATAAATGCAATCCTTTGAGTTGGAGCTGTGATTCTTAAAATGCGTCATACGACCATCACAATGCACGAAGAGTTAAGTTCCATCCTATGATGGGACTTATTCAAATAGGGAGTGGTTGTGATATGACCGGTCTCTCACTAAGTGAAACCCGAGCATAGGGGAAAGCCATCACACTAGAGCAAAAAAGGATTGATACACGACAATCCTCTAACTAACTCGGGCTCCCCGAGTGCGATCTGGATTATAAACTTACCAATGTGGACTTGAAGAGGGTGGATCCGTTGACCCAACGACTTTGCCTATGTTTAATCCAAGTTTGTGGAGGGTGGATCCGTACGTCTAACGACGTCACTTGTTAACTAGGGATGGATGTGGCCCAACCGTCCATGATCCTGATAAATTACCGTTCCCAGAATGCGAACAAAATCCTAAAACTCAAAACAGATGTGATCGACCGTCTATTGACTAACTCTATGACCCCAGAGCATGGACTGGAGTATAAATTTCAGCTTGGTATAACTGACCACCTACAAATCAGCCTAAGTCCTCAGAATGTGGACATCGACTTGATCATTAAAATGGGTGTAACCGACCGCCTGAAAAACAACTTAACCTGGAGCATGGACATAACTTTAAGAATTAATCAAGCGTAATCGATCGCTGCATGCGAGTTCAATCCCAAAGTGTGGATGCGATTGTCAATACATGAGCGAGTGTGATCTGACCACTCGAACTCAATAGGGGCCAGAGTTCCTACTATGATTTAGTGCAAGAAGTGTTCGGAATACCTTCCTTGGTTTGGCTCGCAATAGGGGCCAGAGTTCCTACTGACACATGCTTACGGGCTAGAGCTAGCTGCGGCTGATACGGATCATAGAATGACGCAGGTAAAAGATCAACCACAAGAGCAGATTCAGGCTAGGTTGACGCAGGGATCTTAGAGCTTGTACCATGTTGCTCAACACCAGAGTCCTCTCCAACCTCTGAGTACTGAGTAGCGAGCTTTTCTTTCTCAAATGCGATAGTGGCGTCATAAAGAACTCTCATCTCTTCCTCATTCAATACTCGATTTTCCAAATCGAATTCATCGAGACATTCGACATGAAGTTCTGCCTTCTCATCAGCTAAAAGACAATGCCAGGCACTATGTAAGTGAGTCGGATAGTCGCCAAGCCTGCTCAAGTCGCGGCATTTCCGAACATTAACATTATAAGTGATCAAGAGATCTTCCATATCGCTCTCAAGTCTAGCCTCCATCGCCCTGGCCTCAACCTTAGCCTCGGCCTCTTGGATTTTCAGCTTTGCTGCATCCCGCTCGTTTGGAGCCTCCAAAGTTTGGTCATAGGCCTCTTGAGTGATCTTGTTAGCATCATCTTTTTCCTCAACGACTTTGTCGTATTTGGCTTTAAGCTTAGCCAGCCCTTGGAGTGCTCTGTCTTTTCAGCAGTGACTATGGCGTTCCTGTGGCCCATATCGTCTACTAACCTTAAATGCTCCTGCCTCGTATACTCTAACTCCTTATTGGCCTCATCCACCTTTTTTAGGGCCTCTGTTTCGGAATTTCTTAAGGTATCATTCTCTCCAGTGAGCAATGCGATGCCTCCGGGCGATGGTTTCTTGAAGCTCTTCAATTTTCTTCACTTTCTCAAACGCCACAAAGGAAACTTTCTCGGTGGCTTTCTTCCACCCTCAGTAATGATCAAAAGCATAATAGACATGGTCATGAACAATTTTTTTTGCTCCATCTAGAAACACCACTAAATTTGGAGGAAAATGGAAGCCGTCGAAGCATATTTTTGAAAAATCTCTCTTCATTTGAGCTATCCGAGCGACTCCCTCACCTGTAGTCTCTGTAACCGATGAAGTAGTTGGGATAGAGGTGTCCGCCTCGGTTGTACGACGATATTCGCCGGATCTTGGAATTACCGGAGGCGCCGGTTGGCACAGAGTAGCAACAGTCTGTGTTCTCGAACTGGGAGGTGGCAACGAAATCCTGGGTGGAAGAGAGCGTGATCGGAAGCAGCGTCTATCTTGCCTCTTTTTTCTCTTTCTTGTTCTCTCTCTCTCTATATCGTAATAATCCTTTTCTTGACTAGAATAGCAGCGTTCATAGTCAGAATCACGCCTGCGAGGTTTCCTGTAAGAACTAGAAGATTCACGTGCAGTGTGGAGACTACCAAGCATAGACGGTTTCTTCGACATCGGATCTGCAAAATTAAAAGAATGGAAAATTTAGTTGTTTTCGAAGGTTGGACAGCTCGTGAGTATTGAGTATGTGATGTTGTGAAGTGTATGCATGTATGTGTTAACCTCCTGACCAACCGGTTATATCGGTCACACTCAAAGGAGTTGACTCGCCTTGATCTAAAGCGCTCTAAATCCCTTCCAATCCGGTATCTTGTTGGAGCGACACATAGTCCAGGATTGGAATATCTGCAAGTCCTTCGAAGGGGTTCTCTATGTGTGAGGAAGGAGCCTCCGACGTTATAACACTGGTGGCTAGCAAAGACGCAATCATGGATTTCCATCTCGTAGATTTTTGAAGCTTATGAGAGACCGCCTTGCTTTCCTTTTTCCTTCTGGATGTCGAGGACTATCAGAGGGCCTGCCAACGGGTTCGTCTTTGGTGGGTGTATCCTCTTCGCCAACCTGTTCACCGATTACAATTCCAAGCGCTCTTCGCCTAGCTTGTCTTGCTGGATATAATGGCCCTGTTTTTCAACGCTCGAAAATGACATCAATACGTTCATTGTATTACATGTCGAGAAATCGAATTCCGGAAATACCAGATCGTTAGAGAACAGAAGAAAGAGGAAGAAGAAGAAACAGAAACAACAACATAGAATTTCACAATCATACGGAGCAATATACAATAGATAACAACCGGTCTTTATACAAAAAAGAACTATAACTGTTATTTATACATTACATCATCAGAGCACAACACATCAATAACTCAATACTGGATAGTTATAATAACTTTTTCCTCACAAATGTTGAATATATAGCCTACAATACACGACGGGGTTAAAATCAAGTACGTGGGATACTTCTTCGTCATCCAGCTTGTCTCTTGAGCTCCATAGCATCTTATCCTACATATGTAATACTTGGTATGACCCGACCATTACAATAAAATAACACCCGAGTCAGTCTGGAAAACCAGTGTGAGAAAACTCTCAATTTGAATTATTAAAGTTATCAAATCCTTTGAAAAACAAAGGTATCTCATAAGACCACTCTAAAAATAAACACGACGGGTTTTTACCATACAATAACCAAAACATTTCATATCAAATCCTCTGATATTATAATATTGTCTAAGCACAAATACTTATTCAAACAGCTGAAATTGTTGCATTAATTAAATTCCAACATACCAGGCTCTACAACCAAAACCGTAAAGGGAACATATTGGAGAATGGATTCCATACGAATGACTAGGCACTGTGGTATCACCTGTCACGGTACATGTCTAGAAACAGTGTACTAAGGACCACGCCGGGATCCCCTGCAACACAAGACCAGACTACACCTAACTGGATAGACCAAATATGCTATCTCCCTGGGTGTTCCTACCCTTTCCGAGCTCCTTGCATGTATTGTAGTAATAATATACGAGGGTATCTAGAAAGGTGATAAACATACCCTAATTGGTTGCCACTCACTTAGCCTTGCTGCATCTTCCCTGCTTTTCAGTCATTCCCGGTTGATGAGGCTAGAGGCTACGATTACCTTTTTAAGGAATTTCCACTTAGAATGCTCATTGTCCTTCAATGACAATGTACTGATAGCATTCATCCATACAAGTCTGTTCTAGGTCCGAACGCAACCGAAGGCACCATCCATTTTGGAAAAATCCTCAAGATTAGTAGCGATTAGCCCTTGCACTTTACTGCTCCATCTTCGACTCCATTCTCTTGTTTTCACTTCGTAAACGTACTCGTTGGATCTGGATCAAAGTGGTTTTCAGATAACTTATCCGATCCCAGCCTCTTCGAAACAAGGTTCGATATTTCTCGGTAAACTCAACACCGATTCTTTAGGAAATAAACAGACAAAAATAAGATCGAAGATCATCTCCTAACCGTTAGTGGATGGATTTCCTTATAATCATCCTAGAAGAACGAAACGAGTTTATATGCACATATAACACTTCGAATGGTAAATGTACCACATAATTTTCGTATTTCTCCAAGATATTTCCAAAGTTATATTTTGGATCTTGATTTTATAGTCGGTTATTTAACTATCAATTAATCAATCATTCAACCAAATATTTCATTTCCTACTAAATCACCAAGTCTTATTTTTATATCATTTTTATATAAATTAAATCTTTTTATCCAAAAATATGTACTTATCTTATCAAATTTAGTAAGTTCACAAACTATCTTTCAAAAATATTTGAAGCCTTTTTAAAAATAATTTGGAAAGTGGCACTTCGGTATCAACCATGGATTCACAGCTCAATGTTACGTCTCTATCCCAGAGAAATCCAAAACTCAACTACAGGCACTCACTGCCTCCGAGTACTCCATAAAAGCATAGCATTACTTTCCGAAAACTTTATTAAATAATTTTTCAAAATAATACATATAAAATTTCTACATAAATTTCGAAGTTAAATTCAGGCGAATACTCTTAAAAATAAAAGTTATTATATAATACTGAATATTGAAAATTTTACCCTTTTAAAATAATAATACTAATTAATTCCAAATAATAATTCAGTTAATATAAACTAACTAAATTGATAACTAAACATACTTTAAACAATTTAAAACAACTAAATAATTAATTATCTATAATATTCTTAAAACACTTTATAAAATTACCTAATAATGATTTAAAAAATTATTTTTAAAACGACTCCATTTCTCGATAAAAATATATTTCCAATTTCAGTATAACCAGTCTGACATTTATAAATCTCTCCCGATCTATTCCCAGTTTGATTTACATCCCAATTTCGTAAATCCCCTTTTCCACATTTCTAAAAATAAATTTACCATTTATTTTTATACCGGTTTACCCATCCTCTTGTAAATTCTCACCGTTAATTTATAACTTCTATTTATCCACTGATAATTACTTTACTTTGTTTATAAACCTTGTTTGTAAATTCCATAGTCTCCTTTCCGTTTATAACGATTTCCCAATACTTAATTGACTTTAAATCGATTTCTAATTTAAATTCCATTTTTAAACCAATTTCCTAATTAACCCAACTATATTCCAAAACCCAAATAAATTCATATTCCACTTCTTCTTATTTTAATTTAAAATTTTATTAAAATTTGGAACAATAATTTCATATTTTATTTTCACAATTCCCTTTTTATTCTCCCAACTATTTAAATCTCAATTTTAAAATCTTTTTACACTTAAACAAAGATCGCTTAAGTTTTATTATTAAAATCCTTTTATTTAAATTGTTTCAAACTCTTTATTTTCCATATTCCGAAATTATTAAGTAAAAATTCAAAATCAAACTATTTATTTTACCCAAAATCATTCCTTTTAATTAATCCAAATTTCATTATAAATATTTTTATTTCAAATTTTCTTTTTAATTTCTTTTCAAATTCAATATACATATTTATGGTATTTTAAAATATCAAAAATCTAAACCAGTAATACCATAGTATCCAATAAATTCAAATTTCATTATAATTTATCACAGACTATTCAAACAGACCATATATTAATATATATGAAATTTAATTCAACATTTTTGAGGAATCCAGTTGGATCCCTCCAACCCATTTCCCTTCATCCACAGATGTTAATACAATAATGAAAATACCAATCCCACTTCAAGGGGATATCTCGGTATATAGGGTCATCCGCTATTATACGGGGCGCATAGGGTCTCATCCGCTATATATGCGGGAATATCAATCACTTCAATATATATACTACTATATATAATATAATATCCAGACTGATAATAATTATCAATTCAATCAATCAACCAATAATTAATTTTTATTATTTAAAATTAATCAGTAATCCAAAATCGAGTGAGATTAACTCACTTTGTTTTTCTACTGTTACATTCGCGTTTCGTTTGAATTAAAATTAAACAAGTGTTTAATTTTAACACAAATTCGTGCTAGCTCCAATTGACTCCAATCCAATCCCATATTATTGTTCACGTCAATACGATCCTAACGCAAAAATCCATGGGTTAATTGGGTTTCGCATAGAGAATTATTGATTTTGCAAGTTATCAATATCTTCTAAAATAAAACAATATTAAATAAATAAGATAAACTAGTTAACTTCACCAAAATTATCTAAATGCCATCTTCCCAATGAAATTCTCCAACGCACACCCTATCGTGCACGGCCGTGCATCTTCCTCCTATGCCCCTCGACTATCCTCCGAAACGACCCCACCATCGACTTCCACTCGTCGATGCCCATACCTTCATACCCATCAACTTGGAACCGCACCCTTGCTCCAAAATGCGTCGAACAACAGCGTTTCCACCCGCCACGTCGCGATGACCAACATAGGGTCGGAGTTCCCAATTTCACCACCGCCGATGCGTCTTCCTCTACCGAACCCAAATACTCCTTCACTTCGGCCAAACAATCATCCTATCTCACCACAGATCTAACCCTAGTGCACCCGCCTCGACTAAACTGTCTAACACCCCAAATTCCAATACAACTTCAACCGAGATGCTAAGACGAAGATATCGATCAAGCTAGCCTTTTTTTTCTGAAGTTCGATCGAAATTGAACCGGACAGTGGAGGAAGGAAAGGCATGATTTCGATTTGAAGAGGAAACAGTATACGCAACTACTTTTTTTTCTTTAAGCTCGGCCATTTTTTAATTTCTTGTTTTGAATTTACCTGTTGCATGCATTTTAAAAAGAAGAGGGAGGGAGGGTCAAGACACGATGGTGGGTATAGGAGAGGGGAATGGTACAATGAAAAGATAAAGTTACAGCTGAAAGAAGTTTGACTAGTTAATAAAATAAATTTAATTTCAAAATGTCTTGATCTATGCAACTTAAAATCTCAAACTCCTATCGTTGCGTGCCGCTAGGCGTTTATAATGTTATGCCCCTATTCCGAACATAATGAAAAGGTTTCGAGTCCTAATTCGATCGTATGGAGAAGATAGCTTTTTGGACCCAATTATTATATTGAATTTTCGATACAAATTCCAACGCGTTTTTATTCCGTTTGATCAAACGATGATTCCCAAAGCTACAAAATTTGAAATCCAATAATAATACACTATTACGGATCTAATGGAACTAGTTCGTCTAAATCCGAGACTGTGCCCCAGAAGTCTATTTATATACGTTAATTCAAACGATATATTTTAAAACTGAATAAATCACTTTTAAATTCAATTTAAAAAGTTTTATTATCTTTATTATTATTAATATAAATTTTCTTTAAATTATTTTTAACAAGCTTAAAACTCCGGATTTAATATTTTAACCAATTTTTAATTATTAAATTCAATAATTAAATTATCAAATAAATAGTTATATTTGAACTTCAAGTTAAAAACTAACTTTTAAATATTTGAAATCATTTAAATATTTCAATTTCAAATAACCAAAATCTAGGTCATTGCACTGGAGCTGCCATGAGGGATCCTTCAAGCGCCATACTCTGATCTCCGTCAATCAACCCGACGGCCCTCAGATTTTCATCCATAAGCACTGATTTGATCTCTCTAATCTCACCCGGCACCTCCTAAAGAATCTTGATGATTTCCATAAATTGATCGCCTTCGGGTCGAGGAATTGAAGCTACAAAGAGGAAATAACATTAAGCTCTGTATCAATGGATATTAACCAATTTGTCGCTGTAACGATCCTGAATTTTGAACAATTTAATTTGTAAATATTTAATTAATTTTAAATATTTGATTGATGGTTTGGTTTGAATTACCAATATAACTATGAATTTGGCGATTAAATTTTAGAATTTAATCTATTGGAAGTTGAATAAAAAAAAATTGAATCTTCTTTTAAGCTAATTAAAAGAAAAAAATATAATTTTCGACTGTAACGATTCTGAATTTTAATTTATTTTAAATTGATAACTGATTTAATTCTTGATTTAAAATTGTGAGATTCATTGGTTAATCGATTTGAGTTTTTCCAAATTCAAATAAATTATGTTGTTTATTTATAAAGAGATAGTCTCTTTTATAAATTGTTTTGAGTTAATATCTAGATAATGAAGGAATGACAATTATAAATTGTGCCTAATTGCTGTTGGAATTTTAAATGGTTGAATTCCCCTAAAATTGAGTTATAATTCTTTAATAATTTGATTAAGGAATTAGGTGGGCTTTACAATTTTCTTAGCCCATGGTTTTTCTTAGTGCTGAAATTTTATCTAAGCCTATACTCGATCCCCTCTCTATTTTCATTCGTAACCCTAAATCTTAAACACACGAAAGAGAAAAATAAAATAAAGGCCACGATCGTTCGTTCCTCTTCGCTTCCAAATTAGGGCTTTCGTCTCTGCTTCGATTTCTTCGCTCGCGTGCTCCTCGATTGGTCGAGTTCGTTGTTGCTTGGCTCGCTCGTTCTCTGATGATTGATATGCGTTGACTTCGAGATTCGCGAATCGTTCTCCACTAGTCCAATTCGCTTCGACAGAGGTGAGTTTTTCTCACGATTAATCTTATTCAAGTTTTTTTTTATTATTTGTTTGAATTGGGTGCTTGGTTACATGCTATGATTTGTGTTGCTATGGTCTTTTGTTTTGTAAGTGATTCACATACATATCTGTCGAGAACAGACACTGCATGTATGGTTGTTGGGTGTTATTTGCTATCATTTTCTCTGTTAATTTGATTTAAACTGATAAGAACAGATAAGACACTACATGTATGGTTGTTGGGTGTTATTTGCTATCATTTGCTCTGTTAATTTGATTTAAACTGATAAGAACAGATAAGAACATATAAGACACTGCATGTATAGTTGTTGGGTGTTGTTTGCTTCCATTTGCTCTGTAGATAAATTTAAACCGATGAGAACAGATGCTATCAAAACTTTGCTTGTTTTGTTTTGCTGCATGTGATGGATTTTTGAATCTGGTTGTGGAAAACTTTGTTTACATGTGTTTGTTTGAACTTCAGTTCATATGTGATGTATATATGTGTCTGTAAACCTCCCCTATTCTCGTTCTCAGTTGCAAGCTAATTCAAAACCCCAAATCATTTCCTCCTTTACCTGTCAGTCTTAAGTTGTCTGAAGGAAAATGTAGTAAGAAAAATAAATACTTTAGTTCTGAAATTACTTGTGAGCAAACCTTTTCAACCTTTGATTTATTTCTATGATGCTTGTGAGTAAACCCCTGTTTATTCAATCATTTGCTGCTATTTGAAATGCTCGAATGACTGTTTGAAAGACACTTGCATGTGAATAAATGGTTGTGCTTGTGTTTTCTTTTGCCTGGGGATGTATCGCCTTCCCTGTTTCTCTGAGTCATGAAGTACAGTGTTCGTATACCAAACTCAAACCCCCTCTCTATTTGTTATTGGATTTGAAAAAAATAAAATAAACATGATTGAGCTGTTCAAATTTGTACTGTGTTTTCCAGTAATAAAATCAAGGCAAGTTTTGAAATTTTCTTTTACTGGAAACTTTAGAGAACACAGTTATCTATAAATCTTGGTTTACAGTGTAAACCATGTCAAAAACCAGATTTCTTTGCTTCTTTGACCAGTGAGCAAACTTGACCTATTACATTTTGATGTTGTGGTTGGCACTTGATAATGGGTGATGAAATGTTATTTGTCTTGCCTGCATGTCTGAATACATAAGTTGATATGTAGGTCTGTATGTTTATGTATATCCTGTCATAAGTACAGGTTCTCAAACATAATTTGAAAATCTAAATCATACAACAGAATGATTTTTAGGCTACCACCTCTTAATGAAAAAAAATGTTTGTATGTATGTGACATCATTTTTTTTTAAAATTAAATTCAAGCATTTGAAGTTAAGTAATTCACTATAAAGATAGTTAATTGTAGAGATGATTTTTATTAAGCAAGAGAGAGGGAAAAAATTTAAAAAAAAATGGAACAAGTTTCTGGTATTTGAAACTTATCTGAATTTTTTTTTTTTAAACCATGGTTCTTTGTTTCTTTACCTGTGAGTAACCTCATTTTTAAGAGTTTAAGTATGAAAAGTTGGTTGCATGCTAATAAAATTAAAATGAATGTGTATTGCATGACATCTGCTGTTTATATATTCATGTATGGTACTCTCTGTTGCACTATTCAGTTTGCGAGTACTAATTTAAAATTCAAAACCTTTTTGATTAGTTTAAGGTTAAGATTCAAATAAAACTTGTTGCGTAATCACAAACTTTAGTTTAGAAATTTCACTTAAGTTAGGGTAACTTGTATTATCACTGGAAACCAGTTTTACTGATCAAGTTTTAACATAAGTAAAAATTTAAACATCTCAATCCATTGTTTCAGGGTTAGGATCTGAAACATTATGTTAAAACATGAATTTTAAAACAAACAAAAAAAATCAATAACCTTCCTTCTTTCTGAACAATGTGAGCAAACTATCCCAAATTTAGTTAGATTTGTGTTATACTTTGTTATGCGTGATAGTTGGTTCCCTTGCTCCTTTTGCTTGCCAGTTCTATTTTGTGCCAATATTTGTGATTTCTTTTTAAGGTTGTATTTCAACCCAGTTGCCTTTGTCAACCATGCTGCTGCCTATATTTGCATACTCTGCTAGTTTAAATTTTTGGTCATATTCATTCACTCGGCCTATTCTGTGGTTGCTGCCTTGTCCTTATGTTTCAGTTGCCTTGTTCTTCTCCTATTCACTTGTGTTGAATTTACATATGTACAAAACCCTATTCGTTCATACTGTTATTCACACATATGTGTATGTGTTTGTTTGTGTGTGTAGCATCCATGCACACCCACTGGTGTATGTCCCTTGCTATGCATATGAGCTACCCTGGCCTGCGCCATCATGACCTGCTCCTTTGCTTTAATTGCTGACCTTGTTTGCCTCATTTACTTATTGCCATGACTTTTGTAAATTATATGGTTGTATGAAATTGTGTTCACTCGAGTTGCTCATGTATTTTGCTGCCTCATACTTATGTTCTCAAACTGCCTTGGGCACATTTGTTTCACTTGATTTGGGTTAAGTTGCTATCCACTGCCATGCTAGCCTATGAGTTGCTGCCCAGATTTGTGCTCACTGGGTTGATATATTTGTACTCCTGTACACTTCATATGCTCATTTGTGGGCATTTATATTATTTACTTGGTTATCTCTGCTGCCGGTATTGCACTATTAACCCTGTTGGGCTGTTACCATTATATTTCAGTTCATTGCAAATTTATTTACTTGAATTAAGATTAATCCTGACTCGAGTGTTTTTGTGTTTTGCATAAAACGCTCGGGTCAGACTGAGTATTTTACAGCTTGAAGATTTTCAGGCAGCGAAGTTAGAGAGAGAGGGAAAACGCTTCACCTTAGCTTTTCGGAGATTTATTTTTGTACTTAAAGGAGATATTCCGCTGTATAAAAATTTAAATTCATTGTATAAACTCTGATATTTGTATATAAAAGAAAAATTCATTTATGTGAAATGTTATTATTATTCTGTGATTCTGTGGCTGATTCTGTTTAAATTCTATAAACTAAATAACAATCCGTCATTTTGAACGTTTCTAGTTGGTTTAATTACCGACTAGAGGCGGTCAGAACGGGGGATCGTTATAGTCGCCAGAGGAATTTCAACACTTACGTCTAACAAGCCATCGTCTAGCAAACCCTGGCGTGCACTAAACATAGAACCACTCGATTTTTAAGTAGCTAAGTTTGGTCCAAGTCCCAATCACAATTTGACAATTTCTAACTCACTCTAAAAATGTGAAAGAGGGATTATCTCCCCGACTCTTTACATTGAACAAGAATATGACTTCCCCTGGAGTCGGGGGGTGAAAAAGGTGCTCCATGAAGACGATGAATAGTTTGTTCAGCAGAGCATACCCGTTCTGATATAATTGTGATGGGCCAATCCCTAAATAAGATAACACCTCCCAAATATATTGATTGAATGGTGGAAGCGTCCTGACTGTGCAGGAAAATCGATTAAAAGTGGTGTACCCTTGCGGAGGAGTATGTGGCCTATCGTTCAACCCTGGTAGCAGGACATCGTTCAACGATAGCCCATGCCACAAACAAATTCTCCCCAACATATCTTTGGAAACATTGGATGGTACGGAATCTTGTGGATTCCCAATGAAGGTTGCTCCTGGTAGCTCGTCCGAAGCGGGACTTATGGCTTCTACCATGATGGTCGATATCTCTATTATCAAAAGAGGTGGACCTCCTATTGTTGTGAACTTTCGGGTTCCATAGCCAATCAACTTTGTGAAAACCATTGTTGGGTAACAATAATCCCGTGTTTTCCCCAAAGTGAAATGCATGAGTGTGTTGTGCAATGCAATGTTGTGTGATACTTAAGAAAATTCTACAAAGCTTAACAAAGTGTTTGAATGACAAGACTTCAAAATTCAACCAGTAACCGTCATCGCTGATCATCACAACCATGCCATCCAAACTTTGGAGATCGATCCAAGTTGAGATTTGTTAAGCGTTGTAAGGTTACAGTTCCATCAACGAGCTTCGAAAGGCAGTCAAATATGCAGTGAAATGGTTAAGTCAAATTATGCAAGGCAGAAGCTCGTCGGAGTCAAGTATTCAAGATTTCAAGTCATATCGGTAAACTTTTAAACTCGGATCGACCATCAAAGTTCAATTCGTCTCGATCCAGAAAGCACCATTTCGTATCGGTCGAAGGGCATTAGTTCAAATCGATACCGAGCAACCTACTTCGTATCCATCCAGAAGAAATCACTTCGTATCGACTGTGCAATGTCAGGCTTCATATCGATCATAAATTGTAAGTTTCGTATTGATCTAAACTAGGAAGTTACATATCGATCATTGAGGATTTCGTATCGATCGTTTGTCCTCGATTTCGTGTCGATCATTCCTAATCGATAGAGTGGCCACCACATCAGATCGATACGAACTTCCCCTTCACTAATAGATTCCTCATCGATATGAATCCTCTACTTAGAGTTGGTATGAGATTAGGTTTTTCTCCCTTTCCTTTGTCGATATGAAGTTGAGACCGAATGTCCTTCTACCATTCTCTTCTTCTCCAAAGCAACACGGAGGTAATCGCTAATCACCTTCGACCGTGCTTTTGCCTGCCTATGGTCATTAATCCATTGGAATCGACAACAAAAGACAAGTAGGATGGCAAGGATTTAAGTCTCATCGTCTACCCGTTGATATTATTCGATGGATTACCTAGTATTATCGGTTAATTTAAGAATTTAAGGGTCAAGGTTTAGAAGCGTAAGCATTTCTGTTCCTTCTAGAAGCGATACGAAAGCAGAAGATTGAGAAAACAAGAAAAATGCTAAGTATCGAGCTTTATGTACTACATAAGTGATCGTTCATCTCTCGATGGGCCTAACTGGTCAAAATAGCCGATGGCGTGATCGATACGAGTGGCAATTTGTATCCAATGTTTGACAAAGGTGATTCCAACACCCTTGGTTCGAAGAACCAGTTCGTAGCCATCATGTAACCAAGATGAAGCGAATGTCATTAGATCGGTATGAATGAAAGGCAAAAGATTGTCTGGATTATTCGAATCGATTTGGAGCACATCCATACGAACTGCCCTGTTCGTATTTATCAACGTGAAGCCCAAAAAGATTCATGTCCGTCGATACGAACGACATTGACACACTAAGCAAACTCGTATCGATCGCCATCGATACGAAAACAAATTTTCAACTTTTCACACCGATCCAGGAGAGGATTGACACGAGGATATTCTGAAATAGCTGTCAAGCGTTGTTACAACTTGAATTTCACATCGATTCAGGGGAGAATTGATACAAGAAAGCTGACAACGACTCGTGAACGTGTGAACGTTTACGGGAGTCAAGTTAACATGCATTTATGTGTATGATGGATTAACATTCAATTTTTAAAAGTCACAAGAATAGAGTGCTCACATGGTTGCAATCACAACAATGAACAACAGATTTTTGGCGCTCAACACTCAGTTACAATAATACACAGTACAATCATTGGCAGTCAATAGTTCGGTATTTATGTTGTTAAAAAACAATCAAGGTTACATATTTTGATGAAATAACAATAGCATTTCAACAAATCTGATGATACCTTTTAGACAGAAGGTCACAACTTTTCAAATCACATCATGATCATATAATACGTACTTTGGAGGGCAAATGTTATGCTGCCTTTTGGCAAGGCGGTGACACCAAGAACTCAACTAGGATCCAAGGACAGTCTGTCCCGAAGATCGGTTATACACAGGTTCACTATGGATACTGGTGAATTTTGTCCGAGTCTAGATCGAGCTACAATTGGCAAGACACGACAAGCAAAGCAATGAAAGACAACGTCTCAAATTTCAAGTCAATCGGAGTTCATATGCTCAGGACATTGATCGATAAAGATCTATGATGAAATCATCATTTCGTATCCATCAATCCAACCCCGCTTCGTAACCATCTTATTCGAACCCATCAAAGTCCAGGGAATCATAGCTACTTCATCCCTAGAGAATCATCACCGCGTCGTATCCCTTACCTACTAGTACTTCGTACCGCCTTATATTAAGCCAAGCTCGTATCAGTTGTTATTCACATAGTTCGTATCAGTTTGGCCAACGATCAATACGAAGTACACAACCTACAAGCGATACAAAACGCACCTCAAGAACATCTATAAGATCGAGGGCAATTACAACTGATACGAAAGGAGGATGGCCGTAATCGATACGAACCATTCATCAGTAATTGATATGAATTGGGATGTGATGGATGGACACGAACGAAATCAAAGCGATGGATACGAACAAGACCTACCAAGAAGGAAGACTCGGTCACTGGGCATGAAAAGTGGATCGACCCTAGAGGATAGCACTACGTCACCAAGCAAGCACGTGCCTAAAAGCAACACGAAGGGAAGTGATATGAGCTCGATTACGCATGAAAAATCCATACTTATATCGATCATAACTTGGGTTCTACAAGTCCAAATGCCACAAAATTTTCACAGGAGCTTGCCTACAACGTCAAGAATGTACCATGTCAATTTCAGCCAAAAAGGATCGATTCTCGATCGATATGAATTCCGCTCATATCGCTCTGATATCGAGTCAAAATCACTTGAACTCAATCTCGTGGGCCCACCCACATGAGCGAAGAAGTCCTTCGAGATCTGGGCGAGATATTTGCTGCCTACGCCTATAAATAGTGACCCTGGACCTATAGAAAATGGACTTTTTGGCCTCTCTATGCCGATACTCTGCCAAAATTGCTATTGTACATCGATTGTACTATTTTAAATCTTTTGTAACCATTAAGTTATAATCAGTAAACATCCGCCATTCCACAGTAGATGTAAGCACTTTTTCTTATCCGTTGATTGGTGTGTTTATTATATCTGCCTTATTTTATATTTTCTTTCTTCATTTTATCTCTTCAAACACATCTGAAGAGTGTTGTGCCTAAATTTGGTACAAATAGAGGGTTGATCAGCAAGGAAATCGAGCAATGTCCAAGAATTCACCATAAGTCATGAAGCTCTGACCTAATTTTTATTTTGGGAATGTTTCAGTATAAAGTTGGAATGTTTACATTACAGTAAAGTGTGTTTTGTTTGCTTGCAATTGTATATTTGCCATAGAGCTTGGGCCGCAAAGCCCATTAATAAAATCTTAACCCACTTTCAATATATATATATATATATATATATATATAAGGAGAAAAAGGTAATGGTATGCCCTAAGGGAAATTATATAATTTGTGACATATATCTAACTATGTAGTCAATCCTTTCGTAACAAAGGTGTTTGTTCTCTTTTATATACTTTGCTTTATTGTGATATAATTAATTAAGTAATTAATTTAAAGTTTATTAATAAGAAAATCTTTGAATAAAATTTTAGCTATTGGATAACTACGGAATGACTCGTCTTAGAGTTTCTTATTGGTTGATAACAACTAGGTCAAATAGGAAATCTCAGTGCAACGATGTTGTACAATTCCCTAAACTTAAGAATATTATGGAACTTTAATGTGAATATTAGATTGGAGTATTAAAGAATAAGTAGAAGGGTTAAGGAGAAGGAAGAGATAGTTGTAGAAGAAGACTTACAAAGGAGTGGGAAGAAGAAATAGTAAAGAGAAGAAGAACATCCGACGAAACAACCTACCATTCATTCATTTCCAGGCTCTGTATATAGAATTGTTTATAACACTTTTTTGTTAAACGTGGACCAACACAAATAAAAGCTCATTTCTAGCCATATATTGTAGTAACAGAAAATAAAATTAATAAGCTAATTTGATTAAATAATTGTCCTTGTGCAAGCATTGCTGTAAAGAAAAAGTAGGGCACTACAATAGTATCCAATGCCAACATAATGGCCTCTTGATGTTCATTTAGGATGAGCTGGTACACATATTAGGTTGTCAGTATCAACATGTTTCCTAATCATTAACATACCATTACCGACCCCTCGAAAATGATATTATTCTCAAGGTCATAAGTTGGTTGCTGTGGTATCGAAATGGTGGAGCTCGAATTATGATTGAGTTGAGCATCACCACGCACTCAAACTCAATTTTGTTACCTGGATCAAATATTAGGGGTTTATTTCATCCATGTTTTGTAAGAAGCAATAGTTGCGTTTGGAATGAGTAAGAGGTTGGCGAGGTGGTGACGGATATTGTTGCTAGAAATGATGGTGACTACTTGGATTTGAGGAAGAATGGTTTGATGTTTGTGGTGAACCATAAGATGGAGCTGTGTGGGGTTGATGCAGAGGAAGAATAAGGTGGAGGAGTAGGGTAAAGGCCTTTTGGGGTTGAGATGGCATGCGGTAGCACATTAAGAGGATTTAAAGGAAGGTGGAGGGAAGGAGCAGCAACGGTAAGGGTAGTAGAAGTAGTTGTAGGCTTAGGCAAGGGAGAAGCTAGTGATTTATAGCCTATGGTATCAATAGTCAATGGAGTTGGAATGCTAGCAGCAACGGTGGGAGCGGAGTTAGTGAAGCCTGGGAGAGAGGAAAGGCGGTGGTGATGTGATTTGGTGGCTGAGTTTTGTGGTGAGATCGGATAATGATTTGATAATATGATAAATGGAGGTTCATATATCAGCAACGATTGTTTTGATGTTGGCGTTTTCTTTTTATTGAGTGGCGAGGCTTGCTTGAATGGAGTTAATGGCGGTTTATTGTCAGGTGGTGGTTTCGCAGATTTGATAGATGGATTTGTTGACGAAATGGTTATTGTTGATGGTTTCGACCATGGAGTCCACTAGTGAAAACATGCAGTTTGGAGTATTGAAGAATAAGCATAAAGGTTGGGGAGGAGGAGGAAAGACTTATAGAATAAGATTTATAGAGGAGTGAGAAGAAAAAATAGTGAAGACATAAAGAAAAACTTGCAAAAAAACATACCGTTCATTCATTTCTCGGCACCGTTTATAGAATTACATACAACATTTTTTTGTTATGCATCAACCGACATCCGAAGTGATTCTGAGAGGACGGGATAACTTAGAGTTAGGCTAGAGGTGAACTGAAAGGAGAGAGTCGATCATATTTGAGCTACACCGGTGTGGACCGGGCTAGGCTATACTTAGCTTTGTCCTAGATGAGTTGGCTGTGGAAGCTTCTTTGAGTGAGACGGTCGGTTGCCAAATTGATGTGCTACTAGAGTGGATGGGCTAGTCTGAGATCAACCTGAGTTTCATCCAATATATGTGGTTCGATCTTAGGATAGTTGGGCCAACTTTGATTAGGCTTGGTCATGCCTTAATCGGCTTGTTAATTACTTGCGAGAAAATTGAGCAA
Organism: Allium cepa; assembly: GCA_030765085.1. Taxonomy (NCBI): domain Eukaryota; kingdom Viridiplantae; phylum Streptophyta; class Magnoliopsida; order Asparagales; family Amaryllidaceae; genus Allium; species Allium cepa. Next base: position 659,385,292 of record CM060938.1, on the reverse strand, counting down.
CATAGTTTTAGTCATATTCATTGGATAACTATACAAATGGTTTGAAAATACTTAAAAGGAATCGCAGACTGTGGTATTTTGTATAGTAGGTATCCAGGTGTAATAGAAGAATACATGGATACTAGTTGGAAAATTATAAGAAAGGGATAATAATAATTCAACTAGAGGATGTATACTCACTCTAGGTGGGGGGCAAAATTATGGGCCTAAATAAAATAAACGTGTATTTCTAATTCTACCATGACTGCTGAATTTACAGCATTGGCTTCTTGTAGCAAAGCAACAGAATGGTTAAGGAATTTATCATTAGAAATTCCTATGTAGCCAAAACCAATGTCTCCAATATCTATGTATTGTGATAATCAAGCAACATTATCGCGAATATATAGTTGGGTTTATAATGGCAAATTCATATAGAATGGCCTAAGGTACGGTGCAGTAAGGTAAGTGCTTACCGATGGGGTAATTACCATTGGTTTCATGAGATCTAACCAAAACTTGGTAGTTCCATTCACAAAAGGACTTGCAAGGGACTTGGTGTTCAAAACATCAAGGGGAATTGATTTGAAGCCATTATAAACAATCCTAAAACTCGATTCAACATAATTAAATTCATCATCTTGACTTTAATGAACAAAAATACATCATATTATGTGATTGGAAACACTATAATATTAGTTCGAACAATAATAGATTCTATTCCATGTTGAAGGACCTGATATAGATTGTTTTCCAATAAGGTCCTTGGAAGGCTAAATGGACTCCTAACACTAGGCATTAACCAAATTTATGGTCAACACCCTAAAAATCCAAGTAGATGGACTTAAGGTGAAATGGTGGTATGTATAGCCTTTACGGAAGATAGTTGGGACCTCGGAGATGAGGAAAAGAATCTTAATTCCGTAGAGTATGACCTACTCTAAAGGTCAGAATGTAGAAATGTTAGGTTTCGACCTCGTCCAAAGGTTGGTACAATGAAGATTTCAAACCAGGCGTTAGGTTTAATTCGGTGGATCAAGAATGGTTCGGCTTTGTCGAAAGGCTGAAGAAAGGTAGGATTAGTGTGACCCTAATATTGTCCGTGGGATTTCGACCCCGTCGAAAGGTTTAGGAATAAGGAGTATATCCCAAGTAATGCCCCTTAGGACTAGATAACGGTTTCGATTCCTTAGTTTGGGTCATAAATGAGCTCCTTGTCGAAAGGTATTTCCGTAGATTATATCTTAAAATGATTCAATATCTAAAGGGTTTTCGGAGGGGGATTGAATCTAGTAGAAAGATGCTCTTGAACCTTTCGAACCAATGAAATAAAAAGAAAGAGGATCGATATTTGATTACATCAACATAAAGTACGTAAAAGACATGAATACATTGATCTCTAACATGAAATTCTTTATTATGAACTGAAGTATACATAATAATACTTGTTGGAAAAAGCCCCAAATTTATTTAGAAATTAGGGTTACAAACTTTCAAAAACAGTAGTGATTTCGAAAACTAAAATTTGGATCCCAAAAATGGACCTATCGGGTCTTATTTATAGGTGTGGGTTGGCACCTTTCGCAGCGGTCATAGCGACTGCGTCGCAAGGTAGGTTTCGCTCGCATCCTTCTGGCCTTGTGCGAAAGGGAGGCCTTTTGGCTTTGTCAGAAAGTTGGCTTATAGCTCTTTTGAACATATCTGGATTCCTTTGTCTCCATCGGAAGGTGCGAAAGGGTGGCCTCTGATTTCCATCAAAAGCTAGTTTCAGTGGTGAATTTTTGGTGTTAACATCTACCCCACTCCCTCCCCCGCACAAAGGGATGTCCTTGACTTTTCAAGTCATGGTTTCGTCTTAGTCCTTTTCCCACCTTTCAATATGGATGGGACTTTTTTAGGCTCATATCCAAACGAAGCTGCATGATGAATAGCATTTAACAAAATACTAATCAAGAAAGCACATTTTTCGTTCCCAAAACATCATTCCAGAACGACAATTTAAACATCGGGAAACTTTAGCTTATACACAACATGTATTACACCCCTCAAAATTTAACCCCATGGAACTACTATTAACAACTTGTTAACATAGACATACCCAAAAAGATATCACTGCTAATTATCAAAAGATAACACAACCCTTTGATCATGAACCGTTTGGAAACGGCGGCAGATCTGGGTCCAAACCGATAAAGTCAGCCATAACAAGTTCAACCCATATTGGCTGATAAGGTGAATTCACCACCAGAGAGGGATTTTCACCAGAAATGTCTCAGATGGCTAAGTCCACCCATAATGTGGTAGTGGTCAGGTCATAAAACATAGACCATGTGGCAAAAAATTATGATTGGAGAAATAAGATTGTTGGTGAACTTTATTACTTGATTGGGCGCCATGAACTTCCTCCGCCATTGGTTGCTGATTTTTCAAGGCCATGGCATAACAATAGCAACAATGCGGTATTTCATCATTGACAAAGTCAAGATGGATCGGATGAGGATTAATTTGATCTTCGTTTTACAAGAAATACGAATAGCTTTTTACTTCTTAGTGAGAAAAAGAAAGAGACTCGTGTTTCTTTATGAAATGAAATGTTTATATTGTAACATAATGATGTTATTTTGTCTTTTAGTGCAATGAATATTTTTATTTTATTTTAAATTAAAATATGTAATGAAAAACTTATCTGGCGAGTTCTTATATGGAAAAGACTTTCAATGCGAACAAAGTTAAAGGCATTTATTCCCTTCCCAAGCATTCAAGCATCATGGAGGTTCCCGCGGGTAAATTGAAATGAAAGTTCCTCTTCGAAAGACGCTAAGCGCCATGCTGAAGGCTACAAGCCATTCCATCTGAGGTCAAAGCATGCTCTATCGGGGGTGAAACCTATTCTGGTCATAATGGATGAGTTTTGTTTTCACCTGTTAAAACACTTGAGTTTCATATTTATACATGATCAATTTCAAACACAAATCAAATTAGAAATTGCAAGTAAAGTAAATGCGTAGAGAGTACGCATCTTAGAGCTCCATGGCTTGATTTGAATTTGGTCTTGCTACTATAAAGTTGCTTTCTTTCAGCATGGAAGAATTGATTTTAATTGCTTTCTTCGAGATTTACAGAAATTATATTTGGAATACCCTTGCCTCTACCTTGATTTTCTTGGCGAAGATAAGGAAACCGTTAATAAAATTTCTTAAAATCTGCAACTTGAAAATCCAATAATACAGTCAGGAATAGATAAATCATAAATTCCCATCAAAATTCAATGAAAATCATGAGTTAACAAATCGTAAAACATGCAGAAAACCATCCAAATTCTGCCATAAAGGTATAGAGAACCAAAGTCGTGAATTGTTACGAAGACCAGTAAGGAAATTCGAAATTCACTATATCAAAAATCCAATAAGAAATTATCCCAAATCCATTGAGAAGGCAAAATTCACAAATCACCATAAAGATTCACAAGGAAATTTAAGAATTTATTAAATCGAAAATCTTATAAAGGATTACCAAACACCCTATAAGAATATCGGAATTCATAAATCATCAAGTAATTTAAGAATTCATCAATTCAAACCCCAACCAAAAAATATCCAAAAATACCAATAGTTAGAAATACGAAATTCATCAATCATCATAAAAATCAGTAAGTAAGATTAAATTCCACTAAATCAGGGAATTAAAAATCTAAGAATAAAAAATGTGATCAGAAACCCGTCCATTCTTATTGAAAGTCAACAGGTCAATGGAAAATTCATAAATTATCATGGAAAATCAATAAAGCGAACCAAGAAATCACGATGATCAATAGGAAATCGTCATGAAAATTTAATGGGAAATTATAACACGTCAAATTCATGAATCATCAAAGAAATCGGTAGGGAAATTCATTAAACCAATAATTCAGCAAGAAATCACCACAGTGATTCAATAAAGAAATCATGAAAACAAAATCAGCAAATCATCACAAAATCAATAGCAAATCCATAGATTATCTTAAAAACTCGCAAATGAGTTAAGAATTTAGGAACTCAATAAACAAACGAATGATGGGAAACCATGATGAAAACACATGTATGTAAAATTCATAAGCCGTTTTGAAAGTTAATGAAGGAATTGGGAAACCTTAAAACTAAGAATTCAATATGAAGCCTTTATAGAAATTCTCGAATGAAATCAATAAATTATCATGAAGTCGATGAAATCAATAAATCATCATAAACAAAATTTCCACGAAAAGGAATTGATAGTCCATAAATCAACACAAAAATCCATAAGGAAGAGTAGAATTCATCAAACCCGAAAACCAATAAGGTCATCAGAAATTCAATAAGGAAACAAAAAAATACAAAACTCCTAAATCATTATGAGAATCGGCAAGGGAATCTAGAATTCACAAAATTGGAAATCAAAAATTCAATAAGGAAACTATAAATGAGAAATCTCTGAATCATCATAAAAACTCAACAAGGAAATCAAGAACTCGTTAAACCAAGCAACTAATAAGAAATCATCATGAAAATTCAATGGGGAGAAACGCAGTATCTAGCATTCATAAACCATCTTAAGGGGCAAACAAGGAAATTCATAATTTATGAAATCAGGAATTCAATTGAAAGTTATCATGGAAATTCGACAAGGAAAACAAAAATATGAAATCTATAAATCATCATAAAAAGCAATATGGAAATTCAAAATTCACGAAGTTCAAAACGAAATCTGCGCTAATAGAAATGATGAAACTCAAATTTCGCGAAATCAAGAATTTATCCAAAGTCTCGTCAGGATCTCATCTGACGAATTAATTATTCAAAACTTCATTCAATATAAGTACAAAGACATAGATATGTCTAATGATAGCATATTTAGTAGATTTCAAATAAAAGATAGCTAAGTTCATCTAACCTTAATTCTACAGTTATTCACAGGAAAGTTTCATGTTAATAACTGTGTTGCTCCAAAAGTGCCTATAAGTTAGTAGTATCTGTATATATGTGTGTATATATAGGTATAATAGACTCTTCTATCCAATCGGTCACTTTATGTCAAAGGATTCAGGAGTGGCTTTCTTATCCTGATCTTGGAGTGAATTACTTTATCTTTGTAGCTAAAAATTTGTCACCCATTCCATTCCTTTGGTTATCGTATCGATCTTTACACTTGTTTCCATGTTATAGATTCCTTCTTTCATTTTCTGGTCTCATGCCTTTTTGTGGTATGAAAGTTTCTTAATCCTTTGATGCAGAAATCATTTTTCTAGGATTGAAAGCTCTATAACTCGTTAGCATATATTTTGTCTCTTCTAGATATGACGCTTGATATCCTCATCCTTTTTCCTCTTTGTGCATCCTTTTCTAGGATTCCAACTTTGGATATGTTTCTTTCTATAACCCTTTATTCTCTTGGGTTCTGACTTTCTTTTTGAGTCGTAGACATCTTTGTATTTCCTCATTTTTTTGCCTCTTCTGGGCTTCCCTTGGCTCTGAAGGATGTAGTGTGTGTTAAGTCGACCTTCCTCCAGTAGGTTGTTGATGAGTGCTTTACCCGATCCTCCCATAAGCGGTGATTTGGACATTAGGGGATTTTGATTTTGCGGGTGCTTATCCTGACCCTCCCCAAAGAGGTGATATAGACATTAGGGGCTTTTTGTTTTGTGGGTGCTTATCCTGAACATCCCCTAATAGGTGATATGGACGTTAAGGGTTGTTTAGAGGTTTTAACCCTCCCTCTATGTGGTGCCTTTGGTAAGGTCTTAAGAGGATTCAATCCTTCCTCTCGGAGGTGCCTTTGGTAAAGTCTTTTTTAGAGGTTTTACCATCCCTCTAGGAGATGCCTTTGGTAAAGAATTTAACCCTTCTTCCTGGAGGTGTCTTTAGCCGTCGGCTAAAACTTTGTATATGAAAATCATTTTTAGCCAATTAAAAACTTTTTAAAAGATAGAATTTCTTTGCATGGACCCTTTTAATATATTGAGGGACTATTTGCTGAAAAAGAGCTTGGATATATGACTATCTTTTCTTGATGCCACCCTCTGTATAGGTTTTAAAAGTCATTCTCATAGTAGAGGCACTGATTTCAAATAGGAGACTAGAAGATCATGATTCATGAAGCAATTGTCTTTTACTCGAGAACAAGACTCTCTACCTGAGTCTTTGTCAATAAACTTTTGATAGTTTTAAAACTTTGCTTGAAATAGTATGAATAGGCTTATTTGTCTATAATTTTCAGAGAACTTTGAAACATCGAGATTGCTTTGATGGAAATCCTTTGTGTGCATTTACTGATGCCATTTAGTACTCTTGGAAGATTGTGTAAATTAGTTCTTGGAATGGATCGATATTTATTTTTCCCCGGTTGTGGGGTAATCAAAAATAGTTTGTCTTTGAAGACATGTTTGAAAAACTTTTCTTAGCGAAATAATTGATCAAGATAGAATCAAAGTATATTGCTTTCTCCTTTAGATATATTTTCATACCTTGGTAAGCATTGCTCTACAACAAGATGGTTTATTTGTAAGCACTTTCTCCGAATTTGGGGAAGGACTGATGATAATCTGAAGTCTAATGAGGATAAATTTTTGTACTGCATTAGTTCCGACACTGGTAGTTATTTTGTATTAGGCATCTGAGCCATTGTTCTCAAGTACCTAGAAATTTGTTATGCTCCAAGAGTACATTGAACATCATGGATTGGTTTTGTTCTTAACTGTAATAACACTCGATTTTTAATCAGTACATGGACATTGCACAACACAAATCTATGTATGAATGAAAATACAAATTGAGGTAAAAGGATACGAAAAGAGAGAGAAAAAGTTCATAGTTGAACTAATGCCACAAGTCCTCATGATTTGATAGAGATCTGCACTTGGAAGTTACTGAGCCGTTTTTCTCTCAGTTTGAATAAGATGTTCTTCAGGTTTTTTTGATGAACTCTTGTAAGAAACCTGACTTGATCATGCCTTGAATTTTCCCTGCTAGGACATGGCATTCATTGGTTTCATGTCCATTTGTTTTTTGATACTCACGGTGATTTCCTCCTTTTCTGGATAATTGCTGCTTTCGCATTTTATGAGTAATTGAAATATTTTCGTTATCTTTTGTTGCAGCAAGTATCTGAGAAAGGGGTAGATTTAAGGCTATATGGTTGGCTTTTGGAATTCCCTTCCAAACACTTTCACCGCCTTTTGGCTTATGCTTAAAGTGATCGGAGTCAAATCTTTCTTCCTCGATGCCTTGTCGCGATCTTTTCTTGTCATGGCTCATTTCGTTTAATCGAAATTTGTCTGCATGGGAATAGAAGTATTGTAGATCTTTGCATCCGTTAATATAAAGGTTTTCCCAAAAAGGAGTATGTTCGATTAGCCCTGACCGAGTCGCAATCAACTTGTCTCTGTCGGTCACATTATCTGCTTTTAATGCTTCTTTAATGAATCTCCTTAAATATCTGACTAACGGTTCCCCCGGTTTTTGTCTGATTGTAGCTAATAGGCTAAAGCTCGTAGCTGGGTCCTTGAACACATAAAATTACGTCACGAAGTCGTGAGAAAATTGTTCCCAAGAACAGATGGTTTTCTCTTGGTAACTCCTTTACCATTTGAGAGCCGCCCCTTGAAAAGTTATCGGAAAAATTTTGCATCGAACTTTCCAGGGAGCATTATATACGTTGATCCAATTTTCAAAAGCCGCAAAGCGATCATCTGGATCAATAGTTCCATCATACTTTGGTGGAGGAATTTTCATGTTGTAAAGACTCGCTCTTTTGAACCATTCAAATAGAAAATAATGTACACGCATGTCAAAGTTGAATTGACTAAAATAATATATTGGCATAACTTAAGATGTGCAGTAAATAAATCAATCACTGAATCACAGACATAGAGTTTGTAGCAAAAGCAGCGGGAAAGATAAATAGGAGTTCATGAAGCTACTACAGAAATAACATAGTTCAAACAGAGTACATAAGAAAATTCCAATACCCACAAGTCTTAAGTACTAAAGCAATGATAAATCTGAAACATACGACCAGATACAACAAAAATAAACTAAGCTAAAATAGATGACAGATAGAATTCCAAGCGAACTCCAAGCTCTAAAAGATGAGTCTCAAAAGCTGGGACACTCAGGCTGACCCGAGCATAAAGCAAAACACGAAACACTCGAGTCACGATTTAACATTCTTATGTAGATAAACCAAACTCAAGTGAAATGCCTAATAAATGCAAAATAACTTAAAGGATGTTGGGATTCCACCCTCTAAGGATCCGATAAACTATCTATGTACATAGTACAATACGCTACATATATAATGTCTATAGTAAAGTAAAGTATCAAAATAGCGCTAATGCGTTACCCATATCACCCTTAACACATTTTATATATTCCCATAGTCTATACAGTACCGTAAGCTCCACCAAATTGGTGGTTTACCCAGAGGGCACTCCACGGATATGGTACAAAGCAAACTCGTAGAAGACGCTCTAGGGCATGTGAACACGGCACTCGATTCACTGCCAGGATAGATATACCAATTGCAGAACCGGGCTGGTGGTAACCATAGTAGCTACTATCGCCCACTTAGAACAACATTCCCATAATCAAAGGTGCGCACCAATCAAATCATAAAGTAATAGGATGATTTTGAAGAAATGTGTCCGATCGGAGATATGACCTCACTTGGCCCAGGTATAGCTCCTGTTTTAGTACATCTAAGCTGGCTCACGACAGTCAGGGTCACGTAAATACTGCATACAGAATCGTTCACCAAACCATTCTACTTCATTTCTACAATCTCCACCACATACATAGTTGTTAAAGTGGTTTCCGGTATTGACAAAGAGTATGACAATATTCGATCCCGGTCTCTTTAACAACCAAATGTTTATTTCACACCGTGGTCATTTATAAAATTATTTATAAATATTTAAACAACACAGATTTAAATCAAAACGAATATTCAATTTTTATTCCATTTAAATTTTTAGGTGTTTAGTTAATCCCTCTTATTTAAACAAATTTAAGTCATTTCCAAAATCATCTAGTTCCGAATGAATCTTTATTTAAATTCAATTAATAACCAGTTTAAGTTACTAATAAAATCCTAATGTACCTTCACACCTTCTTATTTAATAACGTTATAAAAGTCAAATTTTAATATAAATTAACTAAAAATTTTAAAGATATTATATATATTAAATAAAAAATTAATTCTATACAATTCAAAATAAATTAAATTTTTTTTATTTAAAATCTAATTTTATATTTTTAGTAAATAAAACTATAAGTAAAATTTTACAAATTACTTTCAATCAAACTCATAAAAATTTTAATTTTTTTTTCTTTCAAAAATTGACGTTTAAGGTTATAAAATTTACAATAATAAAATAGTATACTTATTACGTTTCAAAATCAACTCATACATTTCCTTTCAAATATTAAAATCATTTTCCAAATTATAGACCAACGGTGTTCGTATATAATTTTCTATCCTATGGTCAAGTGATACAGATATTTGTTATTTCAATCCGTAATAGTTTAAATTTACGGGTTTATATTATTAAACCCGCAATCCCAAATTTCAATAGCAATTGAAAATCGTCTGGGTTTATCATTTCAACCCATAACGAATTTTCTCCTATTCTAAAGTTCATTCGGGTCTATATCATTTCAACCCATAGTGATTTCTAGACTAAGTGAACTTGCAGAGTGAGAACAATAATAAGAATACCATAACATAACAATTCTATCATATGTGATTAATAACAATTTAAATAAATAATTAGTTAACATAAAATAGTGTCAATTTACATAAGTGGTAAATTTAAAATAATAACAGGTCATATTAATAATTATTAATTAATAATTCTTATTTTACAGCACATTTAAATTGTCACTTCCTATGAAATCAATTTAATAAGCATAAGAACGTTAATCGTTAGTGATTGCTCATCTTTTGTGGCTAGAGAACAATATAAACAACTACGACAAAGAGAAAAGCAATAGAAACTGGCACGAATCAGGCACGATAAGTCAATTTGCTGCGACAAGCAAGAATAGGTTTTTAGCACGAGAAATTTAACGAAAAAAATAAAATGCATGCATTTATTTTGTAATTTTTGAAAGAACCATTATATACAACACGTAAAAGATTTCGCAAAAGCATACATGTGCAATATATACAACATATGCAATTTGCTGGAAATTGAAAGAAATGACATACAACATGGTCAAACAATATATATACGCAATATATATATATTTTTGTGTAATAAAATGTTGTAAAGAACAAATATATATACAACGTGTATAATTTTGTCGACAATTTATATACGTATTATATATAACGTGCATAGGTTCAAATCCGAGCACATATAGCTTTTGTAAAAAAATCTAGGTACAGAATACATATATGTGCATTTCATCGAGCATCAGCGTGCATACAATACATATATGTTTTATATACATATCACATACTATAGCATATATATGAAGAGTAAAGCAATGATAAGGCGTACGCTATATATAACCGCATGTATATATTTTTACAACAATGTACATTCATCCTAAAGAGCAGCATATATATATATGTCATGGCAATGAACTATTCTCAACACACACACACACACACACACACACACACACACACTATCCAAGTATATATGCACAATTCAAAAGACTAGAAGGCCTGATGGTGTGTAACGATCCCGTTTTTAAGCCAAATTTAATTTAGAAATTAATATAAAATTTTGGATTAAATTGTGAATTAATTTAAAATTTTCCAAAATAAATAAGATATGTGTTGTTATAAATAGATTGTAATTTGAAAATTTGATTTGGAATTCAAAAATAAATATTATGAAAAATAAATTGGATTTAAAAAACACTATATTTTTAAACTAATAGAAATTTGTTTTCTAATTATAATATAAATATATATGTATATATATTGATTTGGAAGTTATGTTTTGAATAATAAATTTTCAAAGGATATTTAAAGGGTTAAATTCTAATACAATATATGCATGTTTTTATTTATTAATGTATAATTAAATTTTAAAATCATTTTCTTTAAGGTTATATAAATATGAATAAAAATGGTTTATATATATATATAACATATGCTAATATAAAAAGAAATGTATACAAAACTAAATTAAAAATATAATATAAAAATTATATTAAAAACGTTAATAACGTGCAAAAGACAAGAATAAATAAAAAGATTTAAAATATTTTCTTTTAAAATTTAACATGCGATAAGTATAATTTGTATGTATATACATTTAAAAACACAATACATAAATTTATAACAATAAAAGTAATTTATAAAATAAGGGTTTAAACATAAAAATATTTGCTTATGAAATTTGTAAAACAATTATAACATACATAAACAAGTGTAAGCTTTGTATAATTTGTAATTAACAAGTGGCAAGTGTGTTTTTCTAAAAAAAATTGATATATATTAATAGTATTTAAACAGGCTGATATATTTTTCTCTATTTAAAATTCTTCTTTCATCTTTTCAAAATCAAAAGAAAATCGGAATCAAACTTAATTTTTTCAAACTGGAATCAAGCAAAGATTAAAAGCTTCAGTTTCAACCTGATTCAAGAACAACTTCAAAAAAAATTCATGATTAGTTTCAAATTCAAATCAACAAACAAAGCTTCAGCTTCAAAAACAATTTCCAGATCAAAGAATTTAAGCCTACTCTTTGTTTTTTCTAAAAACTATGAGTAGACTACTTTAGTCTAATCTATAACTTGATTTCTGTGATTAATACTTGAAGTGAAGTGGTGAAAAATGTTTGCATGAATAAAAATATACGTTGTATGCATAAAGATGTGATAAATGCCTGTGCATGTCTGTATATGTATATGTACATATACCTCTGTTACATTACAGGTCCAAACCCACTAAATAATTCAATTTCTTTTCATACAATAAATGTTAGGCTTTGATCTCAAAATGAAAATTGATTGTAAAACTATAACACATTTTTAAAAATGATTTCAAGAATTTATATTAAGAAATTATTTCAAAAATAGGAATTTACAGTAAAAATAGTTTCTAGACAAAAATTCAAGTATTTCAATTTCAAGTTTGGATTGCATGTCTGGATTCGAACTTGGAAAACATGATTTTTAATGAAGATTTCATAATTTTTAATATTAGGGTTCATGAGAATTTTTGAGTCGAACGGATAATGGGTTTTCGTCGATTCACGACGATCGACGGAGGTAGGGTTGTCGTGATCAAGGCTGGAGGTGGCTGGAGGTTAAGAGATCCACGAAAAAATGGTAGGGGATTTTATAGATGATTGTTGTGGCCGTACAACGTCGATTGAGGGTTTAGCAAGCTGTTTGGGTCATCGTTGTTTCTCAAACTCGTGTGGCGACGAGGAGGCACTGGAATCGATCGGACCAAGGGGATTAGGATCATCGTGTCGTGGCACAGCTCTGGATGAGGTTGCATGGTCTTAAGTGGTCAGGATCGTCGACGCGTGGTGGTTTTCCTTGACCAGATTAGGTTCCAGTGTATATTGACTTGCTCGATTTCGATTTCCTATATGTATCAATGATCTTGGTGTTCGTGATGAATGAGGGTGTGGTCGCCGACGTGTTGATGGTCGCAGAAGTGGTCAGTGGTGAACGGAACAGCGTTCACATGCACATGTGCACGTTTGTTGTCTGGGATGTTTTTGGATTTGGGGAAGACGAGGTTTTCTCCAGATTGACTCGAAGTTGACAGTGGTTTGCCTCGGGGAGATAACGGGTTTGGCTCGCGAGTGTTTTTAGCTGTACAACAGTTTTAAAATTTTAAAACACAATAAAATTTATAAAGAAAAAAAGGAAGTGGCTCGGGTATGAACTCGGGAATTTGGCATGTTGACTTGAGTGATTTCTCAGGGATTTTTGTTGGGTGGCTTGGGTTTTTGTTATGATATAACAAGTTTTCAAGCAAGTTTTAAATCAAAATTTTAAAGTTATTTAAAATGATTTAGTTTTTAAGAATATGATACCAAGTTTTAAAGTTTTCAAAAAAATAAATAAGGTTTCAATGAATTTTTTTCCAAATTCTAAAGTAAGTTATTAAAAAAGATTTCAAACGAGTTTCAAAGTTTAAAATATTAAGTTAATTTTTTTTTAAAATAAATTGTTTTGGTTTATGTAATTATATATTAGGTTAATTATGTAATTAATTAAAGAACAATTAACTAATTAAAGGTTAATTAGTTAATAATTAATGGTTAATTAGTTAATAATTAATGGTTAATTACTTAAAGGTTAATTACTTAATATAAGTAATTAAAAGATAATTAGTAATTAAAGGTTAATTAATTAATAATTAAGGGTTGATTAATTAAAGGATAATTAATTAAGGTTTAATTAATTAAAGCATAATTAATTAAGAGTTAATTAATTAATTAATTTTAAGGGTTAATTCGTTAATTAATTAATGAATTAATTAGGGATTAATTTATTTATGAGATTAATTAAAGTTTAATTAATTATTAATTAAGGGTTAATTAATTAATGTAATTAACTTAAGTTTAATTAATTTAGTAATTAATTGGTAATTAAAGGTTAATTAATTAAAGGATAATTAACCAATGAGATAATTACTTAATGAAAGTAATTGGGGATAATTACTTAAGATGGATAATTAAGGATCGTTAATTAATTTTATAATAACAAATGGTTTGTAATTAATTAATGTTAATTAAGCAGGATTGTAAAAGTGATTAAAGTAATTAATTTATTGGTTTAAATTTAATTACAGATTATGTGATTAATTAATCATACTTCTAGATGATTGGATTATATTGAATGCCTTGAATTGTTTGTTATCACTAATATGTAATGTTCTGTGATATGAATTGCTTTGGATTGAACTGTGATTTATTTATCTGTGATGAATTTACCTGTTTTTCTATGAATGAAAGATAAGCGTTATAGGATTATACCGCTTATTGATATTGTTGTGCTTGGATTTATGATGGTTGTATGCAAAAACCCCTACACATAACACACACAAATATGGATTTCATGGGGAATTGGTTAAGTCATGGGTATTTTGAAAGTTGAATTTTGAATCTAAAATGATTTGGAAGTGATTTGGGTTAAATATGAAAAACTTTTGAAAAGGGAATTTTGGAATTAAAATTATTTTGAATATAATATGGGTTGTTAAAGCTTTGAAATTAAAATAATTTAATTTAATTTGAATTCAAGATTCGATGTTCAATTCTATATATATAAATAAGTTTGAAATTTTGAAACTATGGTTTAAAAAGGGCTATACAGGTCATATAATATATATATATATATACATATATATATATATATATATATATGGATTTTAAACCATTTTTAAAGTAATTTAAATGAATTAGTTTTGGAATTTGAATTTAATTCAAATAGAGCTTGCCGAGGGTACGACAGTTCGCTGATTTTCCGATTTATACTTCAAAAGGCTATAACTTGAGCAAATTTAATCGGATTTTCCCGAAACGAAAAACCTTTATTTTTAAATGTTAATAGCTTTCATATGAAGAAAGAATTTCCTGTTTTTGTTGAAAGGAATGGATAAATCAAATGGAAATAGTTTTGAAAGCTATGAATGAATCTTTGTTAAAAATTTGGTAAACCTTGTTTCAAACTGAAGAGGATCTTAAAAATGGATCTTTTTTTTAAAAGATTAAAAATGGAAATTTGTTTAAACCATTCAAAAGGAAAGGTTTGGGGACACAAGGGCTAAAAAGTGTGACTTAACTAAGATCCCAATGTATCCATATGTTTTTAAAAATAAGCGCTCATTATTTGGTTAAGCCGGGAGAGGACATTAAGTCATAAAACCCATTCCAAATAATGATACAACGAAATGGATTGCATTTGAAGACGGTGGTGAAGACCGGGTATTTTCGAAAACGAAAGGATTACCTGTCAAATGTCACTGCACCGAGTGGCCCCGGTATAAAGATTTATATTACCCTATGTGATGGGGAGTTCGGACGTGATTAGGAAATATCCGAATTTACAAGGGCTTTTTCCTTAATTGGACGAAGTGCCTTCGGTTCCATTCAGGCCCTGGATGGACTTGTATGGATGTATGTCTGACGTTACACTTTGAGATGTAAAGCCGGTTTCTATCAAATACATTTCTGTTTGGTGGGGGAGAATTTATTCTCTTAGCTCAACACCCTTCTCTGAGACGTAGGAGCTCAGAGGTTATGTATTTGATATTTACTAGTAATATATTCCCAATTTGGTAATATGGCATGCTAAGTGCCGATCATTGGTTGATCGAAGCATGGATTTTGTGAAAAGCGTAGCTTTGTGGGATGAGACTTCAGTGAACCTCAAATCCTGGAAATGGTCGAAACAGGAAGGATGCGGCAAGGTTACGGGGGTTGTGCCCCTTAGGGTATGTGCATTTCCTTCTGGATAAAAAGTGGTATCATGGTATGGAGCACAAATATTTAACTTATGTGGTTTTTGGAATTTGTTGTTGGCGCCTCGGTAAAGGTCGGTGATGAACGGGGGATGACATACTCGTGACAGTTAGTTACCTAGTTACAGAGGTAACCCACACAAAGATCAGGTTAGGTTCTCAGGGCGTCCCTCCAGAGGCGTACCCATTTAGAAAGGAAGTTCCTTAGCCTTGACCATTTGTTGGGAATCCAATCACCCAATATGAGCCATGTACGGTTTTATTTCTAGAACCTGCCATCTAACATGGTAGCTATAGTAGGCATACTATAATGGTATGTATGCTGGCTAAGATTAATATTATACCTTCGAAATATTTTCCACACTATGCACTAATAATAATATAAAAAGGATTTTCGCGTATCAAGCATGTTTGACTATCATAAGGACAAATTTCCCTTATGTGTGCGATTGCATTGAGTGTGTGCCGAGAGGCCTTATGGTAGTTTCATTTTCCAAAAATCACAGCGAATTTCTTTTTATTTATTTTTGTTTGTTTTTGTTCAAACAAATTGTTTTTGTTTGCTCACACCAGTCTTATGACTGACCTGGAGTTTATTGTTCCGTTTCTAAACACTAGGTGCCCATAATTTTCCACACGGACAGCCTACAGTCAGGTTATCAGATAGTCAGATAATAGATGTAGATTTTGGAAGTCTTTGGAAGATGTTGGTTTGGAAGCCTTAGTCTTTGGAGCTTTGGCAAATGAAGATGTAGTTTGTTGGATTCTATCTGTCTCTCTCTCTCTCTCTCTCTGGAGCTCTGTTGAAGTAGTTATCTCTTCCGTTGGTGCTATTTTTCCACTGCTGTTGCTGTTGTTTCCCGCTGTTATGTCTTTCCGTTGTGGTGTTAATCTTTGTTGTTGTATTCCGCTATTTTATCTATATTGGCTCTGATATTGTATTCATGTTTATCAGTTTGGTGTATCAATAAAATTCTTTCTATTTCTGCTATGTTGTTTTCACCTTTATAAGCTCTGGCGAATCGGACTCCAACATTTGAATCTGCGGCATTCGAATACGGGTGATGTATGGATGTCAATTTTCAAGCGTTGGAATTCGAGTCATTAAAATTTGGTATCAAAGCTAAAGGTTGAGTAAGAACTTTAGCTTTGGAGTATAACACATTAGGCAACTCATTAGAGATAAGGTAGAAATGCCTTAGAGGGGGTATCCCTAAGATATCTTGTCTATATGCCTCAGTTAATTCTCTTACTATCACTGATAGTGAGAATGAGTGCAAGAAGAGGACGAGGTAGGGGACATGGTGAATACCACTACGAATGGTCGATACCCTACAACAACACTAATGGTTGGGAACAACTTTTCCTATCAACTTCATTGATCATCATCCAATTTCAATCCTTTGATGGCTTCCTAGCAGCTACAAGAAGAAGCTTTGATATGAGACCATTACTTTGGCCGGATCGTTGATGAGTTTACATGGGATAGATTCAAGCAAGTATTTGAGCAGTGTTATATGCCTTCAGCTGGTATTTCCAGGATGTGTCACGAATTGGTTAACAAAATATAAAGTTAAATTAAATTGTATCAATAAAATGATTTCGATTAAAACCAAACTTGGAAACTGTGTGTAGATTTTCGTGATCTTAATAAGTTAATTTTTAAAGATAAAATTCTTTTGTCCCGAATCGAGCACCATACAATCAATTCTTTTCTATGATGGATCTAGCCCAAGGATTCCATCAGCTAAGAATTGCAGAAAATTGTATCCGTTTGTCTATTTTTGGGGTTCCAGATACATTCTACGAATGGTTAGTTATCACCTCGAACTAACCAATAGGGTTCCAGATACATTCTATGAATGGTTGGTTATCCCTTCGAACTAACCAATGCCCCTGCATATTTCGTAGACCTGATGACCCGATTATTCCATGAAGTGTTGAATAAGTTTGATCTTGTATTTATTGTTGATATTCTCATTTTGTAAGCCAAATATAGAATAGATATTTAGTTTGATCTGGTAAGCCATTCCTCTATCTTTTCATATGTTCTTTGATTGTCTCCCTTTCTAGAAAATTTCGGGGACGAAATTTTCTAAAGGAGGGAACCTGTAACGATCCCCTTTTTAAGCCAAATTTAATTTAAAAATTAATATAAAATTTTGGATTAAATCGTGAATTAATTTGAATTTTTCCAAAATAAATAAGATATATGTTGTTATAAATAGATTGTAATTTGAAAATTTGATTTGAAATTCAAAAATAAATATTTTGAAAAATAAATTAGATTTAAAAAACTCTATATTTTAAAACTAATAGAAATTTGTTTTCTAATTATAATATATGTATGTATGTATGTATGTTGATTTGGAAGTTATGTTTTGAATAATAATTTTTCAATGGCTATTTAAAGTGTTAAATTCTAATATAA
Source organism: Allium cepa (assembly GCA_030765085.1). NCBI lineage: Eukaryota > Viridiplantae > Streptophyta > Magnoliopsida > Asparagales > Amaryllidaceae > Allium > Allium cepa. Next base: position 659,367,424 of record CM060938.1, on the reverse strand, counting down.
TATATACATGTGTTTATTTATTAATGTATAATTAAATTTTAAAATCATTTTCTTCAAGGTTATATAAATATAAATAAAAATGGTTTGTGTGTATATATATATAACATATGTTAATATAAAAAGAAATGTATATAAAACTAAATTAAAAATATAATATAAAAATTATACTAAAAACATTAATAACACGCAAAAGACAAGAATAAATAAAAAGATTTAAAATATTTTCTTTTAAAATTTAACATGAGATAAGTATTATTTTTGTGTGTGTGTGTGTGTCTATATATATTTAAAAGCACAATACACAAATTTATAAAAGTATAAGTAATTTGTAAAATAAGGGTTTAAACATAAAAATATATGCTTATGTCATTTGTAAAACAATTATAACATACATAAACAAGTGTAAGCTTTGTATAATTTGTAATTAACAAGTGGCAAGTGTGTTTTTATAAAAAAATTTGATATATATTAATAGTATTTAAACCAGGGTGATACATTTTTCTCTATTCAAAATTCTTCTTTCATCTTTTCAAAATCAAAAGAAAAGCTAAATAAAACTTAAGTTTTTCAAACTAGAATCATGCGAAGATTAAAAGCTTCAGTTTCAACCTGATTCAAGAACAAATTCAAACAAACTCAAGATCATTTTCATATTCAAATCAATAAACAAAGCTTCAACTTCAAAAATAATTTCCAGATCAAATAATTTGAGCCTGCTCTTTCTTTCTTTCCAAAAACTATGAGTAAACTACTTTTGTCTGATCTATAACTTGATATCTGTGATTAATACTTGAAGTGAAGTGGTGAAAAATGTTTGCATGAATAAAATTATATGTTGTATGTATAAAGATGTGATAAATGTCTATGCATGTCTGTATAGGTATATATACATATACCTCTGTTACATTACAGGTTCAAATCCACTAAATAATTCCATTTCTCTTCATACAATCGATGTTAGGCTTTGATCTCAAAATGAAAATTGATTGTAAAACTATAACACCATTTTTAAAAATGATTTCAAGAATTAATATTAAGAAATTATTTGAAAAATAGGAATTTACAGTAAAAATCATTTCTAGACAAAAATTCAAGTATTTCAATTTCAAGTTTGGATTGCATGTCTGGATTCGAACTTGAAAAACATGATTTTTGATGAAGATTTCATAATTTTTAATATTGGGGTTGACGAGAATTTTTGAGTTGAATGGATAATGGGTTTTCGTTGATTCACGACGATCGGCGGAGGTAGGGTTGCCGTGATCAAGGCTGGAGGTGGCTGGAGGTTAGGAGATCCACAGAAAAATGGTAGAGGATTTTATAGATGACTGCGGTGGTCGTACGATGTCGACTTAGGGTTTAGCAAGCTGTCTGGGTTGTGTTGTATCTCGAACTCGTGTGGCGACGAGGGGGCATCGGAATCGATCAGACCAGGGGGATTAGGAGCATCGTGTCGAGGCGTAGCTCTAGACGAGGTTGCATGGTCTCAGGTGGTCGGGATCGTCGGTGCGTGGTGGTTTTCGTCGACCAGATTGGGTTCTAGTGTACATTGACTTGCTCGATTTTGATTTCCTATATGTATCGATGATCTGGGTGTTCGTGATGAATGAGGGTGTGGTCGCCGACGTGTTGATGGTCGCGGCATTGGTCAGTGGTGATCAAAACGGCGTGCAAGTACACGTGTGCACGTTTTTTTGTCTAGGATGTTTTTGGATTTGGGGAAGACGAGGTTTTCTCGGGATTGACTCGAAGTTGATGGTGGTTTGCAACGGAGAGATAGCGGGTTTGGCTTGTGAGTGTTTTTAGCTGTACAACAGTTTTAAAATTTTAAAACAAAATAAAGTTTATAAAGAAAAAAAAGGAAGTGGCTCGGGTATGAACTCGGGAATTTGGCATGTTGACTCGACTGATTTCTCGGGGTTTTTTGTTGGGTGGCTCGTGTTTTTGTAATGATATAACAAGTTTTCAAGCAAGTTTTAAATCAAGTTTTTAAAGTTATTTAAAATGATTTAGATTTCAAGAAAATGATACCAAGTTTTAAAGTTTGTAAAAAAATGAATAAGGTTTCAAGGAAATATTTTCCAAATTCCAAAGTAAATTGTTAAACATGATTTCAAACGAGTTTCAAAGTTCAAATTTTTAAGTTAAATGTTTTTAAAGATAAATAGTTTTGGTTTACGTAATTACATATTAGGTTAATTATGTAATTAATTAGGTTAATTATGTAATTAATTAAAGAATGATTAATTAATTAAAGGTTAATTAGTTAATAATTAAAGGTTAATTAATTAAGTAATTAAAATACAATTACTTAAAGGTTAATTACTTAATGTAAGTAATTAAAAGGTAAATAGTACTTAAAGATTAATTAACTAATAATTAAGGGTTAATTAATTAAAGGATAATTAATTGAGGGTAAATTAATTAAAGGATAATTAATTAAGAGATAATTAATTAATTAATTTTAAGGTTGTTAATTAATTAATTAAGGCTTAATTTATTTATGAGATTAATTAAAGGTTAATTAATTATTAATTAAAGGTTAATTAATTATTAATTAAGGGTTAATTAATTAATGTAATTAACTTAGGGTTAATTAATTTGGTAATTAATTGATAATTAAAGGTTAATTAATTAAGGATAATTAACCAGTGGGATAACTACTTAATGAAAGTAATTGGGGATAATTACTTAAGAAGGATAATTAAAGATCATTAATTAATTTCATAATAACAAATGGTTTGTAATTAATTAATGTTAATTAAGCGGGATTTTAAAATTGATTAAAGTAATTAATTTATTGGTTTAAATTTAATTATAAATTATGTGATTAATTAATCTTGCTTATGGATGATTGGATTATACTGAATGCCTTGAATTGTTTGTTATCACTAATATGTAATGTTCTGTGATATGAATTGCTTTGGATTGAACTATGATTTATCTATCTGTGATGAAGTTACTCGTTTATCTATGAATGGAAGATAAGCGTTATAGGATTATACCACTTATTGATATTGTTGTGCTTGAATTTATGATGGTTGTTTATTGTTGTATGCAAAAACCCCTACACACAACACACACATAAATATGGATTTCACGGGGAATTGGTTAAGTCATGGATATTTTGAAAGTCGAATTTTGAATCTAAAATGGTTTGGAAGTGATTTGGATTAAATATGAAAAACTTTTGAAAAGAGAATTTTGGAATTAAAATTATTTTGAATAAATATAGGTTGTTAAAGCTTTGGAATTAAAATAATTTAATTTGAATTTGAATTCAAGATTTGATGTTGAATTCTATAGTATAAATAAGTTTGAAATTTTGGAAATTATGGTTTAAAAAGGGTTATACAGGTTATATAATGTAAAAATATGGATTTTAAACCATTTTAAAAGTATTTTAGATGAATTATTTTGGGAATTTGAATTTAATTCAAATAGAGCTTGCCGAGGGTACGGCAGTTCGCTGATTTTCCGATTTGTACTGCAAAAGGCTATAACTTGAGCAAATTTAATCGGATTTTCCCAAAACGAAAAACCTTTGTTTTCAAATGATAATAGCTTTCATATAAGGAAAGAATTTCCTGTTTTTGTTGAAAGGATTAAGAGAGATGGATATATCAAATGGAAATAGTCTTGAAAGCTATGAATGAATCTTTGTTAAAAATTTGGTAAACCTTGTTTCAAACTAAAGAGGATCTTAAAGATTGATCTTTTGTTTCAAAGATTAAAAATGGAAATTTGTTTGAACCATTTAAAAGGAAAGGTTTTGGGAAACAAGGCCTAAAAAGTGTGACTTAACTAAGATCCCAATGTATCCATATGTTCTTAAAAATAGCGCTCATTATTCGGTTAAGACGGGAGAGGACATTAAGTCATAAAACCCATTCCGAATAATGATACGACGAAATGGGTTGCATTTGAAGATGATGGTGAAGACCGGGTATTTTCAAAATAAAAGGATTACCTGTCGAATGTCTCTGCACCGAGTGGCCCCGATATAGAGATTTATATTACCTTATGTGATGGGGAGTCCGGACGTGATTAGGAAATATTCGGATTTGCAAGGGCTTTTTCCTTAATTGGACGAAGTGCCTTCGGTTCCATTCAAACCCAGGATGGACTTGTATGGATGTATGTCTGACGTTACACTTTGAGATGTAAAGCTAGTTTCTATTAAATACATTTCTGTTTGGTGGCGGGGAATTTATTCTCTTAGCTTAACACCCTTCTCCGAGACGTAGGAGCTCATAGGTTATGTAGTTGATATTTACTAGTAATATATTCCCAATTTGGTAATGTGGCATGCTAAGTGCTGATCATTAGTTGATCGAAGCATGGTTTTGGTGAAAAGTGTAGCTTTATGGGACCAGACTTCATTGAACCTCACATCCCGGATATGGTCGAAAAATGAAGGATGCGGCAAGGTTAAGAGGGTCACGCCCCTTAGGGTATGTGCATTTCCTTCTGGATAAAAAGTGGTATCATGGTATGGAGCCCAGATATTTAACTTATGTGGTTGTTGGAATTTGTTGTCGGCGCCTCGGTAAAGGTCGGCGACGACCGGGGGATGGCATACTCATGTAGTTAGTTACCTAGTTACAGAGGTAACCCGGGCTTGTGTTGGCAGAGATCCGGTTAGGTTCTCGAGGCATCCCTCCAAAGGCATACCCATTCAGAAAGGAAGTTCCTTAGCCTTGACCATTTGTTGGAAATCCAATCACCCAATACGAACCCTGTACGGTTTTAGTTGTAGAACCTTCCATCTAACATGGTAGCTATAGTAGACATACTATAATGGTACGTATGCTGGCTAAGATTAATATTATACTTTCGAAATGTTTTCCACACTATGCACTAATAATAATATCAAAAGGATTTTTGCGTATCAAACATGTTTGACTATCATAAGGAGAAATCTCCCCATGTGCGCAATTACATCGAGTGTGTGCCGGGAGGCCTTCTGATAGTTTCATTTTCCAAAAAGCATAGCGAATTTCTTTTTATTTATTTTTGTTTATTTTTGTTCAAACAAACTGTTTTTGTTTGCTCACACCAGTCTCATAACTAACCTGAAGTTTATTGTTCCCTTTCTAAACTCTGGGTGCACATAATTTTTCACACGAGCTGCTTAGAGTCAGGTTATCAGATAGTTAGACAATAGATGTAGATTTTGGAAGTCTTTAGAAGTTGTTGGTTTGGAAGCCTTAGTCTTTGGAGCTTTGGCAAATGAAGATGCAGTCCATTGGATTCTATCTATCTCTCTCTCTCTTTGGAGCTCTGTTGAACATATTTTTCCATTGTTGAAGTTGTTATCTCTTCTACTGGTGCTACTTTTTCGCTGTTGTTGTTGTTTCCCGGTGCTATGTCTTTCCGCTGTGGTGTTAATCTCTGTTGTTGTATTCCGCTATTGTATCTATATTGGCTCCGATATTGTATTCATGTTGTATCAGTTTGGTGTATCAATAAAATTCTTTATGTTTCTGCTGTGTTGTTTTCACCTAATGTGTTATAAGCTCTGGCGAACCGGACTCCAACGTTCGAATCTACAGCATTCGAATACGGATGATGTATGGATGTCGATTTTCGAGCGTCGGAATCCGGGTCATAACATGGTGACTAAGATAAGGTGAATAGGGTAGAGTTCAAAGTAAATGCCGACGACAGCTACAGACATAATATATCAATATATGTGCATTCTTGGTCGTGCTATACCGATGCAGACATAAAAAAATGCATACTACTACCATCGATTTGTATGCGCAACGCATATATAGGATACTATATATATCACAAGCGCAAAAAAGAAAACCCGCCGTAAGGAAAAAAGATATATACATATATATATAATAATAATAAAAAATATGTGCTTGAGGACACACGTGAATATATATGCTTCTAATAACAACATATGTATATGTAGAAAGCAAAATAAAAAAGGACCGTGCATAGCAAATTGGCAGAGTAGGTTGTGGGTGGAGTCTTGGTTGATGTTGGGGATGCTTCGGTCATGAAGGGACTTTGGTCAGGCTTCGGGTGGGAGTAGAGGCACGGTGGTGGCTAGTGTTCGGTCGTGGGAACTCGGGTGATGGGGTGCCGGCGATTGGGTAAGATGCTCTCGGTTTTGGGCGGCGTGTAGTGGTGGTGGCACGGTGGGGTGGAGCTCGGTCAGGGTTGAGGTGCGGTAGTGGGGAAGCGCTCGACGTTGTCCTAAGTCTGGTGATCGAAGGGAAGTAGCACGGTGGGTGGTGCTTTGGTTTTTTTTCTGGGTGTGGGTCAGAGGGCTAGGCACTCGGGTTAAGTGAGAAGCACAGGGATGAAGGTAGGTGAGCATGCGAGGAGAGGCTTCGAGTTATTACTTCGGGAAAATGGAAAATGGCACGAGTGATAGCTCGGCGAAAATATGGAAGAGGAGAACGAGAGGACGAAATAAAAATAAAAAATATAGAATAGAATAAAATATAATACAATACAATGAGAACATACCTCTTTGAATGAACAGCAAGCGAAAGTGGAAAGGCAGAATATAAAATAGGATGGCTGAAATGGCAATGGTCACAAGTTTGAATCGAGTAAAATAATTAAAGTAATTAATTGTTGCTTGGATGTCATGGCTATAGTTTGAAATGGCAAGAAACAAAATATCACGGGTACGGTACCGATGCGACACCTATTTTTTGTAGTTTCCGTCGCTTATCGAGCATTAGAATATAGAAATAAATATACTACGGAGATCATCACGATGAGATGAATAGAATGGTACACGAACATCAACGATACGATCAAATTATAAAAACTCGAATTTTTCCCGCTATGGAAAGTGCTGGCAAAACGCAGAAAATAAGATAAACAGAGCTATAGACATTCAAATTTGACGGGATGAATTACAACGTCTCTCTCAAAAAATGATTTACGTTTTTATTATATAAAAATATTCAGATTTCGAAAATATTGAATTTTCATCACTCATACTAAATAAACTTATATTTTAAATTTTCACAAATAAATTAACTTCCACATTTTTCAATAAATTTTTACTAATTACTATAACTAAATAGATGCATTCAAATATCAAATTTTATTCCACAATTTTATTGTTTAAAATTTTGAGTAAAATTAATTAAGTACGATATTAAAGTCGTTAAAATATCAGATCGTTACACATTTGAGGGAGAATGCTAACCGCCATCTTTTCTTCTGACAAATGAGCCTTTTATAGGAAAACATGTTTCCCTAATTCATTGAGTATAGATTTTATTGTATCCTCTGTGATTTTGTTGCGAATGTTGTTAGGGTGACCTCTATTGTCTTCAATGGCTAAACTGTTTGATTGCTCGATGGTTCTCTTAGCCTGACTTTCTTGATTCTCATGTTGGTCTTCATTTGGAGATGGTGATTCATCCTCTCCTTTCACAACCCTTAATGATTCTTGATATGGAACCCTTCCAAGCAATTCTCGTATTGCTATCATTTGTTGTTGTAAATTCTAAACTCTAATCTCATTGTTTATCAAAGTTGAAGGTTGTCCAATCTTTGTATTTTCTAAGTTGAAGTTCGGGATTATATAATTTTCCAGAGCTGATTGAACTGCAGCCTTTTTATTATTGTTATTCTTTGTTCTTTCCATCTTCTTATTTTGAATGAAAAACTTTATTAATCTGAGATGAAAATTTAACAAGAGCAGAGGTTCAGGCCCTTCTTTTAGCGCCAAAATGTTAACATAAATTTTGGTTAACACCCCAAAGAATCCATGTTGAAGGACTTGATATAGAATGTTTTCCAGTATGGTCCTTGGAAGGCTAAATGGACTTCTAATACTAGGTGTTAACCAAATTTATGGTCAACACCCCAAAGAATCCAAGTAGATAGACTTAAGGTGAAATGGTGGTATATAGAGCCTTTAAGGAAGATAGTTGGCCCCTCGGAGATGAGGAAAAGGATCCTGATTCCATATAATAGGACCTACTTTAGAGGTAAAAATGTAGAAATGCTAGGTTTCGACCCCGTCAAAAAGTTGGTAGAATGAAGATTTCAAACTGGGCGATAGGTTTGATTCGGTGGATCAAGAATGATTCGGCTTTGTCGAAAGACTGAAGAAAGGTAGGTTTAAATTCAGTAGTGTAACCTTAATATTATCTGTGGGGTTTTGACCCCGTCGAAAGGTTTAGGAGTAAGGAGTATATCCCAAGTAATACCCCTTAAGACTAGATGATGGAATCGATTCTGCAGTTTAGATCTTAAATGAACTCCTTGTCGAATGGTATTTTCGTAGATTGTATCTTAAAAGGATTAACTATTTGAAGGGGTTTCGGAGGGGGATTGAATCCAGTAGAAAGATGCTCTTCAACCTTTCGAACCAATGAAATAAAAAAAGGATCGATATTTGATTATATCGACATAAAGTACGTAAATGACATGAAAATATTGACCTCTAACATGAAATTCTTTATTATGAACTGAAGTACACATGATAATACCTGTTGGAAAAATCCCCTAATTTATTCAGAAATTACAGTTACAAACTTTCAAAAATAGTAGTGATTTCGAAAACTAAAATCTGGATCCCAAAAATGGACCCCTTGGGTCTTATTTATAGGTGCCGGTGTTTGCGCCAAAATTGGTCACAAACCCCAAATATCGTGAAAGCACCAAAGTATGAATATAAATCAGTAGTATTAATCACAGATCTAAGTAAACAGCAAGCAACAATTCAGGAATAATGAGCAGAGATACAAGATTTATAGTGGTTCGGCTATCTCCGGCCTACGTCCACTTCAAAGTCCTATCTTTTATTGATTATCCTTGCTGGTTACAGGTGATTACAGCAGTAGCAATGGAGAATTTCGGGTACAATAGTTGTATTAAAGTGTAGAAATCAATCCGGCAGAGTCTGGGCGTTCAGTCGGCAAATATCCCCTTTCCTGTAGGCTTCAGAGGGCTATTTATAGGCGTAGGAGGCTGATATCGCGCTCAAACTTCGAGAGACTTCTTCTGGCACGTGAGTGGCCCACGCGACCGACCCCACCATGTTTTGACTCGATCTGTGATCGATGCGAATTGATTTCGTATCCATCAGAAAATGATCCAATCGGACCGAAACTTGGCAGGAATGTTCTTTACCTTGTATGCGAGCTACTGTGAAAATTTCGTTGCATTTGGATCGGCAGTTTTGAAGATATGATCGATTCAATCTCGTGTTTTTCGTAGCCTGCTGTCTTCGAACCCATGCTTTCGCATCCATCTGCTTCGTCTCGATCAAGGCACGCGCCTATCTGCTGATGTGGCGCTACTTCCCAGGCCAGATCCTAAATTCGTGCCGAGTTGAAGGTTTCTTCCTTCGAACCATGCATGTCCTTCGCCGCTTTGAACGCTTCTTCCCTTGATTCGCGCTCACGTCCATACTTTGCGTTCGTTTGTGCCGATACTATTGCATTGCATCTGTATCCAACTGCTTGCATTGTGCTGCTCTTCGTATCGATTTCAGGAGTGTGTTTCGTATTGATCTATCCGATCGATACGAAGTAATGTTATGTGAGGCATTATCGATCGATACGAAAAACGCACGAAGGGCCAATCTGATGGATACGAATGAAGCCTTACCTGATGGATACGAGCTACGATAGCTTCCTATGGGTACGAAAGTGCCAAATCCTTCTATCACTGATAAGAAATGATCGAGCCGATCGATACGAACGATACCGATTCGAAACCTTGCTTGACGATCGATACGAAATGTATCGACTCGAACCGCAACTATGCTCTGTCTCTGATCGACACGAACAGTATCGACTCGAAATGCCATCTACCGATCAATGCGAAATGCATCGATACGAACCGTTCCTTATGCGTCTTAGCCTATCCATATCTTGTGCATACAAACTCCGATCGACCTGAAATTTGAAATATAGCTTCTTCTTGCTTTGATCATCATCTCTAATCGATTCCGTCCTAATCGGAGCTTGGCAAAATTTTAGCGACATCGATTGCAGCCCTGTTTCCAATCGATCTCCAATCCAGCTATCCATCATTCCTTGCCAATTTGTTGATATTCTAGCTTTGACCAAAAGGTAGGATAACATTTGCCCCCCAAAACATGCTTGTGATAAGAAGGTGTGTTTTGAATTGTTTCGAATCCGGTATCCGAAGTCCATAGCCATATCACTAGAGTACATCATCCTTGACCGCTCCGAGTCGATGCCCAATTCCTAATCCAATAACCAAACCCTTAGCCGATTCCATATCCATCCGAACTCGACAACCGAGTCCTAATCCATCCTTATCCAATAGCCAATAACTGAATCCAGGACCTCTTCGGGTCGATATCCAAATTCATAACCTCTCTGGGCTCTTGCCAAGCGCAATCCACACTTGACGACCGTGGTCTAGTGTCCCTGGATGTTGATCTAACTTCTTTGGGTTCTTGCCAAGCGCAATCCACAATTGACGACCGCGGTCCAGTGTCCCTGGACGTTGAGTTAACCTCTCCGGGTTCTTGCTAAGCGCAATCCACGCTCGACGTTCATGGTCCAGTGTCCCTGGGCGTTGTACAATGCCATGGCTTAAGTCCTAAGCCGAATCCTGGTCTCTTCGGGCCCTTGTTGAGCATAATCCATACTCAACGACCTGAAACAATAATCGATAATATGGGACCTAAGTCCTAGGCCGAATCCTGGTCACTCCGGACCCTTGCTGAGCATAGTCCATACTCAGCGACCTGAAACAATAATCGATAATATGGGGCATAAGTCCTAGGCCCAATCCTGGTCACTCCGGACCCTTGCTGAGCATAGTGCACACTCAGCGACCTGAATAAGACAATTCGCCACATACGAACGAAGAGACTTACCCCTTGCTAGGTATAATCCATACCTGACGACCATTTACCAAAAACCAGATAAAAATCCAATCAAAATCCAATCCGAAATCAAAATCAAACCAGAAAATCAGAAATCCAAACCAACATCCAAAATAGAAAACAATCATCCAAGCGAAAATCCAAATCAAAAAGCAAACAAAACAGGAGTTTAATCCAAACTCCAAAACCAAACCAGAAAAAAAGTGTCCAATCCGAAAGCAAAAGACAAATTTCACAAACCATAGCGTCGCGGTTTATCATCATTCAGAGCATGCCTAGGGGCTATCTCCATCCCCATACATGTGTAAATGACTTTTCCACTTGCCAGTAGCTTGTTACTTATTTCATATTATGCTGGTCAATGGATAATCAATCGACCATCATCCCGGGGCCTCACACCATCGTTGCTCGAGATAGGCGGTGGTTGCTACTGCTCCACCGCTGCATTTCGAGTTCCGACATATTGTCGCAACTATCCATTCCTTACACGCTCCTCGATTATATCCTTTAAATGTATATAGTTGTTGGTATCGTGCCCATCTAAATCATGAAAGAGGCAATGCCTTCATGATTCCCTCTCCCGCTCAGAAGGCTCTCTCCTAGCCAGCCTTCGATAGGGAAGGCGATTTCGGGTATCCAGGTATATCCGCTCCAGCGTCTCATTCAACCCTGTGTATGTGGAAAACTTTGGATCCTTCCATCACTTCCTTACTTTACCAGAATCATCGTCCATTTTCCTTTTTCCTTATTTTTTGAACCTCTACTGGATGGTCCTCCACCCTCAGTCGCATTTACTTCCTTCATTTTTAAGTCCACACATGCACCCTCTTGTCGGAGGAACCTCTCAGCTTCGTGAAAGAATTCCCCGAGATCCAGTAGTGGGTCTCGTATCAAAGATAGCTTGAAATTTGAATCCTCCCTGACTCCTGACACTGCCGCCATTAAAACCATTGATGGATCCGGCCGGTCCACCGAAGCAACTGCCGCATTGAATCGAGTGAGAAAAGGTCTAAGTGATTCATCCATCCTTTGCTTTACCGATGTTAACGTCATCACGTTCTTAGGCCTTTTAATATGAACCCTAAACTGCCTTAGAAACCTATCCACCAGCTCCGTCCATGTTCTAATAGACCCTTCTTCCAGCTGCCTGAACCACATAGCAGCTATGTCCGTAAAGAATAAAGGGAAACATCGAGCCATAACTTCTTTCGATGCCCCCAGCACCTTCATGTGTCTTGTATATCTCATCAAGTGATCTGTTGGATCGACTTTTCCATTGTACATTTCCACGTTAGGTATCTTGAAATCTGGCGGATTTCGAGCTATCCTGATTTCACGAGTGAACGGACTCTTGTTCACCCCTTCCAAATCACTATTGGTCAGACCTCCACGCATAGTTCTCCTGATAATCTCAGCCAATCCAGCATTATCTGTCAAAGGTTTCCCTCCCATGCCCCCGAGGGAATTCCGGCACATACTCCTCATGCGGTTCACTAATGTTGGCGCTCGCTCTAGCCTGTCGAGCTCCATCCAAAGGCCTTCCAACGTCAGATCCTGCGAAACTGCTCCCTAGCATTTGTTGATTGCCATCTGGTTCTGTATTTTGTCCTCCATTGGGTTCTACGACCCTAGTTCCTTGTTCCACATCCACAGTCACCGTAGTCAGTCTAAGGTTTTGTGTTCCTGCAGCTCTCATCTGTTCAAGGAAAGTCTGCATCATGTCCTGTTCACTCTTCAACAATCTCTCTTGCAATGAATTGGCCATAGCCTCCATTTCATCCTTGGCTATGTAGATCGAAGCTTGTCTTTCCCTAGCTCCGGAGGATGCTTCTTGACTTCCATCCTGTTGGCTTCTTTCAGCCCTTTGTCATCTACTCGTTTGTCAAGTCATTGTCTTTCAAATCTAAACTCTTCACTCTTTTCAAATCTAAACTTCAATCCGGTGTAGTGGGTCCCTCTCAATGAATGCACCAAAGTGTTTACGCCAAAATTGGTCACAAACCCCGAATATCGTGAAAGCACCAAAGTATGAATATAAATCAGTAGTATTAATCACAGATCTAAGTAAACAGCAAGCAACAATTCAGGATGAACAGAGACACAATGGTTCGGCTATCTCCGGCCTACGTCCACTTCAAAGTCCTATCTTTTATTGATTATCCTTGCTGGTTACAGATGATTACAGCCGTAGCAATGGAGAATTTCGAGTACAATAGTTGTATTGAAGTGTAGAAATGAATCCGGCAGAGTCTGGGTGTTCAGTCGGCAAAGATCCCCTTTCCTGTAGGCTTCAGGGGGCTATTTATAGGCGTAGGAGGCTGATATCATGCTCAAACTTCGGGAGACTTCTTCTGGCACGTGAGTGGACCCACGCGACCGACCCCACCAAGTTTCAACTCGATCTGTAATCGATACGAATTAATTTCATATCCATCAAAAAATAATCCAATTGGGCCGAAACTAGGCAGGAATGTTATTTACCTTGTATGCGAGCTACTGTGAAAATTTCGTTGCATTTGGATCAGCACTTTTTGAGATATGATCGATTCAATCTTGTGTTTTCCGTAGCCTACTATCTTCGAACCCATGCTTTCGCATCCATCTGCTTCGTCTCGATCAAGGCACGCGCCTATCTGCTGACGTGGCGCTACTTCCCAGGCCATATCCTAAATTCGTGTCGGGTTGAAGGTTTCTTCCTTCGAACCATGCATGTCCTTCGCCTCTTTGAACGCTTCTTCCCTTGATTCGCGCTCACATCCATACTTTGCGTTCGTTTGTGCCGATAATTTTGCTTTGCATCTGTATCCAACTGCTTGCATTGTGCTGCTCTTCGTATCGATTTCAGGAGTGTGTTTCGTATTGATCTATCCGATCGATACGAAATAATGTTATGCGAGGCATTATCGATCGATACGAAAAACGCACGAAGGGCCAATCATATGGATACGAAGCTAGACAATGATGGATACGAACGAAGGCTTACCTGATGGATACGAGCTACGATAGCTTCCTATGGGTACGAAAGTTCCAAATCCTTCTATCACCGATACGAAACGATCGAGTCGAGTCGATCGATACGAACGATACCGATTCGAAACCTTGCTTGACGATCAATACGAAATGTATCGACTCGAACCACCACTATGCTCTGTTTCTGATCGATACGAACAGTATCGACTCGAAATGTCATCAACCGATCGATGCGAAATGCATCGATACGAACCGTTCCTTATGCGTCTTAGCCCATCCATATCTTGTGCATACAAACTCCAATCGACCTGAAATTTGAAACATAGCTTCTTCTTGCTTTGATCATCATCTCCAATCGATTCCGTCCTAATCGGAGCTTGGCCAAATTTTAGCTACATCGATTGCAGCCCTGTTTCCAATCGATCTCCAATCCAGCTATCCATCATTCCTTACCAATTTTTTGATATTCTAGCTTTGACCAAAAGGTGGGATAACAGCCGGTTCACACCTTCTGTAGGGGTCATGGCGACCGAGCCGGAAGAAAGGTTTCGCTCACATCCTTCCGACCTCATGCAAAAGGAAGGCCTTTCGGCTTTGTTGGAAGGTTGGCTTATAGCTCTTCCGAACATTTTTGGATGCCCTTGTCCTCATCGGAAGGTGAGAATGCAACATCCACAGCTTTAATCTAATGATGGAAGGGTAGCTGATTTGATGCGGAAGGGAACCTTTGGACTCCATTGAAAGGTCTTCTAAAGGTAAGTGGCGCTTCTAAATTGCTTGATCGGTGTTTCCCTGCATCCAATGCTTCGATCTTCTATGGCAGAAGCATCCTTTCGATCCCATTGAAAGGTTCCTTTAAATGAGGTGGCAAATTGGATTTGCGGAAGGTAATATTTTTACATGACGCTGATGTCTCTTACGGAAGGCCTTCAATGCGGAACCATTACTTGCATAAGGCTCTTTCACGAATGCGATAATTGTGGAACGTCTTCCATTAGCAGTGAGTAGTCTTCCATGGAACCCTCTCATGCAGAACCAAAGGTGAAAGTCTTTATCATATGTGGAAGCCTCTTGTGGGCGGAACCATCTCATGCGGAACCTTAGTTGTAGAATCCTTCTTGACTTTTCCAGAAGCATCTCTTTGGCTCTTGCAGAAGGTCCTCAACGACCTCTACTCTCCATCGAAACCTAGTTTCGATAGTGAATTTTTGTTGTTAACAATGGTGCCGCATTCTACGAGACTATAGCTTAGTCTAAGAGCACTTCATGAAACCGAGATATAAACACAAGGTCAATCCACATATTGTCTTCTAAACTATTTGAAGGAAAGAAAATGATGTGTTAAACACATCCAATACATCGCATAAGATTGATGGTTCAATGCTTAGTAACTACTTTATTCTGACATGCTTTGACAGGTTATCACTATGTATATATTAAGTCCTTATAATATCTATACTTATGTATGAGTTTTTCTATAATATATAACAGTAGAGTATTTAAATTTGGTGGAGCATTGTTAGTGTAAATTAATAAATCATGTGCGAGTAACTATTTTACTTTGGAGAAGAAGAAAGAAAGAGAAGAGGAGAAGTATGGAAATCGAATAGTTCCATATTACAGGATAGCTTAAACAATATCAGTTTAAATATAGTTTTCTTAGGAGAAAGATTGAGACCTTTGAGCACCTAAATGTTTTCTCTTGGATTGAAGAGGAAGGCCTTGCATGTTAACACATACACACATGCATCGCCTCCGATCGGCCAAGCTGGGTTTGGTTTTGGGTCAAATTATATTTTTAGATGGAATTTGTTACTTAAATTGGTCAGTTTTAAGCATGTAACTTGCTTAGGAATTTAAACTACTAAAACAGTGGAAAAATCTTTGGATTACGAAAATGAATACGGCAGGTGTTTACGCCAAAAATTGGCACAAACACCCAAAATATTATAGAAGATAAAATGAAGACAATAAATGAGCAAACGATGGAAAAAACACACAACAATTATAATGGTTCGGCTAATTACTGGCCTACGTCTACTTGAACTTTGTTTATGATTCTATAAGGTTTTTACAAGGGTGATCTTACGGATCGATAGTCTATGGATCGGTATTAACCCGAGAGGTTACAATAGAAGTACAAAAATTTAGAGTGCAAGTAAAAAGATCCTATAAACAATGCCTATTATCCACTATTTATAGTTAAAGGCGGACAGAGTTCTCTTAACCGCGTTCTTCCCCACATCCTAAAAGAGCCGCTCCCAGAAGATCATAGCTAGCTAAACAAAATTTAGCGATCCTTATGAGACTATGCTCTATGGATCGGTACCGGTCCATAAAATTACTTTTTGTCTTCATTTGATCCTTCGACGTTGCTTGGACGGCTTGCACCTTCATTTGTGGAGCTTAGATGTATAGGCATGACTCTTGTATCATAGGAATCTTATGGTTTGGTGGTTGGGTAAAAGCAATTGATTTAGTTGTCTTGAAACTTAGATTTATCCATCTATCACTTGGATCATGAGTGGCCAGGGAACCATCTTGTATGGCATGTGTTGGCTGAGGATCACTCTAACTTTGTGTAGCACGAACCATATAGAAACTTTGGGTAAGCATTAGGGGTCGGTACTGATCCATGGACATGGATCGGTTCTGATCCATGGCTTGTCTTGATTCTTGGACTTTTGGGTTTCGCACTTGGATTAGGCTGGTGTGCAATCCACTTTGGAAGATTCTCGAAAACTTGCCCGACCACGCGAGGAAGGGGAATGTTGACTTGATTGAAAATTAATAAGGAACTAAAATGGACATTTTGCAAAGAAAGAATAGAAAATGTTTAATTTATTTAAAACAAATTCCTTTCTTTCATCCCTTCAATCATTTTTCATTTCCTTCTTCCTCTTTGTATGCAGGGACATATCAGGTATGATTCTTATAACTTTGTTCCTTACTATATTAACTTGTATAGCATTTTGAGATTGTTTATCGCTCACACTAGACTGTTGTTTGAGTCGATGTTTTAGGGTTTTTCTTAGATTGTTTTGGGTACTCTTAAATGAGTACACTGGATAACAAGTTTGGGTGATAGGTGGTGCTGTGTAGATGGACAGTAGGGGATTGTGCTTTCTCGTATTTATATATGGCTTACTATTGCTTATTCAGCCGTGTGACACCATGGAGCCTAAACGGTGTTGGCTACTTTATTTAGAGACAATTATCTTGAGTTTATTTCTGGTTGTATAAACTTTACTGCTATTTTGTAAAACTCTGTAAAACCATGCACTTTGATATTTGTGGTTAATTTAGTTATAACCGTCCTGTCGGTTTTATATATGTGATGATTATTGTAACGACCCTGACTCGACCTTCGAAAATCGGCACCGAATACGACACTCGTATTCAAATGCCGCAGATCCAAACATCGAATCTGGTTCGCCGGAGCTTATAACACATTAAGTACAACACAACGGAAGAAATGAAATAATACATTTTAAATACAACATTCGATACAATATCTGGTACAATGATGATACAATAGAATGATACAATATATATCAATACTATCAGAGATACAAGAAATAGCAGCGGAAAGATAATGCCTTCAATGCCAAACTCCAAGAACTCCATCTTCAATCCAAAGCTAGCTCGAACCCCCATCACGTTTCACAAAGATAAGTAAGTGCAGTCCATGGATGCTGAAGTGTAGCAAATGCGATCCACAAATCCAGGAATGTTACAGGTTCCCCCTTTAAGAAAATTTCATCCCCAAATCAAAGAGAAATTCGAAATCGAAATGGGGCTTGGCCAAGTGTGTTGTGAGATATAATACAGGTTCTATAATTGTTTTGTCCACATTCCAACTTTGACAATTGTTGGAGTAATTTTACACAAATGATCGTAAATCAACCGAAATAAACGCAGAAGGAATAAGATCGCATTGTAGTGCGATAAAACAAACAACAATGGGAGAATACAAAAGAGAAAATCACATAATAAAGCAAATATAGAGTTCACAAATAGATTTATAATTGTTCCACTATCGCGAGATAATGTATGTTCACTTTGAAAAAAGAAGATTTTATTACATTCTAAGAAAAGAGAATTTTACAAGATTGATAATAAAGGCCAAGAAGACGAATAAGAAATACAACTTGAGATGGTAACTTTAATCTCTATTGAATGACTATTTTTATGTATAGATTATTATGTATGGTTGAATTAATTGATTTATGGTTATAAAGCAATGATTCATCAATTGTCCTGCTCATATGGAAAATGTTTATTGATTCGACTTTTCAATTTCTTCTTTAACCAGCCGATTAGGGAATCGTTTGATTACTTAATCTTCAAATCACTCTCCTTTTCATGAAGATAATTCATTGCCTTCTTTAATACGGTAGAACAGACAATATATTTAAGTCATTATCTCAAGAATCTTATAAATCTTCTTTCCTTGAAAATATAATATCACCAAAATGAACAATATTTTTTGAATCTTCTTTTAATTTTGAAATATTATATCATCGAAATCTAACAACAATCATTCTACAACGGTTGGACATCACAGTAGCGCACTCTTCATGTATATTGGATGGTGAACGTGTAGGGCGGTCGTCACGAAAGTGTTAGTGAAAGAGGATGCTTAGAGGTTGCTCATTTGACACATTTACTTCATGTAATTAAGAAATCTTATTGTTACAGGTGTTTTGTATACGAGACAGATAGCGACAAAAGATTAAGAATTTAGCATCGTTTATATAGAGGAGGACTCGCCTTAAATAGAGGCTTTTAGAAAAAATATATTGCAAAAATAGATTTGTTTGAAAACTTATTACAAAAAAATAGGTCTCGTTTGAAGATTCGTATTTTCTCACATTAAAATTGTGCAAACAAATTTTCAATTTTGCACTTGAGCAATTATGAATTGCACAAATGCTAGGTTAGAATTTATATTTCCGTACTTTTAAAATTCGTATATAGAAATTACATTGTAGTAAGTTTCGTAACTAAGCCTACTCTTGTAAAAAGTTTATAAAGCATGGCTAGTTTTATGATTAACTCTAATAAAACTAAAATGTATGCTAGTTGATATTCCATGAGATGCTTGTTTTGTTTAAATTTGTCTTCTTGGTAGGAAGTGGTATGCATATAAAATAGTATATCATTGTACATTTCTAATGCATTTTAAACAAAGGAAATAATAATTCAAGTTGAAGGCTGAGAACAGAATCAACAATAACAGCAAAATATGAAAATAACATATAAACTCGCATGGATTGATTCAGCAAACGTGGTTGCATAGGTAGCTGCAGCTCTATTTTCACACTACTAAATTGGAATTAACAAAACCTGGGGAAATCAACATTAATTAATGCATAACCGACTATAATAATAATAATTGTAAAAGTATTGCAAAGAAGAAATTGCAGTTTTATTACTTGTATTTGATATGCGAAAGATACTGATATTATAGATACATCTGCTGTATTTATAACAATGTAATAATATATTAGGCCAGATACAAGCCCATGATACAATAAAAGAGAATAATATTATTAGTAGAATCTAATCCACTCAGTGATATGCGATCTGTCTTGACTTTGTATGTAAATGCTTGCTTGAATACTATCTGATTCATATTACACACCTCTCAAACTTAGCTCTTGCGGCTAAGGTTTGCGAACTTCATCTTCAGGAAAAATGAGAGAGGTGCGCTCCTCATAGAAATTCTGATTGAGACCTTTTCATCTTTGCTTGAGCATATGAGAGAGAATTGTTGGCTTAAGTGTATTTTGTAAGCTAATCTTGCAAAATATTCTTACAGTCTTCTAAATGAGATAAATTCGAGGCTCAAGGTGTTAAATTTATGAGATCTGAGTGAAAAACTTCTCTAGTCTTCAGGCTGAAAAGACAGTTGGACTCTAGAATGCTCAAAGTTGTGAGATCTGGTTCCATAGGGATGAAAAATTAATTCTTTGCAACAATATTTGTGAGATTTGAGCAGAATACTTGAAATATTCGAGAGATCTGAGTGAAATACTCTTCAAGTCTCCAAGTTGAAGAGACAGTCTGACTTTAGGATGCTTGAATCTGTGAGATGTGATGCTGAAGTATGAAGAAGTGCAGTTCTACTAGTGATGCTTGCTCTCTTTTGACACAAAATGCAGTGAAGTGTTATGTTCTGCTTGGCATTCTAGGTTTGTGACTCTAATCTTCTCTCTGAACCGAGTGAAGTTCATCTTTGACAGAGGCTTTGTTAAAATATCAGCTACTTGGTAAGTAGCAGGTATGTGATTAATGTCTAACTTTCCTTTTGTAACTTGTTCACAAACAAAGTACAGATCTAATTCCACGTGGTTTGTTCTGGAATTTAATACTGGGTTAGCCGTGAGAGACACTTCACTTAAGTTATCACGTCATAGCGTAGTTTTGCTGTCTGTTTTGATTTGTAATTCATGTAACAGTGACTCTATCCACATTGTTTCCGCCACAGCATTAACCACACTTCTATACTCTGCCTCTATACTAGATCTGGATACACAGTTGTTTGTTTCTTTGAACACCATGAAATTGGATTTTTGCCTAAATAAATGCAATAGCCACTTGTTCATTTTCTGTTATTTATATCACTTGCCCAGTCTGCATCTGCATATTCAGTTATGCTAATATTTTGACATGCATCAGTAGTTAGACCATAACTTAATGTTCCTTTGAGATATCTTAATATTCTTTTGACTGCCCTCCAATGCTCGTCAGTTGGACATTGCATGAATTGACTTACTTTGTTTGCACTAAAAGATATTTCTGGTCTGTGATTGTTGCATATTGAAGTGCACCTGCTACACTCCTGTATTGTCTGTCATTTGTGATCATTTCTCCTTTAATCTTTGATAGATGAGCATTTGTTATCATGGGTGTTGAAATTGAATTTAACTGATCCATCTTGGCTTTAATGAGGATTTCATTTATGTATTTCTTCTGACTGAGATGTATCAGGGATTTTGAAAGTCTTCTTACTTTAATTCCTAAAAAGTAGTTTAGACTTCCAAGATCTTTGATTGAGAATTCTTTGTTTAAATGTTGAATAACATTGTTGATCTCTAGGTCATCACTACCTGTAATAATGAAATCATCAACATAAATCAGTATGTAGGTGATAGTGCTGGAATTAAAATTTGTAAAGAGATAATTGTCTGATTTTGTTTAGTTGTAGCCTAGTCTAAATAGAGTTGTCTTCAATTTTTCAAACCAAACTCTTGCGGCTTGTTTGAGACCATGGATTGCTTTATTCAACTTGCATACTAATTTCTCATTCCCCTTCTTTATGAATCCATGAGGTTGCTCCATATAAACTTCTTCCTGCAGAACACCATTTAAAAATGCATTATTTACATCTAGTTGTTTTTATATTCCAATTTCTATATAAGGCAATGTTAAGAACTATTCTAATGGTGGAAGGTTTCACAACTGGTGAAAATGTTTCAGTAAATTCAAAACCACTTTGTTGTGAATATTCCTTTGCCACTAGTCTTGCCTTATATTTAGAAATTGACCCATCTGCATTACTTTTTAACTTGTATGCCCATTTACAGCCAACTATATTTTTATTAGTGGGCTGAGGAACAAGATCCCAAGTCTTGTTCTTCATAAGAGCATCATATTCTTCATTCATTGCTGCAATCCATTAGTCATTTTGCATGGCTTGATAGTATGTGCTTGTTCTTCATTTTCCAGAACTGCATTGTATAGTTTTGGTTTGAATATACCACCTTTTTGCCTTGTAATCATATGATGCCCAGTTCTTTCAGTGGTTTGTTGAAGATCATTGATGTTCACATCAGTCGCTTGTGACTCATTAGATGATTTTGAATCATCTAATGCGTGACTTGAGGTTTGCTGCAGATAATTGTCTGACTGTTGCATTTGAGATATTGTGTTAGATGATTCAGTTTGTCCATGACCTGGTTCCAGAGAGGATATTGTGTGTTGTGGACTTTCACTTCCTTTATCTTGCTCTTTAGAAGTGTAGGCTACTTTATCAGCTATGACAGGTATGGGAACTAAAGGATATTTAGCATTGTAAACTTTCTGATTGGTTTTAATTGTAGAGCTACTAAAGGGAAACACTTGTTCGTTAAAAATAATATGTCTAGAGATAAAAATTCTACCATTACTAGATAGACATCTGTAACCCTTTTGATTTGCTGCATAGCCCAAGAAAGTGCATGGTGATGATCTATAGTTTAGTTTATGAGAATTATGTGGTCTGAGATAGGGAAAGCATAAACAGCCAAATACTTTTAGACTGTGGTAATCAGGCTTGATATTGTAAAGAATTTCTAATGGACATTTTAATTTTAGAATTTTTGAAGGTAATCTATTAATTAGAAAAACTGCTGTAGCAAATGCATCTGGCCAGAATTTAAGCGGTAATGATGCATTTGCTAGTAGTGTTAAGCCTGTTTCCACTATATGTCTATGCCTTCTTTCTATCGGATCATTTTGTTCTGATGTATAAGGACAAGTAGTTCTGTGAATGATACCTTTTGCTTGGAAGAATTTTTTTAGAGATAGAAATTCTGCTCCATTATCTGTCTGCAGAACTTTTAACTGACAGTTTGTTTGTTTTTCTGCCCGCACTATAAATTGTTGAACTGCATGGCTTGTTTCATATTTTGTTTTCAAGAAATAAATGCATACATATCTAGAATATGCATCAACAAAAGAAATATAATATTTGTAGCCATAGTCAGTTGAAATGGGTACTGGGCCCCATAAGTCAGCTGTAACAAGTTCTAATCGATTGTTGTAGCTGACTTCTGAGTCCACATATGGCAGTTTATGACTTTTACCCATTTGACAATAAGTACAGATATATGGAGTTGAAATATTGTTAAAATAAATATTATTTTCATTCAATACTTGTTTAACAATATTTACATGAGGATGTCCAAGTTTACAATGCCAAATATCAAAACTCTTACAGTTATTCACAGTTTTGATTTCAGAGTTATTACACCATTTTTCTTTACATCTTGAGATTCTTGAATTATCAACATTGAAAGTATACAATCCCTTAACCTCTCTGCCCTGTAAGAGAATATCTTTTGTTAGAATGTCTCTGACTAAATAGTAACTTGGAAAAAATTCAAAGAACACATTGTTATTCTTGGAAAATTGGGATACACTTAGTAAATTTTTCTTAACAGCTGGTACTCTTAATAACTTATGCAAGTATAATTGTTTTTTGTCCTGATGTATATCCACTTCCAGTATGTGAAATTTTAACTGACTTACCATTGCCTATAAGTAATGATTGTGTACCTTTGTATTCTTTGTTTCCAAGATTTAAGTTTGCCAAGTTGTTGGTGACATGATTTGTTGCCCTAGAATCTGGATACCAATTTTTGTCATGAATGTCTTCAACTTTTGCATTGTCATTGTTGCTGCACTCACTTTGACCTTTGATTTCTTGTTCAGTACTTATCAAATTTACACTGGGATTATTGTTTCTGGCACTGTTATTGTTTTGCTGAGACGGAATATAGTTGATATCAAATCTAAAGTAACATTTACTAGCAATATGCCCAATTCTTTCACAAATCTGAAATCTAGGTCTATTATTTCCACTATTATTAGACCATCTTCCACCTGTAACGACCCCGGATTTTTATATAAATTTAAAATGATAATTAAAATCTATTTTTGAAGAAAACGGTGAAATTAATCGATTTAGTGATGCGAGTTTCCCCGATTCAAATAGAAGTTTTATTAAGTCGTATGAATTTGTAAATTTGTATATATGTGAATATATATGTATATATTGGATTTTAAATAAATTCTTAAATAAATGATTTTTAAATAATAAATAATATACTTTGGACACAAGTATAAAAATAAATAAATAGATTGATTTAAATTAATCAGATAATTTATTAAGTAAAATTTATGATAAATATTTAAACTAGAAATAGAAAAATAATATGAGATAAATTTTAATAAAAATAGGAAGTAGAACATTTTCTAAATTCTAACAACATAATAAAATAAAATTTATTTGTATTACAAAACAAGAAGATTTAAAGAAAATAAAATACATAAATATACTCAGCTGAAAATAAGAAGTAAGTAAATACATTAACTAATAACTTAACAACAAATTAAATATAGAACTACATCCAAATAAATAAGTAAAGTAAATAAAATAAAGCAAAACCAGAAAACAAATAAATAAAGTAAAATACAAAATTAAGTACAAACAAAACATAACTAAAATAATCAACTGTACATACATAACAATACATTAGCAGCCTGTAGAGTTTAATATGCTAGGCAAAAACAAGTCAATGAAATATTTAAGTTAGAAGTGTAAATAAATCCATACAAGATAAATTATAAAATATAAATTAAACACGTTGAACAAAATATAATAACATTTAATGTCATTCATATTACAAAACAAGTAAAATAATATTTTAAGTTAACAATAGAAATTTATTCATATTCCAAAGTATAAGTTAAATATAAAATGAATTAAACTATAAAATAAATACTTAAGTTAAAAAGTATATACTGTACATAAGTTAAGATTTATAACATAGACTAAAACAAAAATATATGTATAAATCCATTCATTTCAGTTCAACCATTCCAAAGCTAAGGAAATCTAAAGTAAATCTCATTAAATCTTAAATATACTTACTTAAACAAAATGCCACCTTATGACAATAATTAACAACACATTAAAATAGAAGTATTTATAGTATACAGTAATATACCTAAAACCTGGAAACAAATATGCAGGCAGGTGAAAGAACATAAAACAAAGTAAGATATATAAACAAAGTAAAATAAGTGGTACATAAGCATGGGCTGTAAACATAAAAGAATAGGAAGCATGGGAACAAAGCATCTTCAGCCATGACTTGCTTATACCTTCCCCTGTACACAAATCTTCATTTATATATATACACATCCTGTACAAAAACATACAACCCTGTAACTTCTCTCCTATATATCAAAAACATCCATCTCTGTTTAGTTTATTTAAAAGCTGAGGAAGGAAAAGAAAATTTTAGTTATCAAAGGAGCAGGCTAAACTCATGTTCCAGGAAATAAAAGTACTCTCTACCTCTCTGTTTATCACCCCAGGCCAATAAGTTTCATTCTCTGTTCTTCAACATTCCAGGCCTCTGCTTTCAAATCACAGGTGAGCAAATCTTTTTTTTTAAATTTGACTTCTTTGATTCTTTTATCTGTGAGTAAACTCAATATCAAATTTATATTCGAAGATGATCAGTGGATGATTTATGTCAATATGGTTTGGATTCCTTCTTTATTGCTGTGAATATAAATTTGTTTTGACAATACAGAGACAGGTTCTTCTCTGTTCATGGTTTAGGATGAGACCAACATAAAAAAAAAATTGATTCCTCTATTTCTACTCACTTTCAAGCTTTGATGTTTAAAGTAAAAAGGTGTATTTAGGTAAGGGCTTTAATCTAAAAATAATTCCATGAAGTGAAAACGTATACAGGAAGGAAGATTCAGTTTTTACAGGGGATACTTAAAACTTTGAAATTTTCGAATTTATTAAAACACTGATTCAAGTTTGTAGTTTGAATACTTACACGAAACGATGATTTTTAAGGCAAATTTGGTGATTTTTAATGGTGAGTTTCATGAGCAGTTTTGAGATGAGCGTGTGAGGCATTTTGATCGAATTTAGGTGATCGATGGAACTGGGGTGGTCGGGGTTGTGCGTGGTGGTGGAGGAGCTTACCGGGGTGGCAGGAAAAATATAGAGATGGTGAGTAGATCACGGTGGTGGCGTCGGCACTTGGTTGAAGTCTGTAGCCCTAGTTTTGATGGGGTCGAAGAAATTTGATTCGTTCGTCGTCCACAGTGCATCGAGTTGCACGAGACTGGGGGTGATGGAGGCTGGGGTGTAGATGAGGCGGTGGCCGGAGTTGCACGAACTCCGGTGGTTGAGGCGTCGAACACGAGACGTTGACAGGCTTCGAGTGGGAGTCCTGTGCTTGTTCCAGGTTTTAGCATTGAGCTCGTTTTCGATTTTCGTGTGAAGGAGGGAGGTTTGGTGGGTTGGAGTGGATGAATGGGTGATCATGGTCGTATAGATGATCGTGGTGATGGTCAGAACGTCGCACGGCGACCGTGCAAGTGCACGGTGCATCTTCTTGTACCTGAAAATGGTTTGGGTAGAAGCAGCGTTCCAGTGGGTTTTTACCCGAAGTGGTACTCGAGTAAATCGAGTAAGTGACTCGAAGCAAAATGATAAAGTACCGGGTAAATTCTTAACACTTAAACAAAAATTTGAAATTTATAAATCTCGGGTTGGTTTGCGGAAAAACTCGAAGTTGTCTTCGGGTAGAACGGGGTTTGACTCGAAGCAGGGCCCGGGTGGTATAAAAACAGTTTTCAAAATTTTTAAACAAAATTCAAGTTTTAAACATTTTAACTCATTCTTTTAAATAATTGTTTTATTTAAGTATGGGATTGGTTTAAGGTTTAAAAAGTAAATTATTTCAATTTAATTAAATTTTACTTTAAGATTTAAATTAAAGGATTAATTAATTAAAGATTTAATTTATGTGATTGAATGAATTAATGTGATTAATTAAAGATTTATTATTTAACAATTTAAAGGTTAATTAAGTACTGATTACAGATTAATTAATTTGTTAAGAGTTAATTTATTAATAATGAATAATTAAAGGATAACTACTTAAGCATATAATTACTTAGTGTAATTACATTAAAGGATAATTATTCAATAATTAAAGATCGATTGATTATTAATTAAGATTGATGAATTTATATTTAAAAAGTAATTCATTTAAAGGATAATTAATTAATGAGATTAATGTATTAAGATAAGTAAATTGAGGATAATTTAATAAATTTAAAGGTTAATTAATAAATGAAGGTGATTAAGGAATAATTATTAATCAAAGTAATTAATTAAAAATAATTAATAAAATGGTGAATTAAATAATTAAAGCTTTATTATTTAATTATTAAAGGTTGATAATTAAAGGAAAAATTGATTTATTATTAATGGATAATTAATAAATGATTAAAGAATAATTAATCAAAATGATTTGTAAATTATTAATGTTAGTTAACCAGGATTAGTAATTCATAAGAAATAAATTCGATTTAAATTAATCAGATAATTTATTGATCTTACCTATGGATACTTGGATTCTATTGGATGACTTGATTGTTTGATATTCCTGTTATATGATGCTTTATGATTATCCTGATTTATGTTGTGATCTGTAATTTACTTATCTGTGATATCTATCTGTGATCTGTATATGAACGATAAGCGTGATAGTTAATACCGCTCATCGACTATATTCCTATGTTTTAATCTGTGATAATTGAATGATGTTGCACTACTGTGTATAACCCCTGGACCACACCATACACACACAATTATGGATTTCACGAGGAAATGGGTTAAGTCACAGATTTTTGAAATAGTTTAAAATTTGAATTTTTAAATTCAAATGTTTTGGAAATGGAATTGGAATAGAAGTGAAAATCTTTTGAAATGGAATTTCAAAGATGGAAATTTATTTTGAATAACTGGATTAAGTGTTGAAATTTAAATACTTTAATTTAAATTTGAATTCAATATTCAAATTGAATTCTGTAATTTGAAATTAGGGATTAATGATATTATACTAGTCATTATGAGTTAAATCATTTTTAAAGTATTATTTTTGGAAATTGGAATTTAACCCAGAGATTTCAACTCGTATAAATGAATCAGATTTCCAAAATGAAAACTGTTGTTTTCAAATGATAAACACTTTTAGATAAGAACTGAGATTCCAGTTAATTAGGGGAATTTCAAGATTGAATAGAAAAATGATTTTCCTAAGTTAGGAATGAATTCTTTTTGAAAGCTATGAATTAAATCTGTTTATTTTTAACAGATTTAAATTGATGATTTGTTTAAATCAAATTGAAATGAAATTGTTTTGAAGGTTATAAGTTAAATCTTTGATTTAAAGATTTAACGAGTTAATCAAATTGAAATGAAAATTGATTTGGAAAATCTGTGAATGAATCTTTTATTTAAAAGATTAAAATGTGAAAATTGTTTAAACCGTTAAAGGTTGTGAAAATGAATCTTTTTGTTTAAAGATTGAAAATGGTAATTTGTTAAGCCATTTGAAGAAAGGTTTTGGGTAATAAGTTGTGACTTAATTGAAATCCCATTATCCATTTGTTTTTGAAATATCGTGCTTACTATTCGGTTTAGCCGGGAAAGGACCTTTGTGTCGTATAACCCATTCCGAATATGTGATTCGACGTTATGGATAGCATTTGAAGACCGCTGATGAAGACCGGGTATTTGCGAAAGCGATAGGATGACCTATCGATTGTTTCTGCACCGAGTCGCGCCGGTATAGAAACTCCCTAAGTGATGGGAAATCCGATCGGGATTGTGAATATCCGGGTTGCAAGGACTTCTTTGTAAGTGCCTTCGATTCTGTTCGAACCCAGAACAGACTTGTATGGATTGTATGTCTGACATTACAAATTGAGATATAAAGCCGATTTCTTTCAAATATATTTCTGTTGGTGGCGGAGAATTTATTCTTTTAGCTTAACACCCTTCTCTGAGACGTACGAGCTCAGAGGTTATATAGTTGAAGTTATCAGCAATATATTCCCAATTTGGTAATGTGACATGCTAAGTGTAGCTGTGAAATGATCATTGTGTTGATTATTTGTGATAGGATCATTTATTTGATCGTCTATCTTGGTGATCATTTCTATGATCATTTGTTGACCCAAAGCATGGCTTTTGTATAAAGTATGTTTTTGTGGACGTGACTTCGTCGAGCCTCACACCCCGGAATGGTCAAAACAGGAAAGATGCGGCAAGGTTATGAGGGGTAGCTCCCTTTAGGATATGTGCATTTCCTTCTGGAAAGGGTGGTATCATGGTATGGAGCCCAGATACTTACTCATGTTGATACACTATATTTATTACTGTGTGGTGTTGTTGGTGACGAGCGCTCGGTTAAAGGTCCAATGGGACCGGGGGATGCCATATTCGTGTAGTAGTTACCTAGTGATAAAGGTAACCCGGCCTTGTGTTGGCAGAGAGCTGGTTAAGTTCTCGGGGACGTCCAGCCAGAGGCGTTTCCATGTGGCAATGGGAAGTTCCTTGTCCTGACCATTTGTTGGAAATCCAAAGAAACAATACGAGACTTGTACGGTATTAGTTGTATAACCTGCTATGGAATGTGGCGGTAACCTGCTATTGAACATAGTAGCTATAGTAGGCATAAGTGCGGAATGTCTATGCTGGCTAAGATTTATATCTTTATTTTTGAAATGATTTTCCTATACTATGCACTAGTAATAATATCAAATGTTATTTTAAATGCGTATCAAGCATCTTTGACTATCATAAGGAGAAATCTCCTCCGATTCTGCGTTTGCATTGTGTGTGTGTGCGGGAGGCCTTATGGTAGTCTCATTTTTAAAAAGCATTGCGAATTGACTTTGAAAATCTTTTATTGAATGTTTTTAAAGATAAACTGTTTTTGTTGCTCACACCAGTCCCACGACTGATCCGGAGTTTATTGTTTCTTTCCTAAACTCTGGGTGCTCATTATTTTCTACACGAGCAGTCTAGAGTTGGGTGTTTCAGATAGTTAGATATAGTGGATTATCTGGAGTTTGTTCAGTCTTTAGTTCGCACCAGTCTTGCTTAGCTTGGTGCATTGTTATGGGGAGTTCGAGCTACTGCTGGATTGATTCTTGGAAATGGAATTGCAGTTTTTGGAGTTCTTCATTGAAGACTATCTCAGAGTTATTTGTTTCGCTACTAGATGTTATCTATCGTTTTCTTTTTCGCTGCTATTTTATTGTATCATATCTCTGATGTATATTGATATCTATTGGATCATCTGTTGTATCAGATATTGTATCAAAGCTGTATATCAATGTATTATTCTTTTATTCCGCTGTGTTGTTTACTTAATGATTGTTATAAGCTCCGGCGAATCGGATTTGAACGATCGAATCTATGGCATTCGAATACGATATGAAGTATGGATGTCGATTTTTGAGCGGGCAAAATCCGACTCGTTACATTTGGTATCAGAGCTAAGGGTTGAACTTTAGCTCAGGAGTGTAACACATTACGTAACTCATTAGAGATAGGGTGAAGTAAATCCTAGAATGAGTAATCCTTAAGATATCCGTTTGAATGCCTCAGTAAATTCTCTTACTATCTACTGATAGTAAGTATGAGTGCAAGAAGAAAACGAGATAGGGGACAGGGAAATACGACTATAATTGGTCAATACTCTGTAACAACAGTGGAAACAATCTTTCTTATCAATTTTCTTTGATTCGTTTCCAAATTCTTTTGAATTGCTTCGTGGCAGCTCAAGAAGAAGTTTCGGTGCGGTGATGCTCTACGAATCGTTGTAGGAAATTTTACTTCGTATCTTCATCGGTTTCTTATCAGCTTTTCGATTTAAACCTTAATGAATTTGGAATTAGAAATTTTAAATTGAGTTAACTTGATTAATAGAATATGAAGAATGATTAGAATTGTATC
Source organism: Allium cepa (assembly GCA_030765085.1). NCBI lineage: Eukaryota > Viridiplantae > Streptophyta > Magnoliopsida > Asparagales > Amaryllidaceae > Allium > Allium cepa. Next base: position 659,336,978 of record CM060938.1, on the reverse strand, counting down.
GATAAAATGATTTTGATTAAAACCAAATTTGAAATTCTATTATAATTTCTTGTATCTATTGTTGATATTCTGATTTGGTGAGCCAAATGCAGAACTGATGTCCAGTTTGATCTGAAAAGATATTTCTCTATCTTTGAATATATCTCTGTGTTGTTTTCGTGCCTGCAAATTTCGAGGACGAAATTCTTTTAAGGGGGGAAGTCTGTAACGACCCCGGATTTTTATATAAATTTAAAATGATAATTAAAATCTATTTTTGAAGAAAACGGTGAAATTAATCGATTTAGTGATGCAAGTTTCCCCGATTCAAATAAAAGTTTTATTAAGTCGTATGAATTTGTAAAATTTGTATATATGTGAATATATATGTATATATTGGATTTTAAATAAATTCTTAAATAAATGATTTTTAAATAATAAATAATATACTTTGGACACAAGTATAAAAATAAATAAATAGATTGATTTAAATTAATCAGATAATTTATTAAGTAAAATTTATGATAAATATTTAAACTAGAAATAGAAAAATAATATGAGATAAATTTTAATAAAAATAGGAAGTAGAACATTTGCTAAATTCTAACAACATAATAAAATAGAAATTTATTTGTATTACAAAACAAGAAGATTTAAAGAAAATAAAATACATAAATATACTCAGCTGAAAATAAGAAGTAAGTAAATACATTAACTAATAACTTAACAACAAATTAAATATAGAACTACATCCAAATAAATAAGTAAAGTAAATAAAATAAAGCAAAACCAGAAAACAAATAAATAAAGTAAAATACAAAATTTATGTACAAACAAAACATAACTAAAATAATCAACTGTACATACATAACAATACATTAGCAGCCTGTAGAGTTTAATATGCTAGGCAAAAACAAGTCAATGAAATATTTAAGTTAGAAGTGTAAATAAATCCATACAAGATAAATTATAAAATATAAATTAAACACGTTGAACAAAATATAATAACATTTAATGTCATTCATATTACAAAACAAGTAAAATAATATTTTAAGTTAACAATAGAAATTTATTCATATTCCAAAGTATAAGTTAAATATAAAATGAATTAAACTATAAAATAAATACTTAAGTTAAAAAGTATATACTGTACATAAGTTAAGATTTATAACATAGACTAAAACAAAAATATATGTATAAATCCATTCTTTTCAGTTCAACCATTCCAAAGCTAAGGAAATCTAAAGTAGATCTCATTAAATCTTAAATATACTTACTTAAACAAAATGCCATCTTATGACAATAATTAACAACACATTAAAATAGAAGTATTTATAGTATACAGTAATATACCTAAAACCTGGAAACAAATATGCAGGCAGGTGAAAGAACATAAAACAAAGTAAGATATATAAACAAAGTAAAATAAGTGGTACATAAGCATGGGCTGTAAACATAAAAGAATAGGAAGCATGGGAACAAAGCATCTTCAGCCATGACTTGCTTATACCTTCCCCTGTACACAAATCTTCATTTATATATATACACATCCTGTACAAAAACATACAACCCTGTAACTTCTCTCCTATATATCAAAAACATCCATCTCTGTTTAGTTTATTTAAAAGCTGAGGAAGGAAAAGAAAATTTTAGTTATCAAAGGAGCAGGCTAAACTCATGTTCCAGGAAATAAAAGTACTCTCTACCTCTCTGTTTATCACCCCAGGCCAATAAGTTTCATTCTCTGTTCTTCAACATTCCAGGCCTCTGCTTTCAAATCACAGGTGAGCAAATCTTTTTTTTTAAATTTGACTTCTTTGATTCTTTTATCTGTGAGTAAACTCAATATCAAATTTATATTCGAAGATGATCAGTGGATGATTTATGTCAATATGGTTTGGATTCCTTCTTTATTGCTGTGAATATAAATTTGTTTTGACAATACAGAGACAGGTTCTTCTCTGTTCATGGTTTAGGATGAGACCAATATAAAAAAAAAAAAATTGATTCCTCTATTTCTACTCACTTTCAAGCTTTGATGTTTAAAGTAAAAAGGTGTATTTAGGTAAGGGCTTTAATCTAAAAATAATTCCATGAAGTGAAAACGTATACAGGAAGGAAGATTCAGTTTTTACAGGGGATACTTAAAACTTTGAAATTTTCGAATTTATTAAAACACTGATTCAAGTTTGTAGTTTGAATACTTACACGAAACGATGATTTTTAAGGCAAATTTGGTGATTTTTAATGGTGAGTTTCATGAGCAGTTTTGAGATGAGCGTGTGAGGCATTTTGATCGAATTTAGGTGATCGATGGAACTGGGGTGGTCGGGGTTGTGCGTGGTGGTGGAGGAGCTTACCGGGGTGGCAAGAAAAATATAGAGATGGTGAGTAGATCACGGTGGTGGCGTCGGCACTTGGTTGAAGTCTGTAGCCCTAGTTTTGATGGGGTCGAAGAAATTTGATTCGTTCGTCGTCCACAGTGCATCGAGTTGCACGAGACTGGGGGTGATGGAGGCTGGGGTGTAGATGAGGCGGTGGCCGGAGTTGCACGAACTCCGGTGGTTGAGGCGTCGAACACGAGACGTTGACAGGCTTCGAGTGGGAGTCCTGTGCTTGTTCCAGGTTTTAGCATTGAGCTCGTTTTCGATTTTCGTGTGAAGGAGGGAGGTTTGGTGGGTTGGAGTGGATGAATGGGTGATCATGGTCGTATAGATGATCGTGGTGATGGTCAGAACGTCGCACGGCGACCGTGCAAGTGCACGGTGCATCTTCTTGTACCTGAAAATGGTTTGGGTAGAAGCAGCGTTCCAGTGGGTTTTTACCCGAAGTGGTACTCGAGTAAATCGAGTAAGTGACTCGAAGCAAAATGATAAAGTACCGGGTAAATTCTTAACACTTAAACAAAAATTTGAAATTTATAAATCTCGGGTTGGTTTGCGGAAAAACTCGAAGTTGTCTTCGGGTAGAACGGGGTTTGACTCGAAGCAGGGCCCGGGTGGTATAAAAACAGTTTTCAAAATTTTTAAACAAAATTCAAGTTTTAAACATTTTAACTCATTCTTTTAAATAATTGTTTTATTTAAGTATGGGATTGGTTTAAGGTTTAAAAAGTAAATTATTTCAATTTAATTAAATTTTACTTTAAGATTTAAATTAAAGGATTAATTAATTAAAGATTTAATTTATGTGATTGAATGAATTAATGTGATTAATTAAAGATTTATTATTTAACAATTTAAAGGTTAATTAAGTACTGATTACAGATTAATTAATTTGTTAAGAGTTAATTTATTAATAATGAATAATTAAAGGATAACTACTTAAGCATATAATTACTTAGTGTAATTACATTAAAGGATAATTATTCAATAATTAAAGATCGATTGATTATTAATTAAGATTGATGAATTTATATTTAAAAAGTAATTCATTTAAAGGATAATTAATTAATGAGATTAATGTATTAAGATAAGTAAATTGAGGATAATTTAATAAATTTAAAGGTTAATTAATAAATGAAGGTGATTAAGGAATAATTATTAATCAAAGTAATTAATTAAAAATAATTAATAAAATGGTGAATTAAATAATTAAAGCTTTATTATTTAATTATTAAAGGTTGATAATTAAAGGAAAAATTGATTTATTATTAATGGATAATTAATAAATGATTAAAGAATAATTAATCAAAATGATTTGTAAATTATTAATGTTAGTTAACCAGGATTAGTAATTCATAAGAAATAAATTCGATTTAAATTAATCAGATAATTTATTGATCTTACCTATGGATACTTGGATTCTATTGGATGACTTGATTGTTTGATATTCCTGTTATATGATGCTTTATGATTATCCTGATTTATGTTGTGATCTGTAATTTACTTATCTGTGATATCTATCTGTGATCTGTATATGAACGATAAGCGTGATAGTTAATACCGCTCATCGACTATATTCCTATGTTTTAATCTGTGATAATTGAATGATGTTGCACTACTGTGTATAACCCCTGGACCACACCATACACACACAATTATGGATTTCACGAGGAAATGGGTTAAGTCACAGATTTTTGAAATAGTTTAAAATTTGAATTTTTAAATTCAAATGTTTTGGAAATGGAATTGGAATAGAAGTGAAAATCTTTTGAAATGGAATTTCAAAGATGGAAATTTATTTTGAATAACTGGATTAAGTGTTGAAATTTAAATACTTTAATTTAAATTTGAATTCAATATTCAAATTGAATTCTGTAATTTGAAATTAGGGATTAATGATATTATACTAGTCATTATGAGTTAAATCATTTTTAAAGTATTATTTTTGGAAATTGGAATTTAACCCAGAGATTTCAACTCGTATAAATGAATCAGATTTCCAAAATGAAAACTGTTGTTTTCAAATGATAAACACTTTTAGATAAGAACTGAGATTCCAGTTAATTAGGGGAATTTCAAGATTGAATAGAAAAATGATTTTCCTAAGTTAGGAATGAATTCTTTTTGAAAGCTATGAATTAAATCTGTTTATTTTTAACAGATTTAAATTGATGATTTGTTTAAATCAAATTGAAATGAAATTGTTTTGAAGGTTATAAGTTAAATCTTTGATTTAAAGATTTAACGAGTTAATCAAATTGAAATGAAAATTGATTTGGAAAATCTGTGAATGAATCTTTTATTTAAAAGATTAAAATGTGAAAATTGTTTAAACCGTTAAAGGTTGTGAAAATGAATCTTTTTGTTTAAAGATTGAAAATGGTAATTTGTTAAGCCATTTGAAGAAAGGTTTTGGGTAATAAGTTGTGACTTAATTGAAATCCCATTATCCATTTGTTTTTGAAATATCGTGCTTACTATTCGGTTTAGCCGGGAAAGGACCTTTGTGTCGTATAACCCATTCCGAATATGTGATTCGACGTTATGGATAGCATTTGAAGACCGCTGATGAAGACCGGGTATTTGCGAAAGCGATAGGATGACCTATCGATTGTTTCTGCACCGAGTCGCGCCGGTATAGAAACTCCCTAAGTGATGGGAAATCCGATCGGGATTGTGAATATCCGGGTTGCAAGGACTTCTTTGTAAGTGCCTTCGATTCTGTTCGAACCCAGAACAGACTTGTATGGATTGTATGTCTGACATTACAAATTGAGATATAAAGCCGATTTCTTTCAAATATATTTCTGTTGGTGGCGGAGAATTTATTCTTTTAGCTTAACACCCTTCTCTGAGACGTACGAGCTCAGAGGTTATATAGTTGAAGTTATCAGCAATATATTCCCAATTTGGTAATGTGACATGCTAAGTGTAACTGTGAAATGATCATTGTGTTGATTATTTGTGATAGGATCATTTATTTGATCGTCTATCTTGGTGATCATTTCTATGATCATTTGTTGACCCAAAGCATGGCTTTTGTATAAAGTATGTTTTTGTGGACGTGACTTCGTCGAGCCTCACACCCCGGAATGGTCAAAACAGGAAAGATGCGGCAAGGTTATGAGGGGTAGCTCCCTTTAGGATATGTGCATTTCCTTCTGGAAAGGGTGGTATCATGGTATGGAGCCCAGATACTTACTCATGTTGATACACTATATTTATTACTGTGTGGTGTTGTTGGTGACGAGCGCTCGGTTAAAGGTCCAATGGGACCGGGGGATGCCATATTCGTGTAGTAGTTACCTAGTGATAAAGGTAACCCGGCCTTGTGTTGGCAGAGAGCTGGTTAAGTTCTCGGGGACGTCCAGCCAGAGGCGTTTCCATGTGGCAATGGGAAGTTCCTTGTCCTGACCATTTGTTGGAAATCCAAAGAAACAATACGAGACTTGTACGGTATTAGTTGTATAACCTGCTATGGAATGTGGCGGTAACCTGCTATTGAACATAGTAGCTATAGTAGGCATAAGTGCGGAATGTCTATGCTGGCTAAGATTTATATCTTTATTTTTGAAATGATTTTCCTATACTATGCACTAGTAATAATATCAAATGTTATTTTAAATGCGTATCAAGCATCTTTGACTATCATAAGGAGAAATCTCCTCCGATTCTGCGTTTGCATTGTGTGTGTGTGCGGGAGGCCTTATGGTAGTCTCATTTTTAAAAAGCATTGCGAATTGACTTTGAAAATCTTTTATTGAATGTTTTTAAAGATAAACTGTTTTTGTTGCTCACACCAGTCCCACGACTGATCCGGAGTTTATTGTTTCTTTCCTAAACTCTGGGTGCTCATTATTTTCTACACGAGCAGTCTAGAGTTGGGTGTTTCAGATAGTTAGATATAGTGGATTATCTGGAGTTTGTTCAGTCTTTAGTTCGCACCAGTCTTGCTTAGCTTGGTGCATTGTTATGGGGAGTTCGAGCTACTGCTGGATTGATTCTTGGAAATGGAATTGCAGTTTTTGGAGTTCTTCATTGAAGACTATCTCAGAGTTATTTGTTTCGCTACTAGATGTTATCTATCGTTTTCTTTTTCGCTGCTATTTTATTGTATCATATCTCTGATGTATATTGATATCTATTGGATCATCTGTTGTATCAGATATTGTATCAAAGCTGTATATCAATGTATTATTCTTTTATTCCGCTGTGTTGTTTACTTAATGATTGTTATAAGCTCCGGCGAATCGGATTTGAACGATCGAATCTATGGCATTCGAATACGATATGAAGTATGGATGTCGATTTTTGAGCGGGCAAAATCCGACTCGTTACACCACCTCTTCCTCTTGATCTAGAAAAATGACCACCCCTCTGATTGGTGTAATGTTGATTTCTGTCGCTATAAGATTTCTTGATTCTTGATTTTGTTGCTTGAAATGAATTTCAGAGACAAATATGATACTGTGGATTTCTTTTGCTCCAATCTACCCTCATGAGCTAGAAGGGTAGAGTGAACATATTGAATTGAGGGTAGTGTTTCTTTTGATGATATAACAGCCACCAATGATTCATATACATCATCTAGCCCTCCAAGAATTGATAGAATATGTTCTATGTCACTCACTTTGTGTCCCGCAGATGATAAGTGATCACATAGTGTTTTCACCTTTACAAGATAATCTCTCGTAGACTGATTTTCTTTTATGACATTTTGTAATCGTCTCTTGTAGTACATAATCTTGGCTGCTGGCTGAGTACTAAATATCTATTCTATTGTAGACCAGATCCCATGCGATGAATTGCATCCAATTAATTATGGGAGTAGATTAGCACTTATAGCTGATATTAACCAAGAACTGACTAAGCTGTCTTGCCTTTGGTGCATTATGAATTCTTGATTACTGATGAGTTTTCCATCCTTATTTGCAGTATACTTGGGTGGTATGATTATAGTGCCTTGAATATATTGCTCCAGTCCATATGCTTTGACTGCAGTTTCAACTTCAAATTTCCAAAGCAAGAAGTTTGTTTCATCAAGTTGAATAGACAGTAGTTGGCTTTGAGGCTTGATGATCTCTTTAAGAAGCTCTTCAATGGGATTAAATTTGGCATTAAACTGAGTACTGGAGGAAGCTGAAATATCTTGATCTCCTTCAGCCATTGATTCAGAAATTAAGAAAAGTGAATATGAAACTGAAAGTTGCTGTAATGCAAAGTAACTGAGCGGCCAGGAAACTACCTAGGCAAGGCTCAATGAAGAATTTGCTCAAAAGTCTCGAACAGGTATGTAGAACTATCTGTGATGATGGAAAATGTTTCCCAGATGATTCAAATTGATGTTTTTTGATCTTGATATGATGATGTTGTGTCTGATCTTGATCAAAGACAAGAAACTGATGATGAGAAGAACTTTTCTTGATTTTCAAAAGATTTGGATGATACACAGTTCAATCTAGATATGAAGATATTGTATCTAATCTTGATTGAAATTGAAAAATATAATGATGATGAGAATTTTCTTGATTCTCAAATGATTCAAAAAGATGCAGCCTGATCTTGATATGATGATCTCAAAACTAATCTTGATCAACGACAAGGCACTTTGCTGCTTAGCAAGAAGGCTCTGATACCATGTAAAAGTATTGCAAAGAGGAAATTGCAGTTTTATTACCTGTATTTGATATGTGAAAGATACTGATATTACATATACATCTGTTGTATTTATAACAATGTAATAATATATTGGGCCAGATACAAGCCCATAACCCATGATACAATAAAAGAGAATAATATTATTAGTAGAATCTGATCCACTCAGTGATATGCAATCTATCTTGACTTTGTATGTAAATGCTTGCTTGAATACGATATGATTCATATATATATATATATTATAATAATACTAATATAAGCATTCCTGAATGCTACGTGCAAACATGTCTACACACACTGCACATTAGGGTGTAGTTGTATATATGAGTTTAGACTGCATACACCATGAAAAGCTTTTGTTCGAACAAAAAAGTATGCAAATATGAAATAAACGGTCATCATGCAAACTCACGGTCACCATTCACCCAGCAATGCATTCATCATTCACCCAGCAATGGACAAGCTCAATAGTCAACAAGATCCACAGTCTCAACATCTTAATTTATTCCTCAAACGACTAAATTAATCCCAAAACTGTCGAAGCATGTCAATTAACAAATATATGAATGATTTCATACAATAGAGAAAGCAAAATACTTGTAACCGAGTGAGTTCTGCTGGTTTTGTTTCAAACATTTCAGCAAGTAGCAGTGCACACCATGTTCATTAATAATAAATTGCTGAGGTCTAAACCAGGCCGAGACAACTTAAAACTGAAAAGAAACACCAAACCAACAGCAACAACTGGCACATGCAGTATTGAAAATATTTAAGCATAAAATCACATTTTCCTCACTTTACACCTATTAAATATGACTGCCGACTGAATTCTGGGTACTCAGAACTAGTCATTTCATTACCTACACAATCACCACTTCAACTATAGCAAACGAAATGGCATAATTGAGTTTCAAGTTCTGTTCTACAGCGTTTTTTAAGCTTCAGCACTCAAGGAAGCGAATACAAACATTATACCTCTTGGGTGTAACAAGTCCAAACTTTCCTATGCAAATAGCTCGCCTCGCCGTCCTCTTCCAAAAGACCTTAAACCATAATTAACCCTGAGAATTCAAAATCAGTAAAGAAAGAAATGAAATATCTTAGCTTCATCACTTACATGGAAGAAAGCGATCGATTAATGATCATCATGTAATGAATCGACGGGGCCGACGATATCTCCATTTCGGTTAGGATTCCTCGGAACCAGATATGGTTTCAACATTGTCGAGAGCAAGCAAGTTAATCTTCTTTGGATAGGTTCTGAGAGATTGGGACCTCTTCTTGCTATTTGACAGCCATCAAAAGGAAAGAGAAAAGATACTAGATTATAGGGGTTTTCATTTGTGCTGCTGGTGCATTTTCTTGTTTAGCCTCTGTGGAGTTTCTTTAGTCCCACATCATGTGAGAAAACAGGCACGTACCGAGCATAAAATATAAGTAGAGAGCGCAGGCACGATGATAACTCATACCTTTCTCGGCCCTTTGGCTAAGATCAAGTGTAGTATCTGTTCTTATCAATTTAATATCTGATACGTGGCCCATTGTGCCACAACGATATTAAATTAATTTTTCAGTGTGGTGAAGCCCATCTCAATAGCTTGTTGTTGGGGCTTTTGCGCGTCGTCCAGGTGTCGCACTACTGCTTGGACTGGCGCACCCCCATCAATTCAAAGCCTAAAATTTCATCTTGCAACTAATTTAGAACCTATTTAGATTCATATTTGAGGAACAAAGATAAATACGCACGTACTGTTAAATTAAAGCTGCTTTTAGTTTGGATTTTGAGCAATCCAGACAATATGCCCAATGCTGCACTTCAACTAATGTTGTACGTGATACTATTTACATTAATTGAACATGGATGATCAAATTCGCTTACATTAATTGAACATGGATGATCAAATTCGCACGAGGGAGTCCGTGTTTGTTAATTAATTGTCGAGGTCGACCAATGTAAAATTAATTTATAAATATTGTCAATTAACTATAAAATCAACTTAAAATGTTGTATTAAATCTTTGTAACATTTTTATTACTTATTTGAAGTATAAAAATTAATTAAGACGATGTACAATAGTCATACGTTGATTTAACTGAAGAAAGTGGTTAATTATTATTATTATTATTATTTTATCATAAAAATGGACGATCTTCTATTCGAGCAAGAGAGCATTCATATATTTTTTATTTTACACTAAAAAATGAAGCTGCTGACATTTCGCCTAGCATGAAGCGAAAAACCCACCTTACAATGAAAATAAAACAAAACACCATCCTAATAAACTAATCTCAATATATAAATAAATACAGGAAAAATAAACATAAATTTGAATCTAAAGAGTCTAAAAAAAACCGTATACAAAAATCCTATACTACAAAAAGTGCGATGAACCAAGATCCTCGTAAATGTCAGTAAGTCTCAAACAATCAAGGTAGATCATCCTTAGCAAGGCAATTAAGTCTATTCATTATTGTATATGCAAATGATGCATAATCACATTGGATGCCCAAAATGCCAAGCAAAATTATTAATCTAACAATCACAGTATATTAGAAATAGCAACCTAGCATTATTAATTCAAATACCAATAATCGCTAATACTGAAAAGTGCTCGATGACAATGTCGGTCCAATACACATTTGTACATAAAATATATATATACATATATATATATATAGCCCCGTGCTTCGCACACGTGCTGTTTGTGTTATTATATACATTAATATTTTGTTTGAGTGCATACATGTAAAAAAAAGCAAGGGCATTTTTGGAATTTCAAAAAGACACAGTAAATTAGCTCAACCAATTTCCTTCATTAGTAGTAGAGATAAGCGTACTGGCACGCGCTACGCACGTGATGATGACATGTGATTCACGTATAAATTGTTTTTCTTTAAATTATATATGATTAACACATTCAAAAAAATGATTTGCACTAATATTTATCCATGTTTTTACGTTGAAATAATGTGTAGTTAATTTAATTTTTTATTTCTAAGTTGCAGAATTTAATTTTTTCTAGTTTGAATTTTATTTATATTATTAATTAATAAACAACGAATTTGTAATTAATTAAAGAAATGTTTATTTGTTTGATCTTATTTTTAAGTATAGAGAGACATTTTGAATTTGTGAAAAAGTTTAACTGTTAAATACTATTTTCAAGGAATATTAAGATTTGTAATATCTGTGTAGAGGCAAATTTAACCTTTAGATCCTATTTTTAAGGGATATTAGGATTAACTAATATATGTAGAAGGGCATTTTTGGTAGTTCACGTTGATACCAAAAAAGTGTGACACCAAAGATATTACAACTTTTAATAAAGATTTGAATTTGTAAAAAAATTCAACTGTTAAATACTATTTCTAAGAAATATTAATATTTGTAATATCTGTGTAGAGACAAATTTAACTTTTAGATCTATTTTTAAGGGATATTAAGATCAACTGATATCTGTAGAAGGGCATTTTTGGTTGTTCACGATGATACCAAAAAAGTGTGACACAAAAAATATTACAACTATTAATAAAGATGTGTGTGTATATATATAATGAATAGACTAATAATGATATCAGTAGTTGGATTATACTAGGTGTAGGGCAATACAAACTAAATAGTATAAAAGAGAAAGGAGCAAAGTGGAATAAAGAGCGACTCAAGACTACATTAATTAAATAGAATAAACTAAACGAAAATAAGGAACTATAATAAATATCATGTCAAGACCCAACATGCTAATCAATATTTAGTGAAAATTTGATTGAAAGTAAATCAGAAGCAAACTAAATATTATAATGCATGCAATGTAGAAAACTAAGAGACATATCAAGAGTAAAGTTGTTTCTAAGTACTAGACTAGTTACACAGCGACATTGGATAACTAGATTAATCATTATTAAAAACATATAAAAAATGGTACTTAGAACGTCATTTTTGTTCCAAGTATTACAAATAATTTTCTTTTCTAACGTTCGATAGGAGACTTTACTCTTTTGAAGAATTCTTTGAAAGGAACGTTACTATTCAATTTATAAGTAGGGTTAGAGATCCAGTTAAAACAAAATAACATAATCGAGCTTATCAAATTTTCCAATGAAAAACCAACATTAATATGAAATTTTTTTCAATTTTTTTCTTCTTTCAAATCAAATATACCAACATGTGATAGGAAAAATGGTATGAAATAAAAACCTATGTTACCAGCAACAGGGTTGGATCAGTTGGTTGGTAGTTCTAATTACGAAACTAAAGATTATGAGTTCTATTCCCGAGACCGACACTTGTTGCCATTAATGAACCATGTTCAAAGAAAAACCTATGATCCCTAACAAAGTATAATCAAAAGCTATACCAATGAAATTCACAATCAAAATAATTGAAAGAAAATAAAATTAAAAATATCAGTAACATTTAAAAGAAAGAATTTTGGAAATGACAATTAAAATATAAATGCATACTATTATCCAAATTCATATTACAAAAAATACATTTATCATCAAAAAGATATTTTTCTTTTTTTAAAGCTCTATAGTGTTTAATTTCTTATGTAAAATTAACCATACACGATCTTAGCTTCATGTAGTGCATTCACTTTCCAAATAAATTAAAACAAATTTGATTTAGTTCTCGAAAAATTAGAAAATTTACAAAATAGTTTTGATGTATAATTTTTACTCTTATCCCAACACCAAATTTTATTGTCTTTTTCATTATTTATGTTGTATAGTTCTAATTTGGAACAAAGTAAAGCAAACTGTATAAAAGCGATTCCGTGTGGTTAAAATTCAGTTCACAAGTAAAATTCACATCAAGTTTATAACTTATGAAATAATTTAAAGAAAAAATCACCAACAAGGTTGGCTTAGTTGTTGATAGTTTAAACTATGAGATTAAAAGGTCATGAGTTCGATCCTTGAGATCGACACTTGTTGACAATAATGAACCTATTCAAAAAAAAAAATTGCAAATATCATTTAATTCTCTAAATTCTATTTGAGAAGGAATATAAGATAACTAGCAATCATGCTAGAATGATGTGTTACTCCCTTAATGGACCATATTACTAATTCCTTGTTTAAAAATATCAAAACTTTTAAACTGATTTCCAAAAAAGTGACAAAAATTGTTTTAGTATAAGACACATGATGTAAATTATAAGTATCCCATAAAATTGGTTCGAGGTTATATCTTTCCAAATTATGTTATCATTATTGTTATTGAATTTTCATAACCATATTCCTAATACAACCATATTCAAATTGTGTAAACTGATTATTCTTGACTCTCTTTCATTCAATTTACATACCATTTTCCAACTAATAAGGCATTTTGAACTACTATTAGGATTATCCTCATACCACAAAAAATCTCTCGTAATTTATCTATTTTATCAATTATCCGGTTTAGAAATAAGTAACAATACATGGAACTAGTAAAAATTGATTTAATGGTTGAATAAAGGTTGAATCAATTTGGCTTGAAATTTGGAAGCCCAAATTGCAAGGGCCGACCAAAACAAGGAATAAGAAGTGGAGAACTAATTTCCAAGACTAGAGAGAAAAGGAAAGATATTTTTGCTCTATTTGGCTACATGTCCACCCATTCATGCTCTCTTTAAAGTTAGACAAACCCTAACATCCATATTTGTCAAGTAGTAACGCCTTATAGACGCAATTTCATCCCATGGTTAAGGAGAATTGAACAAGAAGTTCGAGTAAGGAAACAACTAGTATCCAAAATATTCAATGATCGGCGGGATCACTATAAGGTAAAATTCTATTTTAAATTATTCATACACACACACACACACACACACACATGCATATATCTATGCTAACTTGCTATCTCTTTTATTTGATTCCGCCAAATTAAAATAAAAGGTTGATTTCAAGATTAAAATTTAACATTTAATTTGATGGAATAAACGTGATTCCACCAGCTTTTCTTCATGAGGCAGAGATCCATTGGTCTGACCACTTGGTTGGTTTTTTCCTGGATGGTACATCATCTTACTCGGTTGTTCACGAGCACTCTAGGCGAGCATGGAAATTGAAATGTTCGCTTTATGTCCAATTCCTAAATTCCTTTTTCTTTTTTAAATTTGGTTTTAAGGAAGACATAATTATTGCGCTTGATAATAGCCAGCTCATTATCGAGAAGAATCCCTTTATTGTGACTCCCTAGGGTGTTGGCATAGACAGTGTTAGTGAACAGATTCTTCCAATTCCGGTTTAGGCCACGTTCTCTAATATACCAAACTTTTCAAATTCAACCACTCTCTTTTCCTTCCAGAATTTATTAATATACTTATTCCAAAAATTATTATTTATTTTTGCCATATAGGACCCTCTAAAGATCGCATTCATAAAGTTCCTCGATGTCGGAAGAGAACTAGGCGGGTGTCTTGATGATGGTCATACTTCATTCTTAATAGATAGAATATTTCCAGGCAGACGGTTATAGGAAATGTTGTATGCATTATAGTTAGCATAGACACCTACAATCACTAAATAATACAAGTATGGATAAGGCAGTAATGTAGCAAAAATGTAATTACTTAAGTAGAAGGGGAGCTTGAATTTAAAAAGAGAAAAGGAATGATTCCATGAGTATAAAAATCAACTTAATTACATAAGAACACTCTTTTACCCAATGGATTTTTTCATGTGTATACTTTGATGGCAAGTGTGTAATAAAGGGAAGGGTTAATGTATTTTTGAAGGGATGAAAGGAGGATGAGGTGACGTTCTGGAGCTTAATGAGTCGAGGGTACGTAAGGAAGGCTTTTTCGGTAATTCATACATTTCACTTTGTATAGAAAAATTCTCCTCATTTTATTTCTCATTTTCCATTTCATTTTCATATTTTCTAGATATCCACCTTCCTTTTCAAGCTTCCATGTCTTCCAAAAAGTTTTGAAACTTTAAAAATCACATCCTTTTCCCATTTTCTTTAAGAAAAACTGTTAAAACTCCTTTCTTTTTTCTCTACATCACTATTTCCACAAAACCAGACCGAAGCCACTACTTTTGCACCATGGCCAAGCCCAACCAGCACTAAGACGACCCAAATCCACTTCTTTTTGGTCTTAAGGTTGAGTTTTTGTAGATGGAAGCTTCATCCATGTGTGTCAGGTAGAAGTTTGATTGAAGTTTGATTCGATTTGGTTGCATTTCGGTGAGCAAATTCTCACCTTTTTAAATAAAGTTTTGACCTTCACTATATTAATGGAAATACATGTTATTTCCTTATGGTTGTATGTGCTAAATATGTTCGATGTGTTGGCTAGTTGACCACCTTGAAAAGTTGACATCTTGACGATTAGTTGGAAAGTTATGTTCTTGTTTACAAATGCTGATCTATGTGTAGTATAAATTTCTATTTACGTTTATTTATATGCACATGCCATAATATGTGATGCTTGGATAAATAAATGACATGTGAAAAGTGTTGATGGAAGTGTCCGTGTAGCGACTATGCCATATCGACACGTTTGAAAACAACATCTCTTTTGGAATCCTTGGTTTAAAACTGGTGTTTGGATTTTACAAGATTAATTAATTACTTTAATAACGATGGTTTAATTTTAATCAATCATTTTTATAATGATGGTTTAAGCTTAATTAATTATTTAATAATGATATTTTAAATTTAATTAATCATTTTAAATAATGATGATTAAGGTTAATTAATTGTTTAAATAATGATGTGATTAAGATTAATTAATCATTTTAACTAATGAGGTTTAAGGCTAATTAATTATTTAATTAATGATGTATTAAAGTCAATTATCACTTTGTTAATGACATTTATGGATTGATTAATCACTTTAATAACAATGTTATAAAAAATTAATTAATTACTTTAATAATAATGTTTTTAAAATCAATTAAATATTTTAATAGCAATTGTAATAACCCGAATTTTTTGGCA
Source organism: Allium cepa (assembly GCA_030765085.1). Classification (NCBI taxonomy): domain Eukaryota; kingdom Viridiplantae; phylum Streptophyta; class Magnoliopsida; order Asparagales; family Amaryllidaceae; genus Allium; species Allium cepa. The sequence continues at coordinate 659,321,021 of CM060938.1, read as the reverse complement.
TCAGATAATTGGGTAATTTTCTAATTTAGCTATTGAAAAATACCGATTTATCAAATAAGAAAATAAATCTGATGGATACTTATATAATTACTTAAAATTTATAAATTGAATTTAGGTTTGTTTAAAACAAATAGATACTTGTTTGAGCTGATTTTAAATCGGATTTTTAATTGAATTTGGAGTTGAATTTGAATTTTAAATTTGAAATTTAAAAGAAGTATATCTTAAATATGTTTTAGTTTAAAAATATATTATATATATGATTTTATTTGATTTTAATTGGTTTTTATTTATTTTCTTTAAAAGAAATTTTTATATATAGATTTAGAGAAGAACTTAATAATTAGTACATAAATGAAAAGGGTTTTTATTAACATTTAAGAATTTATTAATTTTGCATAATTACAAATGTTTGTCTTAAAATCATTTTAATAACAAGTGTAATACGATAAACTTATGTAATTGACAAATGTAAGTTAACTAGCATCTAAGTTTACAAATGGCAAGTAATGTTTTCTTTAAAAACAAATTATATACAGGAAAGTAATTTGAGAAAACCTAGTTCTTTTATCAGTTCAAAAACTTCATCATCTTCTCAAACATAAATAAATAAAACCAGATTCCAGATCTCAATCTTCAATCTGAGATAAAAGATCTTCAACCTAGCAGTAGTTTCAAACTGGAGAATTCAAAACCTAAAACAGTAAACAAACCAAAATCAAAATAAGTTCAGGCTCAAATCAAAAGGCAAAGCATTCCCAATTTTTACAACAAACCAGAAAGAAATCAGAGGCAAAATCAAGAAACAAGCTAACAATTCAAGATTCCAGATCAAGGTAATCAAACAATTCCAGTTCCAGGAATTAAACCTGTGTTCTCTGTTGCATAATACAGGTGAGCAAACTTTTTTTTTTAAAAGACCCTAAACCTGTTTATCTTGATGATCTTTTGAAGTATTATATGAAGTATGTTTGAATGTGGGTGTGGATTTGTTTGCATATGTACAAATGTCTAAGTATATAGGTATGTATATACGAAATAAGGGTCTGTTCTTAGTTGCAGGCTTTTAAAAATCAAGTTCATAATTCTAATCCTCCTCCTCTGATTTCTTTTAATCTGTGATGTTTAAAAGAAATTTGGTTGTGTTGGTGTAATACAAATTTTAAAAATTAAAACAAGTGAAATTATTAAGTAATTTATCTGGGAAATTGAAATTATAGTAATTATATTCGAACAGGGAAAAAATCAGTGATTATGAATTCAAGTTGGGATTTCATAATTTGTTTCGTAGTAAGAAATGATGAATTTAGGTAGTGAATTCATATTTTTTTTAGTTTGGGAACATTAAGATAATTCGAGTTGACCAGAAAAGATATTTGTGTCATTATCCGATGGTCAGCTTCGATCCATGGGTCGAAACTGAAGCTGAAGGTAGCTGGAAGGTCGGGGGTTGAGGAAAAAATGGTGACTGGGATTTCTAGGAGAAGTGATGGTCAGGAATGAACGAACTAGGGTTTAAGGGTTGCTCGAGACGGCGGGGTTGTCAAGGCAAATGCGACATTTTTGTCGCATCGGAGAAGATCGCACACAGGGAAATGGGTTCGTCATGTCACGGCATAGCTATGGTGTGGTCGTCGAAGGTACCGGTGGTCGGAGGTAGGCGCTACGTGGTGGTTTTCCGATTTGAATGGCTTTAGGCATTGTCGATCGGGTTAACTTTTGATTCACGGGTGATGGCTTCGATCTGGGTTGACGAGTTGAACGGCGAAGTCACCGTCGACTTGCTGGAACTAGGGATGGTGGTCGAAGAGACTCCGACAAACTGCGCACGTGCACGATTACTTTGGGTATCTGATTTATTTGCAAAATTATGGAAGAAGCAGTTTTATAGTGTTCAACCCGAGGGGATTCGTGATATAGCTCGGGAAAATGAAAATGGGAAAAACTCAAAGTTGGGACCGGGTGTTTCAAAAATTAACTCGGGTTTACTCTCGAGAATATTGGTTGGTAGCTCGAGTGTAGTATCGAGCAGTTCGAGTGTATAAACTGTACTTTAAATTTAAACTAAAATAACATTTCAAAAAGGAAAATGAAAGGAAGAAGAAGGAGGGAGCTTGGGGCTTGGCTCGGGAATTTCGTCGTTTGGCCCGGGTTTCATTTGTGTGGGCTCGGGTAATTTGAATGAAAGTGTTTTCAAAATCTTGTACATGTTTCTGAAATGAAAAAAAGATGTTACCAAGTTTTGAAATAAATTTAGTATTACTTAAACAGGTTTCTTAATAATAAAAAAAAATTAAAAGGAGGATTGCGTAATAAAAATAATTAAGAAAAATTGATCAATAATTAAGGTAGTTAATCAAGGGATAAGAGGATGATTACTTAATGTAATTAAATTGTGATTTATTAATATAAGTGATTAGGATAATCACTTATGGTAATTGATTAAAGTAATTAATCAATGATTTAAGGTTGATTATTCAAGTGATTAAAGAATAATTAATTAAGGGATAATTATCTTATGTGATTAATTTATTTAAGGTAATTAATTTGAAAAAAAAATTAATTAATTAATTAAAGGTTAATTAATTAATGGAAGTGGTCAGGAAATGATTAATTAATTTATTATTTAAGAATAATTAGGGATTAATTATTCAATGATTAGAGGTTAATTTATTTAAGATAGTTAACTAATAATTAATGGTTAATTAATAAATGAATAAAGAGTAATTAATCAAAATGGTTTGTAATTAATTAATAATAATTAACCAGGATTAGAAAAAATTTCATAAGTAAACGATCTGATTTAAATTAATCAGAAAATTAATTGATCTTACTTATGAATGATTGGATTCTATTGGATGATTGAATTGTTTGATATCCCGTATATGTGATATTTCCTTAAAGCAGGATTTATAATGATGGAAGTAATTAATTAAGTTATTTTAAATTAAATAGAGATAGTGTGAATAAAATCTTTGCTTATGGATGGCGGAATGTTATTGCATGTTTGGATTATTGTTTTCCTTGTATGTGATTGTGATGCTATGTGATATGGTGATGGATACGGATTATCTATCTGGAATAGAATTGCTATGTGAGTATGTTACTAAGGGTATAAACAGAAATATTTTAAAGCTTAAAAGATGATTTTGGTAGTCGAAGAGACCGGGGTCGAGTATCAGTAATACCTGAAACCACTTCGATTTGTAATTCACATGAATTCTATACGGATTTGATGAGAGAAATCAATAGACTGAAATGGAATAAAATGGACTTTTGAACTAAGTAAGAATACATAGAATTTGATTTGTGAAATAAGTGTTGTGCATAATAAGTAATGAACTCGTAGTTATGTACAAGTTACCCGGGTTTCCTTTTAAATTTTGACTTAGTATCTCAAATTATATGGGTTTACTCACGCTGGTTTCCAACCTGACCCGGGTGTTACTTTGATGTGATGCTCGGGTCAGACTGAGTATTACAGCTTTTCAGGTAAGGACGTTCTGGAGTTCAGGAGGCGAGCTGGATGGCAGGAACGTATGGAGCGTTTTCCGCCGTGTAGTATTGCTGATTATCTGGGACATGTTGTTTTAAACTGTCCAATGTTGTGTAAGTGTTGTAACTCTGATGTATAAAAATATAAGTGTGCTGATACAGTTCTTCTTTGTAAAACTGTTATTTATGTGATATCATATTTTGATCCACTGCGAATGTGAGGTTTTTGTGTTTTGGTGTTTCTGCTTCTTCTTTTTCTTCTATCTCTTCTTCTTTTTCATAACTATCTGGAATTTTCGAGATTGAAAATTTCTGGGTCGTTACATTTGGTATCAGAGCAGGGTTAAGCGAGAACCTTGGCTCTGGTGGGATACTCATTAAGGATAGGGTCAATAGTACCCTATAATGAGTTGAGTGTATAAATATAAGAGAGCGTACTTGTTATTTTCTTATATAAAGGTTTCAAAATGGTTTCAAAAGTAAGAGAACCTTATATAAGTTTATTAAGAAATAGATTATCTATTATATTAAAGAAATTGGTTGTTGTATTAATTAAATTAAAAGTAATAGTAAGAATTAAGTGGTAATAGAGATACAACCAAATTTAAATGGAATAAAGAACAAGTTTGAAATGGATTCAAACTGAAATTAAAATTTTGAGTTTGGAAAAGAATTTTGAGAATAAAAGATAATAGTGAGTTGGATTCCAGTTGCAATAATCTTGGTCATTATCATAAATGGTTATTGTGTCTAATAATAGGATGATTGTTTTCCAATAGACAGTAGAATGTTTTAAGGAAGTAACCAATTAAAGAGGGTAATTTGTAAATTTGAAAGGATGTAAATTAAAGTGGGTTTCAAATTGTGAAGTTCTGAATTCTAAATTTAAACATTTGAATTGGTTTCAAAATATTAAAGGAAATAATATTATTCAAACTATTTTGAATATGATCTTATTTTAAAATAAGAGATGTTATTTAATATATTTGAATGAAAGGTTCCTATTTAAAACAAGGGTTGTTTGATATTTTATAGGAATTTGTTTGAATTTATAGCCAAAGGTGGTTTAGAATTTAAAAGTAACCAGGCGTGTAAAAGAAATAATATGTATAAGGAGTATACATAATATCAAAGATGGTTTGGTATTTTCCTTGGAATATGATGTGAAACCCAAAGTGAAGTAGGTTTTAAATTTAAGTGGGAAGGATATTAATCTGAAGTTTAAAATTTGAATGGGAATTCAAATTTTGTAAATTTGAATGGATTAAGTAAATTGAATTTAACTTGGAAGAAGTTAAATAAGTTTGAATGGACAACCTGATTTGGAAATTTCAAGATGAAATTAAAATTTAACTTGGAAAGTTAAATGATTGATTGGAATTGAGAGTTTAGTGATCTCAAATTGGGTTTGAGATCCGAAAATTGGAAATGGATGGTTGTTTTAAAATAATTGGATGATATTACCCTATTGTTATTAATAATCTTTAAACTATGAATTGGATTTGTTTAAAGAAATGAAGTGTGGAAATATATCCATTATCAAGGTAAAGTGGAATCATTTTGGACTTAAGATTTGAATGTTTAAGATAAAACTTCAAAGGTTTGGTTTCAAAATTGAAATTTTATGATAAATTGAATTTCAAAGATTTAGTTGTTTAAAAAGACTTGAATTATTATTTGAACTTTGAAATAAGTTTGAAATGAAATTTGGATTCAGAATTAAATGGTTTAAAGATATAAGTTGATTTGATTTAAAGGATTAAACCAACATTTAAAAATTTAACTCGAATTTATATAATTCGGGATGGTCTAAATTTGGAATTTGAATTGATTTAGTTCAAATTGAATTGATTTGAATTAATTGGAATTGTGATTGAAAATGGACAAGTTTAAAATTCAAATGGAAAATTTTGAATTGGATTAATTGTAAATGAAATTGAAATTGAATGAGTTTAAATTCAAATGGGAATTGGGATTAATTTAAACTGGAATTGATATGAATTGAAGTTGGTTCAATTTGGAATTTATTTGAATTAATTGAAATTGTGATTAAAGTTGAATGAGTAAATTCAAATGGAATTTGATTTGAATTTAGAAAAGGAATTGAGGATTAATTCAACTTGAATTTGGGGTTAAGTCAATTTTAATGGAAATTGAAGTTATTTAATTGGGAATTGAGTCAATTTAAATGGAAGTGGAAATTTAAATTGATTGGAAATGGAGGTTGCGAATTGAACAGTTTGACTCTGGACTATTTTTCAAAAATAAATTGTTTTAATATAAATCTATCTTTCCAAACTACTTATTATTTTTAAAGCTAAACTGTCTTATACTTATTTTACAATTATTTTGGAACTATTTACAAATTTTTTCAACTGTTCTGTAAACTAATTACTGTTTTATAACTTATTACTATTTTACAACTATTTTGTAATTATCTAACTATTTAATAACTATTTGATTATTTTCCAAATATTTTACAATTACTTAACTATTTTACAAAATAATAATTATTTTTCAACTACTTATCTATTTTTTTTTAAAAAATTCCAAGCTATTTTCTAAAAATAAACTGGTCGGAGTTCAAACTGTTACTGATTAAATACCCAACTGTGGTAAAAATTGAAGTGATAATCCAAATAGGGATTAAAGCAATTGTGGATAAGTGGATAGAAATTTAAGTGAATGTGAATGGAAAAGAGAATTGATATGGTTAATAATCAATGAAGATAAATACGTAGGATGTACGTATATTATTCTATTCACATAGTGATTTGATCCAGATTCAAGCACATAATTTCGAAATAATTATATCGATTCAAGTTGGGATTTTCCACTCGATTTTGGATGGTGAACCTGGATATGGATTGTTGATTGGTTCTGGATATTCTCTATCATAGTTATGGCTATGCAAGGAAAATGACGGTTTCTGATCAAGAAACCAGATCTGAGTCCGCACTAGGAAGTCGGGGGGGCGATACTAGTTCGGAAATGAAATTGTGTGATCGAGTGAGCGATCAGATTGGTATAGCATACAAATGATATGTGTACATCGTACGGGTTTGAATAAAATTGATAATGAGAATTTATGGATAAGAAATGTGAAATGGTTTTTGAAGTAAATATATATTTTGTGAAATATATGATGAAGTAAAGTGGAAATTGGAGATTTCTATGGTAAAAATTTACTTTATGGATGTAAGTAATTTGGTAAGTGACTTTGTAGAGTAATCAAATTTGAATATTTGATAAACAAAGTTATATATATATTTGTTATGTAAGATAAATCTCCCCTTGTTGAATCTATTGCCGGAAGGAAAAGATTTTTGAAAGTGTTTAAAGTATAAAAAGGGTTTTATACAAGTTTGAAATGATCCTAAGATTTTTCAAGGTTATGTTTATCTATATATATAAAGGATCTTGTGAGAATGATTTGAAAAAGGTTTTAGGAACCTATGAATTTGGAAAAGGCTTTTTGATTTTTGGGTAAAACCAATTTTGGAATTTGGAAAAGCCTAATTTGAGAATTATCGATTTTGGGATAATCGATTTTGAGAAAGGAGGTTTATTTATGATTCATACTAGGTGTATGATTTGGAAGATACTATATGTGTATAGTATAAAGTGTTTTGAAAATGGCTCTGGAGAAAAAGGCGCTCCCTTGGGATGAACTTCTCAGGAGTACCATAGGTTGGTACTGCCTTGAGCCTCTAAGGGGGAGGTTCTAAAGTTGATCCCGTGAGGAGTCCGGAAAGACTAGTTCCTTAGGATTATTGGGTAGCCAAAGTCGAAGGCACTGATGCCTACAGAGGCATTTGGGTTATGCTATGACGACAGTGTAACTCGATATCGCTGCGATCTACTATGTGGACCATAGCGGAAATCATGTGGAGGTGAGTGTCAACGGTCACACTTGATTTTGCCGGGAAGGCAACGTAACATCGGTAGACTGCGATCTATGGTCAAGTGGAGTGGAGAAGTTTCATTCTTTTGGCAGCGGAATTCGAGGGCGCTGAGGCCTAAAATTATATGGGTTTTTGCTGTGATAGCAATGTAAACCCAGTTGTAGCTGCGATCTGTAGCGGGTTCCTTGGCGTAATCGAGGGGTGCGGAGGCCTACAGTTGTCTACGGATTTTGTCGGGATGGCAACGTAACCATCGGGTTAACTGTGACCATGGATGGGGGTGTTGATTTCCAGAGCATTCTCACCAAAGATATATCCTCTATTTTCAAAAACTGTTTTCGATATTTTCAATAAAATTATTTTACAAAGTATTTTCTCTAGGTGTTGAAAATGAGTCTGCTAAGTACTTATTGATTTTCAGTCCTATGCCTGATCAACGTATGACCGAATTTCTGTGAGAATGAAGATGGACTTGTTGAAACATCAAGTTATAAAATGATATTTTTATAAAACTATTTTGACAATACTATATAGATTTTAAAGGTGTTTTAAAAAAATAAAAGATCAAAGAAAAATTTATCTGATTTTAAGCATTTTAATAAATTGTGGTTTCATTTCTTTTCGAGGACGAAAAGATTCAAAGGGGGGAGGAATGTAATAACCCGAATTTTTGGGCATCAAATAATTAGGTAATTTTCTAATTTAGCTATTGAAAAATACTGATTTATCGAATAAGAAAATAAATCTGATGGATACTTATATAATTACTTAAAATTTATAAATTGAATTTGGGTTTGTTTAAAATATATAGATATTTGTTTGAGCTGATTTTAAATTGTATTTTTAATTGAATTTGGAGTTGAATTTGAATTTGAAATTTGAAATTTAAAGGAAGTATATGTCAAAAATATTTTATTTTAAAAATATATTTTATATATATGATTCTATTTGATTTTAATTGGTTTTTATTTATTTTCTTTAAAAGAACTTTTTATATATAGATTTAGAGAAGAACTTAGTAATTAGTACATAAATGAAATGGGTTTTTATTAACATTTAAGAATTTATTAATTTTTCATAATTACAAGTGTTTATCTTAAAATCATTTTAGTAACAAGTGTAATACGATAAACTTATGTAATTGACAAATGTAAGTTAACTAGCATCTAAGTTTACAAATGGCAAGTAATGTTTTCTTTAAAAACAAATTATATATAGGAAAGTAATTTGAGGAAACCTGGTTCTTTTATCAGTTCAAAAACTTCATCATCTTCTCAAACATAAATAAATAAAACCAGATTCCATATCTCAATCTTCAATCTGAGATAAAAGGTCTTCAACCTAGCAGTAGTTTCAAACTGGAGAATTCAAACCTAAAACAGTAAAAAAACTAAAATCAAAATAAGTTCAGGCTCAAATCAAAAGGCAAAGCATTCCAAATTTTTACAACAAACCAGAAAGAAATCAAAGGCAAAATTAAGAAACAAGCTAACAATTCGAGATTCCAGATCAAGGTAATCAAACAATTCCAACTCCAGGAATTAAACCTGTGTTCTCTGTTGCATAATACAGGTGAGCAAACTTTTTTTTTTAAAAAAAAAGACCCTAAACCTGTTTATCTTGATGATCTTTTGAAGTATTATATGAAGTATGTTTGAATATGGGTGTGGATTTGTTTGCATATGTACAAATGTCTGAGTATATAGGTATGTATATATGAAATAAGGGTCTGTTCATAGTTGCAGGCTTTTAAAAATCAAGTTCAAAATTCTAATCATCCTCCTCTGATTTCTTTTAATCTGTGATGTTTAAAAGAAATTTGGCTGTGTTGGTGTAATACAAATTTTAAAAATTAAAACAAGTGAAATTATTAAGTAATTTATCTGGGAAATTGAAATTATAGTAATTATATTCGAACAGGGAAAAAATCAATGATTATGAATTCAAGTTTGGGTTTCATAGTTTGATTTGTAGTAAGAAATGATGAATTTAGGTAATGAATTCATATTATTTTAGTTTGGGAACATTAAGATAATTCGAGTTGATCAGAAAAGGTATTTTTGTCATTATCCGATGGTCGGCTTCGATCCATGGGTCGAAACTGAAGCTGAAGGTAGCTGGAAGGTCGGGGGTTGAGGCAAAAATGGTGACTGGGATTTCTAGGATAGGTGATGGTCAGGAGTGAACAAACTAGGGTTTAAGGGTTGCTCGAGACGATGGGGTTGTCAAGGCAAATGCGACATTTTTGTCGCATCGGAGAAGATCGGCCATAGGGAAATGGGTTCGTCATGTCGTGGCATAGCTATGGTGTGGTCGTCGGAGGTACCGGTGGTCGGAGGTAGGCGCTACGTGGTGGTTTTCTGATTTGTATGGTTTTAGGCATTGTCGATCGAGTTAAATTTTGATTCACGGGTGATGGCTTCGATCTGGGTTGACGAGTTGAACAGCGAAGTCACCGTCGACTTGCTGGAACTTGGGATGGTGGTCGGAGAGACTCTGACAAACTGTGCATGTGCACGATTATTTTGGGTATTTGATTTATTTGCAAAATTATGGAAGAAGCAGTTTTATTGTGTTCAACCCGAGGGGATTCGTGATATAACTCAGGAAAATGAAAATGGGAAAAACTCGAAGCTGGGACCGGGTGTTTCAGAAATTAACTCGGGTTTACTCTCAAGAATATTGGTTGGTAGCTCGAGTGTAGTATCGAGCAGTTCGTGTGTTAAACTGTATTTTAAATTTAAACTAAAATAACATTCCAAAAAGGAAAATGAAAGGAAGAAGAAGGAGGGAGCTTGGGGCTTGGCTCGGGAATTTCGTCGTTTGGCCCGGGTTTCATTTGTGTGGGCTCGGGTAATTTGAATGAACGGGTTTTCAAATTCTTGTACATCACTACAAGAAATTTGATTTTTAGTGGCGCTTAAAAAACGCTACAAAAAATTTTGGTGGCGTTTTGATAAACGCCACTAGAAAACATGCGACTAAAAATCCATGATTTTTTGTTGCATTTATTTGCAACGCCACTATAAATTTATTTTTGGCAGCATTTTTTAAACATTATTAAAGATCTTTTTACAACGTTTTAGAAACGCCACCGAAAAGGTGTCGTTTATTACCTTATTTTTCGTCGCACTTAATATTATTTTTTGCAGCATTTTTTGAACGCCATAGAGATTATATGAGTTACTATAATTGCTAATTCTGTAGCGCTTTTTAAACGCTACAAAAAAATATTGTTGGTGGCGTTTTTTCTCCACCATCGTATGTTTCGATTTTATTGCCTGCTGTTCCACGACTACATCTGATTTCACCACCAATTCAAGTACTTCAAAACTTATACAATAACGTAATATATAAAGACATACACATTTGAAAATAACACATTCAATGAACCACAATAACACAAACAAAAGCAATTACATAATCACCACTATATCATAACATTAGTGTCAAGACAAAAGGTTAACCATACATTTACACAACCAAACTACCATAAACAGTTTGATAATAGTACATGCGGCTAAAGTAGTGCTGCTACCATACATACTAGTTTCATAAAAGTTTTAATCAACCCAACAGTTTCATAACGGTTTTAATCAACCCAACAGTTTCAAAATAGTTTCATAATAGTTTCAACCTAACTACATACATGTTCTGCTACCATACCAAAAACCAATGCTGCCGCTTGAATTCTTCACAAACGTTATCTACCTGTAAATAATAATAATCACGTTGCTAAATATTTGTGAGGTGAAGGTATCAAAGATCAAAAATGGACAAATATAGAAGTCCTTAGACTATAATACTTCGAACAAAACTGCTAACATCCCCGACAGTTCTCCGACTTCTGGATCATCACTGCCAACACTTCCTCCTCCCTATAACCTCACCCAAACCTGATAACAACCATCATCACAACTTCCTCAAACTGCCACTCCAACACCAAGTCAAAATCATTCCTTCCTCAATCACAAACAATACAACCCTCCCTATCCCTTAAACAACCTACCACCAATATCACCCTTACTTCTAAAAACTTCACCTTCACTTGAACTGTTCCACCTTCAAATTGCTTCAGTTCAAACAACCTCGGTCATTATAGTTCTGTCTACTACAAGCATCACTTCCCTACTTCAACACAGTTTCCATTAACTGTCAGGGTATTAGAATCAAAGTTTGAAAACATTTAGGATGAACAAGTTATATACCTTTCAGTTTGTTTTCAGAATGACTTTTTCCGTTAGCCAAGCTATGGGAACGCCAAGTGCATCTTCCATGCACGTCAACGCCGATGTTGGTCTCCATAGCTCTGCATTTGCATCTCTCACAATATCAACCCAAACTTTTACAGCATTAATTCCCAATGGACGATAGTGGACCAACGTTATCAGATCAGTTGATGCAACAGTTCCTTCAGCCACTACATTTGTTCCACCCAAATCGATCAACTGACATTTTCTATCTTTTGTCCACTTTGCAATTGGCTGGAAAAAAAGAGATTATTATGCAGAATATATACATACACATAATAAATAAACTTTCATACACAGGTAATTTCTTCAATTTTGAAAATTAATAATTACATGCTCTGATTTCTTCATGAACACGGGTGTAGATTTCATGGGAGAAGTCGCATAATTTACACTATCATTTACATTTTCTTTATCAACTTCAACTTTTGATTTTGGCCATGCTACTTTCCTACCAATTGCATCTCCAATGCACAACTTATCATATGTGGGTCGCCACAAATAAGCATCTTTATTTATTACTTTGTCGACCGAAATCACAACGGCAGACGGACCGAGCGGAATTCCACTAACAACATATTGTGGCTCTCTGGAGTAGACTCTTCCTTCGGCAACTACCCCTTCACCCTCATTCCAACCATAAACCTTACATTTGTCGTCTTGGACAATGTTGTTACTCTAAAAATGAGAAGTGTAATTTTAACGAACAAATAAATATAAAAATGGTTTATTTTAACAAACAAATAAATTTCTACTTAGCAAAATACTTAGCAATTCATTCACAGGTTATAAAATGAGAAGTGTAATTCCAACCATAATATTGTGGACAGTGCTGTTAATGTAAAAAAATTATTCAAATTTTTATTAAGATTTTAACTAACAAATAAATATACAAATGGATTAATTTTGGGGTACTAATATCTAAAAATTAAAACTAAAATTTTAGTATGTTTCAATGAGAAGTGTAATTCAACAGTTTAGTATGAGAAGTGTAAAATTTACCGTACCGACGTCGTTCAAATTTACTCGCAGTGCCATCTTAATGCAAGTTGATGGCCAAGCTACTACCTTATTCACAGCGTCTGCTAATACTGTCATTTTTGGTGTAGGCCTCCATAAATAAGTATCTGGTTTGTCCACGATATCTACAGTAACACTCACAGCATTAGGTCCAAGATGAATGCCATTGACAACCGCAGTTGGGTCCCTGGACAACACCCTCCCATTGGCAACAACTTCACAGTTTCCATCCCAATTAAACATCGAACATACATCGTCATTGCTCTGCAATTATTCAACCATAAATTATAGCAATCACTAGATCAAAATTTAAAATCTAAATGTAATTTCTTGAGTAATATAATTATTATTTTTACCAATTCGGGTGTGCTCGTTTTCGGACTTCCTACACCCTGCAACAAAGGTCTAATATCAGGATATTTTAATATTAAAAGCACTCAATTAAATGTAATGTAGGCGTTTAATTGACTATCGAAAAATACTAAATGGAATTTGATCAGTTAATGTATTTTACAGCTATAAATGATGGGATGAAATTAATATGGCTACCAAAACCAGCAAGTGAAAAAAATAAAATTGAGTTGCAAAAATTAAAATGACCATACTTAAAATGGAAGAGAACATATAATAAGTTTGTGAGAGAGAATAAATTTGTTCTTTTTAGTATTTTAAATTATATGGCGCTTTGAATTTTTTATTTCACATATATAAATTACTTTTAATAGTCTACCTTCTGGTTCATCAGAACCTGCAGCATACTCTTCATTTCTGCTATTTCCTTTCGACACTGCGATACTTGTTTGTCTTTGGACTGGGCCACGGCTAGCTTGGTTAAAGTGCAACCCCTTCCCAATTCCCTTAACCATCCTGGTTTATCTTGTCCGAGTACATGTACAATAGCATCTCCACTGACATTCTGTGACGAACCGGAATGTGATAGGCTACCAATTTTTTTAATCTCCTCCTAATAAATAAATACAAATAGATAATGTACAAACGTAAAATTATCGTACTTTCGGACATTTTTTTATATACAGATAAAATAAAATAAAAACTTACAATAGCATTTCCAGCTTCCACGGTCACCGGTTCACCATTTTTTTATGTGAGATTTAATCCAAACATCAGCTCTAGTTATGGACGATGGACTTGGACTTTCTTTTTTCTAAATTTAGGATAACATTAAATAAAAAACCGGACAGGTATAAAATAATATTAAATAAAGCTATACTTAATTAACTAACCATGTCTTCGGTCAATCTAGCCATTCCCTTACGACCAGTTGTGTGTGGAAGTTGTTTATCCCTAAGGGCCGAATATTTCTCACTTCGTTTCTGTAAAATAGAAAGATATATTGTTGATATATTGTTATAGGATAATGGCAGCTTCGTTGTTTGAGAAAGTGAAGAGTGACAGAGAGAAGTTGATATATTTTCATAGGATAATGGCAGCTTCATTGTTTGAGAAAGTGAAGAGTGACAGAGAGAAGTTGATATATTGTTATAGGATAATGGCAGCTTGATTGAGGAAGTGAAAAGTGACAGAGAGAAGTTGTTTGAGAAGTGTTTGATAAAGGCAATGTAAATAAGAAACATGGATATTTTTTTTTGTAAATAGAGAACAAAAACTTGAAAACAGTTGCTTATAGCAGAGGAAAATTCAATGTATCAGAAACTAAAAGACAAATGAAATAAAACAGTGAATATAATATCAAGTGAAAACAGTGATTACAAGAAACAGATTTGTAAAAATGAAAACTAAAATCTAAGATGCAATGCAATGTTTTTTGTTTTATTTTTGTTTTTGGGTATATGCAATGCAAGCTTGTTGAAGTATGAAATGCAACAGCAATGTAAAACAGAAAACGAAACGCAAAAGCCGGGAAATGAAATGTAATAGCAAACTAGTTAAAAATTCCAATGCAAGATGAAAACAAATCCAACAATTTTTTTAATGCAAGATAACACAATACAAAACCAAACACACAGCACTAAACTGAACTAAATTCAAGTGAACAAGAAATGTGTGCAGAATGAACAAAGTTAAAATGGAAAGTGTTAACTTGACATGCACACAAGAACAAAGAACAAAAATGCACAGTTAACATAAATGCAAAACAAATGAAACGCAAAATGTTTTCTTTTTTTGAGACTAAAACAAATATGTGTTATTGGATAATAAAATTGTTCTTTTGAAAATGATAATCAACTCTGCTGTGCAAATAACCATATGTGTTATTGGATCCCAATCATTAACTTTTAAAGTGTTCTAGCATATAAAATAGTGAATAGTGTTACCTTAAACTCCGGACTTGTTTTCGCCTTCACAAACCTTCTCCATTCGTTCATGCTTTTGATGTTGGTAGGTTTCAGTTTTAGTCTTTCCTCTTCATTCTCCTCTTTATTTAATTTTTGAACCATTTTACTTTTTGACGATCTCCAAATTACTCCCATTTGTTGAAATACATCTTTTCTTTGCCAATCCTCTTCCAGTTTAAATCTAATCTGCAACAATACATGAAAACATGATATTAAAATCAAACAACAGCCATATGTATGCATCAAACAATTTTTTTAGCTATAACTATAATACTTGATGTAACAATGTAGCAATGTAGCAACTTGCAAACAGATGTATAAACAACAAAAACAATTTTTAACTCATACCTGAATCGATTGCCACAAAACAACTTTTAACTCATCACTTAGATTCCTCCAATCATCAAGTGTGTATGGAACCAGCTCCCGCACAAGCGGTCCAAGAAAAGAGGATAAATGTACTGACCCTTTCCCTATTGGTATACCTATATCATTGAACTCAACTTCAATTTGATCCTGACTGCTTAACGGGAGTCTTTTTGCTTTTGTTGGACCTCTACCGCCTCTTTTCCGAGGTGTAATTCTGGATTCAGCTTCACTTGCTCTCCCAATTTCTCCCTCAGCATCATCAGTTTGTTCAGGAAGGATTTCATTTTCTGAGCGAAGTCCTTCTTCATTTGGGTCGGAGGGGGTAACAGGTGGCTCTTGTTCTTTGTCTTCATTGCAAACAATGGCTTGCTTCTTAGCGTTGACTGTTTGTTCTTCACTATCGGTGCAAGCACCAGCTAGAATCTTAACCTTTTTCTTTGGATTATACTTCCGCTTTGACTTATCCTTCTGAGATTCCTCATCAGCCTTTCTCTGGTTGCGAGTACGTACAAAGCTTGAACGCATCTTTTTTCTGCAAATGAAACAAAAAACAGTAACTTATTTTGAGAATATTTCATATAAAGGACAGTTAACAGTATCTATTATGTAACCTTGAATACAATAGTTATTAATACATGTAAATAATCACATTAATACTTAATAATGGAATAATCAAAACATATAATTTCTGTAAATGTATATTAATATGTTTTCTACGCTTGCAATTACAAATGAAGGCACCTAACATCTAATAAAAAAAGCACAACACACTCAACAAAATTTGCAACCTCTCACAAACACAAAACATAGCAATGCTAACTCACGCAAGCACACAGTACACAACATATTCACAAACCCAACTCACCCTACAGACAGTCAGACAACCCTCACAAACACAGTACACACAAACACATATGTAGACTAACTACCCACTTACCTTATCAGTCACTATCCTCTGGTTATCACTCACTGTCTTCTGAGTTCTGATTCTTTAATATTATTTATCTGTTAATATGGAGAAAATACTTGGTACTTTAAGAAATACCATGATCAAGTATTTTTTTATATAGTAGATAAATGTTGTGTAAAAAAAAGATATTATTAATATGCACCTTATGTAAATGAAAATATTCCAAAGTTGAAAAATTGTATTACATGAATAGTTTTACAGTACCTTGTGATCTGAGTCTGGGAGAGGACATGCCCAAATCATGATTTGATATCATATAACTATAAAGCAATATGAATACACTGTTGTAGTTACATACTAAATCTATCAAAAAACATCAAAATATGCCCAACTTCCAATTATGGACCACATATGTCAAGGGAAGTTTATCAAACAAACATTAGCTGAATGGAATTAAATTTAACATAAACATAATATTAAATTTGATTTGACATATCAAATCCAAATAGAGCCAGACAAAAAAGAAATATATTACAAAATTAAAATAGAAAAAAATGAGTTATATGTAGAAATGATGCATGCTAGAGTAGAAATGAAGATCCTCAATCAGAAGCTGACCATACATCTTCAAATGACATATATGTAAGGTTTAATGCTAGGTTTTGATTCTTGAGTAGTAGACAGAGCAAAGGTGGTAAATGTCAAAGCTGTCATGAAACAAGTAAAAGAAACTACTTGATTGTAATACATTTTTCAAATGATAGTATAACAAATTTTATAATCTACTCAAGTAGAACATATAATCCACTCAAGTATGCCTTCGCAATCCTCTCTAACATACCAACATCTTCATCATCCATTTCGATTATTTCGCTACCTTCCACGACTTGGATATCTGCCTCGATGCAATCGTGATCCTCTAAATCATTAAATCTTCTTGATGGTGCTTTCATTACAACATACCAATTAGAAACATCATTCTCTCTTGAATAAAATACTTGTCTTGCTTGAGATGCAAGTATGTATGGATCTCGTGAAAATGATGCTTGTTGTAAATTTACAAGAGTGAACCCATCATCATCAACTTTTACTCCATTTCCTTTATACGCCCAACGACACTTAAAAACTGGAATATAAAACAAATGATAATCTAATAAAATTATATCTGTCAATATTTTATAGTAAGTGACCACATCAACCACTTGGGACATATCTTTTGCACTTGCTCTACACATAGTAGTCGCATAAAAGTCACCCCACAATTCTGAGTTTCTCTCCCTACATCTTGTATATGAAAACGTTGCTCATTGATGATATATTCGTTGTAAGACATGGCATCATCCTTCGGACCAAAAGCAATCCATCTTAACATGTCATCATGATCCTTGGAGGTAATAATATCTACAACAAATTTTATTTAGCATGTATATTTTATAGTAAGATTAATAGTCAAAAGAGAATATATTTGAAATCTAACTAACCTTTCTTTTAATCCAATCGACAAATTTTTTTGTATGTGTTTCCCAAAGTAAGGTTGCATTTTTTGTCATGCGTGGGTTTGACTTTTCTAATTCCTCCAAATGCAAACTAGTATTGTGTAACAACCCGCATATTTATCGATTTTATATTTGAATATTTTGTTTAAATATTTTTTTCGATACTCGGAATTTAGTCCGAAAAGCTACTTTTTGCATACGGTTGAATTAGGACTCGGGACCACTTCCATTGAGTTCAAAAATGGTGTTTGCAACCTTTTTGAGTATAAGCTTTGACATGTTTGGAGTTAGAGGAATTTTGCCACTTTTTACTTAGGGCTTTGGTTTGGGCTGAGCCCAATAACCCCACTTATGTATTCAGTCCCAACCCCTTCTCCTCTTCATTACTTCATTCCTCATTGCCTAATACTCAAGCTTTTATAACAATGGAGAGTGGAAGAGGAAATTAAAACTCCAAGCCCTAGTTTTCTTTTACAAATCAAGCTCTAGCTCTAAACTAATAGAAGAACCCATTGGTAAGCCTTCTCTTCTTCTTCTCCAACTCCTTCTCTCTTGAATTTCAGAAATTCCTAAACCTAACTTTGGGAATGTTCTTCTTTTAAAGCTTAGAATCAAGCTTCTTGTGTTGGATTTGAAGAGTGGTTGATTCTCCTTTTCTTTCAAGCCTCTTCTTCATTTGTTTGGGTTCAAAGGTGAGATTTTTATCTCACATCTTAGTCTATAATTATCTTCGATTGTTAGGTATGAATTCCTATGGCTTATTCCTGTGCAATTGATTTTGGTTTGGATTGATTTGGTGTATATTCCAATTTTTGGTGTTTTGAAATCAAAATCTATGAAAATCCTTTTATGGATATTTGGACATTGATATTTGAGGCGTATCGAAGTGCCGTTAAGGCTAGGTTGTCGCTTGGCGTAAATCCTTAGTCGTTGTCGCTCGATCGATCGCTTCTGGTATTCGTTTGGCCATTTTTGGCCTAGGTTCAGGGAATGCCCTGAACCTTTGATTCAGACATCTGAAACGTTAGATTCAGACATCTGAATATTATACTGGGAACTTTTATTCCCCAGTATTCAGACGTCTGAATCGATATTTCAGACGTCTGAATTGGTTCGAATTGAACCAGAAAGGAAATAGGCTAAAATTTAGCATTTCCAGACGTCTGAATTTATTGATTCAGACGTCTGAATTCTGTCCTGGAAAGTATTTTATTTTCTAGATTCAGACGTCTGAATCATACCTTTCAGACGTCTGAATATGCCAATTTTTGCATGTTTGCCTATTTAGCTTGAAATTCCAACGTTAATCGATTCGTGTTGATTCCCTTTTGTTATTATCACTTATTATCGACTTTGATGACATTTTCTTCGTGATTTTGGGAATATCCATTTTAATGGATTCGATATCGATTTCTTTGGATTTTATTCACGTCTTTGAATGTGAATTTTAGTGATTGGTTGTTCCTACAATCTTCATTGTGATTTGTCACTTTAAAAATATAAAGGTTTTCTAACTAGTAGTAAATATCAAAACTCTTTCTTCAAATGATTTCAACACTATTTTATAACAAAGCTCGTTTTCTCAAACCGATTTCCAATCTATTAGTATATACAAACCTTTACCTCACTCGTATGAGAAATCTAATTAAACGACTTAGTAAAACAAGTGGTATGAAACGCTTGCGTTTACTTCGTCGGTTAGTTCTTGGACTTGTTCGATTGAAACTCTTGTGGCAATTTTCTAGTGGAGATCTACAATTTGTTCGTAAATATTTAAGTTAAGCTAGTGGTTATGAGACATGAAGCTAAATTTATATATTTACTAGCTTAGTGTAATTGACACTTTCTTGATGATCATGACGATCATTTTTGTGATTTAGACTAGCGATGTGCGATGTCTCTTCGTCTGCGAGGGAGACTAAACCCCGTTTTGTGGAGTTTCGACTCAAATTGGTGGGGTAGCAACCCATGGTCTTCGGGCCGTTTGTGGAGCTTCGGCTCAATTTGTGATGGTTAGCAACCATGGAATTAGCGTTCCGTTTGTGATGCACGTGTTGGTGAGCTTTATGCTCCCGTTTGTGATAGGCCTTCCCCCCTTTTTGTGATTTCTGGATTTCTTGAGATGATTTCTAGAACTTGTGCTTCATCAATTTTCGTGATTTTCATTGATAAGTTTTATCAATATTTGTGCATTGGTGAATTTGTGCGTCATTGACTTTTGTGATTTCTGGATTTCTGAGATGATTTCTAGAATTTGTGCTTCACCAATTTTCGTGAATTTTCATTGATAAGTTTTATCAATATTTGTGCATTGGTGAATTTGTGCATCATTGACTTTTGTGATTGATATTGATATAATCGTCAATATTTATGGTTTGGTGAATGAAATAAAGAGTACGACATTCCTTTTGATCCTTGAGAAATTTTTTGTGATATTGATTAATCTCTTGTTGATTTTCAATTACTTATTTATCACAGCTTGGCATTATGATTATTATGCGTATTAGTCATACCTCTTATTCTATATCGTTTCATCTGATATTTATAGCAAGACTGATCCGTTTATTATTTTCTTATTAACTAATACTCGGGTCAGACCGAAATGTTACAGGTGCTTCAGCTTGACTTCTCACTTGGGATTGATTCCTCCGACTTTTGGCTAACTACTTATATTAGTAGTTTATTTTGGTGTACACATTTGAGATATAGACTCTATGATGTATACTTATTCTTTTGTGTAGTTCTTGCAACTATTCTTTTGTGACAGTGTGGGTCTTGCTTGGCTACTACTCTGATGAACACTTTTATGTGTTATATATATTCATATCTATTTCCGCCTTTGTGATATGAATTATCTGTGACTGATTTGCGTTATGTTTATTTCTATATTTGTTCCCGAAGACATAATAGCCACTATGTAATAGCTTTGAGTTTGTGTCGGTATGTCGGATGTCCTGTTACATTTTATCTGGCATATTGGTACTCGCACAAAGCAATTATACAGATGGTCGCTCCTCAACAGCCTTATTCTCCGTGCTAGTTGAAAGCATTACACCGTAGTATCCTTGGCTAGCGTGGGTATAGAGGTGGGGCGTCACATATTGAATAATTGATTATAAGTTATATATAGAATTACGAACACATCAAAATAATTAAAACAATATAACATACACTTACTCTATAAATGGTTCTACCACAGCCATATTCATTAACACGGCTAAATGAGCACTTTCTTTGTCATTAACTAACAGTTTAACTGTCTTGGATATTGAAATCGGACGTCCCTCGAGTATTACACTATTTTCATAATCTTCATTTCGAGCTTCTTTCTCCTCTATATGTCTTGATTTTTTCAAAAATTCATCGAAATACATCATGGATTCTTTTGCAAGATAGGATTCTGCAATGCATCCTTCTGGTCGTGCATAGTTTCTGACAGTCTTTAAGTGTCTTCATGTATCTTTCGAATGGGTACATCCAACGAAAATGAACCGGTCCACACATTATTGCTTCTTTTCCAAGATGAATGGATAAATGTACCATTATATCAAAAAAAGATGGTGGGAAATATTTTTCAAGCTCACATAAAACTTCAATAATCTCAACATGGATTTGTTCTACCTTCTCTCTATCAAGAACATGCTGACATAATTAGTTGAAAAAAGAACATAAGCGAATTATTGTTTTTCTTGCCTTCTTTGCCATTAATCCTCTCGATGCTACTGGCAATAACTGTTGCATTAATACTTGGTAATCATATGACTTCAATCCGCTAATTTTGCAATCCTGCAACGAAATCCGATTTTTCAAATTTGAACAGTAGCCATCTGGTCCTTTGAAATCGTACAATCTTTTGCAAAATATTTTTCTCTTGGATTTTGACAACATGTATGGAGCCGGTGGAAGATATGTTATATTTCCACGAGGTTGTGCATGAAGCTCACTTCGAATTCCCCAATCCTCTAAATCCTTTCTACAGTTGGTTCCATCTTTTGATTCATTACCATGCAACATCGTGCCCAATAGGCTTTCACCAATGTTTTTCTCCACATGCATCACATCTATATTGTGACGTAAGGGAAGCTCCTGCGAAAACAAAAACTATAACGCATTATTGGGTTTTTCTTCTATTAAAACAATGAAAAATAAATAAACTAACCACTAACCTTCCAATAAGGCAAATCAAAGAAAATTGATCTTTTTTCCCACCCAGATAGCTCCATTTTTGTAGAATCGCTAGTATTATCGTCTTCATCTTCTGTATCATAAACACACTTTCTCTTCTTACTTTTATCTTCCTTTTCTTTTCCAAAATCATTTGGATAATCCTTCAACAATGCATGAATGTTTCTCCCAGTTAGTAGTCTAGCTAGGAGCACTACCTTTCTCTATGGTGTTATCAAACAATGCCTTTTGTTTCCTCCGTGAATCTGAAGCAGGTAGAAATCTTCTATGACCCATGTAGACGCTCTTTCGACTATGATTCAACCAACGAGAATGGGTATTGACACCACATAATGGGAAAGCTTTTCCCCCTTCACACAACATCCAGCAAGATTTCCATAAGCCGGAAAATCGTTAATCGTCCATAGCAAAATTGCATTCAGTTTAAACAAAGTTTTACTAAATGCATCATGAGAATCAACTCCCTTACACTACAAGTGATGCAAGTCTTCCACCAAAGGCGCCAAATATACATCAATATCATTCCCAGGTTGCTTTGGGCCTAGAACAAGTAAAGTTAACATAGTATTTTCCTTCTTCATACACAACATAGGCGAGAGATTGAATGTCACAAGCATCACCGGCCAGCAACTACATTTCGAACTCAACAGGGAAAATGGATTGAATCCATCTGTAGCAAGACCAAGCCTAAGATTGCGTGGATCAGATGAAAAATATTTATACTTTTCATCCACCATTTTCCATGTCGTATAATCCACGGGATGACACATTTTACCATCGTTGCTTGTATTATTAAAATGCCATCTTAAATCTTCTGCCATCTTTTGAGATCTGTACAGTCTTCTAATTCTCGGAATTATTGGAAAGTATCTCAATACTTTAACTGGAATACCTTGTATAACCTTTTCAGTATCTTGATTTTTCTTCCATCTTAAAGAACCACATTTTGGACAACTTTCTAAATCTTTGTATTCTTTTCTGTAAAGGAAACAGTCATTCTCACAGGCATGTATCTTTTCAAAACCCATGTCGAATGCTCTGAGAAATTTCTTTACTTCATATAAGTTTTTGGGAAGCACGTTATCCTTCGGCAGAAATAAATGTCGCACAATTAAAAGCTTATCAAACCCACTATCAGACAAGCCAGTCTCACATTTAAGATTATACAAGATGGTGACAGCAGATAATTTTGTGTGATTTATGCAACCAGGATATAATGGAGTTTCTGCATCTTCCAAGTTCTTGAGTAACTCATCCTCTTTTCTTTGAGAATTAACATTATCTTTATCATCATCAAAAAATCTTGATTCAAAAAATCTTCATCTTCATAGTGAATCATCTTGAATAGATCATATACATCAAACGTATTTTTTTTCTTCTCTACATTTATCTCATCACCATGGTTAAACCATACACCACCCGTGTATTTAGGATCCATTCCTTTTATAATTAAATGTTCAACGATGATTTGTTCATCATGACTACTAAGATTCCGACAATCCTTGCAAGGGCATAAAAAATTTTCTACACTTCTTGCATTCCTCTTTGCAGCATTCACAAAATTCATTGCTCCTTGTCGGTGCTCTATATAGTTCTATGAAAAAAGTAAAACAAATAAAAAAATTGAGCTTTAATATTAGATTATATGTTATAATTCTCAAAATACATATTAAGTTAATCATGGTTTTATCACCTGCTTAAAAAAACCCAGTCTTCTTCCATTTTCGACATATGAGGGCAAATAAGTTTCCATCTTTGACGTACAAATTGGTTATCTGTTGTAATCAAAATAATAACTAGACGTTGAAGTTATTACCCAAAAAACATCCAAGTATCTTATAAATAATGCACTATCTGGAACATTGGTAACACGCCCATAGTAAGGATAATAAACTACATTTTCTAACATAAACTGATTTTGAACAAATCAAATTTGGCAACCAAACTCCTAAACTATCACAAAGAAACATCTCTTGTATTAATCATATACCAATGCCACGTTCAGGAATGAAATTTAGTTATTGAAGAAAAACATGAAACAATGGGATAACATTTAAGCTTGTTTTACCATCAAAACCGAATGCGGGACATTTAATATATTTTATTAAGGGTGTCACAGGTTTTAGTAAAACAGTGTTGCGATGGCTTGCTGAAATGAAAGCCAAAATGTAGTTTAGTAATATGAAATTTACTTTTTATGTTTGTGTACCGAAAAGCAGCTGTGTTAGGTAACTTATAATAGAAAAATAAAATGATGTTTAACATTCAGCTAGACTAAAGCAGACTGCACAAATAACATAACATTCTCATGAAGTTACTGACTCAGCCGTACAAATATTCTCATGTTCTATTACTAGGGATGCCAGACAATAGTAGCAATTTTCACTATATTGAAGTTATTTGCGCAGCTAGAGCATCAATCAGTTATTAACAAATACTCATAATTGTTCAATAAGTTATAACACATAACTTTAGTGATTTCTAAAAGGAAGAAAGGCGGTATAGATAGAACATATACCTTCTACAAATTTCCAACAAAAAACGAAACGCAAAAGATGGTAATAAACTGAAAAGGATAACTTAGCAAAAGAGATAAAAAGAAAGGGCAATACAATATTTGCACCAATCAAATTTGAAATAACGTCATCAAAGATAATTTAGCAACTAACTGTGAAGTTTACTTTTGATGTACTATTAGTGGTAATAATTATTTATGGGTTGGGATGTTTTCCTACCTTTTTTCTCAAATATTTTTGAAATAATGTTATCAAAGACTCATTTATAGTGAAATTCATAAAAATAATTAGATCTTGTGATCATGATACTATAAGCAAACAGATATATCAACGCAACCATAACCCCAAATAAATCTAAATGAAACAGAAGAAGTTTTGCTTATTTGTATTAATAAGTGCAAATGCAGGTTGAATCACCTATGCGCAAGTGGTATGCAAAAGATGAGTTATTTAAACATCAAAATTCTAAAAATTATTTGCATGCACATTTCTAATTCAGTGTTAAGTATTGAGTTTTTTTGGTAAAAATTCCTATATTATCAACAAGATAACTGCTCCGAATTACAAAACAAAAAACTGCTCTTGATGAGGTTTGACAGTCCTAATAGTGATCGAATGATAGGAAACCTACCATAAATAAATCATGACTTAAGTGCAACATTATGATATATACATACACACACATATATATGTATACTGTAACGACCCAGAATTTTTATTAATTAAAATTTGGATATTTAATTAATTTTAAATATTAAGAAGTGAATTTATAAGTCAAATAAATTTTTATTTGAATTATTGGATTTAATTGAATAATTAAATCGATAATTTAATATGTTAAATTATGGAAATAATAGAAATTTGAGTTAAATATGATTGAAAATGATTTGTAAAATTTTATTTTATCATATTGAAGTTAGAACGATATTTTAGAACTTTTAAAATTAAATTAAAAGTTAATTTGTGAAAATTGAATATTTTAATATTTAAATCGACTAGTGAAAATAGTCAATTTTTGAACAGTCTCAGAATTGAACGAAACCAGTTCCATTGGATCCGTAATAGTTAGTTATTACCGGATTTCAAATTTCGTGTCAATCGGAGTTATCGTTTGATCGTGGCAGCTCGAAACGCATCAATTTATTTTTAATTTTAAATTGGCGAGTTAAAATAGCCATTTTTCAAAAATTCTCGGATTTCGACGAAACCAGTTTCATCGGATCCGTAATTTGTTATTATTGTATGGTTTCAAATTTCGTGTCAATTGGATTTACCGTTTGTCCGGTACAAATTAAAACGCCTAGAAATCGATTTAAATCGGTTTAATTCAAATTGAACGTTTATAGCCATAACTCGCACAGATGTCCGAATTAGCTTTCGAAACCTGTTCCATTGTGTCCGGAACACGGGGTAAACCCTAGAAACGCTTGTTACGGCGCGTGAATCGGAGTTCGGAATTTCCGGGATGAATAGTGTTCGATATTTTCTTATAAATAGCCACCATTCTAAAAAAAATAAAAGAAAAAAACAACTAAACCCTAATTCAACTGCACAGCCGCCCCCTCCTTTTCAACGGCCAGAAACTCATGATCGTTCTCCTCCAATTACTCCAAATCCGTCGACTATTAGGCTAAACTTTCAACTAGAGTATTGAAGAGCACGACGAGAGCTTGAAGTTCAACGGTCATGATCAAATATGGAGCGACGTGGTGGCGTCTAGGGGGGGCCGTTCGTGGTCAGTTGCGCACACAACACGAGGGTAAGGGTGCAGCCGAGTTCAACTTCTTGGGGGCCGAAGGGAGCTATCGAGGTGAGCTACGCTGTGGAAGTCTCTGATCGAGTTTTAATCGAGTGAAGTGGTCGAATTTCTTAACCCTAAAAATGTACAATGGGTTCGGCTAAAACGTGTTGCCTGTAGACGTGAAACGCGTGAAGGGGAAGAAGGAATATAGGGTGCGGCCTGATGAAATTGGAGTTGGAGTCAACGGCTATGATCAAAGCTAGGTTTAAAAAAATAATTAAAGTTGTAATTATAGTTATAAAATCGTGTTTAAACTTCAAATAATCATAACTTTTTCATACGAGGTCGAAAACGCGCGAAACCAGTTGCGTTGGAATCGTACGGACGAGCACTACACGATGGAATTGGATTGGAGTCGTTTAGAGTTAGTGAAAATTTCGTGTAAAATTAAACGTCCGTTTAATTTTATTCGAAATAAATCGCTAAACGAAATTGAAATCAAGGTGAGAACTTCTCACTCAATCGAATCAGTTTCGATTTTATTTTAAATAGTTAGATTTAAAATACTTGAATGCATGTTTGAATGATGATTGATATCTATTGATTGTTAAAATAGACATTATACGCCGTTAGTAAGCGGATGTTATTTATTAAAAACATATACCGCGAATATTTCATAAACAGTGAAATTGGTATTATATATATAATAACAATATATATATATTGGCATATGTATATATTGGAGTTATTGATTTCCCGCATTTTTTGTTTAGCGGATGAGACCCTATTGCGCCGTTAGTAAGCGGATAATATTTTAAATCCCATATACCGCGATAATTTCGTACTGGAGCGAAATTGGTATTGTGCTAATGTTGTGGATGCAGGAAACAGGTTGGAGGGATCCAACTGGATTCCTTAACAGTATTTATTAGATTTCAGATATTTTGATATTTGATGGATTATCATATCGATATATGATATCGTTGTTGTCGTGATTGACTATTTGGTATGTAGCATCATTGGACCAAATTTGGAATTTTAAAATGATTTTTAAAGTGATTTTTGAAAGAAAACATTTATAAAATATTTTTTTTGAATTGATCCATTTTAAATAAATAAACGTGTAAATTTTAATGTTATAAAAATCATGATTTTTAAGAAATATAGTTAAAAACTGATTTTTGAGGATATGATGCTAATGATTTTATAAAATGATTAAATCAGGATTTTTGAATTTATTATAAAAGTTGAAAATATAGAATTTATAAAATTTAATTATTTTATAAATCAAAATGGTGAAATTATAAAGGAGATTAAATATGTTTTAAAGAATAATATAAATTGACTTATATTAAGAGATTTATAAATGGATATTTATAAATTGAAATATTGACATTATAAAACGAGTTTTTATAAGTGTTTGAATGAAGTGAAAATGAATTTTTGTAAATGAATGGAATTTATAAAATTAAAAATGGTGAAGTTATAAATGAAATTTATAAATAGTAAGATTTATAAATTTTATAAAGTTATTAAAAGAATAGTTTTGAATAAATAATTGAAGCTTATAAGTTATAGGATTTATAATTATGAAGTTCAAAAGAATGATTTCTTGTAAACAAATAAATTATAAGTGTTTAACTTATAATATGAATTTTAGTAGATAATTGAGTTACAAATCGAATAAATTAATAAAGGAATTTATAAAAGGAAGTTGTTATAAAATAAATAGAAATGGAGTTTATCAACGTTGTTTTATAAATTCGCAAACGACTTATTTTGATAAGAAAATTGTTGAAACCTATTAATGAAGTTATATTCACGTTTTTGACTGTGAATAATCCTTTGAAATAAAATGAATAAAAGGATGAAATTTGTTAACGTAGTATATTCACGTTTTTGAATAGTGAATAATATGTTAAAGAAATTGTTTTGAATGTGATGTTTTAAATAGAATTAAAAACAAGTTAACGATGTTTTAAAATGTGTTGAGATTCGAAACCATAGATTTCAACATTGATTGTTGAAATTGACGTTTTCGAGAAATAGAAGGAAATGGTGGACTATAACACTGTTGTTATAGTAAATGATTTCCGAAAGGAAATGTTTTGTATAGTATTGGGATTTATATATCTATTTTAATTTCGAATCCCTATACTAGTGATCTTGGGTTGTCGTAACGATGTTTTACGCAACATTCGTTTTGGCCCAAATAAATATGGTTAAGAGAATGATTTCCTTAAAGAATGAAATATGTACTTAATCTCGATTTAAGTATATTGAATATTTTCCAAGTGTTGAAAATAAATAAAATCTGTGAATTACTTATGAATAAGTAAGTATGGAAATGTTTTCCAATATAAAGTGAATATTTTGAATTTATCTTTTTGAAGATAAATTGAAAAATGAATATTAGAAATCGAATTGAAGTCGTATATTCATGAATATTTTGGAATGTAAATTCACTATTGAATTTATAAAAGAAAGTGAAATTTGATTAAAAATAAATATTGATTTATTTTTGAAGTGTGAAAATTATATATCTTGTAAAGATATTTTTGGAAAATAAATAATTTGGAAAATTATTTGGAAACTGGTGATGTGTGCATATCCATTGATAGTTCAATAACCGACTATCAATATTTCCCTTTGAATGGGTAATTGATGTGATTTGTTTGAATGTGAATGCCACACTTATTTTTGAATAAGCGCTCACTATTCGGGTTAACCGGGAAAGGACCATGGGGTCGTATAACCCATTCCGAATATGTGATACGTCGTTGTGAATTGCATTGAAGATCGGTGTTGAAGACCCGGTATTTACGAGAACGATAGGATGACCTGTCGATTGACTCTGCACCGAGTAGCTACGGTATTGAGTTCTCCATATGTGATGGTGAATCCGATCAGGATTGTGAATATCCGGATTGCAAGGACTCCTTTGTAAGTGCCTTCGGTTTTGTTCGAGCCCGGAACAGACTTGTATGGATTGTATGTCTGACATTACAAATTGAGATGTAAAGCCGATTTCTTTCAAATATATTTATGTTGGTGGCGGAGAATTTATTCTTTTAGCTTAACACCCTTCTCTAAGACGTACGAGCTCAGAGGTTATGTAGTTGAATGTTATCAGCGATATATTCCCAATTTGGTAATGTGACATGCTGAGTGTTGCTGTAAATGATCATTGTGTTGATTATTTGTGATAGGATCGTTTATTTGATCGTCTATCTTGGTGATCATTTCTATGATCATTTGTTGACCCAAAGCATGGCTTTTTTATAAAGTATGTTTTTGTGGACGTGACTTCGTCGAGCCTCACACCCCGTGAATGGTCAAAACAGGAAAGAAGCAGCAAGGTTATGAGGGGTAGCGCCCTTTAGGATGTGTGCATTTCCTTCTGGAAAAGGGTGGTATCATGGTATGGAGCCCAGATACTTACTCATGTTGAAAACACTTTATGATTGTGTGAATTGATTGCGAGCGCTCGGTTGAAAGGTCCCAAAGGACCGGGGGATGGCATATTCGGTCAGTTGTTACTCAGTTAGGGGTAACCCGGCCTTGTGTTGGTAGAGATCCGGTTTGGTTCTCGGGGATGTCCATCCAGAGGCATTCTCATGTGGCAATGGGAAGTTCATTGGCCTGATCATTCGTTGGAAATCCAAAGAAACAATACGTGACTTGTACGGTATTAGTTGTAGAACCTATCATTCACTTATGGTGGCTCCCCACTGTTTGGATGGTAGCTATAGTAGGCATAGTTCGAAATGTCTATGTTGGCTAAGATTTATATTCTACTTTCGAAATGAATTTTTCTCTACACTATGCACTAATAATAATATCAAATGTTATTTTTAAATGCGTATCAAGCATCTTTGACTATCATAAGGAGAAATCTCCTCCGATTCTGCGTTTGCATGTGTGTGTGTGCGGGAGGCCTTATGGTAGTCTCATTTTAAAAGCATTGTGAATTGATTTAAAAATATTCCTCTATTTTGATTTTAAAAGTTAAGTAAACTGTTTTGAGTTCTCACACCAGTCACATGACTGACTCGGAGTTTATTGTTTTCCTTCCTAAACTCTGGGTGCCCACCAATTTCCACACGGGCAGTCAAGAGTTAGGTTTATCAGGATATTCTGGATATTCTGGAGTTGCTGGAGGCAAGATGGATGACATGGCGTATTACTAGTTATATAGTATTTCTTTTCCGCTGCACTGTTTGATGTTGTATACTCTGATGATATGATGTAATGAAATGAAATGTATAAAATGTAATAACTGATATAGTTCTTTGTTTAAAGATTATTCATTTATTATTATATGTTGTTCCGCTGCGAATTGTGAGATTCTGATGTTGTTCTGTTGTTTTCTGTTCCGTTCTATGTTCTCTATTCTCTTTTTCTTCTATTTAAAAATTTTCTATCTTCTTTTTCCTCTGTTACTTGTTTTTTTCTATTCTGTTTTCTCTATTTTCTTTCTGTTCTGTTCTCTGTTCTATTTTCTATCTCTTCTCTATTTTCTGTTTTCTTTTCCCTATCATTTTCTATTCTCTTTTCTCTCTATCTTCTATCTTTTTCTCTTCTCTTTTCTTAAATTCTTTTTCTTAAACCATAACATTTCGGGTTTTTGGCCTTCGATTTCTCGGCAGTCGATAAAGTGAGTATCGATGTTGAATTTTCGAAAGTCAAAAATTTTCGGGACGTTACATTTGGTATCAGAGCTTATGGTTAAGCGACAACCATGGTTCTGTTGGGTATTATTCATTAGAGATAGAGTCAGTAGTACTCTAGAATGAGTTTGAGTGTAATAATAACTATAAGAGCGTATTTGTTAGTAAATATAAAGTTGTTTTATATTGTGATGATTGGTTTGTTAAGTGGTATATGAACCTTCGTCAGCACGGTCTGGACAACTATGCCGAAGGGGTTTATAAACATTTGAATAGAAAAATTCGACATAATATTGTTTTAAATTGGGTAAATGAAATAATTTTACCTTAATTATATTTTATATATAAAGGAATAATTTTTCAGAATTATCAAAGTGTATATAAGTTGATTGTTTAGTTGAATTGAATAATCTAAATTGAAGAATAATTGTATAAGCAAAAGAATTATAAGAATTGAATTATAATTAAAGTGATTTACAATTGTGAAATAAACTTATATATATAAGAAGTGAAACTACTTGAATATATTTATGAATATGAGTTGTAAATGAAAATGAATTTAAAGTTAAATGGAAATTTACTTTAGAAATGGAAGTATAACTTAAGTGATATGGAATGAAGTTGATATTAGTATCAAAGTAAATTATTAAAGTTAAGTGATGAATATAAACTTGAGTTATATAAATGAATTGGATTAAAGGATTGAATGTTAATCAATTGAATGTGAATAAAATTGATATGGAAAAAAATGGATATAAGTGTTAATTCATTAAAATCAAATGTTATTGAAAGTTGAATAGTTGAATGAAAATCAATTTAATTAAACCAATTGATAAGCAAAGGAATTTGGTTGTAATTAATATACATTGGTTGTTATATGGTTGTTAGTTGATTGTATATAATTCATTAAGAATTAATGAAATTAAAAGCTAAAGTAATTGAATAAATTCAATTGGAAGTTAAGTGAATCTTGAATAGAATTGAATGTGAATTGGAAGTGAACCAACTTGAATATGAATTAGTGAATATGAACTAATTGAAAATAAATGTTAGTAAGGACATCCACTGTTAATGAATCAAATGTGATTAAATTGAAAAACCATTTCATTGAATATTAGTGAGAATATAAATGAATATTGATTTGGTTATGGATGATAGTTGGTTGATGGTTGAATATATTGCTTTTGTTTCATTTGCTATGTTGGCATATATAGTTGTTATGGAGATATATGTTGTATATTGAGATTATTTTCATATATGCATGATTCTCATGTTGTTTGTTGAGTGATTAATAGGTGCGGATTGCGTTTGCTTCGCATTTGGAGTTCGCTTTCGCGCTATATTAGCCGTATATGCTTGCTAATAAAATATAAGGTACATATCTCGGATTACATACCGTACTTTTACATTTTTTCCCTTCGGGATGCCTCATTACTTGATGAGATGTATATTTGTGATATATATACTGTCATTTTTTTTTCGGATCGAGCCGCGCAAAGGAGACTATGGCGAATTTTTCCGAAAATTTAAGGCGTTAGAAATTTTTTGAGAAAGTTGGAAAATTTTGAAAACTATAAACTTTGATTTTGGAATTGAAGTTAAACAATAGTACTTGTTTTTGAAAAGATAACTAAGTATGATTTGAAAACTTAGTAAAGTATTATAAGAAATTTAATTATGAATTTTTGGAAAGTCAATAAATTCTGTAACTTTTCTTACTTAATAATTTCGAGGACGAAATTCTTTTAAGGGGGGAAGATTGTAACGACCCAGAATTTTTATTAATTAAAATTTGGATATTTAATTAATTTTAAATATTAAGAAGTGAATTTATAAGTCAAATAAATTTTTATTTGAATTATTGGATTTAATTGAATAATTAAATCGATAATTTAATATGTTAAATTATGGAAATAATAGAAAATTGAGTTAAATATGATTGAAAATGATTTGTAAAATTTTATTTTATCATATTAAAGTTAGAACGATATTTTAGAACTTTTAAAATTAAATTGAAAGTTAATTTGTGAAAATTGAATATTTTAATATTTAAATCGACTAGCGAAAATAGTCAATTTTTGAACAGTCTCAGAATTGAACGAAACTAGTTCCATTGGATCCGTAATAGTTAGTTATTACCGGATTTCAAATTTCGTGTCAATCGGAGTTATCGTTTGATCGTGGCAGCTCGAAACGCATCGATTTATTTTTAATTTTAAATTGGCGAGTTAAAATAGCCATTTTTCAAAAAGTCTCGGATTTCGACGAAACCAGTTTCATCGGATCCGTAATGTGATATTATTGTATGGTTTCAAATTTCGTGTCAATTGGATTTACCGTTTGTCCGGTACAAATTAAAACGCCTAGAAATCGATTTAAATCGGTTTAATTCAAATTGAACGTTTATAACCATAACTCGCACAGATATCCGAATTAGCTTTCGAAACCTATTCCATTGTGTCCGGAACGTGGGGTAAACCCTAGAAACGCTAGTTACGGCGCGTGAATCGAAGTTCGGAATTTCCGGGATGAATAGTGTTCGATATTTTCTTATAAATAGCCACCATTCTAAAAAAAATAAAAGAAAAAAATAACTAAACCCTAATTCAACTGCACAGCCGCCCCCTCCTTTTCAACGGCCAGAAACTCATGATCGTTCTCCTCCAATTACTCCAAATCCGTCGACTATTAGGCTAAACTTTCAACTAGAGTATTGAAGAGCACGACGAGAGCTTGAAGTTCAACGGTCATGATCAAATATGGAGCGACGTGGTGGCGTCTAGGGGGGGCCGTTCGTGGTCAGTTGCGCACGCAACACGAGGGTAAGGGTGCAGCTGAGTTCAAACTTCTTGGGGGTCGAATGGAGCTATCGAGGTGAGCTATGCTGTGGAAGTCTCTGATCGAGTTTTAATCGAGTGAAGTGGTCGAATTTCTTAACCCTAAAAATGTACAATGGGTTCGGCTAAAACGTGTTGCCTGTAGACGTGAAACGCGTGAAGGGGAAGAAGGAATATAGGGTGCGGCCTGATGAAATTGGAGTTGGAGTCAACGGCTATGATCAAAGCTAGGTTTAAAAAAATAATTAAAGTTGTAATTATAGTTATAAAATCGTGTTTAAACTTCAAATAATCATAACTTTTTCATACGAGGTCGAAAACGCGCGAAACCAGTTGCGTTGGAATCGTATGGACGAGCACTACGCGATGGAATTGGATTAGAGTCGTTTAGAGTTAGTGAAAATTTCGTGTAAAATTAAACGTCCGTTTAATTTTATTCGAAATAAATCGCTAAACGAAATTGAAATCAAGGTGAGAACTTCTCACTCAATCGAATCAGTTTCGATTTTATTTTAAATAGTTAGATTTAAAATACTTGAATGCATGTTTGAATGATGATTGATATCTATTGATTGTTAAAATAGACATTATACGCCGTTAGTAAGCGGATGTTATTTATTAAAAACATATACCGCGAATATTTCATAAACAGTGAAATTGGTATTATATATATAATAACAATATATATATATTGGCATATGTATATATTGGAGTTATTGATTTCCCGCATTTTTTGTTTAGCGGATGAGACCCTATTGCGCCGTTAGTAAGCGGATAATATTTTAAATCCCATATACCGCGATAATTTCATACTGGAGCGAAATTGGTATTGTGCTAATGTTGTGGATGCAGGAAACAGGTTGGAGGGATCCAACTGGATTCCTCAACAGTATTTATTAGATTTCAGATATTTTGATATTTGATGGATTATCATATCGATATATGATATCGTTGTTGTCGTGATTGACTATTTGGTATGTAGCATCATTGGACCAAATTTGGAATTTTAAAATGATTTTTAAAGTGATTTTTGAAAGAAAACGTTTATAAAATATATTTTTTGAATTGATCCATTTTAAATAAATAAACATGTAAATTTTAATGTTATAAAAATCATGATTTTTAAGAAATATAGTTAAAAACTGATTTTTGAGGATATGATGCTAATGATTTTATAAAATGATTAAATCAGGATTTTTGAATTTATTACAAAATTTGAAAATATAGAATTTATAAAATTTAATTATTTTATAAATCAAAATGGTGAAATTATAAAGGAGATTAAATATGTTTTAAAGAATAATATAAATTGACTTATATTATGAGATTTATAAATGGATATTTATAAATTGAAATATTGACATTATAAAACGAGTTTTTATAAGTGTTTGAATGAAGTGAAAATGAATTTTTGTAAATGAATGGAATTCATAAAATTAAAAATGGTGAAGTTATAAATGAAATTTATAAATAGTAAGATTTATAAATTTTATAAAGTTATTAAAAGAATAGTTTTGAATAAATAATTGAAGCTTATAAGTTATAGGATTTATAATTATGAAGTTCAAAAGAATGATTTCTTGTAAACAAATAAATTATAAGTGTTTAACTTATAATATGAATTTTAGTAGATAATTGAGTTACAAATCGAATAAATTAATAAAGGAATTTATAAAAGGAAGTTGTTATAAAATAAATAGAAATGGAGTTTATCAACGTTGTTTTATAAATTCGCAAACGACTTATTTTGATAAGAAAATTGTTGAAACCTATTAATGAAGTTATATTCACGTTTTTGACTGTGAATAATCCTTTGAAATAAAATGAATAAAAGGATGAAATTTGTTAACGTAGTATATTCACGTTTTTGAATAGTGAATAATATGTTAAAGAAATTTTTTTGAATGTGATGTTTTAAATAGAATTAAAAACAAGTTAACGATGTTTTAAAATGTGTTGAGATTCGAAACCATAGATTTCAACATTGATTGTTGAAATTGACGTTTTCGAGAAATAGAAGGAAATGGTGGACTATAACACTGTTGTTATAGTAAATGATTTCCGAAAGGAAATGTTTTGTATAGTATTGGGATTTATATATCTATTTTAATTTCGAATCCCTATACTAGTGATCTTGGGTTGTCGTAACGATGTTTTACGCAACATTCGTTTTGGCCCAAATAAATATGGTTAAGAGAATGATTTCCTTAAAGAATGAAATATGTACTTAATCTCGATTTAAGTATATTGAATATTTTCCAAGTGTTGAAAATAAATAAAATCTATGAATTACTTATGAATAAGTAAGTATGGAAATGTTTTCCAATATAAAGTGAATATTTTGAATTTATCTTTTTAAAGATAAATTGAAAAATGAATATTAGAAATCGAATTGAAGTCGTATATTCATGAATATTTTGGAATGTAAATTCACTATTGAATTTATAAAAGAAAGTGAAATTTGATTAAAAATAAATATTGATTTATTTTTGAAGTGTGAAAATTATATATCTTGTAAAGATATTTTTGGAAAATAAATAATTTGGAAAATTATTTGGAAACTGGTGATGTGTGCATATCCATTGATAGTTCAATAACCGACTATCAATATTTCCCTTTGAATGGGTAATTGATGTGATTTGTTTGAATGTGAATGCCACACTTATTTTTGAATAAGCGCTCACTATTCGGGTTAACCGGGAAAGGACCATGGGGTTGTATAACCCATTCCGAATATGTGATACGTCGTTGTGAATTGCACTGAAGATCGGTGTTGAAGACCCGGTATTTACGAGAACGATAGGATGACCTGTCGATTGACTCTGCACCGAGTAGCTACGGTATTGATTTCTCCATATGTGATGGTGAATCCGATCAGGATTGTGAATATCCGGATTGCAAGGACTTCTTTGTAAGTGCCTTCGGTTTTGTTCGAGCCCGGAACAGACTTGTATGGATTGTATGTCTGACATTACAAATTGAGATGTAAAGCCGATTTCTTTCAAATATATTTCTGTTGGTGGCGGAGAATTTATTCTTTTAGCTTAACACCCTTCTCTGAGACGTACGAGCTCAGAGGTTATGTAGTTGAATGTTATCAGCGATATATTCCCAATTTGGTAATGTGACATGCTGAGTGTTGCTGTAAATGATCATTGTGTTGATTATTTGTGATAGGATCGTTTATTTGATCGTCTATCTTGGTGATCATTTCTATGATCATTTGTTGACCCAAAGCATGGCTTTTGTATAAAGTATGTTTTTGTGGACGTGACTTCGTCGAGCCTCACACCCCGTGAATGGTCAAAACAGGAAAGAAGCAGCAAGGTTATGAGGGGTAGCGCCCTTTAGGATGTGTGCATTTCCTTCTGGAAAAGGGTGGTATCATGGTATGGAGCCCAGATACTTACTCATGTTGAAAACACTTTATGATTGTGTGAATTGATTGCGAGCGCTCGGTTGAAAGGTCCCAAAGGACTGGGGGATGGCATATTCGGTCAGTTGTTACTCAGTTAGGGGTAACCCGGCCTTGTGTTGGTAGAGATCCGGTTTGGTTCTCGGGGATGTCCATCTAGAGGCATTCTCATGTGGCAATGGGAAGTTCCTTGGCCTGATCATTCGTTGGAAATCCAAAGAAACAATACGTGACTTGTACGGTATTAGTTGTAGAACCTATCATTCACTTATGGTGGCGCCCCACTGTTTGGATGGTAGCTATAGTAGGCATAGTTCGAAATGTCTATGTTGGCTAAGATTTATATCCTACTTTCGAAATGAATTTTTCTCTACACTATGCACTAATAATAATATCAAATGTTATTTTTAAATGCGTATCAAGCATCTTTGACAATCATAAGGAGAAATCTCCTCCGATTCTGCGTTTGCATGTGTGTGTGTGCGGGAGGCCTTATGGTAGTCTCATTTTAAAAGCATTGCGAATTGATTTAAAAATATTCCTCTATTTTGATTTTAAAAGATAAATAAACTGTTTTGAGTTCTCACACCAGTCACATGACTGACTCGGAGTTTATTGTTTTCCTTCCTAAACTCTGGGTGCCCACCAATTTCCACACGGGCAGTCAAGAGTTAGGTTTATCAGGATATTCTGGATATTCTGGAGTTGCTGGAGGCAAGATGGATGGCATGACGTATTACTAGTTATATAGTATTTCTTTTCCGCTGCACTGTTTGATGTTGTATACTCTGATGATATGATGTAATGAAATGAAATGTATAAAATGTAATAACTGATATAGTTCTTTGTTTAAAGATTATTCATTTATTATTATATGTTGTTCCGCTGCGAATTGTGAGATTCTGATGTTGTTCTGTTGTTTTCTGTTCCGTTCTATGTTCTCTATTCTCTTTTTCTTCTATTTAAAAATTTTCTATCTTCTTTTTCCTCTGTTACTTGTTTTTTTCTATTCTGTTTTCTCTATTTTCTTTCTGTTCTGTTCTCTGTTCTATTTTCTATCTCTTCTCTATTTTCTGTTTTCTTTTCCCTATCTTTTTCTATTCTCTTTTCTCTCTATCTTCTATCTTTTTCTCTTCTCTTTTCTTAAATTCTTTTTCTTAAACCATAACATTTCGGGTTTTTGGCCTTCGATTTCTCGGCAGTCGATAAAGTGAGTATCGATGTTGAATTTTCGAAAGTCGAAAATTTTCGGGACGTTACATATACACACACATATCTGTATATGATATATACCTATCTGGAAGAGCACAATTTCAGCTCTTCTCTTAGTTTTGTTTTAGTGATTATGTCCAAGTACTGTTTCATGTGTAAGATATTGTATGTCATGACCTGGTAAAAAAATAGAAGAATTCTTTTTCTTTTTTTTTTAAATAAAAAATTGATAAATTCTCTACATTTATATATAGACTAAAAATTCCACAGGTATTTGTACTCATTAATGTTACACTTATACATTTTGAACAGTAGATTACCATTATTTTGATATCAATATTTTTTCTGTTCAATTCCCATATTCTTTTTATTTTACTTAAATTCCATACCTAATTTGTTTGTGTTCAACTAATTTGTTTTCAAACTAATTAGATGTCCGGCTTCAAATCTGAGCATAAAGATACTCTGAAACATCAAAAGTGGAAATAAGAAATTCCATGGATATGGAGTACTACCTGAACTTTCTCGATTAGAGAAGCAGAAACTTACTCTTTATAGCTCTCGCCAGTATATTGCCAATGCCCGCCTGCTACGAACGCTGAAAGAAGAACACCGATCCCGCGTAAATGTACTACCATGGAACGACAATGTTTTAACAATAGGAGGGATGGATGGCAAAATCGTGAATCTCAATCAAATTAGGTTTTTCCAATTCGATTTATATAATCAATATTAAAACATACAAACAAATATATAATCATAAAATAGAGTATAAAATCCATACCGATTTAAGATTTATGTAGAATGTCAATCAAAAGGCAGTAGATAGAAAGAGGAATCGATTGACTGTGGAGAGGAGAGGAGTAGCGCGATGATGACAAAGGGAAAATGAAGCGACGATGAAGAGGACGATAATTTAGGACTTGGCGAAGATGATGAAGTGGGTAAAAAAATTTCTGTAGAAGTGAATTTTCTAAGTATACGTGAGATGAAAAACAAGAACTGGTCACGTTTATTTTTGGCTAGGCGGAAAAAAATTTCTAAGGAGCGGGAACAAAAATTTTTTAGTCACGAAACATATTTTAGGAAAAATATTTTTGGTTGCATTTATGATAAAAAGCCACGGTTTTTTGCAACCGTAAATGGTTTTTCTTGTAGTGCATGTTTTTAAAATGAAAAAAAAGATGTTACTAGGTTTTGAAATAAATTTAGTATTACTTAAACAGGTTTCTTAATAATATAAAAAAAATTAAAAGATGGATTGCTTAACAAAAATAATTAAGAAAAATTGATCAATAATTAAGGTAGTTAATCAAGGGATAAGAGGATGATTACTTAATGTAATTAAATTGTGATTTAGTAATATTAGTGATTAGGATAATCACTTATGGTAATTGATTAAAGTAATTAGTCAATGATTAAAGGTTGATTAATCAAGTGATTAATTAATAATTAATTAAGGGATAATTAACTTATGTGATTAATTTATTTAAGGTAATTAATTTGAAAAAAAAATTAATTAATTAAAGGTTAGTTAATTAATGGAAGTGATTAGGAAATGATTTATTAATTAAGGGATAATTAATTTATTATTTAAGAATAATTAGGGATTAATTATTCAATGATTAGAGGTTAATTTATTTAAGGTTAGTTAATTAATAATTAATGGTTAATTAATAAATGAATAAAGAGTAATTAATCAAAATGGTTTGTAATTAATTAATACTAATTAACCAGGATTAGCAAATTTTTCATAAGTAAATGATCTGATTTAAATTAATCAGAAAATTAATTGATCTTACTTATGAATGTTTGGATTCTATTGGATGACTGAATTGTTTGATATCCCTAATATGTGATATTTCCTTAAAGCAGGATTTATAGTGATGGAAGTAATTAATTAAATTGTTTTAAATTAAATAGAGATAGTGTGAATAAAATCTTTGCTTATGGATGGCGGAATGTTATTGCATGTTTGGATTATTGTTATCCTTGTATGTGATTGTGATGCTATGTGATATGGTGATGGATATGGATTATCTATCTGGAATAGAATTGCTATGTGAGTATGTTACTAAGGGTATAAACAGAAATCTTTTAAAGCTTAAAAGATGATTTTGGTAGTCGAAGAGATCGGGGTTGAGTATCAATAATACCCGAAATCACTTCGATTTGTAATTCACATGAATTCTATACGGATTTGATGAGAGAAATCAATAGACTGAAATGGAATAAAATGGACTTTTGAACTAAGTAAGAATACATAGAATTTGATTTGTGAAATAAGTGTTGTGCATGATAAGTAATGAACTCGTAGTGATGTACAAGTTACGCGGGTTTCCTTTTAAATTTGGACTTAGTATCTCAAATTATATGGGTTTACTCACGCTGGTTTCCAGCCTGACTCGGGTGTTACTTTGATGTAATGCTCGGGTCAGACCGAGTATTACAGCTTTTCAGGTAAGGACGTTCTGGAGTTCAGGAACGTATGGAGCGTTTTCCGTTGTGTAGTATTGCTGATTATCTGGGACATGTTGTTTTAAACTGTCCAATGTTGTGTAAACGTTGTAACTCTGATGTATAAAAATATAAGTGTACTGATATAGTTCTTCTTTGTAAAACTGTTATTTATGTGATATTATATTTTGATCCCCTACGAGGTTTCTGTGTTTTGGTGTTTCTGTTTCTTCTTTTTCTTCTATCTCTTCTTCTTCTTTTTCATAACTATCTTGAATTTTCGGGATCGAAAATTTCATTTCGTTACAGCAATGATTTAAAATCAATTAATTATTTTAATAATGGTGTTTTAAAATTAATTACTCATTTTGATGAAAGATATTTGAGTTTAATTAATAATATTTGATTAAATTGATCGTTTTTATTAATGACATTTGAAGTAATCAATCAGGATTAAAGTTAATTAATTATTTTAAGTGAAGATGTTTTGAAATAATTAACCATCAATTAAAGCTGATTAATTATTTTAAGTGATTATTTTCATTATTTTAAATGTGAAACCCTAGCATAAGTTTGGTTTTCAAAGGTAAAAGTTTGATTCAGTTATGGAAAAGTAATTCTGTAAATGATATCGCTTATATGGAAAAGATGTAGCATACTCATAACACTAAACATCAAGGCATGGACTCGTTTTTATCTCGAAGGTTAAAAATGTCATCAAGCCAATGCCTAAAGGTAAGTCTACCTCAACTTGCATGCTTTATTTTCAACCAAGAGATAGCACTTGTTTGGAGTCTACAACTAGTAGTAAGAATATTAAGTTTAATTTCTACATACGATCTTTTTTAATTATCCCCTATTTGACTTATCAACTATCGGTTCAGCTTTCTTCATTATGTATTGTCAATTTAAGACGATTTGTTAGTCATTTGAGCATTGATATCCTTTGTCGGAAATGACTAAAACCAAAGCACGAGTGGAAGCCAAGCCATGTGAGGCTGCTCCCATTAGGGTACTTTCACACTTGCTCTAGGCCGATTTCGGTTATATGCGCAATAATATGTGAAATACTCGGATTTTCGATAAAGGTTAGTAGGATCTGGCTTGGTATTGTCTGAGCGCCTTCGTAGTTCTCAGATATATTCTAGATGTATACTTTCGGTAAGGGGGTGCACCCTCCTAGTCATTTGTTGGAAAATTTTCTTTTTCCTTTACTTTGATTCCACATTTTTAAAACTTACCTCTTTCTTAACTTCATCAGGAAGTGCTGTGAGCACTTTGCGATGTTTAATTATTTGTGTCCATGGTTTTTATTGGATGTTGTTATTGTGAGAGAATACCCATTCCGCAGTTGGCGGCATGGTCTCACATATTGTGTTTATTTCCATTCTTTTCGTTTAGAGATTTGCTCATACCAGACTTATTATTTGACCTAAGTTGTTTGTTTCTGTAAACTTTTGGATGCTCAATTATATATGCGTAGTACGAGGGTAGCATGTTTTCTTTAGGCTCTTTGAGGACAATGGACGAGCAGGAGACTCCTTTATCTATCTAATTATCTATTTATGTTGCATGTTATGATAATTATGTATATGTTTTGTATTAGTATATGTAAAGGCAGAATGTATAACTGCCTAGCTTAATGGTTGTAGCACTTTTGTGTAACTTTGATAATCCCATGTTTTGGAGTAACTTGATGTATTATATTATTATGTATTATATTATTATGTATTATGTGTGATTGTTCTGATGTAAGACTTTTCTATTCTCTTTTGTACATTTTTGTTCCAATCTATTCTTTTATTTTTTACCCTACGATAACTTGTCTTTCGGATGCTTATGCAACGACACAGGAACACCGATGACGTGTTAAGTGTGGTCTCAGGGGTCCGAAATGTGGGTCGCCATAGAACCCTAACCTAATTCACAGCATAGATCTGCACATAAGAGTGAGCCAAATAAAAATTTTCCACAGCATATGTAACATCCCCAAAATTTTATTAATTTAAAATTAGTAATTTATTTGAATTCCTGAAATTTAATTTGAATTTGAATTTGAATTTTTAAAATAAAAATCTTAGTAAAACAATTTGAAAAATAATAATAATAATAATGTATGTGTGATTTATTTAATGAGTGATTTGTTTTAAAACATATTCTTTTAATATGTGTATTTAAATATAGAAGAAATGTGTTTATAAAAAAGGAAAAAATGAAATATACATTTATTTAAAACCTTTAATGCATTTTTAACATGCAAATTACATTTGTAAGGAAGATGGTGTGAAAATGAACAAGTGTAATAACCTCATAATTAAATTTACAAGTGTCATCACATCATTTTTATTTTTGAGAAATTTATAAAAAGAAAGAAAATAATACTCTTTGCCTTTTGATAATTGACATCCTTCATTGCTTGTAAAAACTCAAAACTCTTTACTAATGTCGAGGCCCATCGTTCTTGTTGAAGCTTGATATCTTTTGCTCCTTTACATTAGCTAGTGCTATAAATGGCGTCTGCTTCGTTCTCGAACCCGAATTTTTTTGGCTCTCAATCACTTTCTCTTAATCAATCCCGCTATGATCTATCTTCTTCTTTTAGAGATCGTAACCCTCCTTCGTTGCGATCTTATGCTCGGGTTGTAAAAGGATCAAATAATACGGCTTCTCAAGTCCTCCTCCGTTATCGAAAAAGCAAAAATTGGATCGATTCAAGAAACGGGTTTAAACATTGTTTTCGCTGTGGTGATTATTTCCATATGGCCATTGATTATCGCAATCCAGTCCGGTGTTTTTTCTGTGGAATGTTTGGTCATAAGCAGTTTTCTTGTTTGAAGAAAACTAAGGCTTCTGCTTTTGTGGAAAAGAACATAGATCATGTTTTTCTTGCT
The DNA here is from genome assembly GCA_030765085.1 of Allium cepa. Taxonomy (NCBI): domain Eukaryota; kingdom Viridiplantae; phylum Streptophyta; class Magnoliopsida; order Asparagales; family Amaryllidaceae; genus Allium; species Allium cepa. The sequence goes on along the minus strand of CM060938.1, from coordinate 659,277,334 downwards.
AATGGTTGTTCTGATCTTAAGAAGAATTCTTTCTCGATGAAATCTGAACTCGCGAATTCTGGTTCTTAAAAAACTGATCTCGTTTCACATTCTAATGGTAATGTCAGTCTTGAAAAGAATCCCTGTTTGTTGAATTCGAAGCTTATCAAATCGAGGCCGCAACTTATTGATCATGGATTCCAATTCACCTTGAAATGTATGATGCTCAAAAGAATTTTACTAGATAATCTTTGGCAACAGAGAACAGAGGGGATTCAACTTTTAGAGGAAATGTTCTCTCACTTTGACGTGATTAATTCTACGAATATCGGTAAGGGATATAAAGATAGATTTGGAGACCCAGAAGATTACTTTGGTAAATCAGATAAATCGACTATAGAATTTGAAGTTTGCCAGGAGTTATCCGATGTTTCCTTGGAAAATGAAAATCTAAACTACGACTTATTGGCTTATTCTATTAAGGATGAGATTATTGAGTTTGATCCAATGTTTATAGATTATTCTGTTATTCAATATTCTAAGGATCTAAATTCTTCTGCTTCTATTAGTAAGAACAATGCTATTTTGAATGTTGCAGTAAAGAGTAATTCTGATGATATAATTAGTGGCTTCACCCGTGTCAAGGGAAAAAGATCTAAATCTTTGGATATATTCGAGCTAAAAAAAGTAATAGATTTAAATGTCTAGCTGATGAACATATAGATGTTTTTGAAATAGGAGCGAAATGTGCTAAAGATTCAATGGTGGTTGCTGACTCTACTCAGGATGGTGACTTAGTTAGTTATAATGTCTGGAAATTGAAAAATGGTAATGATGATTCTCAGTACAACTCTGATACTTCTGTTAATCTTAAGATGGTGGACGATATTGTTGAGCTTTGTTTGAATAATGGAATTTCTGCAATCTTAGAAGACGAGGCAAACTTCCAACAGGGAGAGGCTTTAGATGAATTTTTACTATCATTATCAACATTCAAGTTGGATGAGATAATGGATTGTGAAACAAATAGGAGCTTGGAATTTCACTTAGAGCATGTATCTAATGATGTGCAACACGATAGCATTATTTCAGAAACACAAATAGATGACGTTATGAGCTTTGATAGGTTTAATCTATTAATGGAACCTACTGATGAAGTTTCAGATTTTATCACTGTTAATAATTTGATTCATGAAAATCTTAACATTGTGGACGATTCTGTTGGATTAAGTTTGAATGAGAAACCTTCTGATATCTTTAATGTTGAGGCAGAATATCATATGGGAGTGATTTTTGATGAAGTATGGTCTTTGGCACCTGTAGTCAAGATGATTTTAACGAAATAGAAATCAGTCTGAAAATAGATCACATTTTTTAGTCTTCTACTGTTGTTGTGCATCACATGTCCACCATCACTGATACACAAATGAACTCGAATTGGATAAAGGGTGATAAGGTTGCTAGTATACATGATTTTAATAATTCAGAATTTCCAGATAATATTGAGTTATATCTACTAACAGAGTTGGGCTTATTGGATGAAGAAGATCATATAAATATGGAGTCGAGAATTTACTTTGATATAAATTTTTATGATATCCAAAATACAAAAGATGTGGGGGATGATTTCAATGCATTAGAAGAAAATATGGATATAACTGGTTCATATGTTGGAATGAATTCGAAGCTCAATATTTCCACAGAGTCATGCGATAGAGAAATCTGTGGCGGCTTCGAGTTTGTCATCAGAGAGTTTGACAGTAGAAGTTTCAGATATTTTGTTAGATAAAAGATTGGAGTGCGGTAGTAGTTCTTTATCCAAGTCAAAGAAGAGAAGGAGTAAGAAGACTGTATTTTCTATTGGATCTATCCATCGGAGTGCTAGGATTCGTAGCAGTCAGTCGCGACTGATAGGTGAGTTACCTGGCTCGAGCGCCTTAAATGGCGCTACGGATTCAGGCCCAAGTATGATTTCTATTTTGGGTAGTATGTATTCTACATATGCATTAGGTAGTTTATCATCAACTGAGTTTAGCCAGTTAGCCTATAATACATCTTTTATTTTCTCTGATATCGAGATTGATAGGGAGTTCATTAGACGTAAGGAACTAGAGAGGGCTAGTACTGTTGGTTTATGAGGTTCATTAGTTGGAACATTAGAGTCTGAACGACTTGAATAAGTGTGATAAGGTTAGAGCGTTCATTAAAGATTATTCGATTGACATTGCATTGCTTCAAGAAACTAAAATTTGCTGTCTTGATGTTAGGTTTTTTAGAAGATTAGGCGGGAATCATTTTAGAAAATGGGTTTTTACCTTCTGTGGGTACTTCAGAAGGATTAATGATAGGGTGGCGGGATAATTATTTTAAATTACTTCAATGTATTGCTAAACAACATTCTCTTCATGTTATACTTATTAATCTTTCTGATAACTCTTTTTTAAATATTTCTAATGTTTACGGACCTAATTCTAAAACTAATCGGAGAATTTTATGGAATGAATGCCTAGATTTTAGATCCTTTGCCCCGGGTTCTTGGATTTTGGGGGGTGATTTTAATGTTACGCGTTTCGTTGGTGAGCGATATCCTAGGGAAGGGGATTACTCTGCAATGGAGGAATTCGATCAATTTATTATTAATTCTAATTTGATTGAAATTCCCCTTTCTAATAGAGAGTTTACTTGGAATAACGCTTGAGAGTCTCCATCCATGGCTTTTCTCAATAGATTTTTTGTTAGTGATGAAATCGAAGACAAATTCCCAATCTGTAGAGTCACTGGTTTACCCTATACATACTCTGATCATTGTCCAATTATACTTACTTGTGAATACCATAGAGTTATTATTAAAAAAATTAAATTTGAAAAGATGTGGCTTTTGGAATCTAACTTTGTGAATCTAGTTAAAGGTAAATGGGTTTCTTTGAGTTTCCATAATATCAGAAATAAGGAAAATTCTGCAATAGCTATTGTTTCTAAACTTAGGGATCTTAGGATTTTTCTTAAAAGCTGGAACAAAAATGTTTTTGGCAATCTAAAAATTAAAAAAGATAATATTCTTAACGAAATACTTAAAATTAATAAGACAGTAGAATCTAGATCTCTAAATATAGGTGAACATAATGTTCTTGCTAATTTAAAAGATGAATTAAATTCTATTTTAGAAAAGGAGGAGGTTATGTGGAAACAACGATCCAGAATTCAATGGATCAACGAAGGTGATAATAATACCAAATTTTTTCATAATATAGCTAATCGTAGAAAATGTAGTAATACAGTTAACTCTATATTTGTTAATAATATAGAGTTAGTTGATCAAAGAGATCTTAACAAGGCTTTTACAGACTATTATAAGGATATTTTTGGTTCTAAAATCAAACGTAGAATCAATTTTAGATGGATAGTTCTGTATCCATCTGATTCTATTATTGATTTATCAGAGTTGGATAATCCTTTTACTGAAGAAAAAATTAGAAAAGCAATTAATGACATGCCAAGTGATAAATCCCCAGGACCTGACGGGTTTCCTATTTTATTTTATAATACTTTTTGGGACGTTTTAAAATTTGACTTAGTTAATATGTTTAATGATTTTTACAATGGTATTTTGCAATTAGGGAGATTTGACTTCACAAATTATATTTTGTTTCACAAAAAAGTTGGAGCTAAAAACTTAGAAGATTTTAGACCTATTTTTTTGATTAACTATTCAGTTAAAATCATTTCTAAAGTTCTAGCTAATAGACTTAGTAAAAGAATGAATGAATTAATCGATTGTTCTCAATCGGCTTTTATTAAAGGGAGAAATATCACTGATGGAGTGGCAGTTGTTCAAGAATATATTAATTACTGTTGTAAGAATAACATAACTTGTAAGATTTTAAAACTAGATTTTGCTAAAGCTTTTGATTCAGTAGATTGGGATTTTCTTGCAGATATTTTTCATGCTAGAGGTTTTAGTCATAGATGGATCAATTCAATTTTGACTTTGCTTAGAACTGGAAACTCTAGTATTATGGGTAACGGTATATTAGGTTAAAAAATTCAATCTAAGTGAGGTTTAAGGCAAGGGGATCCCTTATCGCCTTTATTATTTAACTTAGCTGCTGATGTTTTTGCTAAAATTATTAAAAGAACAATGGATAATGGATCTCTTGGACGTGTAGGCAATGAAATTTCGCGTAATAGTTTATCGGTTCTTCAATTTGTTGATGATACCTTCCTTTTTTCTTCCCATCTTCCTAGACACATCATTACCCTTAAGTTTATCCTTTATAGTTTTGAACTTTTATCCGGTTTAAAAAAAAATTTGACAAAAGTTCCGTGTTAGTTTTAAATGGTTTTGATAAAGTTGAAAACTTAGTTGCTAATACTCTTAATTGCAAAACTATGAGCCTTCCTTTTGACTACCTCGGTTTCGTGATTAGACCCACCAAACTCAAACATGACGACTGGATTATTATCATTGATAAAATTAAAAATATGATTTTTAACTGGAATGGGAGATTTCTATCTAGAGCAGGTAGACTAGTTTTAATAAATTCGATTTTATCAGCTCTTCCGATTTATTGGATGTCCATCCATTTGTTCCCGGATTGGGTTATTGATAAAATTGATAAGATTAGAAGAGATTTCTTATGGAGTGGAGAAAAATCTTATAATAATACTAAATGTCTAGTAAATTGGGAAACCGTCTGTAAGGCCAAAAAGGAAGGTGGATTAGGTGCTATTAATTTGCGTAATATGAATGTGTCTCTGTTAGGTATATGGCTTTGGTAGTTTAAAGATATAAATGATAACGCTATTTGGAAAGAGATCATTTCTAAATATTACTATAATGGAAACAGAAATTTATATCAAATTGCTTCTCCAGCCACTCAAAATATATCTAACTTTTGGGAAAACATTTTAAAATGCAATCAGATATTTAATTTAGGAATAAATATGATTGTTCACTGGTAATCGTACTTCGTTTTGGCATGACCGTTGGATTTCGATCTTGCCTCTTAAGATAGAACTTAAGGATCTGTATGAAATTTTAACTTTTAGTATGCTTTGATCAATGAAGTTTATTCTTCAGAAAATGATCCTCCTTGGAATTTCAGTTTTAACAGAATTTTAGTTGATTCAACTTTTAGACAACTTTCTTTACTTTATGCCAGATTAAATCTTTATAATATTGATAATGATAATGATTTTATTAGTTCGGAATGGGATAAAAGTAAGAAATATACTTCTAATTCTTTCTACAGATTCATTAATTTTTCGAGTACAATAAATAACTCATTTAAATATATGTGGAAATCTAATGCTCCTCCCAAATCCAAAATTCACATGTGGTTAATTCTTCATGGAAAACTTAATACAATTGAATTTTTAAAGAGAAAAAAAATTCAAAATGATAATAAATGTTATTTTTGTAATCTGTATCTTGAGGACATTAATCATATATACTATAATTGTATGGATTCTAATTACATTCTAATTAATACCCTTAAATTTTTTTAACTTTAATATAACAACAAAAATTTCGGATTGTGAATTCTATTGGAATAATTATAGATTCAAGTTCAAAAAGAATACTAGATTTTTACTAGACAATTTATTCATTATTATTAGTTAGTTTATTTGGTTTGAAAGAAATCAAAGAATTTTCAATAGTAGTAATTGTCATTTTAACAAATTAATTTTACAACTTGTTCATTTTGTTTTAGTTGGATCTCTAACCCCAAATATAAATTAGCTAAAAATATCCATTTCAAAAGGTATCTTAACAAGGTTAATCATAATATTAATTTTTTTAAACATAACAATAGTTTTTAACATTAATAATAGTATTATTAATATTTTCTCTAATTTAGATGATGATTTCACTTCTAATCATAACTTACGTATGATTAAAGGTTCATAAGATAGATCCGTCTCAATATTTTTACTAGTCTCTGTTTGTTATTGGTTTTTAGGTATTTTATTTATACTGTTATTGTCCAGTTAGTCTTATTTAGGTTTTTATTTCCTTCCTTATAAATATATATATATATATATATATACATATATATGTATCATTCTAATTTTTTCTTTAGTCATTTTCCAGCTACAGGTATGGGAGATAGGATATCAGGTTCATTTTGCAGGTTTTCATATCTTCAGATTGCTGGACATCAGATGGTAGAGAGGTCACCAGAGCAGAGTATCTTCATCCAGGATTGTTAGCAGTTTCTCCTCACATTTAAGATTCTGCTATCCTCATTATGGAGTAATTTTTTTAGGAGGATATATTCTTCAGTTTGGTACCCCTTTCTCTTGTTCAGAGGCTTCAGAGCGGTTCCTCTTTTCAGCAGATCCACTTCAGAGCAGATGCTTATTCACCTCTCCTGATTCAGTTGGTTGGACCATAATCATTAGTCTGGGACGTCATCCAGTAGTTTTTGTTTTTCCTCTAGTTTTTTAGGTACTTCTAACACCTTAATATCAGGTGGTGGCCATGTCGGAGCTCGATATCGGGGTGTGATGGGTGGTGGCTTGCCGGAACTCATCTTAGTTGTACCTAAGATTTGGTATATATGTATTTGGTTTTTGTTACCTGCCAGGCATGTTGGCAACACCTTATATTCATGATATATATATATATATATGTTCACATGTGTGCTCTCCTCTATTCGTGGAGGATCACACATGTTTCTCAAAAAAAGAAAAAAAAGAAAATAAAACTCTATAACATCTCAGATCCTCTCTTTCTCCTTTCTGTTAACTTTTAAAAGTTTAAGAAAAAAATCTATAAACTTCCTCAGATCACAGAAAGAAAATCATCAAGCAAATTTCAAAAAACAAATCAAAGAAAAAACCAAAAAGTCATCAAAACAAAAACAAAGCAAAAATCTAGAAATTCAAACACCCTCTTCAATTCAAAGCCTAAGCTTGGAAATCATCTCAAGCAAAGAATCAGATCAAGTTGAAACAATTACAGCTTCAAGATCAAAACAACAACAATACAACTTAGTACAATCAAACAACAAACAGAGGATCACAACAAGATCAAGCTTAGAAAAACAGAAAAAAATCAACTGTCAAGCATCTCTGTTTCAAAGCTATAGGTGATTAAATTTCTTTTAAAACTTGGAATGGCACGTGTTGTTTGTGATGATGCTTGAGATAAAATTGTAAAAGGTTTATATGTAAGCAGATATGTGTAAATATATGCAAGATTACTGTGCATGCCTGGTATCAGGCATTTTGCCTCTGTCTAGAACAGGTTTTCAAAACCTATTTGAAATTTAAAAAACCTTCTCCCCAGATTCTTGTTAGATCTTAGGATTCAAACAAAAGTAGCTTGTTTGAACATGATTCAAATTTTGAAATAAATTTAAGTAAAACAAGCCAAAGTATCCTTTGGAAAATTGAAAATACAGGTAAACACATTATTTGTGGAAAATTTGATCATCATGATTTCCGATTTAAATTATATCATCGAAGACGTCTTTTTATGATTTTTAAAAGTAAAATCATATTTTTTAAGTAAGTATTCATTGATTAATCCGGGAATGATCGAAATTAGGGATATTGTCGAATTTTGGTCATGGTGTGATGAAGATGGTCGAGGTTGTGATCAGAGATGGTCGAGGTGATGTGGCTTCGGGGAAAAATACTCGAAGAATTTTGACTTGATTGTGGTAGCCGAACAACGTTATCTAGGGTTTGAAACCCATGTTTACTTATGGTCAGAATTGGTACTACTGTGTCTTCGTTAGACAATCAGAATCGATCGCACCAGTGCCAATCGAAGTATTAGACATCTGTGAAGCTTCGGAGGCGATCACATGACCTCTGATGTCCAGAGGTGGAAGAACGAGGCGGTTTTTTGATGATCGTTTTTGGTTCCAGTTTGGTCGGAAAGTTCGTTTGCGAATTCGACGTCGGTTCACGTTGCTGGGTGGTCTGGTGGCTAGGGGTGGTCGTCGCCGACTCGTCGATCATTGCAGCATTGATCGAAGTTCGCTAGAACTTTTGTGCATGTGCACAATGTCGTTGTGGTATCAGAAATTTGGGGTTGGGGGAAGAAGCATTGGTGACTCGAAGTTATCTTCAGGAGGTTTGTGGGTTGGTTCGAGTCTTAGTTCGAGTGAATTATGGTGCGCCGGGTTTAACACTTAAACAAATTTTTAAGTTGAAGAAAAAATGCACACGGGTTGATTTTGAAGAGAACTCGAAGTAAACAGGCGTTTTCCTCGGGGAGCACTCGGGTAACCCTCGGGATCGATTAAAAACAGTTTTCAAAATTTTAAAATAAATTCAAAATTTAAAACATTCTCAATCCATGTTTTCCAAATAATTATTTCAAGTTAAATTTGAATTAGTAAAGGTTTTTATAATTTAATTTAATTAAATAAAGTGTTTAATAAATTTATAACCTTAGTTTTAAATATTTATTTTAATATAAACTTAATTTTTTATAATTAAGAAAATAATTACGGAAAATGAAATATTTTTCTAAACACTAATCAAACTTTAAAGTCTTAAGATAATTAATTTGATAATAATGATTAATTAAACAAGGTTTAAATGGTAATTAAAGTAGTTAATAAAGATATAATGGTTTATCTTTGAATTCATTTAAGTAATTAATGATTTATTAATTTAATTAATTAAATAATAATTACCTAATTAATTAATAAATAATTAAGGATTAACCAATTAATAATTAAGGATTAACTAATAAATAATTAAGGATTACTTAATTAATACTCAAGAATTAATTAATAAATAAATAAGGATTAATTAATTATTAATTAAGAATTAATTAATAAATAATTAAGGATTAATTAATAATTAAAATTAGTTAATAAATAATTAAGGATTAATTAATTTAAATTAAGAAATAATTAATCATCAATTAAGGATAATTAATGAAAATAATTATGTGATTAATTAATTAAAATCACACAATTAGTCCATCTTAATTTCAGATGATTGATTATTGTTGAATGCTTTGCATTGATGAATGTCTCTGATATGTGATTGTGATCTATGTGATATGAATTACTTTGTGCTGAGCTGTGATATCTGTTGTGTGAATGTGAAAACCCATTGGCCCGTAAAACGGCATTTGAATTTCAATGCGACAGGGAGTCGGATTTCAATTGGTTATCCGAAACAACACATCGAACCCTGAAAGTGAATCTTTGTGAATGACATATCCACTTATTTTAAATTAAGCGCTCACTATTCGGTTTAGCCGGAAGAGGACTTTGTGTCATATAACCCACTCCGAATAGTGATACGACGAAATGGATAGCATTTGAAGACGGTGGTGAAGACCGGGTATCTTCGAGAACGATAGGATAACCTATCGAATGACTTTGCACTGAGTTGCTCTGATGTAGAGATCTCCATATGTGATGGGGAGCCCGATCGGGATTTGTGGATACCCGGATTGCAAGGGCTTCTTCCTTTATTGGACAAAGTGCCTTCGGTTCTATTCGAATCTGGAACAGACTTGTATGGTTGTATGTATGACATTAACTTTGAGATATAAAACTGATCTCTATCAAATACATTTCTGTTTGGTGGCGGAGAATTTATTCTCTTAGCTTAACACCCTTCTCTGAGATGTAAGAGTTCAGAGGTTATGTTGTTGATGGTTATCAGTACTATACTCCCAATTTGGTAGTGTGGCATGCTTAGTGCTGTTGTGTGTTTCTGATCATTTGTTGATCAAAGCGCCTCACACCTCGAAAATGGTCGAAAAAGGAAAGATGCGGCAAGGTTATGAGGTCGCGCCCTTTAGGGTATGTCTATTTCCTTCTGGAAAAAGGTGGTATCATGCTATGGAGCACAGATATTTAACCTATGTGGTTGCTACAAATTTATTACTTTGTGGATGTTGCTTTGTGATTGAGGGCCCTCGGATAAAGATCGCAAACGACCGGGGGAGAGCATACTCGTGTAGTAGTTACCTAGTTACTGAGGTAACCTGGCCTTGTGTTGGCAGAGAGCTAGTTAATTTCTTGGGACGTCCCTCCAGAGGCGTACCCATGTGGCAATAGGAAGTTCCTTAGCCTCACCATTTGTTGGAAATCCAATCACCATTACATGCCCAGTACGGTTTTAGTTGTAGAACCTGCAATCTAATATGGTAGCCATAGTAGGCATATTATAATGGTACGTATGCTGGCTAAGATTAATATTATACTTTTGAAATGTTTTCACACTATATATGCACTAATAATAATATCAAAAGAGTTTTCTTGTATTTAGCATATTTGACTATCATAAAAAGAAATCTCCCCCAAATGTGGGATTGCATCGTGTGTGTGTGCCGAGAGGCCTAATGGTAGTTTCATTTTCCAAAAGCATACCGGATTTTCTTTTATAAATTGTTTTTGTACAAACAACCGTTTTTTTACTCATACCAGTCCCATGACTGACCCAGAGTTTATTGTTCCCTTCCTAAAATGTGAGTGCCCATAATTTCCACACGAGCAGCCTAAAAGCAGATTATCCGTGTTTGGATCTAGCTTGGATAATAGCTTGGATCTTTGAAGTCTTTTAGAGTTATAGGATTTTGGAAGCTTTGAAGTTGGAAGATGGTGCTTGGTTGGATTCTCGTTCTTTCTTTTTGAAGACACTGTGGTTCTATTTTGGTGTTATCGGTTGTTGTAATATCATGTATAAATGAATCTTTTAAGATGGTGATTTTATGCTGTAATCTGGTGTTGTATCTGTGTTATGATTAATGATATTCATTTTGTTTCTGCTGTTTATATTCATCTAATGTTGTTATAAGCTCCATCCGAACTGGAGTTCGACGTTTGAATCTCCGACAGTCGAATAAAAGTGAGGTATTTGATATTGATTTTCGAACGCTGGATTTCGGGTCATGATAAGTGGTATCAGAGCTAAAGGTAGTGTAAGAACTTTAGCCAAGGAGTATAACACATTAGGTGGCTCATTAGAGATAGGGTGAAGTATACCCTAGAATGAGTATAACCCGGGACCGAAACTCTAAAATTTCGTCGTCTATTTCTTTTAACTGCTGATATTCCCTAAGATATCTCGTTTGTATACCTAAATTAAATTTTCTTACTATTTACTAATAGTAAGAATGAGCGAGGGAAGAGGAAGAGCTAGGGGTCGAGGAAATACTACCACAATTAGTCAGGTCCCTACAACGGCAGAAGCAGCTATACATACTCAATCTCGGCCGTATCTGGTTGATCTATATAAAAGCTTCTCGAGACTTGGTGGTAAGCCGTTCACCGGCAAGGAGTCTATTGTTGACGCACAAGCTTGGATCAGATCGAGTGAAAGAATTTTTAGAGGGTTGAAGTTAGAAGACAATCAAATGCGATTGATAGCTTCTTCGCAACACCAAGAAGAAGCCCTAGCCTGGTGGGAGACAGTTACAGTGGATGAGCCAGAAGATGAATTCATGTAGGAACAATTTAAAGAAGTGTTTGAGAAATGCTATATGTCGTCGGTTGGTATTTTCCGAATGTCCCAGGAATTTATGGATTTGAAACAGGGAAGTTTATCATTTGAGGAGTACTTAAATAATTCAATGAATTGTCTTATTTCGGTCAGGAGTTGGTAAACACACCTCTAAAGAAAAATGAAAGATTCATTCGTGGGATGAATAAGAAGTTCCACGAAAGAATGACTGACCACGTTATAGAATCTCTTTTTGATCTGATCGATATGGGGTATAGATATGCCCCTGGATATGCAAGCAGCCCCGGAGGAGAAAGGAAATACAAGCAATCCAAATTGGAAAAAAAGAAAGTTCGAAGGCAAGAAACCACATCAAGGTAAGGAGAAGAAGAGAAATCAGGAAAACATGGTGAGGAATGTTACTTGTTTTAATTGTTTAGAAAAGGTCCATTACTCGAGCAGATGTACGAAGCCTAATAAATAAGTAAATCAATCTATACAAACAAGACCCAGGAAATGTTATTACTTTCAGAAACCAGGACACGAGGTTAAAAATTACCCAACAATGAAGCAAGCTCAGACAGCAAAGGTGTACACAGTTAAAAATAAACCTACAACCTCTAAAGCATATAATAGGAAAGGAGTTTTAGAAGGTAACCTTACTATTTGTGATAAAATTGTTAGAGTTTTGTTTGACACGGGAGCCACCCATAGCTTTATCTCCCAACAAACTGTAAATGAATTAAATCTTGAACCCGAATTCGTCGATGAGCCCATTTGTGTGAAAAATCCAGTTGGTGGCCTACGAACCTTTGTCTATGATGTAAATACGTTCCTATCTCATATTCTTATTACCAATTCCCTATCAGTCTTTTTGTCCTTGATTTTAATGAGTTTGTAATCTTACTCGAAATGGATTGGCTAACAAAATACGAAGCCAAATTAGATTGTAATAATCGATTGATTTCGATCAAAACCAAATTTAAAGATTTCATTGAGATTTCTTGTGAGGATCCGAGTCCTAAAAGAGATGAGTTGATGTATACCTTGAGATATCCTGAACCTAGTCTAGAGTATATACCTATAGTCTAAGAATTTCCAGATGTGTTCAAAGAAGTAAAATCTATACCTCCACACAGAGAAATAGAATTCAGAATATACTTAGTACCCAATGCTCGTCCTGTCTTTCATGCAAGCCGCAGGATGGCACCCAGGGAGTGGATAGAGTTAGTCAAACAAACCCATGATTTGCTAGAGAAAGGATTGATACGTCCTAGTGTTTTCGAATGGGGTTCAGCTGTGGTATTCGTTGACAAATCGAACGGGTCTTTGAAATTATGTGTGGACTACCGCGATCTCAATAAACTAACTCTAAAAAACAAATTTCCATTATCCAGGATCGACGATTTGTTATATCAACTACATGGCGCCCGATTCTTTTCAAAGATGGATCTAGCTCAAGGATTCTATCAGCTACGAATTGCCAAAGACTATGTTCACTTGACTGCTTTCAAGGGTCCAGACATTTTCTACGAATGGTTAGTCATGCCTTATGGAATAACTAATGCTCCCGTTTACTTCGTAGACTTAATGACCCGTGTATTCCAAGGAGTACTGAATAAATTTGTTTTGGTGTTTATTGACGACATTCTGGTCTATTCTAAGCATCTCAGAATTTTTTTGGAGATATTAAGGAAGAACATTCTGTTTGCAAAATTTTCTAAATGCCTTTTTTGGGTTAAGAAAGTCAGATTTCTCGGGCACATTGTTAATAAAGAGGGAATGTCAGTTGATCCGAGCAAGATTTCTGCTATTCTAGACTGGAAGCGACCCACTACTCCAAAAGAAGTTTGAAGTTTTCTGGGTTTAGCGGGTTATTACCGGAAGTTTTTCAGGATTTTTCTAAGATAGCTAGTCCGTTGACTTAGCTAACAATGAAAAATGCCAAGTTTGATTGGACTCCGAAATGTGATGAAGCGTTCCAGGAATTAAAGAAGAGATTAACCACCGCTCCCGTTCTCGCTATCATTAACGGGAACCAAGGTTTATCTGTCTATGCTGAAGCTTGTGGTGATGGTTTGGGTGCGGTGCTAATGCAGAATGGGAAAGTAATTGCCTACGCGAGTAGACAATTATGTCCGCATGATAAAAATTACCCAAATCATGATCTCGAGCTTCAAGCTTTTATTTTCGCTTTGAAAATTTGGCGACACTATCTTCTGGGTAAAAAATCTCTTTCAGCTTTACTAAAATTTAAAAGTTTAATTTAATTTGAGGTATATACTTAATATATCCTTCTTGTTTTAGGTGAAAAATTCGAATTATTAATCGATCACAAATCTCTTAAATATCTTTTCACCCAGAAAGATTTAAATCCGAGGCAACAACGATGGCTAGAATTTCAAGCGTCATATGACCTAGATATTCTATATACGCCTGGAAAAGCCAATGCAGTTGCCGATGCCCTGAGTAGAAGACATGCTATTCTTGCTCATCTTGTTGACACTCCTACTCTTCTTGAGAAAGTCACTAGCAGGCAAAAAGAAAAAAGTTTCTTCCATATATTTATGGGAGAATCCTTCGAGGCGAAGATACCAGTTTTGTAACGACCCAGAAATTCCGATCCCGAAAATTCCAGATAGTTAGAGAAAAGAAGAAGAGATAGAAGAAAAACAGAAAAGAAACACACAATCCCACATTCGCAGCGGATAAAATATAATATCAATAATATTATTTATACCAAAGAAAACTGTATCAATCAATTTTACATCGATATATCAGAGTTACAACAATCTTATACAACATTTGGACAGATACAATTTAACAGGTCTCAGACATATACTATATCATAGAGTAAACTCTCCATACGATCCTGCCATCCAGCTCGCCTCCTGAGCTTCAGAACGTCCTTCCTGAAAATCTGTAATACTCGGTCTGACCCGAGCATTACATCAAAGTAACACCCGGGTCAGGCTGGAAACCAGCGTGAGTAAACTTATCTAACAAGGAATATCCCAAACATACAACGTATATAAACCCGGGTAACTTAATTTACAACTTCACAAGTTGTTATAGACATCACTTATTTCACACATCAATTTCTAAGTATCAAACTTAGACTACATGGTCCAATTTACTTAAATCATTCCAAACCAGCTTATTGATTTCACGTATCAATCTATAAAGGATCGAAGTGGTTTCGGGTATTAACTAATACCCGACTCCGGTCTCTTCGGATCCAATGTCATCCTAACTTAAATTATTCTAGTGAAATACAATTCAACTTCAAATACCTGATGTCAAAGTAACTCATCATCAATAGATAACCATATCATCATAGTTTAAATCAACATATCATATCACATAGCAACATGAACTACTTATTAGAGATAACAACTAATCAAAGGGCTTCCAATATCATTCTATTATCCCTTAATAAATTCCTCACATTAATTTACCCTTAAGCAAATACAGTAATTAATCTTTAATTACTTCGTTAATTAATTATTAACCATAATTATTAATCACCCTTGATTAATAATATCCCGAATTTAACTACCCTTAATTACTTCATTGAATAAATTAATTACTCCTTAATTACCTCTAATTAATCCCTTGATTTATTATACAAAATAATTTAATCCAAATTACTTTCACACTTCCATCTTCCACTAATGACATTCAGTAATTATCATTAATTACTTCACTAAGTAATCATACCTTATCAATTACATTAAGTAATTATCATCAGACCATCAAGTAATTTAAAATTAATTAAACTTAATTAATCAATTATAAACTAATCACACTAAACACCATTAATTATATTAAGTAATTAATTACTTTCACCAAGTAATTAAACTTAAATAAACTTCCCAATTGGTTATCGTTTAATTAATAAATCTAATTAATTATTTAAATTGATCGCATTAATTAATTGTTAAATAATTCTTAGTTATTGACCTTCTTTAACTATTAATCATTCTTTAACTACTTTTCTTAATTTACTTCTAATTATAAATTAATCTAAATTGTTAATTTATAAATTAAATAAATAAAACATTCCTCAGTTATTTTATTCATTTAATCATTTTTCTTAATCCTTAAATTGATTAATTACTCCATAAATAATCAACTTCAAATAAATAAATTAATCAATTTCCTTAATTGATAACTTTAAGTGGTTATTCATTAATCACTTCCACTTTAATTACTTCCATGAGTAATTTCCATTAATTACTTTATTAAGTAATTACACTTAATTAATCCATAATTAAGTGATTATTAAAACTAGTAAATAATTGACTAATTATTTAAAATTAATTAAACAATTAATTAATTAACTAATCTGCTTATAATTAAAGAAAATATTTAATTAAGAAAATCATAAATCTTATTTAATCTCTTACCTATTAACAATTATACTTAATTAAGTACTCTTAAGTTCATATAAATAATATTTTAACCATATTCATCTTCATAAATAAATTATTTGAAATTAATCAAATTTTATTAACCTTAAAGACAAAGTTATCCAATTTGGTTTACATAATTATAATTTATTTTTGGAAATAAAGTATTTAGAAACAAATTTCCAAATTCAAACATTTAACTTATCTAACTTCAAATCTATTTATTTACAATATAAATTGAACTTAGTTTTAAAACATTACTTAGAAATTTATTTTAAAACTTTGGTCCACTTTTTTAAATTCAAAACACTGCTTTAAATTAAATTTCAAATTTTTATTAAGATAATTACTTTTAAAAGAAATTACTTTTAACAATTTATTTAAATAATTTCAATTTACACTTTTTTTTTAAAAAAGATCGAATCTTTGTTTCAAAGGGCCATGATTTCATTTATTTGGAAACTCCTTTATAACTTAATACTTTGTCTAAATTTACTCAAAATGTTTTAAATTAGAAACTTATATTTTAAATAGTACCACCAGAAAAAAAACACTACGCTAAAAAAACTCGAGTAAAACACCTAAACTATACAGGCTAGACCCAAAGCACCCAGATACCTTTCCCCCACTTCGAGTCAATTACGGGAAAATGCGAGGAGCTCTTCGAGTTGACTTCGAAACAACGCGAGAAAATCTTCGAATAATCCTTTCTTCCCCAATTTCAACCTCCAGTGTACACACCGTATACACGTGCACCTTGCACCGCACCCACGGCCAGTGAAGTTCGCCGTGACCATCGTCCACGATCATCCAAACACATACGAACACGAAGCTAGACCCAGAATCGAGAATCCATTCACGGATCAAAATTTGACCATCAACTCGAAATACTACAGAACTCGAACCCAAAAACCCCATTGCCGCCATCAATTTGGACGCCATTCATCCTCATCGATCCCACCATAGAGACATCACATCCATGATCTTCATCTTCACTAAAAATGAAGGAACTCGATTCATCATTTATGTCGCTAATGACATTACAGTCAAGTCGAACCGAAAATTACTTAAGGCCCTAGTTTGTTAAATCTCGATCAAATTAAACATTTGAAAATTTTAATTATATTTTTCCCTAAATCCCTAACATGCAAGCTAGCTTCACCTGAAAAATCAAATCGAATTATTAACTAAATCATCTGCAGTTCTCAATAATTCCCAAAATGTTCAAACTAAAAATTCTCTTAATTCCTTAAACTAAAAATCATGAAATATGTATCAAAAATCATGATTTCTAATATGTAATCAAACTATACAACCAAAAACAAAAATTAAGAATATAAATTTTCGATATGCAGTAGAGTTTCACTGGGTTTACCCTTTTTAAAAATTATTTGTACATTAAAAATTACTGAAAATATTTTTAAAATTTACTATCTAACATTAACATGAAATTTCATTTAATCATCAAGTTCAAATAAGTTTTAAGTTGAAAGATCTGGATTTTTGAAATATAAGTCTCAGGTTTTTATCAGACAGGGAACACAGCGACAATATGTACTGTCATATGTTCACAAAAATTTGCAAATCCAGATAAGATTTGAACTATATAATTTAATTCAATCCAACACGATCACATGCACTAAGTAAACAAGATTAATCTATCTTTAAAAATATTTACTCACCTGTAGAAGATAACAGAGCTAAGTTTTGAATCCCTGAATCTGCTTTCTGAAATTGGCAACTATGTTTTGCTTAATGGTCTTAATCTGCTTACTGAGTTGTTGAACAGGCCTTGCTTGATGATCTGGACTTTATTGTAAATTTACTTGATCTGCTAGTTTAGGGGTTTTTGAACTTAATCATTATTCAAGTTTTGATCTTTGCCTCCTTATTTTTTATTTTTATTTTTTTCTTCTTTTTTAGCCTTACTTTCAATATGATGATAACATTTTCTTAAAAGATAAACAAATTCCACTTGTTAACAATGTACTAAATCTTAACTACAAGTGTTAATTCCAAGAATACAAAGCTTACAAATGTAAGAATCCTTTATTATATATATATTTTTATTTATTTTTAATTTAAATGTTTAAATGAAAGCTTCATATTAATTTACAATTTTTCAAATGCTTATCTAAATACATTCATATGAATTTCTTTTTAAAGGAAATATAACCAATTATATATGAAAGCTTATACTTAAAATTTTAAACCCAATATTTTTAAAATGACTATGTTTTGAATTTAAAATCAAATCGAAGTTCAAATTCAATTTAAATTTAATTCACATATTAAATTTGTAAATAATAATTCTATTTTAAAGTATATTTATACCTATATTTAAAAAAATCACATTACCATTATTGTTGGAAAGTACCAATTTTGTCGAGTCTAAATAATTTATAAAGGAGATTATTAAATAAATATATCTTTTCCCAGATATGCATAATTCAATTCTTATTATATTTCCAAATTCATTTACACATTCAGATGTCTATTATTATCATAATTTTATTTGTTCGATGATTAAAACGGTTAATTACTTATTTATCAGATGTCCAAAGTCCGGGTTATCACAAGTTTTGAAACCAATCATAGTGGAATTATAAGATTGAAAGGTAGGTTGTGTGTCCTAGATATCCCAGAATTGAAACGTGAAGTTTTGGACGAATGTTACAAGTCTAAACTCAGTATCCATCCAGGAGTTAATAAGATGTATAGAGATATCAAAAGAACTTTCTGGTGGAAAACAATGAAAAGGGATATATCTATATATGTGAGTTGTTGTGCTACCTGTCAACAAATTAAAAGTGATTAGAAGAAAATGGAGGTTTTACTCAAACCATTGGAGGTACCTAAGTGGAAATGGGATCAAGTATCGATGGATTTCATCGACGGATTTCCACGTACTCGAAAGGGGAATGAAGCAATTTGGGTTATTGTGGACCATCTGGCTAAGACAACCCACTTTATACCGGTAAAATCTACCCGCACAATAGCAAGTTTGGCGGAGCTATATATAAAAGAGATTGTTCGTCTCCACGGTATACCCAGCAGTATAGTGAGTGATCGTGATCCAATCTTCACTAGTAGATTGTGGGAGGCGTTTCAAGCCGCACTTGGAATAAAGTTGAGCTTCAGTACTGCTTATCACCCGCAGTCTTATGGGCAGACAAAAAGGATTAATTGAATTTTATAAGACCTTTTGCGAGCTTGTATTCTCGACTTTGGTGGTTCGTGGGAAACTATTTGCATCTGGTTGAATTCTCATATAACAATAGCTATCAGGCCAGTATCGAAATGGCTCCTTTCGAAGCTTTATATGGTCGTCCGTGTCGATCACCTGCATGTTGGATCGAGTCAGGTGATAGAGTCGTCCTTGGACCAAATATGATTAAAGAAGCCATGGAAAAAGTTGATTTCATTCAAAAGATTTGAAAACGTCTCAAAGTCGTCAGAAGGGTTATGCTGATCGCAGAAGAAGAGATTTGGAATTTCAGGTTGGAGATTCTGTTTTATTAAAAGTGTCTCCAATGCGTGGTGTGTCGAGGTTTGGAAAGACGAGTAAGCTGGCACCGTGGTATATTGGTCATATTCCAATACTAGAGAGGATCGGTCCTCTAGCATAACGAGTGCAGCTACCTAACTGGTTATCTGGCGTACACGATGTATTTCACGTTTCACATCTTCGAAAATATGTGCACGATCCAGACAGTATCATTGAAGAAGCTGCTCAGCAGGATTTGGAGATCACACCAAATCTGGCGGTTAAAAGAGAACCGTTAAAGATCATTGATCGTGATGAAAAGCAGCTGAGGAATAAGGTTGTGAAACTGGTTAAAGTACAATGGAGCAGTGATCCAAACGACTATACTTGGGAAACAGAGGATAGCATGCAAAGGTCCTATCCTAATTGTAGAGTGGATATTTTGGCTTAATCTGGTAAGTCATTTCTCCATCTTTTTCTGATTTTTTATATTCTTTGTTTTTCTTTCTCTCTCTTTCAAATTTCGAGGATGAAATTTTCTTAAGGGGGAATCTGTAACATCCCCAAAATTTTATCAATTTAAAATTAGTAATTTATTTGAATTCCTGGAATTTAATTTGAATTTGAATTTGAATTTGAATTTAAAATTTTAAAATAAAAATCTTAGTAAAACAATTTAAAATAATAATAATACATGTGTGATTTATTTAATGAATGATTTGTTTTAAAACATATTCTTTTAAGATGTGAATTTAAATAAAGAAGAAATGTGTTTATGATAAAGAAAAAAATGAAATATAAATTTATTTAAAACCTTTAATGCGTTTTTAACATGCAAATTACATTTGTAAGAAAGATGGTGTGAAAATGAAAAAGTGTAATATTCTCATAATTAAATTTACAAGTGTCATCACATTATTTTTATTTTTGAGAAATTTATAAAAAAAGAAAATAAAACTATATGACATCTCAAATCTCCTCTTCCTCCTTTCTTTTAACTTTTAAAAGTTTAAGAAAAAAATCTGTAAACTTCCTCAGATCAGAGAAAGAAAATCATCAAGCAAATTTCAAAAAACAAATCAAAGAAAAAATCAAATGTCATCAACAAAAACAAAGCAAAAATCTGGAAATTCAAACATCCTCTTCAATTCAAAGCCTAAGCTTGGAAATCATCTCAAGCAAAGGAATCAGATCAAGTTTAAACAATTACAGATTCAAGATCAAAACAACAACAACACAACTAGTACAATCAAACAACAAATAGAGGATCACAACAAGATCAAGCTCAGAAAAACAGAAGAAAAAAAATCAACTGTCAAGCATCTCTGTTTCAAAGCTGCAGGTGAGTAAATTTCTTTAAAAACTTGGAATGGCACTTGTTGTTGTGATGATGCTTGAGATAAAATTGTAAAAGGTTTATATGCAAGCAGATATGTGTAAATATATACAAGATTACTGTGCAAGCCTGGTATCGGGCATTTTGCCTCTGTTTGGAAAAGGTTTTCAAAACCTGTTTGAAATTTAAAAATCTTCTTCCCTGATTCTTGTTAGATCTTAGGATTCAAACAAAAGTTGTTTTTTTAAATATGATCCAAATTTTAAAAATAAATTTAAGTAAAACAAATCAAAGTATCCTCTGGAAAATGGAAAATACAAGTAAACACATTATTTGTTGAATATTTGATCATCATGGTTCCTGATTTAAATTATATCATCGAAGTCGTCTTTGAAAATTATGGTTTTTAAAAGTAAAATCATATTTTTTAAGTAAGTATTCATTGATTAATCCGGAAATGATCGAAATTGGGGATATTGTCTAATTCTGGTCATCGGCGTGATGAGGATGGTCGAGGTTGTGATCAAAGATGGCCGAGATGATGTGGGTTCGGGGAAAAATGCTCGAAGAATTTTAACTTGATTGTGGTGGCCGAACGACGTTCATCTAGGGTTTGAAACCCTTGTTTAATCATGGTCGGAAGTGGTACTACTGTGTCTTCGTTAGACGATCGGAATTGATCACACCAGTGCCAATAGAAGTATTAGACATCTGTGAAGCTTCGGAGGCGATCGCGTGACCTCTGATGGCCAGAGGTGGAAGAACGAGGAGGTTTTGTGATGATGGTTTTTGGTTCCAGTTTGGTCGGAAAGCTCTTTTGCGAATTCGACATCGGTTCATGTTGCTGGGTGGTCTGGTGGCCAGGGGAGGTCGTCGCCGACTCGTCGACCATCGCAACATCGATCGGAGTTCGCCAGAACTTTTGTGCATGTGCACGGTGTCATTGTGGTATCAGAAATTTGTGGTTGGGGGAAGAAGCATTGGTGACTCGAACTTATCTTCGAGAGGCTTTTGGGTTGGCTCAAGTCTTAGCTCGAGTGAATTCGTGGTGCGTCGAGTTTAACACTTAAAAAAAATTTTAAGTTGAAGAAAAATGCACACGGGTTGATTTTGAAGAGAACTCGAAGTAAATGGCATTTTCCTCGGGGACCGCTCGAGTAACCCTCGAGATCGATTGAAAACAGTTTTCAAAATTTTAAAACAAATTCAAAATTTAAAACATTCTCAATCCATGTTTTCCAAATAATTATTTTCAAGTTAAATTTGAATTAGTAAAGGTTTTTACAATTTAATTTAATTAAATAAAGTGTTTAACAAATATATAAGCTTAGTTTAAAATATTTTTTTAATGTAAAATTAATTTTTTATAATTAAGAAAATAGTTATGGAAAATGAAATATTTTTATCAACACTAATCAAGCTTTAAAGTGTTAAGATAACTAGTGTGATAATGATGATTAATTAAACAAGGTTTAATTGGTAATTAAAGTAGTTAATAAAGATATAATGGTTTATCTTTAAATTCATTTAAGTAATTAATGATTTGTTAATTTAATTAATTAAATAATAATTACCTAATTAATTAATTAATAATTAAGGATTAATTAATTAATAATTAATAATTAAGGATTAATTAATAATTAATTAATAAATAATTGAGAATTAATTAATTAATAATTAATTAAGGATTAATTAATAAATAATTAAGAATCAATTAATAAATAATTAAGGATTAATTAATTAAATGAAGAAATAATTGATCATCAATTAAGGATAATTAATTAAAATAATTATGTGATTAATTAATTAAAATCACACAATTAGTCCATCTTAATTTCAGATGATTGATTATTATTGAATGTTTTGCATTGATGAATATCTCTGATATGTGATTGTGATCTATGTGATATGAATTACTTTGTGTTGAGCTGTGATACCTGTGGTTTGTTTCTGTGTGAATGTGAAAACCCATTGGCCCGTGAAACGACATTTGAATTTCGATGCGACAAGGAGTCGGATTCCAATTGGTTGTCCGAAATCCACATCGAACCCTGAAAGTGAATCTTTGTGAATGATATATCCATGTATTTTAAAGTAAGCGCTCACTATTCAATTTAGCCGAAGAGGACTTTGTGTCATATAACCCACTCCGAATAGTGATACGATAAAATGGATAGCATTTGAAGATGTGGTGAAGACCGGGTGTCTTCGAGAACGATAGGATATCTATCGAATGACTCTGCACTGAATTGCTCCGGTATAGAGATCTCCATATGTGATGGGGAGTCCGATCGGGATTGTGTATACCCGGATTGCAAGGGCTTCTTCTTTTATTGGACGAAGTGCCTTCGGTTCTGTTCGAACCCGAAACAGACTTGTGTGATTGTATGTCTGACATTACACTTTGAGATATAAAACCGATCTCTATCAAACACATTTCTGTTTGGCGGCGGAGAATTTATTCTCTTAGCTTAACACCCTTCTCTAAGACGTACGAGCTCAGAGGTTATGTAGTTGATGGTTATCAGTAATATACTCCCAATTTGGTAGTGTGGCCTGCTAAGTGCTGCTGTTTGTTGCTGATCATTTGTTGATCAAAGCATGGCTTTTGTGTAAATCGTAGCTTTGTGGACGAGACCTCATCGGACCTCACACCCTAGAAATGGTCGAAACAGGAAAGATGCGGTAAGGTTATGAGGGTCACGCCCTTTAGGGTAGTCTATTTCCTTCTGGAAAAAGGTGGTATCATGGTATGGAGCCCAAATATTTAACCTATGTGGTTGTTGCAAATTTATTACTTTGTGGTTGTTGCTTTGTGGTTGAGGGCCCTCGGATAAAGGTTGCAAACGACCGGGGGATAGCATACTCGTGTAGTAGTTACCTAGTTACAAAGGTAAGCCGGCCTTGTGTTGGCAGAGAGCTGGTTAAGTTCTCGGGATGTCCCTCCAGAGGCGTACCATGTGGCAATAGGAAGTTCCTTAGCCCGACCATTTGTTGGAAATCCAATCACCAATACGCTACAGTAGGGTTTTAGTTGTAGAACCTGCCATCTAATAAGGTAGCTATAGTAGGCATACTATAATGGTACGTATGCTGGCTCAGATTAATATTATACTTTCAAAATATTTTCACACTATGCACTAATAATAATATCAAAAGAGTTTTCTCGTATTTAGCATATTTGACTATCATAAGGAGAAATCTCCCCAAGTGTGTGATTGCATTGTGTGTGTGCTGGGAAGCCTTATGGTAGTTTCGATTTTCAAAAGCATACCGCATTTTCTTTTATAAATTATTTTTGTACAAACAACTGTTTTGTTTACTCATACCAGTCCTATGACTGATTTGGAGTTTGTTGTTCTCTTCCTAAACTCTAGGTGTCCATAATTTCCACACGGGCAGCCTAGAAGCAGGTTATCCGTGTTTGGAGCTAGCTTGAATAGTAACTTGGATCTTTGAAGTCTTTTACAGTTATTAGATTTTGGAAGCTTTAAAGTTGGAAGAAGGTGCTTGGTTGGATTCTTGTTCTTTCTTTTTGAAGACTCTGTGGTTCCGTTTTGGTGTTATCGGTTCTTGTTATATCATGTATAAATGAATCTTTTATGATGGTGGTTTTATGCTGTAATCTGGTGTTGTATATGTGTTATGATTAATGATATTCATTTTGTTTCCACTGTTTATATTCATCTAATGTTGTTATAAGCTCCATCCGAACTGGAGTTCGACGTTTGAATCTCCCGCAATCGGATACAAGTGAGGTATTTGATGTCGATTTTCGAACGTCGGATTTCGGGTCGTGCCAGCATAAAACTCTCTTATTGGCTTCTTTTCCAGATCAAAGTTCCAACTTCCTTCCATCAATTTTTGGTTTTTAATAGAGTTAGGATATATGTAATTTGTTACATTTATTTAACTCGATAACCAATCTTGTTCATAATAACAATGTTTGGTTTCTACAATATACTTTGTTATATTATGTTAGAACTGTAACATCCCGCCTTTTCGCACACTTTAAAACGACACACATGCCGATTCAAAGCATACGCAAGGGCGGATTGTTATGGGGGTAAATAAGAAAACAGAGAAGAAATAAAACAAAATAGAATCTCACAGCGGAAGGATAAAATATAATAATAAATATACAATTCAAAACAGTTTACAAAATAGTTATTTCACTTATACAATGAACATCAGAGTCACACATACCAATACAACAATGCAGCGGAATATAAAGAGTGTGTGGTGTAATACTATATATAAATAATGCTGAATCTTCGTCTTCGTCCTCCAAGCTAAATCTGCTATCCTGAAATGCTCGGACTGACCCGAGCGAATTTGAAAAGACAAAAACACTCGAGTCAGACTAGAATATCTTATGTGAGTTAAATAAACAAAAATAAATATGAGTACAGTAACTCAAGAGATGCTCGGGATTTACATCTCCTAAGGATCCGTTAAACTATTTACTATGTAGTATATTGCGCTATTATAGTAGTGTCTATTTATAAAATAAACTTACTTTTTAATAGCGTTAAGGGGTTACCCATATAGCCCTTAACACGTAATAGTCCCAGTAGTCCATCCAATATCATAGTCCCTCCTGATCGGGAAGCCACTAGAGGATACCACACGGGCTACGGGAGAAAACCAAACTCGTACAAGGCGCGATAGGGTAGGTGACACGGCACAACTAGGCAATGCCAGGGTAGATATACCAATTACGCTTCCGGGCCGATGGTAACGCGAAGCCGCAGCAACCGCCCACCTCGAAACAACTCCCCAAATCAAAAAAATAGAAGTGGCCACTGAATCAATCCAAAGTCATAGTATAATATCGAAGAGGAGTGTCCGATCAGAGGAATGACCTCATTAACCCGTCGATCGCTCCTGTTTTAGCCACCTTATGCCAACTCACGGGAGTCGGGTCCACGTATTTACCTTACAGGAATCGTCGCCACCAACCTACTTCATTCTGGAATCTCCACCGCGTACACGGTTAGTCAAAGTGGTTTTCGGTATCGACAGAGAGTATGTCCATATCCGATCCCGGTCTCTTTGCCAACCCATCGTTATTATAACACCGCGGTTATTTAAAAATAGTTTATACTTTTAAACCAGAATATAATCCATTTCAAAACCATAATATTACGATATCATTCCAAAACCCAAAACCATATTTTACCACTTATCCCAAATATAATTCCTTTCCAATAATAAAAGGCTTTAACTTCATAATATCTGAAAATCGAATATTTTCAAAGCATAATATTTTTGGAAATCCATAATTTCAAACCCTAACTTTTAAAACTCAAATGGTTTGGATATTCAACGGTATATGAATTTCAAAGGCTTAACTTTACTGTCACTTTGTAAAGAAATAAGTTATATGGCTTTATGGAAATATTTCTTTATCTAAAGTTAAAACCATAATTTAGATATCACTCTTAAGTTCCAAAACCATTTCAATTTCCATATATATAAATCCATTGGAGTATTAATATTCAAAAACTAAAATTGGAATATATTCTTTCAACAAATTAAATGTTTTATTATTTAGTTTGAATATTCACATAAATCCTTAAACAACTCCAATTTCTAGTAATAAAACATATGTATTTTTCGATTCCAATTATATTAGAATATTTTTCCAATTCAAATTCATATTAGAATATTCATTTCAATTTATCTTGGGAAAAATCCAATTATAAATATCATATCTTAAATTTCCAAACATAACATTTAAACATATGATATAAATTTATCCAACTCCATTTTCTAAATTTTCTTCCATTTTACTAAGGGAATTTATACACCCTTTTATTTCAAAATTTCCAACTTTTCATGTACATAAATACGGAAGAAAAATATTTATACGGTATAAAATTTAAGATTATTATAAACCGTATTCCATCCAACCATAGAAATCACATTAAAAATAGTTATATATGTACCGCGGTGCCTGTATATAATTTCTATCCTATGGTCAAGTGATACGGATATTTATCATTTCAATCCGCAATTTAAAAATAAACTGCGGTTGTATATCATTTCAAACCGCAATCCCGAATGAGATATAAAATGCATACTAACTTGCAGTTTAATGATATCAAATAAAACATCCATTCAACAACACATCCATCATCCAATCACAAACATCAAACAATATCAATCCATAACAATATATGTTTGGTAATATACAACAGGTAATAATTGGCAGTTTTATTTCAAATTATATTCATCAACTATTAATCTAACAGTTTATATTCAGTGATAATTGACATAACTGTTAACTGGCAGTTCATATGCAAACAATAATTTCTAACAGCCAATTAATACGCAATCAATCAATTTAATTAACAGCTAAATTTGATAAAAATGCAATTCAACAGATATGGGTGAAATAACATGCCAAAAGCTCATAAATAAATTTCTATTCATTTCTAAAATTTATTTAACAAACATAAAAGCTTCTAGTAATTGTGAGTGGGTTAAAACACTCACCTTTGGAATTTAAATCGAATTTAAATTCGATTTAAACCCAAAAATTTGACGGTCTCCAAATCTAACCAAACCAGCGTCATCGGATCCGGAATTTAAATACGAACCTAACAAAAAAAATCGTTCGTAAAACGGGTATCGTATGAAAAAGTTATGCGATAAAACGATTCGAAAAAAAAAAAAAAAGAAAAGAAAAACCCAAATCATGCTTACCAACATCCACGTCATCAGATGCTTGCCTGGAGAACGCGTCTTGCACTGTTGCAAGCTCACACGCACGTAATGAACCCATCTCAAACCCTACAGCCGCCGCTGTTTTGGAATTTTCACCGCCTCTCCAAAGCTCGTGCCTTCCATCCAATGACGCCATCATGAAACCCTCCTCAGACCGCCCCTTGGCCTTCCTCCCCTTGCGTTCCGCCGCCACCGGTTCGCCTCAGGCCGAGACGAACGTGCTGCCTTTTGGTCGCAATTCCAGGCGACTCGAGGACCCTATGATGACAACGAACGGCATGGATCTCCCTCATTCGTTGAGCTCTACACCATGGTGCCCCCTGATCGTCGAATCGTCGCAGATCCACCGTTGGATCGATCAAAATTCCATATGAACGGCCTGGAATGATTCGCGATTTCTGGAAAAATGGTGAATCAAATCGAAAAACGAATTTCACCAGAGAGTTGCGCATTTCCAGAGCTTCAACATATAAATTTTTCGGAATTTTTGGAGAACTTTGAATTTTCACTTTTAATTTGCAATTTGGGAATGGATCTGAGATGTATACATTTGGGAAGAGAGAAGGTTGATGAAATGTACGTATATCCAATTGACAGAAGAAAGGAGGCTAGGGTTTATGATCGCATATATATAGACAAATAGAAGAAGGCTAGGTGGGTACGGATAACGAACGTGCTAAACGTTAGTTGGCCCAAAAAGCCCGTTCTGACCCCGGAACCGAATCTGTTAAAACTATATATCCAAATAGGTGTTTTAAAATATTCTGAACGCGATGAAAAAAGTTTCACGACCAAATTCGATCGTATGAAGAAGTTATGCTGAAAACAAGATTTCCAAATTGATTTTCAAATTGATTTTAATAAAATTGATTTCAAGGCGTTTCGAGTCCGTACGATCAAATGACAAGTCCGATCGATACGAAATTTGAAATCCTATAATAATTCATCGATACGGATCCGATGAAACTGGTTTCGTCGAAATCCGAGTCCGTGACAAAAATGGCTATTTTTAATATTATTAAATCAATTAAATAAATCATAAAAAAATCAATTTTTATGTTTCAACTCCTATTATTGGCCAAATTTCATTACTTAGATAGTTCAATTAATCCCAATAAATTTAACAAGCTTGGATGTGAATAAAAATTTATAGGTATATAAATTTGCAATTTTAATTTCTGCACTTTCTTATTAATTGGGAATTATAAATTTATTCTCACAAATTACCTAATCTTATACTTATACACTCTCATCTTAAACCAAATTAAATAAATAACTTGATTTCCATCTCAACTTACTTTTAATTGCAGTTAACCCTTTTCACCGTACTTAAAATTCCAAATTATAAATAAATTTTTATTCCCATTCCCTTAATTTTCTTAACTATTTATTTATTCAAATTTTCAATATTCAACATAAATAGTTTGGTTAAGTTCATTTATTTACCTTCTTCCTATGATTCACAGTTATGGATGTCAATATGATGAAGTTTACATTAGTTAAGATTTCACTCAATTGTTCTCTAAGTCAAATGTTTACAGCTTTCATTTAACTTTAATAACGTACTAATTTACGTTAAATTCCATTTTTAAATGAAGTAATTACCATTCGTTGAATCAAATACTCAATTCATAAATAAAGTCTTGTTTTCAAAAAGTTATATCACAAATGGTCAACTAAAATTTGAATAAGCTTTACTAAATTCTATAGTATTAAATGTTGCAATAAATCCAAATTGCCATGTCTTAAATCCAAATTACTAATTAAGTCTTGATTCCTTTATTATTCCTTTGGTTTTCAAATAAGTTTTTATGATGAATGTGAATTCAAATGAACAATGGAAACCCATTCCCATTTGATTTCACTATTCCATTAAATATCTTCATATTCCAGCTAAATCAACTAACGTATGAATTAGCTATTTCAATCTTCATTAAATTGCGGTTTTTATACAATAGAAATTAAATCCCATTAACGTATAAATAAAGGTTGATATCCATCTATTTACATTATATCACACTTGTGCTTCTATTTAGCTTTGTATAAATGTATGAATGCGGAGTCTTGCCTATTAACGTATTAAATAAGCCTTAAAATCAATTAATGCCCCTCCTTAGTTTAACCTCTTTTTATCCGTATTTATTTTTAGAGTAACCCTTGGATTAAATTCCCAAATCACCAATTCAATTAATTATACCTTTCAATCCAAATGTAAATCTTCCACCTTTGAATTCTTATATTAAATGAATTTTATTCTAGGCAATATTTTTTTACAAATGTTTACTGATTCCACATTTATAGGTTTCTTAAATTTTACTCCATCTAAATGTGACACATTTTTATTTCATTTCAAACCAATATATATATTCATTCCTATTCAATATATATATTCATTCCTATTCCTTTCATTTGGTTACTGCATTGAAATCTATTTATTAGCTAATACTACGTTACTATCATTAATTAAATTTTGGATTATATTCCAATTCCTATAACTAGGCCTTAAGTCACCATTTTACATAGTTTTAATTTAGCGTTTATTTAAATCTTCGTTTATCGTTTAGAATTTCTACTAAATTGAAATGCACAACTTATGAACTTTAACCAATTTAGTCCACCTAATAAAATTTTCAAATGTTTGTGTGTATGTAATCCAATTCAGTTATTGTTACATTAATACCATTAAACCAACAAATTAAGACTTATAACTACAACACAACTTTCAGTTATTTTCAAATCTATGTCATATAACCTTTTAAATCTCTACCTGTAATTACAGTTACTATCTAACTCCTACATTCATCCTTTTAAAATCCTAAGACTTTAATTTTATACTGGATTAAATTAGCAAACATATAAATTAAATTTATAAAAATATCATAAATTTGTCAGGTCGTTACAAGAACTAATTAAGTTGTAACGATCCAGAATTTGACCACTTTAAAATCTAATATTTAAAGTTATTTTTAAGTATAAAATATGTAAGTTTATATGATTCAAATAATGTTAGATAGGATTTCAAAAGAGAAATATACAAAAATAGTAACATTTACTTAAATCGACAAAAGTGACAAAATGTTGATTTTAGAAAAGATAGTTTCAATGGTTAAATAAATTATCTTAATTAATTTATGAGTGTTTATATTTTTAAATAGAATTATAAAAATTTATTTTTTAAATTTGGTTTACATAAATAAATAGTTTAACTAAAACGTCAAATGTGACCGTAAAGCATTTTGTTGAAAAACGACGTTTTGTCGATTAAAAGTTGTCGCAGCTTCGTCGCACCTTTATTTTCTTATATAGGAACATATATTCTAATAGTGTAAGTATTAATTAATTAACTAATCAAGTTTACTTTTACTAAACAAGGTTAGAAACTTCTAGAAAACAATTAAGAAAAAGTAAGCACAAAAAGACAAAAATGTCATTTCAAAGCAAAAAGTAAAACATCAAATCAAACCAAACATAATTATTACTTTACTTTTCTTACTTCTTAAGTGAAAGTGACATAAAGCATGATTTTAAAGGTGATGTTAAGTTTTGAAAAAGTGGAGATTGCTTTAGGCTGAAGTAAGGTTAGTTTGGTAATTTGGTACGAGGTTATTTTGGTAAATTACCACTTTCTTTCTTTTTCTATAGATATCCACCTCCTACTTCACTTTCATTCACATTTCTTCTTCTTCTTTTCTCAAGCTTCTTCATCTTCTTCATCTTCTCTCTAATGGCTTCCATGCCATAGAAAAATATTATAAAGAAATAATGTCAAAATATTTACAAAATTTTCAAAAGAAATCAATGTTTATTTTCTTCAAAACAAACTCCTTTTTTCTCTATATTTTACCTCTTCTTCTTTCGGCCATAAGTTCTTAAATGCTGAATCAAAATGCAAAATTCTTTTTTTTAAATCATGTATTTTTCCATTGGCTACAACTTTTATGTTTTTCACTTTGTCTCATTCCAAAGTTTACTATGTCAAAATTCCACTTATTTCAAGTGCATTTCCTGGCCCAGTTTTTAAGGCAGAAAATAGACCGTTTTGTTTTGATCTTAACTTGATCATAAAAGATCCAAATTTAGAAATTATTTTTTTAAAACCATATGAAATTTCAGTGGATACAATTTTTATGTTGATCACTTTTTCTAATTTTCAGGTTTTCTTTACCTGAAACTCAATTCTTTGAAGTATATTTTCGGGCTTTATTTTTGTGAATCCGAGAATAGCTCTTTTATTTTGGACATATCTCCTTCAAAACAACTTGGATTCAAATGATACTTTTTGCAAATTCAATAGAAAAGAATTTGAAACAACTTTTCAGTTAATAAGTTTTTCAAATTTTGTGAGTAAGAGAGTCAAAAACAAGAGAGAAGATGACCTATTTTTCGGATCTAAATCTTAGGAATTCAAGTTCAAAGCTCTACTGCTTCTTCTCTATATTTTCGGCCAACCTCCATCTCAAGCCTCGGCCAAGCTATTGGATGGGAGAGGGTGTTGTTTGCTAGTGTTTAATGGAGTAGGAATTAATTAGTGAAGTGTTGGTTGATTAGAATGTTGGTAGGAAGTTAATCGCTTTGGATTATGGTGAGAAATTCTCGTTGCTTTTGAATTTATATTTTGATTATGTTATAAATCATATTTACACCCTTATAACATATGAATGTTCATACCAAATTGATTGTTAATATGGATGATTTGATAGTTAGTAAATTAAGTGAATTGTGATAATATATCCCGTTATGATATTAAGAGTGAATGTTAGATTTGAAATCATATACATGTGATTGGATTGAATGGATGTTACGTTAGTGATAAATATGTTCATTTTGATCAAGTAATCCCTTTATCTAAAAAGACCATATTTTAGCAATATGAGAAATTGTGGAAAAATAAGTCTCTTTTCATTTAAAAGTGAAATTAAAGTTAAAATGAAAGAGAATTTGAAATTTGAAGTGAAACGGATTTGAAAAGGATAGTTAATTAGAAATTGAAATTAAGATGAATAGTGAAATTGAAATTGAAATCGATTTTGAAAAAGTGAAGTTTAGTTTGAGAATGAATTGAAGTTTAAATTGAAATTAGATTTTAAATCTAAGTTTTAAATGTGTTTAATTTGAGATTAGAATTGAAATTGAATTGAAATTGGAATTTAAAATTTAATATCAAAATAATGTGAATAAAATAATATTATAATATGGTAATAGTGAAAATATATTTTAAATACTTTAAAAAGCGAAAATATTGATTTAAAATGGTTTCTAATGATTTTATAAGTGTTGAAACCCAATTTTAATTGATTATTTCAAATATGAAAAATAAGTTAAAACTAGATGCGTCGCGCAATGGTAGTTCGCGATTTCGCGTCGAAAAGTTCAAATGAATATGTAGAGTGGAATATAGCTCGGAATTCTTCAAGATAAGAAAATTCCGGACTATTATATCCATATCTTCTAAACGAAGAAAGAAAACCAAAGTTTCGATAAGTAGATTTTGAGATAAGTCCAAATCAATTTTCTAAAAAAAAAATCTCGCTAGTGCGGTTTAGTGACCATAACAGGAAATTTGTTTAAATGGATGTTTTTAATTATGGAAAAATATGGAATAAATTTTATAAATCAATTTAAATTATTTAAAAGAGATTGGGATTGGAAAATATGAATTATCGCATGTTTAAAAGTTGTTTATTTCAAAATAAGCTTATTTAGCACTTTCCGTAGCACTTAATGTTGCGAATTCTATAACTTTTGGAATATGAGTTTAAATGTAACGACGTTTCCCAGAATAAAATGTGAATGTTTTAAAAAGGATAATTAAGCGTTTTAAAAAATAATTTGGGATATTTATAAGCAATTTCAAAATAAGTTGAAAATCTGAGTATGCGGAAACGACTAGTACATTTGTCCCGCCTGTGAGATCTGGGAAGATAAAACAAGGTGTTTAACTAATGTTAGGGATGGAGCAACCAGTGCCCTAAACTTACATGGCCTATGTTTTCTTTTCTTAGGCGAGGGGTGGAACAGATCGAAAGGAAAGCCCGGATGCTCTTAAATAAAAAGATTCTGTATTAAGTTTTTGAATTAAAAGAAGATTGGTATTATCCGAAAGTTAAGAAATCTCCGAAAGAATGATTTCTAAGATTGAATTTACTTCAAAATGTTTGTTAAGATCGATTTAGGGTTTATCGTAAACGATGTCTTAAATAACATTGTTTTTGACCCGCTTAAAAGTTAAGAAGTTTGGATCAAAAATTAAGTAAGGAAATCTAAGATATTTTCCAAAGCAAAAGAATGAACTTCTTAGAAATTACTCTAAGTCAAAAGAAAGAGAATTCGAAATCATCCGAAAAGAATTAAAGTGAAAAGAGACTTAATAAATCCTATATACTCGTATTCACTTTTATCGATGATTGGATTTCGAAGGAACCGAAGTCGGATTTGGTAAATTCCTATCTGAAAACCACTTCGAACCAATGTATACGTTCGAACGTGAAGACATGTTGAAGACGATGATTATTGAAGACCGTGGATCTTTATAGCGTGAGGACTGCTTGTTGATTTGCTCGGGGTCGCACCCATTATAGAGTTATATATAGCAGTGGTCTCCTCGTGATGGAGATTTTGCGGATTGCAAGGGCTTCTCGCCTAGTAATGACCGAGGAAAGTGCCTTTGGTTTGTCCTCTTCCTGGACAACCTGTATGGACATTTGTCTGACATTGCATTTCTAACGATTATGTACATTGGTTTTTACAAACGTACATCAATGGTGGCGGAGAAGGCAACTTCTCTTAGCTTAACACCCTCCTTGAGACTTACGAGCTCAAGGGTTGTATTTTTGTGGAAGGCAATTAGTAGTTAAACGGAAATGGCAATGTGGCATTCAAAGATGTGATATGTGCTTTGAAAAAAGGTAATCGTGACCTCAAGCCTCATCAAACCGGAAATGATCGAAACAGGATTAGTTGCGGCAACGCTAAGTGGGTCATTCCCAAGTAGGGTATGATCATCCCCTTCTAGATATATTTCTTCCCGCTATGACGTTCGGGATGTTAATAAATGTGGTGTATGGAAAACGAGCGCTCGGTTAAAGGTCGGTAACGACCGGGGGATGACATATTCGGTACTATCTAGTTAAAGAGGTAGGTCGGTCTTGTGTTGGTAGAGAAGCTTTGTGATGGTTTCTCGGGACATCCATCTAGAGGTGTACCCATTTCGGAAGGTAGATCCTGCGCCTGGTCATTTGTATGGAAAACCATTCTCCAATAAGAACCTACGGACTTGATTGTAAACCTATTATGCTGGAATTTAATCAATGTAACAATTTCGGATAAGATTAATAAGTTTATTTGCAAATGTTTTCAAAGAATTTCATTAGAAATAATATCAAAAATTTTGATATAAAAGTGTTTTAGTTATCATAAGGTAAAAACCCGTCCGTGTTTATGTTTGGGTGTGGTCTTATGAGATACTCTTTATTTCCAAAGGATTTATAACAAAGGCTGATATATGACACTGTCATTTATTATTGAGTTTTTCTCATGCTGGTTTATCAAGCCTGATCCGGGTATTTTCAATACTCAGGTCAGATCCGAGTAGTTTCAGGATAGTCGAAGACGGTTGGAGTTTCCAGATGAGAGCTGGAGATATTCATCGACGTATGGACATATTCTATTTTCCTCTTTGCTTAGTGTATTTTGTTTGATGTTTGTCAGCATTTGTAAGGGCAGGTTTATAACTGTCCAAGCTGAATTTAGGTTAGACTCTGATATATGTATTTAAAAGTTTTCCGCTGTAAAAATATTTGTTCAATATTATATGTTATTCCATTCGTGTGAGATTCTGTTCTGTCTACTTTTCTTTAATCACCCTTAAAGATCCGTCTTATCGTGCAATTTGAGTTAGACATGTGTGGTTTATTGTCGATTCAAAGGGTATGGGAAAACGGGCCTTTACATAAGTAGTTAATCTAATGTACATTAAATATAAAATCTTTAAATGATATGTAATGTGATAGTAATAACAACGTGTTGTAATCACGAGTACTTTCTCACAATAATAATATATTATTTTAAATATTCGTAGTCAAGATGTTTCGAAAAGAATATCTTTTTATCCATTAAGACTAGAGTGTGTAAAACACTCTAAAAGTTGGGAATGTATTACTCATGGCTATAGACGGCACTAAGGGGTTGTGTACTAATAGTTATTGTATAACTTGGAATAACTTAGTCGAGTGTTTTATGTTGGTTAATATAACTTAGGTCAAACAAAGAAATTTGAAGTGACAATGTCACATAGTTTTTCCATCAATGTGAGAATACTATGGAACTTCCGTGTGGACACTCTACTTTGATTATTGTCAAATCATGGCATGGCAATCCATCAGGTGACTAGTTGGGTCTGAGTTGAAGCATTTGAAATGAAATGCCATTTAGTAGAGAATTCGTCTCCATAGTTAAAAAGGGTTGGCATCTTGGTCATAATAGGCAACTCAACTTTAAAGTCTCTTACATAGTAGTATAGTTGATAATAATCATTACTACTAGATCTAGGATTTTGTGTTTGTACCAATCAAGTTGAATGTGGATGATATTGTAGTTTTGACCGAAACCAAATTTCATATGTCCTAAAGTGGTGTGGTTCGACGAAGAGAATTGGAGTAAATAACTATTACTGCAAGGTATCGCTTATAATACGAAACATGGATTATTATTGAAAAGTTGTGTGAGCAACAATTTCAAGCAAAATGTCACACCACTGGCTAAGGTGACATGCGAATGTTAATATTCGCATAGTTCAATATTAATCGCTGTATGCATTTACACCTTTGAGTCGCATAACCATAATAATGGATACTCTGAAAACCACATATTCTGATTAATTTATAATCACTGTAAATTAATTTATCTTTATAAAATATCAATTATTTTATTTTATTTTATGTTTAAATGCCATTAGTATTTAATGAAAAGAGTGTATAGAAAATTTATGTATGAGCGTAATGGTATACGGTATTAATAAAATATTTAAAGTTAATTTAAAGTAATTAGTTACTAAATGGTTTTGAAATTTAGAAAACCTTAATACGCCCTTTATTAGCTGATGATGCATGATATAAAAGGAGGGATTTGATTGAGATTTAATGAAGAGTTAAAGAGGGAAGGTTTTAAGGAAGGAATTGAAAAAGTTTCAATTGTTTCTTTAAAACAAAATTCCTTTCATTCGATCATTCATTCTTCTTGACAATTTATTTTTTTCCGCTCTCCTTTCTCTCCCCCTCCCCCCACGCCAAAAAATTCAATTGCTTCAACTGAGAAAAAAGTCACAAAATCAAAATAATTAACACAAAACAATTAGTGCCTTGTATAGTTGCAATCTCTATAGGCGATTCAATCAAATCTAGGAATTTTCATACATTCAAGGTGCAATTCCAAATATAAACGTGTACCGATATCGTATATCGACCAATATATTTATAAATATTAAATACCCCGTTTAACTCAACACATCAAATGAAAATTTTTATAATTAATATGTCATAAATTTTAATTAATTTATTTAATTTATAACAACTATAAATTAATTAAATCAAGTGATAAAAGGAGTATTCATCCTATCGGTTGTGCAACACTTAGGTGTAAATTTGGTCAGCGATTAATATTGACCAATTCGAATATTAACCTTCACATGTCACTTAGTAGGTGGTGTAACATTATGGCCAAATTTATCACTTATTCGGTTTCAGTAAAATCAAATTTTACTTTATTAAGCGTTATCCAGTAATGACAATAATTTACACCAATTCACATATTAAAACTATATCACTTTGAACTTATGGAATTTGGCAATGGTGAAAATTCTAGTATGATTCATAATCAACACTATATTCCAAACATAAAGTATTTAGTTCAATAATGACAATTATTATTAACCGAGTTACTCTGGTAAGAGGTCTTGACTTTGAGTTGACTTCAGTTGACCATGTCATTAACCCTATATAACCGAGGAGACGAATCATCCCTTGGATAGTGTTTCACTTCCAATACTTCCAAACGACCTTACTATAGTCATTCGATGGACGTCGTACCATAATTTGACCATAATCAAAGTAGAGCTTTCTATAACATCTTGATATTTTCAACCATTCGCATCCATACATGCTGGGTTTGAATTGCTCAAAATACCAGATTGTTAATTTATATTTGACGAAACTCAGCATATACAGTAAATACATAAATCACAGAATCACAGACACCGAGCAATATACAATATGCAGCGAAAACAAAATGAATAGCAGTTCATGAAGCTACTATATATATATCAGAGTTAAATAAGATATAATAGAAGTTTCAAATACAACAGTCAAATACAAGATCAGAATACATCACTGGAATCAACTGAATAACTGCAAGCTAAAAAGATGTAGATGGATCTCCAAAAGAAGCTCCAACTCCAAAGGTGAGTCTCAAAAGCTGTATCACTCAGTCTGCCCCGAAAGTGAAGCAAAACACAAAACACTCGAGCCAGGGTTAACATTCTTATATCAATAAATCCAACTCAAGTGAAATAACAACTGAAATACAAGCAACTTAAAGGATGTTTGAGATAAACATCCTCGAAGGATCCGTTAAACTATCAACTCTATAGTAATATACGCTATTATAATAATGTCTATAGTAAATTAAACTATTAAAACTGCGTTAAGGCATTATCCATATCCCCTTAACACATTTTATAATGCCAATAGTCTATACAATACCGTAATACCTCTAGATCGGGGGGCTACCAGTGGATACTCCATAGGTACGACACAAAACAAACTCGTAATGGTCTCTCTAGGGTAGGTGACACGACACAACACGACAATGCCAGGGTAGATATACTAATTACGCATCCGGGCTGGTGGTAACGCATAGCAGCCACTACCGCCCACCTCGGAACACACTCCCAAATCAAAAAAATCAAGTGTGGCCACCAAATCAATCACAAAGTTGGAAAATAATATCGAAGGAATGTGCCCGATCGGAGGAATGATCTCACTTGTCCCGGAATCGCTCTTGTTTTAGCCACCTTATGCCAACTCATGGGAGTCGGGTCCACGTACATACCTCATATAGGACTTCGCCACCATCCTACTTCATTCTGGAATCTCCACTGCGTACACAGTTGTTAAAGCGGTTTTCGGTATTGGCAGAGGGTATGACAATATTCGATCCCGATCTCTTTAATAATCAATCGTTATTATAACACCGCGGTCATTTCAAAATAGTTTATACTTCAAAACCAAAATATCATTGCCATTCCAAAACCATATCAATACGATATCATTTCCATTTCAAAACCAAATACGATATCATTTCCATTTCAAATATATCCTTTTCAAAATTCATAGCACTTTTATAGTCATAACACTTTCGAAACCAAACACTTAAAATTATAACAATTTCAAAACATGTACTTCGAAATTCATAACTTTGAAAACATAACTTCCACCACTTAAACAGTTTAGATATTAAAATAGTATATATAATAAAATAGTTTGTAAATAAAATAGTTTTTATAAAAGTTATAAGTTAAAATAGTTTATACTAAAATAGTTAGTATATTAAAATAGTTTATATTAAAAATAGTATATATTAAAAATAATATATATTAAAAAATAGTATATATTAAAATAATTTATAAAGAAAAATATAAAATAGTTTTAAATATAATTTAAAAATACTTTATATGATAAAATAGTTTCCTCAAATTTCACAAATCTATACCGAATCAACTCGAATTCCAAAATTCAATTTTAATCAAATCTCAAATCATCAATTTCAATTCAATTTAGTTTCTCAATAAACCAATTCAATTTATATCGATTTCAAAAACAGATTTGAACAACAAAATAAACCATTTTAATTTCAATATATTTCAAAGCTTTAAGTATTCAACAATTTCAAACTAAATTTGATAATTTCATATATATATATAGCAATTTCTATTTACTATTATTTAATTTTGAAATGTTTACTTAATAAATCCAATATCATTTAAATAAAACTTCAAATTTCAAATAACTTAATATTCCTTCAATTTATTTAAACTTGATATATTCATTTAAATCACCTTAAACCAAAAATCAAGTTATACAATCATATCCTTCAAAAATCTCAAATTCAATAAGTTTTAAATCGATTTAATTAAATAAATTCTTAATTAAATACCATTTCAAATAAATTTCAAATCTATCTTCCCAACCTCAATTTATTAGAAATTATTATAAATTCAATATTTAAAAATAAAATTTTAAATAATATTTAAACACATTATATATAAATTAAATCAAACTTTATTAAATTAAATCTTATTATCAAACCTCTTTTATAATAAAACTCATTTATACATATTTTAAAATAGTAAAATTATAAGTAAATTCTTAAAATTTATAATCTCAAAACCAACTTATAATTTTAAATTTTTCAAAACATATAAATTTAAAATCAAGAATTTAAACTTTATAAAAATTCATTTATATATAATATCTTAGAATCAATAATTATTAAACCATATATTTCTTTCCAAAACCATAGAAATCATTTTCAAAATATTTATATATAGACCAATAGTGTCTGTATATAATTTTCTATTTTATGGTCAAGTGACACGGATATTTATCATTTCAATCCATAATTTAAATTATATACGGGTATATATCATTTCAATACGCAATTCCAAATTTAATTCAAATGAAAATCTCTTGGGTTTATCATTTCAACCCATAACGATATTCTCCTATTCTGCAGATCATTTGGGTATGTATCATTTCAATCCATAGTGAATTCTATGCTAACAGGGAACTTACAGAGTGATAACAGATATGATAATAATATAACATGCATATATATCATCAAAATAAATAACAGATAATGGTATCAGATGTCACAGATGAACAGATACAGATAACAACATACATATATATAGCAATGTAAATAACAAGCAGTAGCATATTTCAACTGTCGTTTCAATTAAAATCAAATTTAATAAATATAAGAACGTTAATCGTAAGTGATTGCTCACCTTTCGAGGCTAGACAGAATTGAAAAAGAAATGAGCTACGAATCCAAGCACGAATTTCAAAGGCGAAGAAGGATGGACACGATTCAACGGACAAAGCAGCTAACACGGAATTGATGA
The DNA here is from genome assembly GCA_030765085.1 of Allium cepa. Lineage (NCBI taxonomy): Eukaryota > Viridiplantae > Streptophyta > Magnoliopsida > Asparagales > Amaryllidaceae > Allium > Allium cepa. The sequence goes on along the minus strand of CM060938.1, from coordinate 659,236,784 downwards.
AAATAAATCAGAACTTGATCGATGATGATAAATAGTATAAGTGAACTTATATATAACTAAATAACTATATATATAAATTCATATTCTCAACCCAAACATATATTAAAATAAGATATATGTGTGTGTGTGTATATTATATTTATTTCCAAATCAATATTAATTTAAACTGTATAAAACTAAATATATATTGTACAGTCCTACATTAAGAATTGAACAGATTTCAAATCTACTTAAAATTCCAAAATCTAACATTCAACAAAACTTTAAATATATAAGTTTGAATGTAAAACAAAATATAAATACTTAAACTTCATATATACACACACACTTAAAACGCACCCTATATAACCATACATTAAAACAATATTTTAAAACATAGATGAACACAGAATATATATAAGCCCTTTATATTTTACACGTATCTCTATCATATAACAAACAAATCTGATATATATAGTCAAATATACATGCAAACACACAGGTATAGGCTTGCATGAACATATGTAAAATTCTTAAATTATTCGTATACTATAACATAGACCTAGTACAATATATGAATATCTAGCTGCTATATTAAACATGAGCTATAGGAAATGCCAACGCATCTCAATTTGGAAATAAACTTTTATACGCTATAGTTATTAAAGAAATCAAGTACATATATACTTATTAACTTGGTAAGATTAATACTATAAACAACAAAAATGTAAAATATAAAAAATTTGGCATATCATATATAATGACAACCACTGGAAAACTGACAATACATAAATGTATACAATCTGATGTATGTATACCATATAATAACTAAGCTTATGTAACTTATTATACCATCAGAACCTGTATATAATACTGTTGTTATTTTCCAAATAGCTTACATTAGAGTCGTTTAGATTTCCAACAAAGCGTGAGACAATGCAGCAAATTCGCATGCAGAGGTGGAAGCTGGGTTGATAGGTTATCACGTGGTGGAGATTAGCATGACCTGGGGAACAAGCAAAGGGCGGAAACAGGTTATGGCGGATCCGGGTTGTAGTGCACTGTAGTTTGTCGCGATCTAGTGGTGGATGAAGCACGGATGTGCGGGGCGGAGCATGGTGACGAGGCGTTGGGGCTTGATCGGAAGAGAAAGGTGAAGTGATGTTGTAGTGGAGAGGATGCGAGCTTGGGATCGGCTTTGTAGATTTTTTTTATATACAAAGAACATAGTGAAATGGACAGGCTTAAGGAAGAATGGACAGCAAGCTTTTGGCAAAAGGAAGAGCAACAGATAAAAATAAATGAAAGGACATAAGAGATATAATAAAGCATGCACGATGGAAATATTAATTACAAACAACTATTTGACTCGACGGTAGGTAGATGAAGTGACAAGAAACCCAAAAGGGTGAAAATCGGTATCGATACGGTTACCGGTTTCATGGATTCCGCTGTGTACCGGACTTCAAAACACAGAATTGAATATACCGTAGAGATCAGCACGACGAGACGATCAAAATAATAAACAGATATTAGTGGTACGATCATGTGATCAAAAGTCGATATCGGTACCGAAATGCTGTTAATACGCAGAAAATAAGATAGACGGAGCAATAGCAGTCCAAATTTGACAAAATGAAATATGACGTCTCACTCAGAAGATGATTTACCAATTTATTGTATAAAAAAATTCAGGTTCGGAGAATATTTTATTACCATCAAATATTAACTGATTTGAATTGGAATAAAATTATAATAAAATAAACTTCCATATTATCAGATGAAAATTTACCATTTGCTATATTTAAATATAAGTATTTCAAATATCAAATTTTTATTTCAAAATTCAATTATTTAAAATTTCATAAAATTTCGGTTAATTATGATATTAAAACCATTAAAATTTACGGGTCGTTACACGTTCATATTGAAGATTGACAGTATTCTCAAGTCGAGAGAACTTTGTAAATTAATCACAATGATATTTTAGTTTGACTTAAGTTATATTAACCATTAGAAAATTATCGAGTGAGTCATTCCATAGTTATCCAATAACTATCAATATGTAACCCCTTGGTGCTCCAGCAGTCATGGGTAATATAATGTCCAACATTTGGAGAGCATTACAAACTATTATCTCAACAGATGCATTGGTATCCTGTCTCAGTGCATCTTGACCAGGAAAGTTTAAATTGATGTGTCTATTATATTGTGATACGTTACTTATGATAATAACTATTTTCAATTACTATCACAAACACTCTTTTTGGATTTTTGGTTAAATATATGTCAGTTAAATATTTAATTATTTATAACACATTAGGACAAATATATAAAAAACCACCTTTATTTTGAATGAGAATTTATTGCAGAATTAAATAATTTACAATAAATTAGCATAACCTTAACTCTATCATCCAGTAGCCATGAGTAATATACAACTCTATGTTTGGAGAGCATTATGTGCTCTAGTCCTAACGGATATATTGGTATCCAATCTCGATATATTTTGATTAGGAATATTTAAAACGATGTGTTTATTTTATTGTCATAAATCACTCATGATTAAAAAACATTACAACTACTATTACAAAACTTACCATTTAAAGATTTTCTATATTAAATATGTTATTAAATAAATAAATAAATAATATAATACATTATATCAAGTATATAATAGATAGAAAACACCTTTTATTTTGTGCAAGATTGGTTATCAAGTTAGATATATGTAACGAGTTACATAATTGCTTATAGGGTATACCTCTAACTCTATCATGAGATACATATACATACTATAATAATATTGTGGTCTTATTTATTTATTTTTATTTTATTTCAAATCAATTTGAACATGAGTACATATTTATATATTAGATATAACATCATAGACACATATAGAATTTTATAAACCATATAAGATCTAATTTACATTGATGTAATGATGTATGTAGACAGAATTAAGATTGAAAACTTACCAAAATAAATTGCCTACGATTTGCATATTAAATGTATGAAACTCCAAAATTCGATTAGATCCCCTCCAGAAATTGCAACAACCTTATGCACCGCTTATTTTATTTTATTGGCTTTAGGAATTTTTTTCTTTCATGAAACCATGGAATATAGGCTATAGGAGAGAGGGGGAAGAGTTGGAGAAAATGAATCGTCGGAAAGAAAGAAAGAATGAATGAAAATTAGTTTTAAAAAAATAATTGAAACTTTTCCAATTCCTTCCTTAAAACTTTTCCTGTTTAAGTTTTCATTAAATCTCAATCTAATCCCCCTCTTTTACCATGCATGGTCGGCCAAGAAATGGCCAATAAAGGCTTTCAAAAATTCAAAAATCATTTTCTTTGAATCAAATTTAAATATTTTATTGATATCGTATACTAATACGTACATACATAACTTATATATATATATATATATATATATATATATATATATATGCTTTTCGTTTAATGCTAATTTCATTCAAACATCAAATAAAATAAAATAAAATAAAATAATTAATATTTCAAAAAAATTAATATTTCAAAAAAATTAATTTAATTTATTTACAATGATCAATAAATTAAATCGAGTGGTTTTTCGAAGCATGCATTATTATGGTTGTGCAACTCAAAGGTGAAAATTCGATCAGTGGTTATTATCGAATAATTCAGATATTAACATTCACATGTCACCTTAGCTAATGATACGACATTCTATTTGCATTTATCGCTTACATTTTTTTTGGCAAAATTCCAATTCTGTATTAAATAGTGTTTAACTTCCAATGGTTTAACTCAGACCCAACTGTAGTCGCTCGATGGATCGTCTTGCCATAATTTAACTATAATCAAAGTGGAGTTTCATATTAAAATTTCACAGTATTCTCAAGTCGAGGGAACTTTGAAACATCGCTACTCCGAAATTCTTAAGTCGAGTGGGTCATTCCATAGTTATCCAATAACTATCAGAATTTAACATCTTGGTTTCTCTAGCAACCATGAGTAATATGCTTCCCAACATTTAAAGTGCGTTACATGCTATAGTCTTAATGGATGGTTCGATATCTTATCTTGAAGCATCTTGACTAGGAATACTTAAAATAATATGTTATTTTAATTAGATAAATTTCTTATGATTACAACACATTATAATTACTATCGCATAACATATTTTTTAAATATTTTTTATTTAATATACTTTAAATTAACTAATTAGTTATATCATAATATAACAAAGTATATTATAGAAATCATACTCCTTTATTATGAACAAGATCAGTTATCAAGAAAGATATATCTAAAAAATTACATAGCAAGAAGTGCTCTTGTAATCTCTTTAATGAACAATTAGACCTTCCTAACTATTGGCTCCATTTGGGAAATGAACCTTTCTTCATGTAGCTTTTGGACATGTTTAGCTAACTTTAGCTAACTCATAGGTAGGGTCTTCTTAGGCTATGTAGTTAATGGTTCGCTAAATCCTTACTAAAGCACATAGCGCTCTTCGACCATAATGCATTTGTAATTTAGCATAATTAAATAGTATGTTTTCTTAAATCCATGATATTTTCCACTTTATCCACTAAATCAATGAATTTTAACAGTCGCTTTAGCAACACTAGTACAATAATCGCTAATGCTAAAAAGCGCTCAATTACAATGTCGGTCCAATACATTATGTACGTAAATTATATATATATATATATATATATATATATATTGAATAGACTAATAATGCTATCAGTAGTTGGATTATACAAGGTGTAGGGGCAATACAAACTAAATAGTATAAAAGAGAGTAGAACAAAGAGCGACTCAAGACACCATTAATTGAATAGAATAAACTAAATGAAAATAAGGAACTATAGTAAATATCATGTCTAGATCCAACAAGCTAATCAATATTTAGTGAAAATTTGACTGAAAGTAAATCAGAAGCAAACTAAATATTATCATGTATGAAATGTAGAAAACTAAGAGACATACTAAGAGTAAAGTTGTTTCTAAGAACTAGATTAGTTATACAGCGACATAGGATAACTAGATTAATCATTATTAAAAACATCTACAAAAATGGTACTTATAACGTCATTGTTGTTCCAAGTATTACAAATAATTTTCTTTTCTAAAAGATCGATAAGAGACTTTACTCTTTTAAAGAATTCTTTGAAAGGAATGTTAATATTCAATTTATAAGTAGGGTTAGAAGTCCAATTAAAACAAAATAACACAATCAAGATTATCAAATTTTCCAAAGAAAAATTAACATTAATATAAAATATTTCATTTTTTTTTATTCTTTCAAATAAAATATACCAACATGTGATAGTAAAAATAATATGAAGTAAAAACCTATGTTACCAACCAATAGGGTTGGATCAGTTGGTTGGTATTTCTAATTACAAAACTAAAGATTATGCGTTCTATCCCCAAGATCAACACTTGTCGGCATTAATGAATCATGTTCAAAGAAAAAACCTATGATCCATAACAAAGTATAATCAAAAGCTATACCAATGAGATTCACAATTAAAATAATTGAAAGACAATAAAATCAAAAATATCAATAACATTTAAAAGAAAGAATTTTGGAAATGACAATTAAAATATAAATGCAATATTATCCAAATTTATATTACAAAAAATACATTTTTTATCAAAAAATATATTCCTTTTCAAAAGTTCTATAAGTTTAATTTCTTACATAAAATTAACCATACATGATCTTAGCTTTATGCGGCGCATCACTTTCCATATAAATTTAAATAAATTTGATTTGGTTCCCGAAAAATTAGTAAATTTTCAGTGGTTTGGGATTAATATATACACTTTTGACAAATCCTTTATTAAGTTTTGGGTGGGAAGACTGAAATAATCTAGAAAGCCATTATCTAATCTTGTATAGAGCTTAGTTCTTAAAATTAAGAAAATTCATCATGATGCAATATGTTGGCAAAGCTTTGTTATTTCTAGATCTTAATTCCTTTCTTAACACATTGGGTGTTCTATTTGTAGTAGCCTTAGAGCATCACCATTGGTAGAGGCTTCTCCTAGTGGATTGTTAAGGATAGTGTTTCATTTCCAGCACTTCAACTCAAAATTGAACGTAGTCGCATGATGATCACTATGACATGATTCCACTATAATTAAAGTAGAGTATGCACAGATAAAATACTGACAAAATACTAACATGTAAATGGTAAAGGCCAAAAACTCCATTCGAAAACCCTAGATCTCTATTCGCGACCTCCTCTTCCTCTACTACCTTCCCCTCATCCCAAATCCCACATGATCGGGCTCCCGTTCCGATCGCCCTACCATGTCTTTCTTAATCCCTGTTTGTCGCCAATCACCTCCGCCAGCTGAGCCGGCCTCCTCCCGAGATCACAGATACTCCCCCTGGCTTCATGCCAATCAACTCCCCAATGTGTCTCCCGCCTTCGATGAATACCATGCTGGATGAAGATTTTTTCACCCAAGTTAGATCTAAAAAATGGAAGAGACAAACTACAACTGTTCAACATCCTTTCACAACTAAATCTCGTGCTACTGTTTCACAAATCTAGAAACCTTACCCTCTTGCAAATGTTTCAACAAATCTGAATACGTCTAATTGTTCTAATTTGGGTGAACAGAATGTTCAATCTGCTAATAAGCCTATGATGAATAAATGGTCCTTCTCTACTTCATCTAGCAGGGCGTGGAATGAAGTAGTCAAAGGAAATAACATTCTAGTCTACACTCCCTTAAAGTAGGGCGTGGAATGTGCTAAATGCCGATTGATGTTGTCCAAGATGCAAAAAAACAGTGGGATAATGCCACCGTGATATACGTTGTTGGCCCTTAACAATACTATCCATACTTCAAAGATTACATTATTAGAGTTTGGAAGCCTGCAGAAGATTTCTCTATTTTCTCTAAAGAGAGTGGATTCTATGTTATTAAATTTAATAGCAAAAAAGACTGTGATAGTATTTTAGAAGGTGTTCTTATTATTATAATAAAATATTGATGATGATGAAGAGATGGTCTTTAGGTATGCAATTGAATAAGGAACTCCTTAACTCTATTCCGATATGGGTTTGCTTTCCTAATTTACCACTTGATTACGAGACGGAAGAGGGAATTAGATGTGTCGCATCGGTTCTTAGCACCCCTTAAAATTGGATAAATCTACTGAAGGTATTAAAAAAAAAATTCCTACGCTAGAGTTCTTATCGAAATTAATAGTGCCTTTGATTTTCCAAATAAGATCCCTATTATTTCTGAAAAAGACAAACTTATTTGGCAAGATATTTCTTATGAATGGAAACCCACCAAATGCTCTAACTGCACTAGCTTTGGGCCCTCCAAAACTCATTGTCAATTCACAAAAGTTTGGAGACCAAAAGCCGGTCAACATAACTTGATGACAGAAGGTACTGAAATGATAATTGATGAAATGGACAGACAAGAATGTAATCTGGATAAATCCGAAGATAATACAGTTTCCCCCGACATTCAGTCTCGGAAAGTATGTAATGATCTGACATACTCAGTCAGCAATAATAACTCGATTCTCAACACCTATAGTAAGGAAGATATTAAAAGAGAAAAAATCATGATCGTTCAGTTGGCCTCTCGAGCAGCGACCCCAAATTCCAGTACAAATAGGACAGTTCAAAATTTATGCTCTGATATGGAATTAAAAATAGAGAATACAAATAATACAAAAAAGATAAATTAATTGGAGGGCCTACTCATCATATAGCCATAGACTACACCTGACAGCTTTCTTGAAGAACAGAATTCTGATTCTCTTCGAACCTCCAGACCACGTTCCATTTAAAAAGTCAGAACAGAGGAAGAACCGTTTAAATTCAAAGCCACCAATGCAACAGATGTTGTAGAAAATTCTATGCAGAATATCCTTGTAAATCAATTGAGAGGAAAAAAAACAAGAAAAACAGAAAGCATAAGAAATTGAGGGCAACTACTCCTCCGAATGACAGTAGTTTGGTTGACAATAATAGTTAGATGGAGTTCCTTTTCTGGAACATCCAGTGCATGAATGCCCCATAAAAAAATTATAGGTTTTGAACCTTATTAATAATAATAATCTATCGTTCATCGTTATTCTTGAATATAAACTATCAGCAGAAAATATAGACAATTTTATGAGGAAAATTAATAATAAATGGAATTATGCTCATAATATCTCTACTGACAATAAAAGTAAAATCTTCATTTTATGGGATTCTTTCCAATGGTCTAATATTATCCTTCATGCTAGCGATCAATATATTTCTTGTATTCTTCATAATGCTAATGGAACTAGTACTTCATACACAACAGTATATGCTTCCAACAATGAGACGAAGCGTTTGGACTAATGGAAATATATTGTTGATCAATCAAAGGTTTTTAATCTCCCATGGATTATGGCATGTGATTTTGAATTCTATTTTATCTCAATATGATAGAATAAATAATGGTTTATACAATGCTATGGGAGATCAGATTTTATAGACTATATTTTCTCATCTTCTCTCACAGAACCAAAATTTACTGGAAACTATTTCACATGGAGAGGAGGTCTTAATGTTTCTATCCATAATAAAATAGATAGAGTCTTTGTTAATAACCAATGGATGAATATGTTTTCTCAGTTTGGTGTTCATTTCGGTCAACATTCTATCAGTGATCACTCTACTATCAATTTCTAGTCTATTCTGCATAGTAATGTGAAGTGTAGAATACTTTTAGATATAGCAACTCATGGCATATGCAACATGGGTATCATGAATACTTACAAGATGCTCTGACCAAGAATTTTCAAGATAATCCCATCCATGTTCTGTTATGCAGGCTAAAAACAGCCAAAGCTGCTTTAAAATCCTTGAGGAAAAACAAAATTAATATTCAAAAAATGATTGATCAATGTAAAGAAGAGGCAAATTATATTTATAATAATCTAGTTTTTGTTCCTCTAAATGAGGAGTTAATTAATCAATATGCTGCTAAAAATGATCAAATCCACTTTCTCATGAGAAAAATAGCTGCACGAAATGATCAAAAGATGAAGCTTAACTGGTTGACTAAAGGAGATAGACCGACCAATTATTTTTACAAATGGGTCAACGTGTCAAAGCTTAATCGTAAGAATAATTTTATTCTTAATAATGATGGTTTATGGACTTCAGCATCAGAACGATTGGCTACAGAAGCAGGCAAATATTTCTCAAATTTTTTCTTATCATCACAGACTAACAATCAATTTCCAGGCATCGCGTGTAAAAAGATCCTATCTAAAAATGCAAGATTCAATCTATGAAAGCCTTTCCAACCAGAGGAAATAAAGGAAGCTATTTTTCAAATTAATGACAACAGTTCCTCGGGCCCAGATGGTATTAATTCGAAGTTCTTTAAAATACACTGGGAAAAGTTGAAAAAATACATATGGAAAGCTATGAGTGGAATTTTCATATCAGGTAAGATAATTAGAGAAATTAACCACATTTTTATTTGTCTTATTCCAAAAAAGCCCGAGGCCAAAGATTTGACTGACTTTAGGCGAATTTCTCTTTGCAATGTCACATATAAGATTTTAGCCAACCTTTTATGCAATCGACTAAAACCCTATATGAATGATCTTATCTCCTATAATCAAAATGCTTTCATCCCCTAAAAAATTATTGCTGAAAACTCTTTACTCGCTTATGAAATACTCTTTACTTGCTTATGAAATGGTTAGAGGCTTTAATGGGAAAAAAATCTAACAACTTCTGCCTGAAAATTGATTTGCATAAGGCCTATGATAAAATTATTAAAGAATTCATTCATCATATGCTGATTTTATGGGGTATCCTTTAGTATTTGCTAATCACATTTATGAATGCATTTCTACTCCCACTTTTTCAGTGTTAATTGATGGATTCCCCCATGGTTTTATTGAGAGTTCGAGGGGGTTGAGACAAGGCGACCCTTTATCGCCGTACTTATTCGCTATTACAATGGAATTTCTTACTATCAACATTGATTTGGAGTTCTTGAAAGGTAATATTACTCCTATCTATCACATTGAGCCATTAATCACACATCTATTTTATGTGGATGACATTCTTATTTTGGCCAAAGCTACGTATAAAAATGCTACAAGCATAATGAATATATTCCAAACCTTAACTTTAGTTGGCCTTGATTTAAATGCAATCAAATCTACTTTTTATTTTAGCAAAGGTGCAACTCATAGGTAGTTAATTGCAGAGACACTAAATATTCACATAGGAAATCTTCTTATGATTTATTTAGGCATTCCTTTGTCTAGCAACAAATTGAAATCAAGGGATTTTGGTTTTCTGGTAGACAAGGTAAACCAAAAATTCACTCACTGGCACAACAAAATTCTTAAAATAAGTAGGAGAGTAGAGCTAATAAAATAGTTATTGATCCCATGATCTAATTTTGGGCGCAATTCGCACAATTTTCGGATAAAATTAACTCAGTATGTGCCAATTTCATTTGGAAATCTAAATCACATAAGATGGGATGGGATGATGTTTGTAAAACAAAAATTGAGGGAGGCTTTGGAATCAGGAAAATAGAAGACACTGTTAAAGTTATGGCAGTTAAATTACTATGGAATTACATTCATGGTGAATCTTTATGGTCGAAATGGATGCGAAATAAGTATTGTAAAAACATCAATTTCTAGACTGCAGTATCTAATAATAATGCATCGTACACTTGGAAAATTATGCTTAAAGCCAGGCAATGGTGCAAAAGTGCAATTGATAGGAAAATAGAAAATGGTGAAAGTACAAATATATGGCAAGATCCATGGATCAATGGGTTTTCTCTAATTGATTAGTTTGGTTGGAATTCAATGTTCATCAATGGTGGTAATAACAAAATGGTTTCAAATCTTATTTCTGACAATAAATGGAAGGAACGTCATGTTTTTGTGCCTACTCAAGTCATAAATACTGTGCATACTATCAAAATACACTATCAAATGAGTAAGGACTTCTGGTTTTGGATTCCAAGCAGCTCTGATCAATTCAATGTTTGTTTAGCTTAGAGTCACATAAGAAATAAATATCCTGAACTTAAATGGAGAAGTGTTGTTTGGGACTCTTGTTGTGCACCCAAAATGTCTACTTGTGCTTTGTTGGCCAATTTCAACAAATTGAATACTAAAGACAAAATTAGTAGATGGAATCACGAGATTGAGCAATTGTGCGTGTTATGTAAAAATCAAAATGAGGATAAAGATCATTTATTTTTTACATGTTCTTATTCCAAGCAGATGCTTAAAAATTATCATGAAGAGACTTACGATAAGCATCGGTAATGAAACAGAACTTAAACAAATCTTGGATATTGTTTGCGAAAATCAACACGACAACTCAATATTCAAGCATTTGAAAAACATTACATTTAACTCCTTGATTTGGAATATCTAGTGCGAAAGGAATTCTAGAGTGTTCAAAGGTATTGAAATGCCAACTCAAGTCGGAACTTCACTGATAATCTAGAAAATTAGATAATGGAAAGCTAAATTTCGAAATAATACGTATCTTAGCAGACTTCGACATTGAAATTGAGATGACCCCCCTGAGCTCCTTCGTCCGATTTGTTTTAAATGGAGTTGTGAAGCCATTGCCCTTCTTCCTTGAAGCCCAGTTGATGTCTGTTCGCCATTTTTGTTGAGTGAGATGTCTTTCCAGATTTTCTTTCTATATTTGGTAAAATAATTCTCTCTCTTCACCCATAGCCGCCAGAGAGAAGTCTTTTTCACTTAGATTATTTATTTGCTTTGCTGAGGTGTCGCTCTCCGATGGCACATAAATTGTCTTTTTGTTTTGTTTTGTTTTTAGTTTGGTCTCTTGTACTTGTTTTTTCTTTAGTTTATATCCCCAAATTGTTCGTACGGATGGTTTTGAGTGCGTCGTGTTGATTGTTTTACTCCTCCATCTATTTGACAACTTGGGCTTCGTCTATATTCTCATGTACTGCTAATGTACAGACATAATATGTACTCTTTTTTCTTGCAAGGTACCGTCTGGATTAGGGGTATAGTAAGGTTTTAACAAGGCAATTATGAAAGTATATGCGTATTTTGATTGTTAATAAAGTACCATCTTCAAAAAAGTAGAGTATGCACGTTGAAGCTCAGCAGTATTCTCAAGTCGAGAGAATTGTATAATATGAGATTTCCTATTTGATTTAGTTATTATTTAACCAACCGAAAACTTTTTGGTTATTCATTCATAGTAATCTAATAACTATCAACATGTAACCTTTTGGTGCCCCAATAGCTAGGGTGATCAAATTGTTGGTTCGGTTTGAAACCGATCAAAAATGTTGAAACAAAATTAACCATTCAAGAAACTTAAACCGAATTAAACCAAATTGATATTTTTTTAAAATGAAAACCAACCAAACCCATAATATTTGGTTTGGCTTGGTTGGTTTATTTGATTTATCTTAAAATCAATTAAATCTTCTAATTATTGATATGATATATGGTTAAAGCAATTTTTTGAGTCTATATGATGTAACATTTCAAAAGAATAACTCCTCTTCTTAAAATACTATTATGAATTGAAAGAAAAATAATATTGGTATGAAAAGTGGTGGAGAAATTAAACGAGGAGACAAATGACATTTATAAGCAGATAGTTATCAGTCCAATAAACGATAGCATAAAGAACAGTACTTGTATAAATCTAAGAAGTTGTATTCACTCATGAGGAAAATAGTAGCTGACAATGAACAAAAGATGAAAAATAACTTGCTCATTAAATGGGATAAAACATCGGAGTTTTTTTTACGGTAGAATCAATAATCCCATCCTTAAAACGAAGGAGTAAACACATTTTTATGGATGATGGATCATGGATACCAGCATCAGAAAAACTTACTCAAGAAGCCACTAGATACTTCTCTGATTTATTCGCATCATCTCAGGCTACTTACTATTTTCCAGACATAACTTGTAAGGAAATTTTAAATGAACAAGCTAGAAACAATCTTTGCAAACCATTTCAAATGGAGGAAATTAAAGTGGCAACATTCTAAATTAATGATAATAGCTCCCCTGGTCCTGATGGTCTCAATTCAAAATTTTACAAAGTCCACTGGAAGAAAATTAAATATGATATATGGAATGAAATGAATGGTATTCTTCATTCTGGGAAAATTATAAGAGAAATCAATCATACTTTCATTTTCCTCATACCAAAAAAACCAGAAGTGGAAGATATGACGGACTTTAGATCGATTTCTCTTTGCAATGTTTCTTATAAAATTCTTGCCAACCTTTTATGTAATAGAATGAAAGGATATATGATTGATCTCATTTCATATAATCAGAATGCTTTTATTCCTGGAAGATTAATGTAACAACTCGCATATTTATTGATTTTATATTTAAATATTTTATCGTTAATCGGATATTGGTCTGAAAAGCTACTTTTTGCAAACGGTCAAATTAGGACTCGAGACCGCTTCCATTGAGTTCGAAATGTCGTTTACAACCTTTTTAAGTATAAACATTGATAGGTTTGGAGTTAGTGGAATTTCACTTACTTTTCCCGCGTTGGACTTTGGGTTAGATTAGCCATTATAACTCAAACCCACTTCTCTCTTTCTCCTCACTCTTCATAAATTTTCTAGCATCCAAGCTTTAGCATTAATGGTGAGAGGAATGAGAAATTAAAATTCCAAGCTCAAATTCTCTTGCATATCCAACATTCAATTCCAAATTCAAGAAGAAGACATTGGATTCAAGCTTGTGATAACTTCTCCATTGCTTTCAAGCTTTTCTTCATAAATTTGGTGAAAAGGTAAGATTTTTATCTCACAATTCTAGTCTATAACTATATTGGACTGTTGGGAATGATTCCCCATCACTTTAGCATGTACATTTGCATTTGGTTTGGATTGGATTAGAGAAAAACTCCAATTTTTAGTGTTTTTGGCGAAAAACTACAGTTAGGTCGCACTGCCTCAGAGTTAGGTCGTTCTGGTGGAAAATTCACCTCGGAGTTAGGTCACAAGGTCGTAAGTCGTAGGTCGCTCGCCTTTAGGTCGTGCCCCTTTAGGTCGCTCGGCCTTGCCTACCTCGTTAGGTCGCATGACCTTAGGTCGTTCGCCTCGGAATTAGGTCATTGGACTTTATGTCGTAGGTCGTTTGACCCTAGGTCGCTCGCATTTAGGTCGTTCTAGGCCTTAATTCACTTGGCTTGCTTAAGTTAGGTCGCTTGGCCCCTTAGGTCGCTCGCCCCTATTAGCTGCTTAGCTCGGCCAGGAGTTAGGTCGTAACTCGTGGGTTTTAGGCCGTAACATGATGGCTTTAGGTCGCGTGTTTCACTAGGTCGTTGGGCCTTTACCTCGATAGGTCGTAGGTCGCTCGACCTCACTCACCTAGATAGACCGCTCCCCTTTAGGTCGCATGACCCTTATTCCTTTAGGTCGCATGGCCATAGGTCGCGTGACCTTGTTTTTGACCTTAGGTCGTATGACCTCTAGGTCGCTCCAGTTAGGTCGCTTGGCTACTTATGTTAGGTCGTATGACCTCTAGGTCGCTCCAGTTAGGTCGCTTGGCTACTTATGTTAGGTCGTATAACCTCTAGGTCGCTCCAGTTAGGTCGCTCGTTTACTTATGTTAGGTCGCTCGTTCTGATGACTTGATAGGATGCACTCCCTTTTGACCTCTTGAGTCGCTCGGACTTGTCTTGTGTTAGGTCGTTAGACCTTAAAACCTTTAGGTCACATGACCTTTACACCCTTAGGTCGTTCGACCTTTTTAACTTTAGGTCGCACGCCTTTCGCAGCCATTAGGTCGCTCGATCCTATTCTCCCTTAGGTCTTCACTATGTCGTACCGTTTTGGACTGGGCACTGCCCCGCACCTCGCCGGGGGCGCTGCCCCCGGACCCCCGCGACCTGACCGGGCAGGTCGAACCCCGTAGCAGGGGCGTTGCCCCCGCACCCCCACCTTGGGGGGTTGCCACCCCCCTGGACCCCCCTCCGTAGGGGATCTTATCTAAAAAACATTCAACAGAACTTGCTTTGTTGAGATGCTGACTTGACCATTCTTCGAGACAAACTATCTTGGGCTTCCCGGTCGATTTTATGGATTTTTGAATATCTATTTCGATGGATTCTTTATCGATTTCTTTGGATTTTATTCACGTCTTCGAATGTGAATTTTTATGATTGATTGTTTCTACAATCACTTCTATGATTTGTCACTTTAAAATATAAAGGTTTTCTATACTAGTAGTAAATATCAAAACTCTTTCAACAAAATGACTTCATCCCTATTTTCAATAACAAAGCTCTTTTCTTAAACCGTTTTCCAATCTACTAGAATACAAACCTTTACCTCACTCGTATGAGAAATCTAATTAAACGACTTAGTAAAACAAGTGGTATGAAACGCTTGCGTTTACTTTGTCGGTTAATTCTTGGACTAGTTCGATTGAATCTCTTGTGACAATTTTCTAGTGGAGATCTACAATTTGTTCGTAAATATTTAAGTTAAGCTAGTTGTTATGGGACATGAAGCTAAGCTCATATATTTACCAGCTTATTGTAATTGCACTTCTCGTTGATCATGACGATCATTTTATGATTTAGACTAGCAATTGTGCGATGTCTCTTTGTTTGCAAGGTTAGACTAGACCTCATGGGTGTGATTCCGACTCACGCATATCTCTTTGTCCGCAAGGTTAGTCTAGACACCATTTGTGTGATTCCACTCACACATACCTTTTTGTTGCGAGGTT
This sequence comes from Allium cepa, assembly GCA_030765085.1. Taxonomy (NCBI): domain Eukaryota; kingdom Viridiplantae; phylum Streptophyta; class Magnoliopsida; order Asparagales; family Amaryllidaceae; genus Allium; species Allium cepa. The sequence continues at coordinate 659,221,034 of CM060938.1, read as the reverse complement.
AGGCTAGACACCATTTGTGTGATTCCACTCACACATACCTTTTTGCTTTTTGGTTAGCCTAGACCTCATCTGTGTGATTTCGACTCACACATACCTTTTTGTTGCGAGGTTAGGCTAGACACCATTTGCGTGATTCCACTCACACATACCTTTTTGATTTTTGGTTAGCCTAGACCTCATCTGGGTGATTCCGACTCACCTATATGGGGTAGCTCCCTATGGTCTTCGGACCGTCATGTGATAGGCCTGTTTCCCTTTTTCTGTGATTTCTGGATTTCTTGTGTTGATTTCTGGAATTTATGTCATTGACTTGTTATGAGTACAAGTTTAGGGTATGATGCCCTCTTTGGATCTTTGAGAAGGTTCTTGTGATATTGATTTATCTCTTATTGATTGATCTTCTGTTGATCATCATTTGCATACTTATAGTAGTGTGTCAGTATGGACATTTTATGTTTATGACATATCTTTTACTTTATATCATGTCATCTGATATATATAGCTAGACTGATCCGTTTATTATTTGCTTATAAATAATACTCGGGTCAGACCGAGATGTTACAGGTGCTTCTGCTTGACTTCTCCCCAGGGATTCAGTACTCTGACTTTTGGCTAACCACATAGATTTGCAGTTTTTGTTCTATACACTTGAGATATAGACTCACAGTTGTATTCTTTTGTATAGCACGTGTTGCTATTCTTTTGTATTATTATGGATCTTTTTGACCACTACTCTGATGTACACTTTCATGTGTTAGTTATATATTCATATCTTCTTCCGCCCTTGTGATATGAATTATCTGTGACTGATTTGTGTCATGTTTATTTCTATATTTGTTTCCGAAGATTATTATAGCCACTGTGTAGTAGCTTTGAGTTTGTATCAGTATGTCGGATTTCCTCTTGAAATAAAATGCATGTTATACTATCTGACATATCGGTGCTCGCGCAAAGCAATTACACGGATGGTCGCTCCTCAACAGCCTTATTCTCCGTGCTAGTTGACAGCATTACACCATAGTGTTCTTGTCTAGTGTGGGTATAGAGGTGGGGCGTCACAATTAATTAATGAAAATTCACTTCTAGCATATGAAATGATTATAGGTTTTAACAGGAAAAATTCAAACAATATATATCTAAAAATTGATTTGCAAAAAGCCTATGATAGAATTAGTAGAGAATTTATTCATTACATGCTGATTTCTATGGGATTTCCAGATTTATTTGCCGATCTTATCTACGAATGCATATCTACTCCTTCGTTTTCGGTTTTAATCGATGGTTCCCTTTTTGGCTTCATTAATAGCTCGAGAGGTATAAGACAAGGTGACCCTCTCTTGCCTTGTCTATTTTCAATTGCAATGGAATTCCTTACTATTTTGCTTGATGTGGAACATTAAAAGGTACATTACTTCCCATATATCAAATTGAGCCAATTACTACACATCCACTATATGTAGATGATATTTTAGTTTTGGCTAACACTACTCGTGAAAATGCTGAAAGCATTAAAAGTATATTTCAGACTTTGAAAGATGTCACTGGTCTTGATTTAAATGCCATTAATTTTAATTTTTTCTTTAGCAAAGGGGCAAAAAATAAACAACAAATTGCCAATATATTAAATATTAGTATCAAAAATCTTCCTATTGTCTACTTGGGCATCCCTCTTTCTTATAACAAGTCAAAAGCTAGAGATTTTGGCTTGTTAATAAACAAAATAAATAAAAAATCCAATCATTGGAATAGTAAGATGCTCATTATCTGTGGAAGGACAGAATTGGTAAAAACTATCATCTATCCGGTGATTCAATTTTGGCTCCAGTTCACTCAATTCCCAGTGTTTATTATCTAGAAAATTAATTCCACATGTGAAAACTTTGTTTGGAAATCTAAATCACATAATATGAGCTGGGATAATGTTTGAAAAACCAAATCTGAAGGTGGATTTGGTATCATATATAAGAATTGAAGTATTGTTAAAGTAGTTTCAATGAAATTATTATGGAAATATATTAAAGCAGATTCATCTTGGGCTGAATGGATTCATAATAAATATTGCAAATCTAAAAATGGACTGCAATAGTAGATAATAATGCTTCATTTGTTTGGAAAACCATACTCATAGCCAAATTGTACTGCAAAGGCCTTATAGATAAAAAAAATTGCAAATGGTGAAGCCACAGACTTGTAGTTTGATCCTTGGGTTAATGGGTCATCCTTAGTTCATACATTTGGATGAAATAATATGGTAATTTATGGTAGATGTAATAATAAAGTTTCCAACTTAATATCTGATAACAAATGGAAACAGAATTTAGCTTATGTTCCTACTCAAATGCATCAGTCCATTCATAATATTAGCATTCACAAGCAAGAGCATCAAGATTATCGGTTTTGGCTCCCTAATAATAGCGGTCTTTTTGGACTAAAATCAGTTGGAATCAAATTAGAGGTAGACATTCTAAAATTAAAATGGACAGAAATCATTTGGGATAAAGGATGTGCCCCAAAAATGTCAACATGTGCTCTTTTAGCTAAAATGGACAGATTAAACACCAAAATCAAGATTAGCAAGTGGAATTCAAACATTGACAGTAACTATATGCTTTGGTCTAATCACATTGAAGAAATAGACCATTTGTTTTTTCACTGCAATTATCTAAGACAGCTACTGGAGAAAACTAAAATTTTATTTTGGAAATTCATACTACTTCAATCAAATTCTGGATAATATGTGCCATAATCAAAGTAACGATTCTATTCTGAAATAGATTATCAACATTAGTTTTATTACTTTGATATGGAATATTTGGTGCGAACGTAACAGTAGGGTTTTCAAAGGTGTAAAGTTGCCTACTGCAGTGATATTTAAGCTTCCAATTCATGAATGCACACCATTATTACAAGATCAAATGGAATCGAAGAAAGTAAGTTCTGAGATTAAACTTATCTTGGAAGAGTTTGACATCACTAGCTGCCCTAAAGCTACCCATCATCCACCTTGAATGCTGCCTAAGACTCCTCTGCAAATTGCTGCTGATTTTGTGGTAAACCTAATTTTTGATTCCACCATTAATGCCCTAGCTCGAGCTTGTGTTTCGAGATTTTATTTTTGGGAATGTTTTATTTTGCGTTTCTCTAGAAATTGCCCTTTTGAAGACCGTGTTTTGTTTGTTTCTTAATTCTACCTCTACCACGTGTCAATATTGTATTTTCTTGTATTTTTTATTTTTATTTTGTTTTACTGAACCAATTGCTCGTACGGATGGTTTTGAATGTTTTATGTATTTTTTACTCCTCCGTCTTTTTGATAAGTTGGTTTGGGCATCATGTCGTTGTATTGTTAATATACAGACATGGTATGTATGCTTTTTGCTTGTAAGGCATCCATATAGGTTAGTGGGGTTGTATGGTTTTAACGAGGCATATCATGACAGTATATGCTTTGTTTCCCATAAATAAAGTACTTATTTCCAAAAAAATACAAATAATAGCGTTCTCGTAGTAATTTTGTTATTTTAAAGTAATTTAATTTTTCAATTTGGTTTAACTGGTTAGTTCGGTTTTCAAATATTGAAAACCAAATCCAACCAATAAACCAAAGAAATATAAAAACAAAAATCAAAACCAATCTATTAACTAATAAAACCGAACCAAAACGATGAAACTTAATTGGTTTGGTTGGTTTATTTGGCTTTGACCAATAAATGCTCACCCCTACCAACAGTCGTAAGTAATACACTACCTAATATTTAGATAGTTTTACGTACTTAAGTCTCAATGGATGTATTGATATCCTTTCTCGTAACATCTTGACCCGAAATATTAAATAATATGTTATCTTATACTGTAATAATCTTATCATGATTACAACTCCTTATAATTATTATCAAATAATATTATATAACATATCATTTAAGGATTTTCTATTTAGTATACTTGAATGGGACGTTTTTTCAAACATCTTTCAAAAGTTTTAAAATTCACTTTCGCACTTCGTCAAAAACACGTTTCATGAAAAAATCCTGTTACAGTTTCAAGCGAAAATATGCATTTTAAACTACACATTAGTACTCAAATATTTGCGTTATATACTGCAAATATTTGTAGTTCTAACTCCCCAATTTTGTAAAATGTTAATTTGCATGCTACATTGTAAATATTTGCGATCCACACAATAAAATATTTATTTTTTAAATATTAAAAGCACATATATGCATTTTAATCTAAAAATACTAGTTCTAATTAAAAATATATGTAATTTTATGTGCACGTATTTGTTGCAAACATCAATAAGTATGTTTCAAGAGACTAATTTTTGAGAAGGGATTTTCAGGTATAAAGTTTAAAAATAAAGGACGGATCCTAATTTCTACTAAATTAATTACTTAATTAATATACCATAATATAACAAGTATATAATAAGAAATAAACATCTTTTATTACAAACGGGATTTTATTCTAGAGTTAAAAACTTACGATAAATTGAAGAAAAATCCCTAGGATATACCCCTAACTCTCTTAAATGACACGTGTCATGTTTAGATAGCTTGTTGAATGATGCATATTGACACTGTATTATTATTTATTGATGGAGTATGAGGCTAACTTTTCTTTACTACATTGACTTTCTTTGAGATGTTGATTAGCCAAGTAAGTTGGTGTAACATTTTCCTTATGATATTTGCCAACTCCAGGCATTACCAAGTTAGAGTTGATATATTAAGGTGCTTAAGAACTAGAACTAAAAGCATCTTCAATGGTTCGGAGTGGGGAAATTGGATTTTCTGCACTCCGAAATTTTGGAGGCCTCATTTCTCCAACAGAAATGAGGCCAGGCGCCTAAAAACCAGGAGCCTGTTCAACAAGCGCCTGTTGATCATGTTGACCGGTGCCTGGATACCAGGCGCCTGTTGAACATGCGCCTCAGTGTTAGGGGCCTGTTCAACAAGCGTCCGGTATCCAGGCGTCCGTTTAACAGACGTATTGTCTGATCTTCCTTTCCCGCACTTCGGCTCCTCCTTTCTGCACTATTGCATTTTCTCGAATCCTGTTTGAGAGCTTGGAGGGTGAAGATCTGAGAATATTGTAACAATTGGAGATGCTCTAAGCTCGGGTATTGAATTTGAGTGGATTGACCGTCATCTCATTGATTGGTCAACGGGCAAACTAGCGTGGACTTTTATACCTCGAATCTTGTTATAGCATTTATATTTATCTCTAGCTACCTATAGAACACATACCTTTTGGGCTTTGACTTTTTTAATATAGATTCTTGGACATTGACCAAGACTGTTGTTAGAGCAGCGAAAGCTATAATAATATATTTTTGCACCTGGGCTATTAGTATAGAACCACATGGATTGTTTATGCTATTTTGACCTATAAATATGACCGAGTTGCTTTAGATTTTCAGTATTTACTTTAAAGCTCATGATCAAACTATTAATTGAACAATGACTTCAATAATAATCGAGTTATAACAAATCCATTGGTTTTAAAAACTTAATCACGTTGATTATTTCTTACTTAATGCTAAAATCATATTTAACTTGGTAAAATTATGGTATAACATGTACCATACAAAGTTCACTTCGTTGCAATGACATACGAAATTTCTACGAAAAGGACACTGGCTATAGTTTTATCCATAGTTTTTACCTAGCTTATAATAACATTTACTTTGTTTCTATTATAATGCTATCTTAACATATATTTTTAATACTCATATATTCGTAGTGTTAGAACTTGTATATTTATGTCATGCCCTTTAGCACTGGTTTTAGGACCTGAAATAAGTGGCTCTTAGTGCATAGGGAACACATCATCTTCATTATAAAGAAGAATTTAGTTATTATGAGTTGCATGCGATTCTAGCAACACTATAGAAGTGGGTTATTATACCTTTTTTACTTGCTTATATTCTAGGTTACATAAGTCAAATTCTGATTGGAGGATTCTTAACCATTCTCTGCACATGAATGCCAAAAGTCTCAACCCTTTTGCCGAACCTAAATCCCTACTCTATACTTGAGCTTCCACAAGCATCAAATATCAATTGATAATTTGTACATAGCCCTGTGTAGCCCCCTACGGCAGAATAGTCTGATTGTTAAGCGAGCTCCCTTTAGTAAACATAGTTTGAAGGCTTAGCATTCATGCTAAAGTATAGACAATATCTGAGGGCAACATGCTGTGACGACCCGGAATTTTTGAGCATTTAAAATCGAAATATTTAATTGATTTTAAATATTTAAAAGTTTAATTTTAACTTGAATTCAAATATCACAGTTTATTTGATAATTAAATTATTGAATTAAATAATTTGAAATTGAACAAAATATGAAATCTGAGATTCTAAGCCAATAATTTGAAGGCTTATAAGATTTGTATTGATAATACAGAACAGAATAGAAGTGTTAAAATTGGATTTAACAACGATTTGTTCGGTTTTGAAATTTTACCGTTTAAATTGAATTTAAAAATAGCCTTCCGAAACACGGTCTCGGAATTCGACAAAACCAGTTCCATTGGGTCTGTAATATTGAATTATTATCGGATTTCAAATTTTGTATTGATTGGAGTTAGTGTGTGAGTGTACGATATATAAACGCGCTGAAAATTCAATTGATAATAATCGGATGAAATTAATTTAATTCATCAAGCTTCTTGTATACGCCACTACCCTTATTTTAAAATCGTGTCCCCTCATTCTCTTTTTAAATCACAAGCGAAATATATATATATATTATATATATATATAAAAAGAGAGTTGGCGTTGTTCGTAAGCTAATGAACGATAGTTATTAACGTGTTTCTCTTTCTTCTGTTACAAGCCCTATCGGTTTATACAAACAAAAAAAGGGGATAATGGGCGAAACCCTTTCATTTTCAAAACCGAATTCGTTCGATCTCTTTAAAAAAAAGGCCGCCTTCGTTCAGATGTTATCCAACAACATCGATTCGATGTTTCCTTACTTCAAATCGAGATTTTTCATTGTCATTCCTTTCCCACTCGAAGCTGGGAAGCAATCGAACCACTTCTTCCTTCGTCCTTTGGGCTTTAACCCTTGTTACTGTTGAACTCGCGATTTGGGGTTTTGCATTGGCAGCTAGGGTTGTGTGTGTGGGGTATTTCTGGGGTTCGAGCGCAAGTTCAAACACGCGCTCAATGATGGCCGAGTGCGAGGAGTGCAGCGATTGGTGACGAGAAGTTTTTCGAGATCGCGAATTAGGGGTGGCGATCGTGTGAGCAAAGAGTTTGGATGGCGGCAGGATGCGACGTTGAGTCTAGGGTATACTCGAGCTAATGGCGACTATCACGATTGGTTGGAGGTTCGTGAGAATCAAGGTCGATGCTTGGATGGTCTGAGCAGTGAAGTCATATGGCTGATTTCAAATTTGAGCTTGGATATTGACTTTAGCTTTAATCAGAGAAGAGGAAGGTAATTTGTATTTCTTTAGTTGCTAATGGTGTCAATTAATTTAAATAATTTATTTATTAAAGACGAATGCTTATTAAAATGCGTAAAGTAAATATAAAAAAATAAAAATAAAGAGAAACATTTTTCATACGCAGATTTTAATATGTATAGTAAAATAGGAAATTATATATATATGAAGAACTTTCGAAAACGTAGGAAATTGTATAAAGAATAGATTTTGATCTGTATAGATTATTTCTTATATATATAACTTTCAAAAATAAAATAAATATACATTTACATATTTTTAGTTGCTAGTTTATTTTAAGATAATATATTATGGAGATTTATTTGTTTGATTTACTTGTCTAATTATTTTAGTCACTAAAAATATTTTTATTAAAAGAAAGTTAGTTTAAAATTTAATTTATTTGATAAACCAAATTATTAGTTTAAATTAAATAATAAACAGTAATTAATTTGTTTGACCAATTCGAATATTAATAATTTACATCTATTTGAACAATAGAGAAAAAGGACTGTTTATGGGTATTAACAGAAAAAAAGATTTACAATAGTAAGTAATAACCATCTCTGTTATCAATATATTTTAGAAAGAGATCATTACTTCCATTTTGATTTGATAAAATATATATGCTGAAGAAAAAAATATATTATTTAGTTGAAATTAAATTGTTAACTAATTAATTAAAAAGGAAGTAAATTGTTTGATTACTTCAAGTATTAATAAATTGTATAAATATTTGTACAAGGTTTAAAACTATGAAGAAAACAAGCCGGGATTCGAATTGAGATTGCAAATGCAAAGGTGTTAATCTCACTCAGTTTAATTTAAATTTAAATGATTAAATTTAAATAATTGTTTGAATGTTTGAATAATTGTTTGAATGTTTGAATTGATTGATGTGCGATAGTATGGTATAATTTGAAATTGGCATATTATATTGTGCTAACGTCTGTGGATGCAGGAAAAACAGGTTGGAGGGATCCAACTGGATCCCTCAACATTTATTTGAATTATTTAATACCCTCTGTTGTGATTTATTTGATATTCTATGATAATCTTTATTGGAATATTGAATGCTATGGTTCGATTGGATATGATTGGGTATGATGAATTACCAAAAATATAAATTGGATTTTCGTAAGATAATAAAAGAAGTGAAATTGTAAGTAAAATAATTATAGAAATTTGAATAAATTTTTAAATGAATTGGAAAGAAATAAAGTGACTTTAAAATTCTAATAAATAAATCTTGAGTATAGAAAGGAAATTTGAATAAATAGAAAGTTAATGAATTTTAATCTTCAATGACATTATTTAAAAGAATAAAACATTTATTTAAAATTTAAGATTAAATTATTGAAAAGAATGGAGATGAAGTTGGGAAAAGCTGAAATCCGTATGTTTCAGTTAAAAAGGTTTAAAAACAAACGGGAAATAATAACATTAATAATAAGTCTATAACTAATGAATTTTGAAATGAATTGAGTAATTAAAGAAACCTATTTCAAATAAAATAAATTGGAAATCAATTTGGGAAATTGATTTAAGTCATTGAAGTTGGAATTTTCTCTGGATAATCAAGTATGTTTTTAAAGTAAATTTTTAAATATAAATTAAATTTTTTATAGTTGTTTTTTTTAAAGAAAGCAAATTTCGTAAAATTTATTATTTCTATTATTTAAAGTCTAAAATAAGTATTTTCTTTAATATATTCTAGCAATAATTATTAAGAAGTAACTTAGTATTTTGTTTTTAAAAGTAGAAATCTGGTTTTATATTTTATTAAGTAACCTTATTTTCAATATTCATATAGTATGTATTTTTAACAAATTATTAAAGTAATTTAACTGGAATGTTTTAAAATATATTTTTTAAAAGTAAAATGGTTTTAAATTAATTTAGAAAAATCTAGTTTTGTGCTTGGTGATTCTAGAAGAAATAAAAATACTTGAAATTTAATCTGAGAAGGCAGATAGTTTTGAAAACTGTTTTCAAGGAGTTTGAAAAGTGAAAATATATCTTGTGAAGATATTTTTGAAGTTAATAAATAATTTGAGAAATTATTTATTGTGTAATGGATGTTGTGAATATAAATTGATAGTTAAATAACCGACTATCAATATTGGACAATGCGTTGATCGTTTCGAAGAGACCGGGATCGAGATTTATTTCTCGAAAACCACTTCGATCCGGTTTGTACGTTTCGTGGGAAACGAGTTTGGATTCGAAGATGGAGCAGTGAAGTGCAAGGGCTAATCGCTACTAATCCTGAGGATATTTCCAAATGGATGTAGTAGGAATGGTGCCTTCGGTTCCGTTCGAACCCGCGACGGACTTGTAAGGATGAATGCTTGCGAAACATCGTAAGGTGGACGATGGGCATTCTAAGGGATATGTTCTAAAAAGGTAACGCTTAACATCAAGCCTCATCGAATAGGAAGGGCTGAAAATCAGGGGTTATGCAGCAAGGCTACGTGGGTAGCCCCCACTGGAGGGTGAGGTCATCCCTGTTTAGATGTCCCTTTTTATTTCGGCTTAGTGGGCGGTTACTGATCCCAACCGCGGGGTTATCTTGCTCGGGACTGTCCAGTAAGGGATGGTTCCGATCTTGTGTTGCAGGGGAGTTTGGGTGGCTCCTCGGTACGCTGATCTAGACTAGGTATTGTGACAGGTGGTACCCCAGTGCCTAGCCATTAGTTGGAATCCGTTTTCCCTACGCGCCCGTACGGTTTTGATTGTGCCCAACTATTACTGAAACGTGAGATGCAAGCATTTCAGCAAGATTCTATTTTACTTTCTATAGACACTATTATAATATCAGAGGATTTTAATAAAAATGTTTTAGCTATCGTAAGGTAAAAACCCGACATGTTTATTTGTGGCGTGGTCTTACGAGATGCTTTTGTTTTCAAAGGATTTTTGAAACTTTAATAATCAATTGAGTGTGATTATCTCACGCTGGTATTCCAAACTGACTCGGGTATTATTTAACTGTGATGATCAGGTCAGACCGAGTATTATAGGGTACAGGATATGATACTGTGGAGCTCAGGAGACGAGCTGGATAACGATACGTACTTCCGTACTTGTTTGTATATATATATTCCGCTGTGTTGAGTTGTTGTGTATCCATTTGTACGATATTGATGTTGAGCTGTGATTGATGTACTCTGATGATGTAATATATAAACAGATATATTTGATTTTGAGTAAAGACCATTATTACCTATTATATTTTATTCCGCTGCGATGGTTAGATTCTGATGTTGATTTCTATTTTCTTCTTCTACCTCTTCTTCTTTAACCCAAATGGTTCGTACTTCTGCACAATTTGAGTTGATTGTACTTGAATAGTGTTGATTCAAGAGGTACGGATTTGCGGGCTGTTACACTTAGTATCAGAGCTTAGGTTGGTGATAACCTTGGCTCTGGCAGGAATTACTCATAAAATAGAGTCCGTAGCACTCAATAATGAGTTTGAGCGTATTAATAAATATGAGCGCGTATTTGTTAGTGAATATAAGTTGTTTTAATATTGCGTTGATTGATTTATTGAGTGGCATATGAACCTTCGTCGACACAGTCTGCGCAACTGTATCAAAGGGGTTTCTAAACACTTGAATAGAACAATTGACACGGTATTGTTTTAAATGTGGGTGAATGAAATAATTTCTCCCAAAAACATATTTTGACATCAAGAAAGTTTTTGTAAACTATTTAGCTAATATATGGCTATGTGGATGTTAGAGATGATAATATTAAATTATTATCATCATTGTGTAAAAATTTAACTAGAAATAGAAAATATAACCAAAGTTGAAGGCAATAAATTCATTATAAAATGAAATTTACAAATATGAATTATAAATGTAATTTATGAATTGAAATACAATAAAATGAGAATTTGTGTAAGCATAAAGTGTACAAATGCATTATAGCTAAAATTTGAATTAAAATAGAATTTGAAACTTTAAAACCCTGGAGATTTTGGGAGTACTTTGAAGATTAATAGTAGCATTGTTGTTTTTCGGAGTATTACTGAAAGGAAATGGGTTCAAATAAATTATTGGAAGGGATATAGCATTGAACTCACTTCAGTCGCTGGAAAATAATTTCGGTGATGACTGTAGCATCATCGATGTTCATTTTCGAGTTTCTAAGTGATGAATTGCTGCCAAATTGATTTGTTCAGGAAAGCCTGTTTATTTTTGAAATTTCAAAGGAAATTTGTTGGGAATAAAACCAGGATGGGTTTGATTTTTGAGAAGTGTGATTTGGGAATGTTGGAGTGTAACAACCCGCATATTTATCGATTTTATATTTAAATATTTTATTTAAATATTTCATCATTAGCCGGATTTTAGTCCGTAGAGCTACTTTTTGCATACGGTCGAATTAGGACTCGGGACCACTCCCATTGAGTTTAAAATGCCGTTTGCGACCTTTTTGAGTATAAGCTTCGATATGTTTGGAGAAAGTTGATTTTTGCTACTTTTCACTTTGGGTTTGGTGTAGGCTCAGCCCTATGTTAACTTATGCTCAAATCTGAGCCACTCTTCCCCACTCACCCTCATTATCTTCTCATTTCAGTTTTCTTAGCATTAATGGTGGGAGAGATTGGAAATTAAAACTCCAAAACCCTAGTTTCTCTTGCAAATCAAATTCCTAGCTCCAAACTCAAGAAGAACCCATTGGTAAGCTTCTCTTCTTCTTCTCCAACTTATTCTCTTACCAATTTCAGAAATTCCTAAACCTAATTTTGGGAATGTTCTTGTTTTTGAGCTTAGATTCAAGCTCAATTGGGTTGTGTTGAAGAGAGGTTGATTCTCCATTTGCTTTCAAGCTTCTTCTTGTTCGATTTTGTGAAAAGGTGAGATTTTTATCTCACATCTATGACTATAATTATCTTTGGTTGTTGGGTATGAATTCCTAACACTTCTTCATGTGCATTTGCTTTTGATTTGGATTGGTTTTGTGAATATTCCAATTTTGGGTTTTTTAAGTCAAATTTGTTTGAAATCCTTTTATGGATGTTTGATCATGCTTTTGGTGATGCATCGAGGAGAATATAGGGCCGGGTTGCCGATTGGCATAAACCCTTAGAGCCAATGTTCGTCCGGTTGCATTTTGGAAGAGTTTGCTCTCCATTTGAATAGGCTGAAAAACAGCCCAGACATGATTCAGTCGACTGAATCTTCTGTTCAGTCGACTGAACCTGGAACCAGAAAGTTTCCAGGCATGATTCAGTCGACTGAATCCTCTGTTCAGTCGACTGAAAACTGGAAACAGAAAGTTTTCAGAACCTGGAAAATTTCCAGGTACAGGGTCAGTCGACTGAAAACTCTGTTCAGTCGACTGAACCTGCTGTTTGAGTCCATTTTGCCTTTTTGGATTGAATTTCCAATTTAAATCGATTCGTGATAATCCTATTTGTTGTTATCATTTATTATGACTTTGATGACTCCTTTTTAGGGATTTTTGAATATCCATTTCGATGGATTCTTTATCGGTTTCTTTGGATTTTATTCACATCTTCGTATGTGAATTTTAGTGATTGATTGTTCCTACAATCTTCTTTGTGATTTGTCACTTTAAAAATATAAAGGTTTCGATTCTAATAGTAAATATCAAAACTCTTTCTTCAAATGATTTCAACACTGTTTTATTACAAAGCTCGTTTTCTCAAACCAATTTCCAATCTATTAGTATATACAAACCTTTACCTCACTCGTATGAGAAATCTAATTAAACGACTTAGTAAAACAAGTGGTATGAAACGCTTGCGTTTACTTCGTCGGTTAATTCTTGGACTTGTTCGATTGAATCTCCTGTGACAATTTTCTAGTGGAAATCTACAGTTTGTTCGTAAATATTTAAGTTAAGCAAGTGGTTATGGGACATGAAGCTAAACTCATATATTTACTAGCTTAGTGTAATTGACACTTCTCGATGATCGTGACGATCATTTTTGTGATTTAGACTAGCAATGTGCGATGTCTCTTTGATTGCGCGGGAGACTAAACCCCGTTTTGTGGAGTTTTGACTCAAATTTGGTGGGGTAGCAACCCACGGTCTTCGGACCATTCGTGTGTCAGGTCTTCGGACCATTCGTGTGTCAGGTCTTCGGACCATTCGTGTGTCAAATTAATGGCTAGCTACCATGAGATAGCTTCTTGTTCGTGTGTTACAGCTGTTGGTGAGTTTTCATGCTCCCGTTCGTGTGATAGGCCTCCCCCCTTATTTTGTGAAATTTTTGGATTTCGTGTGTCGAATTCTGGAATTTATACTTCACCTATTTTTGTGATTTCTATTGATATGATTTATCAATTCTTGTGCATAGGTGAATTTGTGTGTCATTGACTGGATTTCTTGTGTTGATTTCTGGAATTTATGTTTCACCAATTTTGTGATTTCTATTGATATGATTTATCAGTTCTTGTGCATAGGTGAATTTGTGTGTCATTAACTTGTTGTGAATACAAGTTTTGGGTATGATACCCTTTTTAGATCTTTGAGAAGATTCTTTGATATTGATTAATCGTTTGTTGATTATCATTTACATACTTATAGTAGTATGCCATTATGGATATTATACGTCTATGCCATATCTTATATGTCATTTATTGTGGCTTGGTGAATGAAATTAGGAGTATGAGATTCCTTTTTATCTTGAGTAGATTATCGTGATATTGATTAATCTCTTGTTGATTTTCAATTACTTATATATATCACAGCTTGGCATTGTGATTATTATGTGTTTAGTCATATCTCCTATTCTATATCATGTTATCTGATATTTATAGTTAGACTGATCCGTTTATTATTTTCTTATAAATAATATTCGGGTCAGACCGAGATGTTGCAGGTGCTTCGACTTGACTTCTCTCCGGGGATCCATTACTCTGACCTTTTGCTTACTACCTAGATTAGTAGTTTTTGTTGTATACATTTGAGACACAGACTCCATAATGTATACTTATTCTTTTGTGTAGTTCATGTAACTATTCTTTTGTGATATTGTGGATCTTTTTAGACCACTACTCTGATGAACACTTTCATGTGTTATATTCATATCTATTTCCGCCTTTGTGATATGAATTGTCTGTGACTGATTTGTGTTATGTTTATTTCTATATTTGTTTCCGAAGACCTTTATAGCCACTGTGTAGTAGTTTTGAGTTTGTGTCGGTATGTCGGATTTCCTCTTGAGATGAAAAGTTATATTACTATCCGACATATCGGTGCTCGCACAAAGCAATTATACAGATGGTCGCTCCTCAACAGCCTTATTCTCCGTGCTAGTCGACAGCATTATTCCGTAGTGTTCTTGGCTAGCGTGGGTATAGAGGTGGGGCGTCACAGCTTGGTATCAGAGCCAAACTTCGGAACAACATGGAATATTATAACAAGGATCATCGTCCTAAGTCCATCTTAGGAGTCGTGCTTTAGGATTTAATTCGAGTCTTCGTACCGATTCATCCTATTTTCCTTATGATTCCTTGTTTATCTATCAAGATTTCTTGATATTCAATTTGGTGAATAACCTTTTTCTTCTTCTTCTTTCTTTCTAAAGGAAGAGAAATGTCTAGACCAGGCCGCCCCAGAGCCGTACCGTCTAGCACTCCATCCCAAGATGGAGTTTTTATGACTGCTCAACAGCTTCTTGATTTAGTGACGAATGCTCAAGCAGCTGGAGCTAACCCGGAACCTACTCACCCAAAGTTGGGATTTGCATGCTGGTGCAGCGATTACACAAATTTGGGTGGGGAGCCATTCAAAGGTTCCGAAACTATTATTGAAGTACAGGCCTGGCTAAGGTCATGCGATCGAATCTTTTCTCGCATGAATCTTATTGACCTTCACCGAGTTCAGGTGGCCTCTAGTATGCTCCGGGAAAGAGCATTGGACTGGTACGAGCTTCTTATTTCTGAGATTAATGAAGCGGATCTCACCTGGGAGCAATTCCGAGAACGCTTCGAATTAAAATTCGTGCCAGAAGCTGAGAAAGTGACGATGGCTCGTCGTTTCATTGACCTTGTTCAAGGCGATTCTTCCATGACGGACTACGTTGCTTCTTTTGAATCACTTTCCAAATATGGGGTCGAATACATCAACACCCCTCTGAAGAAGAATCAGAGATTTTTTTATGGCTTAAACAAAAATCACAAGAAGCCATTACTTCTAAAGTTAGAAGTTTCTTTTGATCAACTCGTTGATATCTCTCTTCAACTTGAAGAGGCGGATAGGGAGAATGATGTTGAAGTGGTGGGTTCCAAACAAAACTTCAACAACAAGAAGAGGCCAAGAAAATTCAAAGGTCCTTATCCCAATAAGAAAGGGAGGCAAGCAACTCCTGCTGAAAAGACCTTTTTCTCTACTCAAGGGAAATGCTATAATTGTGGTTCGAAGGACCATTTTGCGAACAAGTGTTCAAAGCCTCGTACTTGTCGCTATTGCAAGAGCCCGGACCATTTTATGCATGCATGTCCCAAACTTCAAAATAGGAAGGAGGGAAAACTTAATGTTGCTCAAGCCCCTGGCAACACATCTCGTGGCCAAGGTATTTCTCATTCTATTCTGGATGGAATTATTTTATTTCGTGATCGTCCTATTCGAGTTCTTTTTGATACGGGTGCGTCCCATTCTTTTATATCAAAAGAACTTGTTGATACTTTTTCCATGGATGTTTTGTGTTTAATGACTTCTTTGAGAATTGCGAATCCGGTTTGTGGATCCGCAACAATCAGTTTATTGTGTAAAGATGTCGAGATTATTTTGTGTGATTTTCCTTTCCTAGCCGATTTGAATGTCATGCGTTATTTAGGCTTTGGAATGATTTTGGGAATGGATTGGCTTAACCGTTATGAAGCCCATATCCTATGTCCTGAGCAGACTATTCATCTTCGACATCCTCAATCTGTTAAGCAGATTTCTATTAATCTTCAAGATTCAGTTTCCAGCTTGGTTGCATCTTTATATTCTTTAAATCCTCGTGATGACGACGATGATGATGATGAGGGTGATATTATTTCTCTTATTCACATCGTTCGTGAATTTTTCGACATATTCGAGCCCGTTTTAGGATTACCACCTAAGCGAGCAATTGAGTTCAGAATTAATCTTATTCCTGGAGCTCAACCTATCACTCGTCCTCCTTATCGTATGTCCAATAAAGAAAACGAGGAGATGCGTAAACAATTATCTGAATTGGAGACGAAGCAATTTATTTGCTCTAGTTCCTCGCCTTGGGGAGCTTCGGCTATTTTCGTGAAGAAATCCGATGGAACACTTAGGCTTTGCGTTGACTACCGCAAGCTTAATGATCTTACTATCAAAAATAAATATCCTTTACCTCGGATTGATGATTTATTTGACCAACTTAGTGGTGCTAGAGTCTTTTCACAATTGGACTTGGCTACCGGTTTTCATCAGCTTCGTATTGCAGAGGATAGCATTCCTTTGACATCGTTCCGTACTCGTTATGGATCTTATGAATGGCTTGTGATGCCATTTGGGTTAACGAATGCCCCAGCTTATTTCGTTGACTTAATGAATCGAGTTTTTAAAGACTTCCTCGATCGATTTGTTCTCATCTTTATTGATGATATTCTTGTGTATTCTAAAATCGAGGAGGAGCATGAAAAACATCTTCGGATTGTGTTGGAAACTCTTAGGAGTAATCAATTAAAGGCAAAATTTTCTAATTGCCACTTTTGGCAATCTCGTGTGAAGTTTCTCGGTCACATTATTTCCGAATCTGGAATTTCCATGGATCCTTCAAAGATTGAAGCGATTCAAGATTGGAAGAGACCGGAGAGTGTGACAGAGATTCGTAGTTTTCTCGGATTGGCGGGCTATTACCGTCGTTTTATCAAAGACTTTTCTAAGATTGCCGTGCCTCTCACTAGCTTGACGAAGAAAGGTGTTAAATACATTTGGTCGGACAAATGTGAAGCTTCTTTTCAGAAATTAAAAGAACTCCTATCTAATGCTCCTGTTCTTGTTATTCCCGAGGGGAATCAAGATTTCGTTGTTTATACCGATGCTAGTCGCGTTGGTTTGGGTGCCGTTCTTATGCAAAGAGAACGTGTTATTGCTTATGCTTCTAGGCAATTGAAGCCGGCCGAGACTAGATATGCCACTCATGATTTAGAACTCGCGGCTATTGTTTTCGCTCTTCGGATTTGGCGTCATTATCTCTTAGGAGAGAAATTTGTTCTTTACACAGATCATAAGTCTTTGAAATATTTATTTTCTCAAAAGGAACTTAATTTGCGTCAACAACGTTGGCTCGAATTCCTTGCTCCTTATGATCTTGATATTCTTTATACGCCCGGTAAGGGTAATCGTGTCGCCGATGCTCTTAGCCGTAAACAACAAGCTGTTGTTTCTATGATGATATCTGAATGGAACGATCTCGAGATTTTATCCACTTGCGAAATTCGAGACCGTGTTTCCGATTTATGCTCATCATTTGTTTTATGTAGCCTTGAGGCTCATCCATCTCTTTTAGACCGCATTCTTGAAGCTCAAAGACTAGATCCTGAATTGGCTCTTCTTGACCAAAATATTAAGGATAAAATTGATATCGAAGGTTTGAAAGACTTTGATATCGATTCTCGTGGCGGCATTCGAAAATTTGGTAGACTTATCGTGCCAAATATTAGTGATCTTCGTAAAGATATTTTAGACGATTCTCATCGTTCTAAATTTACCATTCATCCCAGAAGTAGTAAAATGTACGCGGATATGAAGCGACTTTATTATTGGGAGGGAATGAAACTTGACATCGCTAACTTCGTTAAGCGTTGCATGACTTGCCAACTCGTTAAGGCCGAACATCAAAGGCCCGGTGGGTTATTGCAACCTTTAGAAATTCCAGTTTGGAAGTGGGATCAAATTTCCATGGATTTTATAGATGGCCTTCCCCGTTCTCGATCGGGTTATGATAGCTTATGGGTAATTGTTGATAGACTTACTAAATCCGCCCATTTTATTCCCGTTCGGTCTAACCGAACCGTTCCTCTTTTGGCCAAACTCTTTGTTAAAGAGATTGTTAAATTACATGGTGTTCCTACTTCAATTGTTAGCGATCGTGATCCATTGTTTACTAGTGGATTTTGGAAGAGTCTTCAAAAAGCTTTAGGAATGAAGCTTAATTTTAGCACCGCTTATCACCCCCAGTCCGATGGACAAACTGAGCGTGTGAATCAAACTCTTGAAGATCTTCTTCGTTCTTGTGTGCTTGATTTTGGTGGAGGTTGGGAAGATCATATTTCACTTGTTGAATTTTCCTATAATAATAGCTTCCAATCTAGTATTGGTATGGCACCTTTCGAGGCACTCTATGGAAGGCCATGCCGATCGCCTTCTTGTTGGTTTGAGGCCGGTGAGAAGCTGGTTTTAGGTCCAGATTTTATTCGTGATTCCACAGAAAAGATTGATCTTATTCGTCATAGGATGAAAGAAGCTCAGAGTAGACAAAAATCCTATGCCGATAACCGAAGAAGGAAGTTAGAATTTTCTGTGAGAGATCTTGTGTTCATTCGTGTGTCACCTATGAAAGGTGTTGTGCGTTTCAGTTGCTCGGGAAAGTTAGCGCCTCGATATATCGGGCCATTTCCTATCACTGAACGTATTGGTTCCATGGCTTGTCGCCTTTTATTACCGGCTCAATTTTCTGCTATCCATGACGTGTTTCACGTTTCTCAACTTCGGAAATGTCTTCGAGATTCCGATTCTATTCTTGAGTCCGGTGTTGTGGAAGAGATTGAAGTTTCGCCTAATTTAACTTATGAGCAACATCCTATTCGTATCATTGCTTCGGAAGTCAAACGACTTCGAAATAAAGATGTTCCGCTTGTTAAAGTTCAATGGTCTTCAAATCCTAAGGATTGTTCTTGGGAATCTAGAGAGTACATCGAGCGAACACATCCGGACTTACTTTCTCGTGCTCTTTGAGGTGAACTTCTTATTTCAAACTTCTTTTGTGTTGAATATGCTTTTATGGTTGTTACTATATATCTTCTTCTTGTAATATTGCGAGGACGCAATTTCTTTAAGGAGGGGAGTCTGTAACAACCCGCATATTTATCGATTTTATATTTAAATACTTTATTTAAATATTTCATCATTAGTCGGATTTTAGTCCGAAAAGCTACTTTTTGCATACGTTCGAATTAGGACTCGGGACCACTCCCAATGAGTTTAAAATGCCGTTTGCGATCTTTTTGAGTATAAGCTTCGATATGTTTGGAGAAAGTTGATTTTTGCTACTTTTCACTTTGGGTTTGGTTTGGGCTCAGCCCTATGTTAACTTATGCTCAAATCTGAGCCATTCTTCCCCACTCACCCTCATTCTCTTCTCATTTCAGTTTTCTTAGCATTAATGGTGGGAGAGATTGGAAATTAAAACTCCAAAACCCTAGTTTCTCTTGCAAATCAAATTCCTAGCTCCAAACTCAAGAAGAACCCATTGGTAAGCTTCTCTTCTTCTTCTCCAACTTATTCTCTTACCAATTTCAGAAATTCCTAAACCTAATTTTGGGAATGTTCTTGTTTTTGAGCTTAGATTCAAGCTCAATTGGGTTGTGTTGAAGAGAGGTTGATTCTCCATTTGCTTTCAAGCTTCTTCTTGTTCGATTTTGTGAAAAGGTGAGATTTTTATCTCACATCTATGACTATAATTATCTTTGGTTGTTGGGTATGAATTCCTAACACTTCTTCATGTGCATTTGCTCTTGATTTGGATTGGTTTTGTGAATATTCCAATTTTTGGGTTTTTTAAGTCAAATTTGTGTGAAATCCTTTTATGGATGTTTGATCATGCTTTTGGTGATGCATCGAGGAGCATATAGGGCCGGCTTGCCGATTGGCATAAACCCTTAGAGCCAATGTTCGTCCGATTGCATTTTGGAAGAGTTTGCTCTCCATTTGAATAGGCTGAAGAACAGCCCAGGCATGATTCAGTCGACTGAATCTTCTGTTCAGTCGACTGAACCTGGAACCCGAAAGTTTCCAGGCATGATTCAGTCGACTGAATCCTCTGTTCAGTCGACTGAAAACTGGAAACAGAAAGTTTCCTGAACCTGAAAAATTTCCAGGTATAGGGTCAGTCGACTGAAAACTCTGTTCAGTCGACTGAACCTGCTGTTTGAGTCCATTTTGCCTTTTTGGATTGAATTTCCAATTTAAATCGATTCGTGATGATCCTATTTGTTGTTATCATTTATTATGACTTTGATGACTCCTTTTTAGGGATTTTTGAATATCCATTTCGATGGATTCTTTATCGGTTTCTTTGGATTTTATTCACATCTTCGTATGTGAATTTTAGTGATCGATTGTTCCTACAATCTTCTTTGTGATTTGTCACTTTAAAAATATAAAGGTTTCGATACTAATAGTAAATATCAAAACTCTTTCTTCAAATGATTTAAACACTATTTTATTACAAAGCTCGTTTTCTCAAACCAATTTCCAATCTACTAGTATATACAAACCTTTACCTCACTCGTGTGAGAAATCTAATTAAACGACTTAGTAAAACAAGTGGTATGAAACGCTTGCGTTTACTTCGTCGGTTAATTCTTGGACTTGTTCAATTGAATCTCCTGTGACAATTTTCTAGTGGAAATCTACAGTTTGTTCGTAAATATTTAAGTTAAGCAAGTGGTTATGGGATATGAAGCTAAACTCATATATTTACTAGCTTAGTGTAATTGACACTTCTCGATGATCATGACGATCATTTTTGTGATTTAGACTAGCAATGTGCGATGTCTTTTTGATTGCGCGGGAGACTAAACCCCGTTTTGTGGAGTTTCGACTCAAATTTGGTGGGGTAGCAACCCATGGTCTTCGGACTATTCGTGTGTCAGGTCTTCGGACCATTCGTGTGTCAAATTAATGGCTAGCTACCATGAGATAGCTTCCCGTTCGTGTGTTACAGCTGTTGGTGAGTTTTCATGCTCCCATTCATGTGATAGGCCTCCCCCCTTATTTTGTGAAATTTCTGGATTTCGTGTGTCGAATTCTGGAATTTATACTTCACCTATTTTTTTGATTTCTATTGATATGATTTATCAATTCTTGTGCATAGGTGAATTTGTGTGTCATTGACTGGATTTCTTGTGTTGATTTCTAGAATTTATGTTTCACCAACTTTGTGATTTCTATTGATATGATTTATCAATTCTTGTGCATAGGTGAATTTGTGTGTCATTAACTTGTTGTGAATACAAGTTTTGGGTATGATACCGTTTTTGGATCTTTGAGAAGATTCTTTGATATTGATTAATCGTTTGTTGATTATCATTTACATACTTATAGTAGTATGCCATTATGGATATTATACGTCTATGCCATATCTTATATGTCATTTATTGTGGCTTGGTGAATGAAATTAGGAGTATGAGATTCCTTTTTATCTTGAGTAGATTATCGTGATATTGATTAATCTCTTGTTGATTTTCAATTACTTATATATATCACAGCTTGGCATTGTGATTATTATGTGTTTAGTCATATCTCCTATTCTATATCATGTTATCTGATATTTATAGTTAGACTGATCCGTTTATTATTTTCTTATAAATAATACTCGGGTCAGACCGAGATGTTGCAGGTGCTTCGACTTGACTTCTCTCCGGGGATCCATTACTCTGACCTTTTGCTTACTACTTAGATTAGTAGTTTTTGTTGTATACATTTGAGACACAGACTCCTTAATGTATACTTATTCTTTTGTGTAGTTCATGTAACTATTCTTTTGTGATATTGTGGATCTTTTTAGACCACTACTCTGATGAACACTTTCATGTGTTATATTCATATCTATTTCCGCCTTTGTGATATGAATTGTCTGTGACTGATTTGTGTTATGTTTATTTCTATATTTGTTTCCGAAGACCTTCATAGCCACTGTGTAGTAGTTTTGAGTTTGTGTCGGTATGTCGGATTTCCTCTTGAGATGAAAAGTTATATTACCATCCGACATATCGGTGCTCGCACAAAGCAATTATACAGATGGTCGCTCCTTAACAGCCTTATTCTCTGTGCTAGTCGACAGCATTACTCCGTAGTGTTCTTGGCTAGCGTGGGTATAGAGGTGGGGTGTCACATGGAGATTTCAAAATAATTGGAAACTAAAAGTCGGGTGTTTAAGATCCTGATGAGATAAGTTGTAAGCTTATATATGGAGATGATTTTTAAATCAGGAAGGAAATATAAGCTTTGAATGTTGGAATTTAAATTTAAGGTGAAAAGTTAAAAATGAAATTAACTTAGGCTGGGAATGAAATTTTGACTGGATTGAAATAAATTGAATAAGCTGAAAATAATATCCAGTTGTATTCGAATTAAGTTGAAATCGAATTGAGTTAAATAAATCTGAGTTAAGATAAAAATGAAATTGGAATAAAATTTCACTTGAGTTATTGGATGGAATTAGATTCTTACCTGAATAAGTGGAAAATAAGTTGGATAAGAATTGGATTGAAATAAATAAATTAGATTAACTTGTAAAAGAATTAAAAATCCATGAAATAAAAATATGCTTGAGCTATAAATAGGCGTGAATCTTGAGATAAAAATAAAAGATGAATATATTCAAGTCTAGAATGAATGGAATTGTGTAAATAATAAGTTGTGACTTATAAAATTGAAAATGGAATACAAATCCAAAATAAATATTGTTTGATGAATTGAAAAATAGAATAAAAATCCAAACTTGAATTATAAAATAAATTTGAACTTAAGAAAATTTAAATGAAGAGATGTTGAGATTAATATCAAGTCCTGGATTATAAGTTGGGAAAAGACTATTTAGATAATAATTAGATAATGAAATATGTAATGAGAACCCAATGCAGTTAAATAAAAGCTGAATTGTGAGATAATAATGAAGTTTGGAAAATAAAACTCAAGTTATAAATTGAATTCGACTTAAGTTGTCAATAAAGTAAATGTAACTGAATTGTGAGTTCATGAAATTGGTGGTAAATTGAAAATGGATAGTGGATTCAGAACTTGAGTTATTAATTAGAATTTAATATGAAGTGTTAACAAGTTAAGTATAATTGAAATGTATCGAATAAAAATGTAAATGGATTAAAATAGTAATGGTATGAATTGCAAATAAAATCCAAATAAGTGAAGATAAACTGGAAAATGGCCATGTAATAAATTGGATGACTGAATCTGGAAAGTTAAATTTTATAATAACTAATCAATTGAAATTGTAAATTTTAAAATGAGATTTAACTGAGATAGAATTAAGTTGAACGGAAGAGAAAGATTTACTTGTAAAATGAAAATGAGCTTAAGCATAAAATTTGAATAAATTGAAGTAAATTGACTTAAGCTGAATAGATGGAGGAGAGTTGAATTTAATTCAACTTAAACTAAGTTTAATGATATTGGGTTGGATTTATATCAAGTGAAAATAAATTTAAATCGAAATAGAATTCGGTGAGCTGCAGACAATATTTAATGGAATGAAATTCTTAAATAAGTAATTGTAAACCATTTAAATTTTTAAGAAATTGAAATAACTTGGAGTCTATAAGAACATTTGAAATGGTTATTGAATGAAATAGCTTATATTGTCTTTGAGCTAAATAAAACAGTTTGGAATAAACAAATATGGAATGGAATGTAAATGAATGGATTGTGAATAAAATTGAAATGAAATGTGTCGAGCTAAATAAATGGTTGTGAATGAATTAAAATAAAAAGGAAATTTAATTGGTAATTAAGACGAATCTAAGTTGTTAATGGTTTTAAATGAACTAGTTTGGTTAGTAAAATGAGATGCAAGTGAATGGATTCAAATTTAAAACGCAATGAAAATGAGAATATAGGGATTGTGAATAAATTTAAAACTGGAATAGAATTGAGTGTAAATTGAGATGAAACCCATTTAAATTGGTTATAAAACATAAATACTTATTTATTTACATAAATCTTGTCGAATTGTATAGAATAAATTCTCATTTGATATAAATGGAAGTAATTAAAATTCTACGAATTGAATTTGAGAGCAATTGAATTAAATACGAGTTCAGTTTGCTTAAAATAAATTAAATGTAAGCGATTGAGTTTTAAACCATTCAAATTGAATGAAAATGGTTTGTAAATTAATTGGAACAGTGGAATTTGTATGAAAATTGTATAAGTCGCTTACGGAAAGATATTTGGTGTGCTTTCTTTTTAGAATTCATGTGTTTAACTAGTGTAAATAAGTGATATACTGTTAAACTTCACATATTTGGCACTTACATGTTTAAATTGAGTAAGTACAGGTACCTGGAAGCCGTGTGGTTGGATTTGGTTGCACTAACGGCTAAATAAATAAGCTACTTGCTTAAATTTGCTAAATAAGGTACGCCTACGTAATAAAAATAGGAAATATGAACTGTTTTTCTGTTTTCCGACCGTGTGGGTCGATGTATATATATTTAAATCTTTTGTCAAATTGCAAAAGCTCCTCCGTACAAAGGAGACTGCCAAAAAATTTCGAAAATTTTGGGAGTTAGAAATTTTTTTGAAAATTTTTAGTTAACGACAAAGCGATTTCAAACTGAAAATTGAAATAAGTTAGTAAATGAAACTAATTAAAATAATGACATGAATTAGTAATAAATGACAAATAAAATTTATATATGCAAAGCTAAAGATAAATTGAATTCGTATGGAAATGAAAGAATCAATGTGAATAGGAACAGATATAAACTAAAGTGGGAGATGAAAATAAATATAAGAAACACATAAATGCTTATACTAACTTAAGAAGGGAATGGTGAATTCTTGATTGGGAATTGATACTACAAATATAATCTAAGTTAATATTTGAATGAATAAATACTGACATTTTGTAATAAAGTTGATATGATGTTTTGGGAATATTGTGATTGGATATTAGTGCTAAGCAGGATATGCAGGTATTATAAAAGGAAAAAGGAAAATTGGTTTTGATTTCGGAAGATAAATTTGAGTTGCTCGACAAAAAGGTATGTATTTAAAATTTGGTACAAAATTTGATTGGGTTTTTGGATATATCCACTTGGCGTTTTGTTTTCTTTTTGGATTTGGGAGGCCGTAGAGCCATTTTGTAGTTGTACCGAGCTAGCCACGCAAAAGAGACGCTCGCGAAATTTTCCGGGAATTTAGGGAGTTAGAAAATTTTGAGAAAATTTTGATAATTCAAGATTTGGTTTTAAACTGAAACTTTAATGGTTAAACAAATAGTATAGTTTGAAACTATGGGAGAGTTGAGAAGTTAATAAAAATGATAATGGGTCTGTTATAAAAAGATAGTTGGTTAGATGTTGAATTGTTTGGTTTTAGGGAAAAATAATAAACGGGTATTGGACCATTCTTCCAAACTAGTAATTTCGGGGACGAAATTCTTTTAAGGGGGAGGACTGTGACGACCCGGAATTTTTGAGCATTTAAAATCGAAATATTTAATTTATTTTAAATATTTAAAAGTTTAATTTTAACTTGAATTCAAATATCACAATTTATTTGATACTTAAATTATTGAATTAAATAATTTGAAATTGAATAAAATATGAAATCTGAGATTCTAAGCCTATTAAAAATAATTTGAAGGCTTATAAGATCTGTATTGATAATACAAAAGAGAATAGAAGTGTTAAAATTGGATTTAACAACGATTTGTTCGGTTTTGAAATTTTACCGTTTAAATTGAATTTAAAAATAGCCTTCCGAAACACGGTCTCGGAATTCGACAAAACCAGTTCCATTGGGTCCGTAATATTGAATTATTATCGGATTTCAAATTTCGTATTGATTGGAGTTAGTGTGTGAGTGTACGATATATAAACGCACTGAAACTTCAATTGATAATAATCGGATGAAATTAATTTAATTCGTCAAGCTTCTTGTATACGCCACTACCCTTATTTTAAAATCGTGTCCCCTCGTTCTTCTTTTAAATCGCAAGCGAAAAATATATATTATATATATATAAATAAATAAAGAGTTGGCGTTGTTCGTAAGCTAATGAACGAAGGTTATTAACGTGTTTCTCTTTCTTCTGTTACAAGCCCTATCGGTTTATACAAACAAAAAAGGGCATAATGCGCGAAACCCTTTCATTTTCAAAAGCGAATTCGTTTGATCTCTTAAAAAAAATTGGCCGCCTTCGTTCAGATGTTATCCAACAACATCGATTCGATGTTTCCTTACTTCAAATCGAGATTTTTCATTGCCGTTCCTTTCCCATTCGAAGCTGGGAAGAAATCGAAACACTTCTTCCTTCGTCCTTCGGGCTTTAACCCTTGTAACTGTTGAACTCGCGATTTGGGGTTTTGCATTGGCAGCTAGGGTTGTGCGTGTGGGGGATTTCTGGGGTTCGAGCACAAGTTCAAACACGCGCTCAATGATGGCCGAGTGCGAGGAGTGCAGCGATTGGTGACGAGAAGTTTTTCGAGATCGCGAATTACGGGTGACGATCGTGTGAGAAAAGAGTTCGGATGGCGGCAGGATGTAACGTTGAGTCTAGGGTATACTCGAGCTAATGGCGACTATCACGATTGGTTGGAGGTTCGTGAGAATCAAGGTCGATGCTGGGATGGTCTGAGCAGTGAAGTCATACGGCCGATTTCAAATTTGAGCTTTGATATTGATTTTAGCTTTAGTTAGAGAAGAGGAAGGTAATTTGTATTTCTTTAGTTGCTAATGGTGTCAATTAATTTAAATAATTTATTTATTAAAGACGAATGCTTATTAAAAAATGTAAAGTAAATATAAAAAAAAAGAAACATTTTTCATACGCAGATTTTAATATGTATAGTAAAACGGGAAATTATATATATATGAAGAACTTTCGAAAACATAGGAAATTGTATAAAGAATAGATTTTGATCTGTATAGATTATTTCTTATATATATAAACTTTCAAAAATAAAATAAATATACATTTACATATTTTTAGTTGCTAGTTTATTTTAAGATAATATATTATGGAGATTCATTTGTTTGATTTACTTATCTAATTATTTTAGTCACTAAAAATATTTTTATTAAAAGAAAGTTAGTTTAAAATTTAATTTATTTGATAAACTAAATTATTAGTTTAAATTAAATAATAAACAGTAATTAATTTGTTTGACCAATTTGAATATTAATAATTTACATCTATTTGAACAGTAGAGAAAAAGGACAGTTTATGGGTATTAACAGAAAAAAAGATTTACAATAGTAAGTTATAACCATCTCCGTTCTCAATATATTTTAGAAAGAGATCTTTATTTCCATTTTGATTTGATAAAATATATATGCCGAAGAAAAAATAATATTATTTAGTTGAAATTAAATTGTTAACTAATTAATTAAAAAGGAAGTAAATTGTTTGATTACTTCAAGTATTAATAAATTGTATAAATATTTGTACAAGGTTTAAAACTATGAAGAAAACAAGCCGGGATTCGAATTGAGATTGCAAATGCAAAAGTGAGTTAATCTCACTCAGTTTAATTTAAATTTAAATGATTAAATTTAAATAATTGTTTGAATGTTTGAATAATTGTTTGAGTGTTTGAATTGATTGATGTGCGATAGTATGGTATAATTTGAAATTGGCATATTATATTGTGCTAACGTCTGTGGATGCAGGAAAAACAGGTTGGAGGGATCCAACTGGATCCCTCAACATTTATTTGAATTATTTAATACCCTCTGTTGTGATATATTTGATATTCTATGATAATCTTTATTGGAATATTGAATGCTATGGTTCGATTGGATATGACTGGGTATGTTGAATTACCAAAAATATAAATTGGATTTTGGTAAGATAATAAAAGAAGTGAAATTGTAAGTAAAATAATTATAGAAATTTGAATAAATTTTTAAATGAATTGGAAAGAAATAAAGTGACTTTAAAATTATAATAAATAAATCTTGAGTATAGAAAGGAAATTTGAATAAATAGAAAGTTAATGAATTTTAATCTTCAATGATATTATTTAAAGGAATAAAACATTTATTTAAAATTTAAGATTTAAATTATTGAAAGGAATAAAGAAGAAGTTGGGAAAAGCTGAAATCCGTATATTTCAGTTAAAAAGGTTTAAAAACAAACGGGAAATAATAACATTAATAATAAGTCCATAACTAATGAATTTTGAAATGAATTGAGTAATTAAAGAAACCTATTTCAAATAAAATAAATTAGAAATCAATTTGGGAAATTGATTTAAGTGATTGAAGTTGGAATTTTCTCTGGATAATCAAGTACGTTTTTAAAGTAAATTTTTAAATATAAATTAAATGTTTTATAGTTGTTTTTTTTAAAGAAAGCAAATTTCGTAAAATTTATTATTTCTATTATTTGAAGTCTAAAGTAAGTATTTCTTTAATATATTCTAGCAATGATTATTAAGAAGTAACTTAGTATTTTGTTTTTAAAAGTAGAAATCTGGTTTTATATTTTATTAAGTAACCTTATTTTCAATATTTATATAGTATGTATTTTTAACAAATTATTAAAGTAATTTTAACTGGAATGTTTTAAAATATATTTTTAAAAGTAAAGTGTTTTAAATTAATTTAGAAAAATGTAGTTTTGTGCTTGGTGATTCCAGAAGAAATAAAAATACTTGAAATTTATTCTGAGAAGGCAGATAGTTTTGAAAACTCTTTTCAAGGAGTTTGAAAAGTGAAAATATATCTTGTGAAGATATTTTTGAAGTTAATAAGTAATTTGGAAAATTATTTATTGTGTGATGGATGTTGTGAATATAAATTGATAGTTAAATAACCGACTATCAATTTTGGACAATGCGTTGATTGTTTCGAAGAGACCGGGATCGAGATTTATTTCTCGAAAACTACTTCGATCTGGTTTGTACGTTTCGTGGGAAACGAGTTTGGATTCGAAGATGGAGTAGTGAAGAGCAAGGGCTAATCGCTACTAATCCTGAGGATATTTCCAAATGGATGTAGTAGGAATAGTGCCTTCGGTTCCGTTCGGACCCGGGACGGACTTGTATGGATGAATGCTTGCGAAACATCGTCAGGTGGACGATGGGCATTCTAAGGGATATGTTCTAAAAAGGTAACGCTTAACCTCAAGCCTCATCAAATGGGAATGGCTGAAAATCAGGGGTTATGCAGCAAGGCTTCGTGGGTAGCCCCCACTGGAGGGTGAGGTCATCCCTGTCTAGATGTCCCTTTTTATTTCGGCTTAGTGGGCGGTTGCTGATCCCAACCGCGGGGCGATCTTGCTCGGGACTGTCCAGTAAGGGATGGTTCCAGTCTTGTGTCGCAGGGGAGTTAGGGTGGCTCCTCGGTACGCTGATCTAGACCAGGTACTGTGACAGGTGGTACCCTAGTGCCTAGCCATTAGTTGGAATCCATTTTCCCTACGCACCCGTACGGTTTTGATTGTGCCCAACTATTGCTAAAACGTGAGATGCAAGCATTTCAGCTAGATTCTATTTTACTTTCTATAGACACTATTATAATATTAGAGGATTTTAATAAAAATGTTTTAGCTATCGTAAGGTAAAAACCCGACATGTTTATTTGTGGCGTGGTCTTACGAGATGCTTTTGTTTTCAAAGGATTTTTGAAACTTTAATAATCAATTGAGTATGATTTTATCACGCTGGTATTCCAGACTGACTCGGGTATTATTTAACTGTAATGCTCGGGTCAGACCGAGTATTATAGGGTACATGATATGATGCTGTGGAGCTCAGGAGACAAGCTGGATAACGATACGTACTTCCGTACTTGTTTGTATATATATATTCCGCTGTGTTGAGTTGTTGTGTATCCATTTGTACGATATTGATGTTGAGCTGTGATTGATGTACTCTGAAGATGTAATATATAAACAGATATATTTGATTTTGAGTAAAGGCCATTATTACCTATTATATTTTATTCCACTGCGATGGTTAGATTCTGATGTTGATTTCTATTTTCTTCTTCTACCTATTCTTCTTTAACCCAAATGGTTCGTATTTCTGCACAACTTGAGTTGATTGTACTTGAATAGCGTTGATTCAAGAGGTACAGATTTGCGGGTTGTTACACGTGCCTTACATAAATGTCTAGATGATGAAGACTAGATGTCGAGCCCAAATTACCAGTTAAATGGTCAAAATATTGTGACCTACTAACACACTCAAAATATAATAAAAATTGACGAATTATAGTATCACTCATCTTAATACGTGGCTAATATGACATAGATCAGGGCACTCCAAAAGAATGATACAGGCTCAATCGAAAGCATAAGCCACTAGACTGGCTCTAAACTGAAAGACAAAGCATTAAAGCATGTTGCTCATACTCAAATCAAATACGAACGCATCATAAATACTCTAGTTCGTGTATCGAGACCCCACGAGTGTCTGCATTAAAAAGCAAAAGCTACAGACAGCTGTAAACAAAAGTGAAGGACTTGAAAGCCTCATATAGCATACGAAATCGAGGTTATCTCCATTAGAATGCAATTAGATCAAGGACCCAAATAAGTTAAAGCCGACACAAAGCATAATCTAGGCCAAACCGATTCAAGCAATATATCATTGATTTGTGTCATTCTGCAAGTAACCAAATAATGCAACGTATCCAGATCTCAGCTCTATAGGTAGGGCATGTCAGCAATCCAAGGCAAACCCTCTCCTCCTATGGTAAAGCCACAAGATTTACTATAAACAGAAAACCTCAAGAGACTAATGGAACAAGAAAGAGATGAGTGGAACATGAACCAATGTATGAAATGACTAAGAAGTAATTAGGAAACTGAGAATCATTTGTAAACCTCATTTTTCATTTTTAAGCTCAAGCTTTTACTAAAATCTCATTAAAGAAAAATGTGCCGCCTCAGCATTGTGATCCCTAATACTATTTGTTAAGAACGAAAGGAATCTTCTCAGCAATAGACGTACAGACAAGGCTCCTGAACCGCTTTAAACTCTCTTGTCGTTTACTATTCCATCACTTATGTTCTTGTTTACTTTCAGCCTCAGCTATAAGCCTTTGGTTGAAAAACCTTTTACTTAAGCTTCGAACTTTTAACTTTCAGACATTAGGGTGTTATGGGTGACTAAAAATCACACCAATATTTTTAGCTAGGCCTTCTCGCCATTGTTGTTGTTGTAGTTAATATTTGAATTTAAAGATGAATTCAAAATCTACCTTACAAAAGAGTGTGTAGTCATATGCGATTAAGGATGAAATAACGGAAATGCCTACTGAAGTTGTAAATTTTATAGTTGAAGGAACTGGTCCTTCTATTACATCTAATGAACAGTTTTGGGGATGTTAATAGGGATTACTACTAAGCATTTGGATGAATGCCATGCTGCAATTACGAAGGCTGGCTGGAAGTGCAAAAGAATTTCTTTTCATTTATGAGGAGAATCTTTTACCCAAGACCGATAAGTAGACCTGTCAAAATATGACCCAACCCATTAACCCAACCCATTTACCATACTTTTAAGTGGGTTGGGTCAATCCATTTATGAATTTTATTAAATGGGTTATAGGTTGGGTTGACTCATTTTTAAAAGGGTTATAAGTGGGTAACCCATTTACCCATTTATTAAAATCATTAAATTTTAATATAAATTTGAAAAATAAGAATTTTAAACCTACAATGTATTTTTCATGAAAATTGACGGTTGTACTTAAAAAATAACAGGCCACTGCATCTTCATATTTGAACTTCACCGACTGTAGAAGCCGCTATTTTTTCTATTCAGACTGCAACTAAAATTTCTAATTCCAAGTTATAAATTCGAAATTTCCAAAAATTTGAAAATTTAAATTTCAAATTTCAAATTTTCATATTCCAAATTTCAAATTCGATATTTCCAAAAATTTAAAAATTTAAATATCAAAATCCAAAATTTCCAAAAATTTAAATTTCAAATTTAAAATTTTCAAAATTTCAAAATTCAAAATTTCCAAAAATTTCAAATTTAAAATTTTCAAAATTGCAGAATTCGAAATTTCCAAATTTAAATTTCGAAATTTCGAATTTCGAATTTCAAAATTTCAAATTTCGAATTTCAAAATTTCAATTTTAAAATTTTCAATTTTTAAATTCAAAATTGAAAATTTAAAATTTCGAATTTTAAAATTCAAATTTTCAAAATTCGAAATTTCAAAATTCAAAATCAAAAATTTGAAAATTTAAATATCAAAATTTCAAATTTCAAAATTCGAAATTTCCAAAAATTTCAAAATTCGAAATTTCCAAAAATTTCAAAATCCAAAATTTCCAAAAAGTTCAAAATTTAAATTTTGAATTTCAAAATTCAAAATTTCCAAAAATTTCAAAATTTCAAATTTAAAAAATTTTCAAAATTTCAAAATTCGAAATTTCCATATTTAAATTTCAAAATTTCAAATTTCGAATTTCAAAATTTAAAATTTTCAATTTTTAAATTCAAAATTGAAAATTTAAAATTTCGAATTTTAAAATTCGAAATTTCAAAATTCAAAATTTCAAATTTTAACAAATTTCAAAATTTCAAAATTCGAATTTTGAAATTTGAAAATTGGAATTTGAATTTTTAAAGTTCAAAATTCGAAATTTTGAAATTTGAATTTTGAAAATTTGATATTTGAAATTTGAATTTTGTGCTGTGAAATTTTTAAATTTTGAATTTTCGAAATTTCGAAATTTGAAAATTTTATATTTGAATTTTGAAATGTGAAATTTTGAAATTTGAAAATACATTTTTTTAGAATTTTTTCATATAAAAAATCGACTTATGTGAGTCGAAAAGCAAAAAAAAATTGTTTTTGCAATAAGTTGAAAAATGACTTTTAAAAGTCGGTAGATTTTGTTTATCCATATTGACTTTTTAATTTTTTCATTTTATAAGCAAAAAACAACTTATTTATTGTAATCCAAACGGCCCCTAAATCTTTAAATGGGTTAAATGGGTAACCGCTTATTAAACGGGTTGGGTCATATATGGGTAGGGTCATAAGTGTGTAAAAAAGAATGGGCATAAATGGGTTGGGTCAAACTCAACCCAACCCATTTTGACCCAACTCAACCCATTTGACAGGTCTACTGATAAGGGTCTTAGTAAAAAGAAAATGACTAGAGGACAAGATGATGATTATGATCTTATGAAAGCTGCTATAGCTAAGGTCTGGGGAGAAGGGCCTCATATTGTTAAGGAGAGTCAACCTAAGAACCTTTTAGATAAAACGCTTAGCAATTTTATAGCGTTGTAGATGCAAAAAGCTGTAGTGAAGATAAAGCACTGATATAGCGAAAAATATAGAAGGTGCAAAACCCTTTATTGAAAATAGAATTAAATCTATAAAATTAATTTATTCTCTTTCTCACATCATTTGTGTAGCAAGAAAATATTTTTTTAATCTTGTATAACAAATAAAGAATGTCATGTTTTATTCACTCCTAACTTCGTTACTAAAATAGATTTATAACTTATATTGAGTATTTAGGCCTTAAATTTAAGTCTATTCATAACTTTGTTGATTTGGTTTAAAAGAGAACTAGTCAAATTAATCTTTTTGTACTAATGTTGCTAAAGCGATTGTTAAAATTCATTGATTTAGCAGGTATAGTGGAAAATAGCATGGATTTAAGCTAACATACTATTTAATTGTGCTAAATTACAAATGCATTATGGTTGAAGAGCACTGCGTGCTTTAGCAGAGATTTAGCGAACCTTTAATTACATAGCCTAAGAAGACCCTGCCTCTGAGTACCAAAAGGATAAACCCCGGTGGGCCTAACAGGTTTAATTTGAAGGAAGGAGTTTATATGAGGGACAGACATATTAACTAAGTCTTGAAGGAGATAAGAACAATCAATGGTTACCGATAAAGTTAGCTAAACAAGTCCAAAAGCTACATGAAGAAAGGTTCATTTCCCAAATGGAGCCAATAGTTAGGAAGGCTTAATTATTCATTAAAGAGAGCACTTCTTGCTATGTAATTATATATATATATATATATATATATATATATATATATATATCTTGTTCATAATAAAGGAGTATGTTTTCTATAATATACTTTGGTATATTATGATATAACTAATTAATTAATTTAAAGTATATTAAATAAAAAATCTTTAAAAAAATATTTTATGCGATAATAATTATAATGTGTTGTAATAATGAGAAATTTATCTCATTAAAATAACATATTATTTTAAATATTGCTAGTCAAGATACTTCAAGATAAGATATCGAACCATCCATTAAGACTATAGTACGCAACGCTCTTCAAATGTTGGAAAGCATACTACTCATGGCTACTAGAGAAATCAAGAGGTTATGTACCGATAGTTATTAGATAACTATGGAATAACCCACTCGACTTAAGAATATCGGAGTAGCGATGTTTCAAAGTTCCCTCAACTTGAGAATAATGTGAAATTTCAATATGGAACTCCGCTTTGATTAAAGTTAAATCATGGCAAGACGATCCATCGAGTGACTGTAGTTGGGTCTGAGTTAAACCATTGGAAGTTAAACATTATTTAATAGAGAATTGGATTTTCTTTTTGCCGATACGAAACGTAAGCGTTATAAATGCAAATAGAATGTCATATCATTAGCTAAGGTGACATGTGAATGTTAATATTTGAATTGTTCGATAATAACCACTGACTGAATTTTCACCTTTGAGTTGCACAACCATAATAATGCATGCTTTGAAAAACCACTCGATTTAATTTATTGATCATTGTAAATAAATTAAATTAATTTTTTTGAAATATTAATTATTTTATTTGATTTGATTTGATGTTTGAATGAAATTAGTATTTAAGGAAAAGCATATATATATATATATATAAGTTATGTATGCACGTATTAATATACGATATCGATAAAATATTAAAATTTAAGTTAAAGCAAATGATTTTTGAATTTTTAAAAGCCTTTATTGGCCCTTTCTTAGCAGGCCATGCATGGTAAAAGAGGGGGATTTGATTGAGATTTAATAAAAAATTAAAGAGGAAAAGTTTTAAGGATGGAATTGGAAAAGTTTCAATTATTTCTTTAAAACAAATTTTCATTCATTTCTTTCTTTCTTTCCGACGATTCATTTTCTCCAGCTCTCCCCCTTCCACCCTTCTCTCCTTTGGCCTAAAATTCCATGGTTTCATGAAAGAAAAAAAATTCCTAAAGCCAATAAAATAAAATAAATACAAGTGCGATACATAAGGTCGTTGCAATTTCTGGAGGCGATTTAATCGAATCTAGGAATTTTCATGCAATCAACATGCAAATCGTAGGCAATTTCTTTTATTAAGTTTTCAATCTTAATTCTGTCTACATACATCATTACATCAACGTAAATTAGATCTTATATTCTTTATACAAATATATATGTGTCTATGATGTTATATCTAATATATAAATATGTACTCATGTTCAAATTGATTTGAAATAAAATTAAAATAAATAAATAAATAAGACTACAATATTATTATAGTATGTATATATATCTCATGATAGAGTTAGAGTTACGCCCTATGAGCAATTATGTAACTCGTTACATATATCTAACTCGATAACCAATCTTTCTCAAAATAAAAGGTGTTTTTTTTCTATTATATACTTGATATAATGTGTTATATTATTTATTTATTTATTTAATAGTAAATTTAATATAGAAAATCTATAAATGGTAAGTTTTGTAATAGTAGTTATAATGTGCTGTAATCATGAGTGATTTATCACAATAAAATAAACACATCGTTTTAAATATTTCTAGTCAAAATGTATCGAGATTGGATATCAGTTTGGACTAGAGTACGTAACACTCTCTAAACATTGAGCTATATATTACTCATGGCTATTGGATGATAGAGTTTGGGGTATGCACTAGGGGAAATTTTGTAATTTATTGTAATTATTTAATTCTGCAATTAATTCTCATTCAAAATAAAGGTGTTTTTTCTATTATATATTTGTTATAATGCATTATAAATAATTAAATATTTAACTAAAATATATTTAACAAAAAATCCATAAAGAGTGTGTTTGTGATAGTAATTGCAAATAGTTATTATCATGAGTATTATATCACAATATAATAAACACATCGTTTTAAACTTTCCTAGTCAAGATGCATTAAAACTAGATACCAA
The DNA here is from genome assembly GCA_030765085.1 of Allium cepa. Taxonomy (NCBI): domain Eukaryota; kingdom Viridiplantae; phylum Streptophyta; class Magnoliopsida; order Asparagales; family Amaryllidaceae; genus Allium; species Allium cepa. Next base: position 659,184,442 of record CM060938.1, on the reverse strand, counting down.
TGCATCTGTTGAGACTAGAATACGTAATGCTCTCCAAATGTTGAACGGTGTATTACCCATGACTACTGGAGTACCAAGGGGTTACATATTGATAGTTGTTGGATAACTATGGAATGACTCACTCGATAATTTTCTAATGGTTAATGTAACTTAGGTCAAACAAAGAATATCAATGTGACCAATTTATAAAGTTCTCTCGACTTGAGAATATTGTCAATCTTCAATATGAAAGCTCTACTTCGATTATGATCGACTGGAAGTATTAGAAGTGAAACACAATCCAAGAGATGATTCGTCTCCTCGGATATATGGGGTTAATGACATGGTCAACTGAAGTCAACTCAAAGTCAAAACCTCTTACCAGAGTAACTCGGTTAATAATTATTATTATTATTGAACTAAAGACTTTGTGTTTGGACTATAATGTTGATTATGAATGATACTAGAATTCCCACCATTACCAAATTCCATAAGCTCAAAGTGATATAGTTTTAAGTAAGCGAATTGGTGTAAATTATTGTCATTACTGGATAACACAAAATAAAGTAAAATTTGATTTTACCAAAACAGAGTAAGTGATAAATTTGGCCATAATGTCACACCACTAAATAAGTGACATGTGAAAGTTAATATTCGAATTGGTAGATATTAATCGCTGGTCAAATTTACACCTAAGAGTCGCATAACCGATACGATGAATACTCCTTTTATCACGTGATTTCGTTCATTTATGATTATTATAAATTAAATAAATTAATTAGTAACTATGAAATATTAATTATAAAATTTTGCATCTGATGTGTTGAAAAATGTTAAATGGAGTATTTAATTGTTATAAATATATTGGTCGATATACGATATCGATGTGCGTTTAAATTTGGATTTGCACCTTGAATGTATGAAAAATTCCTAGATTTGATTGAATCACCTATAGAGATTGCAACGATACAAGGCACTATTTGTTTTGTTTTAATTATTTTGATTTTGTTTTGTGACTTTTTTCTTAGTTGAAGCGACATAATTTTTAGGCATGGGGGGAGGGGGAGAGAAAGGAGAGCATAAAAAAAATAAATTGTCAGAAAAATGAATGACCGAATGAAAGGAAATTTGTTTCAAAGAAAAAATTGAAACTTTTCCAATTCCTTCCTTAAAACCTTCCCTCTTTAACTCTTCATTAAATCTCAATCAAATCTCTCCTCTTTTATCATGCATCGTCAGCTAATAAAGGGCGTATTAAGGTTTTCAAAATTTCAAAACCATTTAGTCACTAATTACTTTAAATTAAATTTAAATATTTTATTAATACCTTATATCGATATGCGCATACATAAATTTTATATACGCTCTTTTCATTAAATACCAATGGCATTTAAACATCAAATAAAATAATTGATATTTTATAAAGATTCATTAATTTACAATGATTATAAAGTAATCAGAACATGTGGTTTTTGGAGTATTCATCATTATGGTTATGTGACTCAAAGGCATAAATGTATTCAACAATTAATATTGAACTATTCGAATATTAACATTTGCACGTCCCCTTAGCTAGTGGTGTGACATTTTGCTTGAATTTATCGCTTACACAACTTTTCAATAATAATCCAAGTTTAGTATTACTAGCGATACCTGGCAGTAATAATTATTTACTCCAATTCACTTCGTCAAACCACACCACTTTAGGACATATGAAATTTGGTTTCGGTCAAAACTACAATATCATCCACATTCAACTTGATTGGTACAAACACGAAATCCTCGGTCTAGTAATAACGATTATTATTAACTATACTACTATGTAAGAGACTTATAAATTAGAGTTGACTACTATGACCAAGACACCAACCCTTTATAACTAAGGAGATGAATTCTCTATTGAATGGCGTTTCATTTCAAATGCTTCAACTCAGATCCAACTAGTCACCTGATAGATTGCCATGCCATGATTTAATAATAATCAAAGTAGAGTGTCCACACTGAAGTTCCATAGTATTCTCACATTGAGGGAAAAACCGTGTGACTTGTCACTTCAAATTTCTTTATTCGACCTAAGTTATATTAACCAACAAAAAACTCTCGAGTAAGTTATTCCAAGTTATCCAATAACTATTAGTACACAACCCCTTAGTGTCGCTATAACCATGAGTAATACATTATCCAACTTTTGGAGTGTTGTACACTCTAGTCTTAATGGATAAATAGATATTCTTTTTGAAACATCTTGACTACTAATGTTTAAAATAATATATTATTATTGTGAGAAACTACTTGCGATTACCGTAACGACCCGTAAAATTTTCGATAATTTAATTGCTAATTTTATTAAATGTTTGTTGTCAAATATTGGAAACCAGAAATCTGTGACTCGTTAATGAAATAATAATTTAAATGAGATGTAATAATGCTAACCTAAGTTAAATATTAACTCTTTGAATGAAGTTACAATTAATGGAATTAGTGTAAATGATATACTAGGCTATAAATTAAATATAGGAAAACAAACGTAAATATTGAATTAATCAACGAATTAATATATAATGTTGAATAAAAGCCAATGTTTTGTAAGTAATTATAATATTGGTTTGGAAATGATAAACTTATAAAAGTGTGATTGAGAGTTTATGGCGACAATTATTATAAGTTACATATATATTTAATCCGCTAAATTAAACTTGAATTAATCACAATAAATTTAAATTATATATTATGTTAATGTAAATCTAGATTGTAAATGGGAAATAATGTTAACTTTATCCATAGTATGACAATAGGTTGAATAAAAAGAATGGAAATCGAGATATATTAATTTATTGGAATTTAAATTATAGTAATTGGATTAATTGCAATAAAATAAAATTAAAAATTGTATTTGGTAAATTGATTAACTTTGAAATCTATATTCGAACTTGTTTAAATTATTGTGTATGTTTAAGAAATCAAAAATGATAAAAAAAATTATCATAAAATTTGAATTGAAAATTTTGATTTAATTAATTTAATATTAATTTATTTAATTAACTGAAAAATGGCCATTTTGGCCACTGACTCGGATTTCTACGAAACTAGTTTCATCGGGTCCACAACGGTGAATAATAATAGGATTTTAAGTTTTGTAGCGATCGGACTTGTCTTTTGATCGTACGGACTTGAAACGCCTAAAATCAATTTAATTGAAATTAATTGAAATCAATTTGAAATAATTTGATTTTAGCATAACTTCTCCAAACGATGGAATTTGGACTTGAAACTCATTCCATTATTTTTAAAATATTTTAAAACATCTATTTTGATATATGGCTTGACCATTTTCATTCGAATCGGGCTTTTGGGTCATGCATAGTTCAATTAATCTGGTCCGTTCTTTCCGTTTCAGCCCTATATATATATATATATATATATATATATATATATATATATATATATATATATATATATATATATATATCAAGTTGTACACCCTAGCAGCCTTTCTATTTCTCATTTCTGTAGGTACAGAAATTTCTGTTGCTCCTCTTTCTCAATGGTAGACAAAACCTAAATTTCATAATACAATTTCAGTTCAAAATTCTACTTGAAAATTCAAACTCCTCAAATAATATCAAACTATATATCGATTTGAAGCTCTCGACGAGCGCATCCCAGATCCGAAATTCGTTTTCCAATTCAAAACATCATTTGTTCAAAAATCAACAGATTAATCTCGGCCCCTCATCAAGGTGAGATCGACTTTGTCTGATCGATAAATAGAAGTTGCAGTCTGGTAGAGTGGACGAAGGGGAGTGCATCGGCATAGTTTGTGTGTCGATTCGATGGATTGATGGTCGCGTAAAATTCAGTTTGGGTTTATTAACGGCGACGGCTGCTGCTTTGGAAGGCGATTGACGGATGGCCATGGTCGACTCGAAGGACGTGGGGAGACGGCGGGTGTGCGTGGCGAGTCAAGGGTAGCTGCGGTGACTGGCCTTAGCAGCGACATCGATCTTTGGTGTGGTGGCCTCAATCTGATGTGAACGAGACCAGTAGGGTTTCGTGCAGTAAGCAATCCTGGAAGATGTTGACATGGCTAGTGGTTGAGGGGTATATTCGTTTCATTTTTTTTTTGAATTTCAAACACTCTAATCGACATAACTCTCTCATACAAGGTCCAATTTATGTATGGTTTTCTCCGCTAGGATCGTAACGAAATTTCGGACATTATGGCACTGGTTCGGACAAATTATGAGACTGTTCCAATTTTTGTGTTTAAAATGGATTTAAATACAATTTAAATTCAAAAGGTGAGTGTTTTAACCCACTCACAACTTCTAAAATTTCTTATGTGTGTTAAATTAATTTTTTATGTGATTATAAATTTATTTATGACAGTTTGGCATATTTTTAATCATCATCTTAGTTAAATTGAATTTATTGGATTAAATTGTTATTTAATTTATTATTGCATATAACTGCCAGTTAAATAATTATTTAATTTATTATTGCATATAAACTGCCAGTTAAATTGTTATTTAATTTATTATAGAGTATAAATTGCCAGTAAATACCTGTTGTTTATTATCTGAAATGTTGATGTTATTGATTTAATTGGATGATAATTGTGATAAATGGTTGATGATTGATATTGGACAAATGGATGTTGAATGTTATATGGTTATAAACTGCAAGTTGTATGGATTTTTATTTCATTCGGAATTATGGTTTGAAATGATATATAACCATATTTATATTTTAATTTACGGATTAAAATGATAAATATCTGTATCACTTGACCATCGGATAGAAAATTATATACAGACACCGTGGTCTATATATAAAAATATTTTGACATGATTTCTATGGTTTTGTAAACAAATATATGGTTTTATATCAATATTGATTTAGATACTATATAAATGTTATTTTATTATTGATCTTTAGCTACGTATAAATTTGTTTTGAAATATAAAATAAGTTAAGTAATAAAGTTTGATTGTTTTTATATAATATGGTTAAGTATCTATTTAAATTATATTGTATATAGAGTTTATAATGACTTAAAAAAATTAGTTTGGAAGATAAATATGAAATCGATTTGAATTAAATTATTTAAGAATTATACTCGAAAAAATTGGTTTGAAATTTAAATAAAATTAAGATTGCAAAGGGTATGATTTTTATAACTTTATTTTGGTTTAGAGTGATTTAAATGAATATCAAGTTGATTTAAATGAATATACCAAGTTAAATAAATTAAAGGAATATCCAGTTACTTGAAGTTGAAAAGTTTTACTTAAATGATATTGGATTTATTGTGTAAACATTTCAAATCTAAATAATAGTAATTGAATTTGATATTTATGGAATTATCAAAGAATTAATTTTGAATTAGTGGAATATTTAAAGCTTTGAAATATGTGGAAATTGAAATGGTTTATTTGGTGGTTCAAATCTGTATTTGGAGTTGATTTGTGAAATTGAAGAAGCTATTTTATTATATAAAGTAATTTAATATATAAGCCATTTAAGTGGTGTAGTTAGGTTTCAAAGTTTTATGTTTTGAAAGGTTATATTTCATGCGTTTGGTTTCGAAATATTATAATTTTGAAAGTGTTATGGTTTTAGAAAAGGATATATTTGAAATAAAAATGATATCATATTGATTTGGTTTTAAAATGGGAAATGATATCGTATTTATATGGTTTTGAAATGGATAGTATATTTTGGTTTTAAAGTATAATTATTTTGAAATTGCCGCTTGTTATAATATCGCTTGGTTGTTAAAGAGACCGAGATCGGAAGTTGTCATACTCTCTGCCAACTTCGAAAACCACTTTAACAACCGTGTACGCGGTGGAGATTCCAGAATGAAGTAGGAGGTGGCGATATTTCCTTTGAGGTATATACGTGGACCCGACTCCCGTGAGTTGGCATAAGGTGGCTAAAACAAGAGCGATCGACGGGCTAAGAAGGTAGCACCTTTTATCGGACACACTCCTTCGATACCATTCTATTACTTTATGATTGATTGAGGCCCTTTTTGATTTTTGGAGTTGTGGCTCGAGGTGGGTGGTAGTAGCTGCTACGCGTTACCATCGGTCCGGAAGCGTAATTGATATATCTACCGTGGCATTGCCTAGTTGTGTCGTGTCGCCTACCCCAGTGCACCTTGTACGAGTTTGGTTTTCTCCCATAGCCCGTGGAGTATTTAGGGTTGCCTCCCGATCTGGAGATGTGCTGATACTGGATGGACTACTCGGACTATTATTGTGTTAAGGGGGAGATTGGGTAACTCCTTAACGCTATTTAAAAGTACGTTTATTTTACTATAGACATTATTATAATAGTGAAATATTACTACATAGTAAATAGTTTAATGGATCCTTAGGAGATGTGAATCCCGAGCATCTCTTAAGTTACTACACTCATGTTTGACACTGGATAAGAGATATCAAATCCCATAAACATCTCTGACGTCATTCCACTCATATTATTTACATTGATTTAACTTATATAAGATCTTTTAGTTTCGACTCGAGTGTTTTGTCTTTTCAATTCGCTCGGGTCAGCCCGAGCATTTTAGGATTTGAAGACCTTAATTCTAGAGGACGAAGACGAAGACTGTATTACTATTATTTATTATATTATTCCACTACATTCACATTGTTCTGCTGCATTATTTAATATTCTCTGGTATGTGTAACTCTGATATGTGTTGTATAAGTAACATTAAATGTTTTGTAAAACAACTTCATGAACTGTTTATTTGATTATTATATTTTGTCATTCCGCTGCAAGATTCTGTTTTGTTTTATTTCTTTCTCTTCTTTTCTTATTTACCCCATAACAATCTGCCATTCTGTATGGTTTGAGTGTGACATGTGTGTCTGCCTATGCACTTGGAGGGTGCAGCATGATAGGGGGTTCTCGCATTTGGTTTGGTAGCTAGAGGATGACTCATACTCCTACCTGTCTGTGCGAGGGTTGGTGCAGCTGAGAGGCTGGCCGTAAAGTTAGAACACAGGTACCAATGTATGCTACGGTGGGCGTTACCCCACTGGCAGATGGTCCGTTACATCTAGTATCAGAGCTTTGGTTTAGCGATAAACCTTAGCTTTATGGGGTCTGACTCTTTACTAATAGGGTAGTAATACCCTATGATGAGTCGTTGAGTGTATATATATGAGAGAGCGTATTTGTTAGTGTTATAAAAAGTTTTATATTGTGTTAATTTGTTCCGCTTTGTATTTATAAATTCTGGTTGGTGCATGGGACGCTATGAAATCAATAGGGATTTCTAAACACTTAATATGACAGACCGACACAATATTTGTTTTGGAATATAGGTGAATGAAATAATTTTGCCTATTATATTTTCTATATATATAAAATAATTTTTTTATAAATGATATATATTTGGTTGTAATATATTGGTTGTTAGGTAGTGAAATTTGTAAATATTGGTTGGAAATAAGATTCAAATTAAAATAAATAAAATTGGAAATTTTAGAACTTAATTTGCGGGGTTTTTGAAAATTTCTTTCAAAGGATTTTGGAATATAATAATACTGTTATAAGTATTTTCTGATATAAATATTACAGTATAATTAGAAAAAATTATTATAAAGAAAATTTTGGAAAGAAATAAGTTCTCTACTCCCCTCTCTGTCGTTGGAAAATAATTTCGGTGATGAGTGCACGTATCATCGACATTCATTTTCGAGTTTCAAAATGGGAAGGCCATTGTAGTAGTTTTACTATGGATTTATTTTGATAACCAAATATAAATTTTTAATTGTTTTAAATATAATTGGATGTATAAGTTGTAAGTATATATTTATCTATTATTTTGAAAAGGTTTGAAATTAAATCCGGTATATGGTCTTAAGTTTTCGTTAATTAATAATTTCAATTATTGTAGTGAAATGGATGGTAACTGATTTAAAAATTCGAACCTTTAATTAAAATAAGAGATTTAATGCTAAGTTGTAAATGAAATTAAAAGAAAATTGAAATTCATAACATATAAAACAAAGGATATTATATTGAACATTAAGTTAATTAAAAGAAGTAAAATAAACTTGTGTAACTTTCAATTACATCCTTAAAAAGCATACATATATATACATATATGTACATATACATATACATATACATACATACATACATACATACATACATACATACATACATACATACATACATACATACATACATACATACATACATATATATATATATATATAAAACTTACCGTATAGTAAAAGTTCTAATGTTTAATAAGGAAATGTAATAGGATATTATAAAAGTAAAAAGTTGAAATAATGAAAGTATTCAATTAAATTCTTTAATAAATAAGAATTGGATGTTATAGTTGTTATAAACTTAAGTATAATTGAAAGACTACTAATTAAATATACTAGAAAGGTAAGTATTATAAATAAATGAAATGAACACTGAATGAATAAATAAAAATGAAAATTTGGAAGAAATAATGTAAAATAAAAAGATAAACCACTATATGAATGAAAGGGGAATCAAACAAAAAATGTATGAAATGAAATTGATAAAGATTAACTGGTTCTATTGTTTGGAATTGTTGTTTGTTTGGTATATGGTTATTTGGGCAAGGATCCTTTAAAGTTTTTTGGATGTATGAATAACCTATTTAGTTTCATCTAAGTTTTTTGAGTAAATGGTGCACTTAATGGTTTATTTTCCATTATGTACAATTTAAAGTTTTGAACCCGAACAACTATTTGTTTTGTTTGATATGGATGGATAATTGAATTGTGCTGATTCTGTATGATTAGTGTGCTGTGGTTGCAAGTGATTGTTATTATTTGACATTGATTTATTTGCTAATGGATGAAACAAAAATAATATTTCATTCTATATAAATTTAGATTATATTAGTGAAATACAGGTTGTGGAAGCAATTGCTACAGCTTTTGGTTTCATAATTAAGCGTTGTAGCCCGACAAATAGGTACGTTCTTGGATTACGGTTTTATAACACTATCATATTTTTTTTCCCGTTGTTAGGACATATTATTTTGAGATATTGTGATATATATTGTTATATTTGATATTAGAATTTCTCCCGAGCCTCCCCGTACAAAGGAGACTCTACCGAAATTTTCCGTAAATTTTAGACTTAGAAATTTTTTGAAATGTTTTCCAAACTTTATTAATTTGAGTATAAAAAGATTTAATGGCTATAAATTGGTATATTCTATTTAAAATAATTAATTTTGTAAATTTATTTGTTTATAAAGTTAATATTTTTGAATAAGATATATTGATTAATTATCCCTTCTTTTCCCTCCTTTTTCCTTTTCGGAGATGAAAAGTTTTGAGTGGGGGAGAGTGTAACGACCCATAAGTTTTCGATAATTTAATTGCTAATTTTATTAAATATTTTCTATCTAATATTGGACAAATAGAAATCTGTGACTCATTAATGAAATAATAATTTAAATGAGATGTAATAATGTTAACCTAAATTAAATATTAACTCTTTGAATGAAGTTACAATTAATGGAATTAGTGTAAATGTTATACTAGGCTATAAATTTAATATAGAAAAACAAACGTAAATATTGAATTAATCAATGACTTAAGATATAATGTTGAATAAAAACCAATGTTTTGTTAGTAATAATAATACTGGTTTGGAAATGATAAACTTACAAAAGTGTGATTGAGAGTTTATGGCGACAATTATTATAAGTTACATATTAATCCGTTAAATTGAACTTGAATTAATCATAATAAATCAAATTATATATTATGTTAATGTAAATCTAGATTTTGAATGCGAAATAATGTTAACTTTATCCATAGTATGACAATGGATTGAATAAAAAGAATGGAAATCGAGATATATTGATTTATTGGAATTTAAATTATAATAATTGGATTAATTGCAATAAAATAAAATTAAACACTGTATTTGGTAAACTGATTAACTTTGAAATTTATATCTGAACTTGTTTAAATTATTGTGAAAGTTTAAGAAACCAAAAATGGTAAAATTTGTTAATCATAGAATTTGAATTGAAAATTTTGATTTAATTAATTTAATATTAATTTATTCAATTAACTAAGAAATGGCCGTTTTGGCCACTGACTTTGATTTCGACGAAACTAGTTTCATCGGGTCCGTAATGGTGAATTATAATAGGATTTCAAGTTTCATAGCGATCAGACTTGTCTTTTGATCGTACGGGCTTGAAACGCCTGTAAATAAATTTAATTAAAATTAATTGAAATCAATTTGAAATAATTTGATTTTAGCATAACTTCTCCATACGATGGAATTTGGACTTGAAACCCGTTCCATTGTTTTTAAAATATTTTAAAACATCTATTTTGATATATGGCTTGACCATTTTCGTTCGAATCGGGCTTTTGGGTCGGGTATCGTTTAATTAATCTGGTTCGTTCTTTCTGTTTCAGCCCTGTCTATATGTATTCAGTTATAAACCCTAGCAGTCTTTTTATTTCTCATTTCTGTACATACAGAAATTTCTGATGCTCCTCTTTCTCAATGGCAGACAAACCCAAAATTTTACATCCCAATTTCAATTCAAAATTCTACTTTAAAATTCAAACTCCTCAAATAATATCAAACTATATATCGATCTGAAGCTCTCGATGAGCGCATCTCAGATCCGAAATTCATTTTCCATTTCGAATCATCATTTGTTCAGAAATCAATGGATTAATCTCGGCCTCTCATCAAGGCGAGATCGAATTTGTTTGATCGATAAATCGAAGTTGCAGTCTAGTAGAGTGGACGAAGGGGAGTTCATCGGCATAGTTTGTGTGTCGGTTCGATGGTTGGATGGTCGCGTAAAATTCAGTTAGGGTTTATTAACGGCGGCGGCTGCTACTTTGGAAAGCGATTGATGCGCGGCCATGGTCGACTCGGAGGATATGGGGAGACGGCAGGCGTGCGCGGCGAGTCAAGGGTAGCCGCGGTGACTGGCCTTAGCAGCGATGTCGATATTGGGTGTGGCAGCTTCAATTTGGTGTGAACGAGATCGGTAGGGTTTCGTGCAGCAAGCAATCCTAGAAGATGTTGATCTGGCTAGTGGTTGAGGGGTATATTCGTTTCTTTTTTTTATTGAATTTCAAACACTCTAACCGACATAACTCTCTCATACGAGGTCCAATTCACACGAAGTTTTCTCCTCTAGGATCATATCGAAATTTCGAACATTGTGGCACTGGTTTAGATGAATTCTGAGACTGTTCAAATTTTAGGTTTAAATTGGATTTAAATTCAATTTAAATTCAAAATTTGAGTGTTTTAACCCGCTCACAACTTCTAAAATTTCTTATGTGTGTTAAATTAATTTTTGATATGATTAGAAATTTATTTATGACTGTTTGGCATATTTTTAATCATCATCTCAGTTAAATTGAATTCATTGGATTAAATTGTTATTTAATTTATTATTGCATATAACTGCCAATTAAATTATTATTTAATTTATTATTGCATATAAACTACTAGTTAAATTGTTATTTAATTTATTATTGAGTATAAACTGCCAGTAAATACCTGCTGTTTATTACCTATTTATATAGATGTTATTGATTTAATTGGATGTTGATTATGATAACTGGTTGATGATTGATACTGGATGAATGGATGTTGTATATTATGTTGTTATAAACTGCAAGTTGTATGGATTTTTATTTCATTCGGGATTGCGGTTTGAAATGACATATAACCGTATTTATATTTTAAATTACGGATTGAAATGATAAATATCCTATCACTTGACCATAGGATAGAAAATTATATACAGACACCATGGTCTATATATAAATATTTTGATATGATTTCTATGGTTTTGTAAAGAAATATATGGTTTTATATCAACATTGATTTAGATACTATATAAATGTTATTTTATTATTGATCTTTAGCTATGTATAAATTTTTTTTGAAATATAAAATAAGTTAAATAATAAAGTTTGAATGTTTTTATATAATATGGTTAACTATCTGTTTAAATTATATTGTAAATAGAGTTTATAATGACTTAAAAAAAATTAGGTTGGAAGATAAATATGAAATCGATTTGAAATAAATTATTTATGAATTATACTCGAACAAATTGGTTTGAAATTTAAATAAAATTGAGATTGCAAAGGGTATGATTTTTATAACTTGATTTTGGTTTAGAGTGATTTAAATGAATATCAAGTTGATTTAAATGAATATATCAAGTTAAATAAAGTAAAGGAATATCTAGTTACTTGAAGTTAAAAAGGTTTACTTAAATGATATTGGATTTATTGTGTAAACATTTCAAATCTAAATAATAGTAATTGAATTTGATATTTATGGAATTATCAAAGAATTATTTTTGAAATGGTGGAATATTTAAAGCTTTGAAATATATGGAAATTGAAATGGTTTATTTGGGGGTTCAAATCTGTATTTGGAATTGATTTGTGAAATTGAAGAAGTTATTTTATTATATAAAGTAATTTAATATTTAAGCCATTTAAGTGGTGTAGTTAGGTTTCAAAGTTATGAAATTCAAAGTTTTATGTTTTGAAAGGTTTTATTTCATGCGTTTGGTTTTGAAATATTATAACTTTGAAAGTGTTATGGTTTTAGAAAAGGATATATTTGAAATAAAAATGATATCATATTGATTTGGTTTTAAAAGGGTAAATAATATCGTATTTATATGGTTTTGAAATGGATAGTATATTCTGGTTTTAAAGTATAATTATTTTGAAATGACCGCGGTGTTATAATAATATTTGGTTATTAAAGAGACCGGGATCGGAAGTTGTCATACTCTCTGCCAACTCCGAAAACCACTTTAACAACAGTGTACGCAGTGGAGATTCCAGAACGAAGTAGGATGGTGGCGGCATTTCCTTTGAGGTATATACGTGGACCCGACTCCCGCGAGTTGGCATAAGGTGGCTAAAAGAGGAGCGATCGACGGGCTAAGAAGGTAGCACTTTTTATCGGACACACTCCTTCGATACCATTCTATTACTCTGTGATTGATTGGGTCCCTTTTTGATTTTAGGGGCGTGGCTTGAGGTGGATGGTAGTAGCTGCTACACATTACCACCGGTCCGGAAGCGTAGTTGGTATATCTACCCTGACGTTGCCTAGTTGTGCCGTGTCACCTACCCTTGCGCGCCTTATATGAGCTTGGTTTTCTCCCGTAGCCCGTGGAGTATTTAGGGTAGTCTCCCGATCTGGAGATGCGCTGATACTGGATGGACCATTTGGACAACTATTGTGTTAAGAGGGAGATTGGGTAACTCCTTAACGCTATTTAGAAGTAAGTTCATTTTACTATAGACATTATTATAATAGCGAAATATTACTACATAGTAAATAGTTTAACGGATCCTTAGGAGATGTGAATCCCAAGTATCTCTTAAGTTACTTCACTCACGTTTGACACTGGATAGGAGATGTCAAATCCCGTAAACAACTCTAAAGCCGTTCCACTCATATTATTTACAATGATTTACCTTACATAAGATCTTTTAGTTCTGACTCAAGTGTTTTGTATTTTTAATTCGCTCGGGTCAGCCTGAGCATTTAAGGATTTGAAGACCTTAATTCTGGAGGAAGAAGATGAAGACTGTAATACTATTATTTATTATATTATTCCACTGCATTCACATTATTCCGCTGCATTATTTAATTTTCTCTGGTATGTGTAACTCTGTTATGTGTTGTATAAGTAAAATCGAATGTTTTGTAAAACAGCTTCATGAATTGTTTATTTGATTATTATATTTTGTCGCTCCGCTGCAAGATTCTGTTTTGTTTTATTTCTTTCTCTGCTTTTTTTATTAACTCCATAACAATCCGCCATTCTGTATGGTTTGAGTCTGATGTGTATGGTTTATCGTTGATTTAAACGTACAAAAAGGCGGCCGGTAACAACTACAACACATTGTTATTACTATCACATTACATATCATCTAAAGATTTTAAATTTAATGTACATTAAATTAACTACTTAATTTGGCAATTTCGAGCACGATGACCTATACATTTTCTTGACTAAATTTGTAACGACCCGCCGCCTTGACCGCCTCTAGCCGGTAATTAAACCAACTAGAAACGTTCAAAATGACGGATTGTTATTTAGTTTATAGAATTTAAACAGAATCAGTCACAGAATCACAAAACAATAATATATTTTTCATAAATGAACTTTCTTTTATATACAATTATCAGAGTTAATACAATAAGTTACATTTTATACAGCGGAAACAAATTTTATTAAGTACAAGAAAAAATAATTTTCTGAAAAGCTTTAGTTGTGCTTTCCCCTCTCTCTCTAACTTCGCTGCGCGCAAACTCCAAGCTGTAAAAATACTCGGTCTGACCCGAGCGTTAATTGCAAAACACAAAAACACTCGAGTCAGGATTAATCTTTATTCAAGTAATTAAATTTGAAATGAACTGAAATAAATGGTTACAGTTATGGTGAACAAATAAATCAGTTAAATCCTATTATAGATTTTCACATTAGCGATTCCAAATTTTTATACACATGTGTGGCTGCAGTACACACGTGTACTCATACCCATGTGCACTGCCTCGCCAACCCACGTGCACGAGTCAGACAAATCACTGCAAGTATACAAGCATAACTCCAAAACAGACAAGGCAAGGCACTATGCAGTGCACAACAAATCCAAACAGCCCAAATACAAAATCACTGCACATAACCAAAACAAGGACCACAAGAGCAGGCTGCAACCATGGAAGCAGAAGACCACAAATAAAGTGATTCAAAGTGGGCAACTCAGAAATATACCCAAGTGCAGACAGTAGCATGCACTAAAATACAACATATCAAACAGTCCCAAAATGGAAGCAACAGGTGAAACAAGTATGGCAGGGAATAAGGGGCAGGCAGCAACATGCACTTCTTGCAGGGGAAACAAGTACAGAGAGCAACAACAGGGAGCAACAATCAGTGCCAACAAGAAAACAACCCCACATGCAAATACATGGTCAAATTCTATTTAGAAAATCAAACAAAATTAAACATTTGAATTTAACATGAAATTCCATTTCACTGTGAAACTGATATGCAAAGCCCATGCTACACTGTCCAGCTTCAACAGATTCCATGCTTATGATTTTTAAGCTTAACAAACCTCATTTGTTTCAAATCCTAAGTTTAAAATGGTTTATATGCAGAAGTGTTAAATTTTCCCCTTTTTTTTTTCTGCTCTGCAACCAAAATACAGAGGAACAAGTCCATAAAAATTCCCAGTGCACATAAGTTTTACAGAACTACTTGTTTTAGAACTAGATAGCAAAGCACAGAGTTTCCTTAATCAAATACCAAATTTTTTTTAAAGAACAGTTGTTTCACATTTTTTTTCAAGAGCATGCAGATCCTAATGCATTCATATCTACAGATTAATTACCACTATCTACACATGCAAGAGAATCGTACCCAAGTGTATCCAAATGTACTACTTGTATTCAATCATGAAATGAAATTTATATGCAAAGGACAGAGGAAATGCAAACCCACATAGCAGTAAGGATGTTGCATGCAACTGAGATGAACAGAGGTGCCACAATGATTAGGGATATGGGATGCAGACAACAAAGAATGCTTACAGAGATGTTTACATGTTTTATGGTTACAGAGATGGTCAAACAAACATGCACATGAAAATTTATAGGCAAACAAAAATGGAATTGAAGACTGGGCAACATGAAGCATGCAATACTCAAGACATATCTTTATTACAAAAACAATTATGCACCTCAACTACTTAGTTAAACAAAACATTTTAGTAGCATCTGCACTTACCAATTTAACAACAAGATAACATAGCATCTGTTCTTATCAAAATTTTAAATTTTGAAAGAAATCAATAACATTTGTTCCTAACAGTTCAAACATAATTACTAGCATCTGTAAACATGAACATGCCCACAATGTTTTAATGTGGTTGGTATTTCATTCATGTGCAATTCTAGTCCTGTTACCCTGAGTTTCCAGAGAGTTTCAAATCATTTTGATTATTTAATTTGAACAACATCTTAAACTATGATTCCTGATTCTACAAATCATTTTTTTTGTGAACCTTGATAACACTAACAGATATTATATTATGTGTTAATGGTATTAGAACAGATTTTTATATGTGGGAAAGAAGATACAGAGACATCATGGTCCAGTTACTCAGAACACATCTGCATAATACAAACTGTTTCAGACATGCATTTCTTTATTAAAATCTGGATTCAAGTAGCATGCATGCAAAAATTCTGTGACAAGCACTAGTTTTTTTTCAGTTGCATTTCTCTGCTCTGCATCAAGATTCAGGTGAGTAACATTTTAACTAATGAAGTTTAAACATTTTAGAAGCTACAAGTATGGCAGTGAAACAACTCAAGAGATCAAAAATGCAACACTTGATTGAGCTACAGACAGGTTAGACTAAAGTTTGAACTAAGAACAGGCAAATAAATTAAACAGCAAACATCATGCATAACACACAAGCATACACAAGCATATTCACACATTTATATAGATATGCAGTACATAGATTTTTTTTTTTTATATCAAGTTAACAGACACCAAACATCATCACAACAACAAAAGAAACTCAGGCATCTACATTTCCTTAGATTGGCAGACCCAAACCCCAATTTTGTTTCAGGCTAAACCAAAGATATTCAGTTGAATGCAAACTAAGAATTCTTTTTTTATGATTTTAAAAATCAAGTTGTTAGTCAAGTAATTTATTTATAAACTTAAATAAATAAATCTGAAACATTCAAACACTATTTACAGATATTTGCTCTGTTGCCTATTTTGTTTGTACAGAGGCATCACAGTTTATTCTTGTTTCACATTTTTTTCTTTAAGATTAGATAAGATTAAATTCTAACTTATATAACATACTATGCTTAAAAAAAAACTTAAACTCTAATATTAATTTTATCCTGAAGTCATGTTTTTGAACATAATAACAATCTGGAAACTAAAACAGGCAAACCAAGATTACTGTGCAACATGCATATAACAGAGTATACCCTTTAATTCAAGTATTGGTTTGAGAAATCAATATTTACTCTTGAATTAATGAAACTGGATGGTCTAATTTATACACACATGCAGTTGTTCTTCTATTATTAAGTTTTCAGAGAAAACATTACAGTTTCACTTATTCCTTTTATTCTTTTCCATTTTTAATAAAAATTAAAACTGTATATTTACTTTGTTTAAATCTTAACTTTAACAAAGATTTGGATCTAAGGTTATGATTTTGATCTGGATATACACTTGGAATGCTAGAACAAACAAGATCAAGCAAGACAAATTTCAACAGAAAACAAACATTCAGAAACATACATCTCACATGAAATTCCATCTCAATCATCCACTTCAATATGATTATCACAGGCATAAACTAAGCAACTAAAATTACTTAAATTTTTTTTTTTTTTTGTTAAAAAAAAAGATGTTATTCACAGAAAACAAGATGCAGTATTTCATTTTGCAAATGGCCAGTGAAAGGGGTATATGTAGATTCACACAAATATTTTAAGCATCCAAATCATTTTGCTTTGATTCCTTTACAAGTTTAAAACAAAATCCATCTTGTTTTACTGAAACAAAATCCATTGAAACAAAAAGAGACAAAGGGAAAAGAAAAAGGATTTTTGACAGGTTTTCCTTAAGAAAACAGTTTTCTGAACAAGATCGGAGATGATCAACAACTATTTCCTATTCTCAAGCATTTTCTAACAACAACATACACATAAAGCAGTACAAATATTCATTTAACAAAGCCAAATCCAACACATGCAGCCACAAACATAACGAGCAAAGTTTGGATATAGCATCTGCTCTCATCAATTTAATTAAAAATTATAGTATCTGTGTTTATCAATTTAAAAATACAATTTATAACATCCATTCTCATCAGTTTAATTAAAATTTAAGTAGCTTCTGTTCTTAACAGTTTAAATAAAATTAAATTCAATAGTATTTGTCCTCATCAGTTTAAATAACAAATTAACAGAGCAATTCATAGCAAAAGAACAACCAACAACCAACATGCAGTGAGCCATCTGTTCTTATTGGTCTAGAATTCAATTTTAACCGAGCAACTGAAAACCACAAACCACCAAAACAAAGCATGCAATCAAGTACTTATTGGTTCAACAGTTTAGATAAATTTATCCAAGCAACTGATAATGCATAACCCACAATTCCCAGCATGCAACCAAGCATTCACTTCAAAACAAATCTAAAAACTTGCATGAAGATTAATCGTGAGGAGAAACTCACCTTATCATGAAGAGCGGATCGAAGCAGAGATGAACGAAAACCAGAGGATCGATCGAAGCAATTGAAGCAGAGACGAAGAAGTCAATTGAGCAGATCGAAGCCGAAAGCCCTAATTTGAAGACGAGCAAAAATTTGGAGAGGCCGCCATTTTGTTTCGTTATTTCGTTTAGGGTTTAGAAATGAAAATGGTAAAGTGAGATAAAGGGGAATCGGGTTAAAGATAAAGGCAGTAGTATTCAAACGTGGGCCGGTATAAATTTCAAAGCCCAAACCATAAACAAGTTTTCCTCTTATTTTTTTTTCTATTTATCTAAATCCAATTTGTTTTGTCTAATTATTTTCATTACTTTGTTTTGTAAATTTTTGTTTAAGTTATGTTGTTAAATTTTTTTTTTACTAAGTGTATTTGTTTATTTTATTTTGTATTGATTTTTTTTTTTTCTTTTTTATTTAAGCTAAAGAAAAGAATGTTATTAAAATTTTAACCATCAATTTATAAATTTACATAAATAAAAATTCTTGAATCCAAATTATTTTCTTAAGTCATTAGTTTGAATTTCAATTACAAATTAAATATTCAATTTCAACTCCAAAGTCAAGTTTAAATTTTTCTTCAGCTTTGTATAGATTAAATTTTAAATATTTAATCACCAATTTCATTGTTATATCGGAAATTCAGTTTAAATTATCATTCAAATATTCAAAATTAATTAAATATTCACAATTTAAATTGTTCAAAATTTAGGATCGTTACAATCTCCCCTCCTTAAAAGAATTTCGTCCCGAAATTACAAGTAAGGAAAAATGATTGTTAAAATTTCACTAATATTTATATTTTACTCAATTTTATCAAGTTCAACACTTATTAAAGATGAATGAATATAGGATTCATTCTATTTGTTTTATCTCGCTAGCTTTGCTAATTAACTCTTTTGTTTATTATTTTCTACAATCAAGACACAAAAAAAAATCTTTACTAAAATTTTCAACTTACAAAACCCAAATTTTAAATTTGAAACACTACATTTAAGAAATTTTACATATTATAACTTTTCCAAAGCTGTGGACTTTCAAAACATTTCAAAAATCCTCTTCCTTAATTCATTAGGTTGGAATTTACATCACTTTAATTTCAGATAATTGATTTGCTATTTAAAGTTTGAAAATACTTGCTAACTCGAAATTTAACAAGTCTACTGTCGTTCTTAAAGACATTAGGCATACGCTGGCCAGGCGCAAGTCTAACAATCTCCAAGTACTAAATATACTTGCTTCAATTCCCAGTGAAAATACTTTAAAAATTCTTTTAAAAATGGATATGGAAAGCACATTCCCCCATGGATCACAGTTTACTCGGCGGTTCCGCTACTATCCCAGTAGAGTCGCTTGTAACTGTGGATATCTCATCCCTTGAATTACGCCATGGTTGTTGCCAAAGATCGCGGTTCACACGGCGGTTACGCTACTATCCCAGTAGAATCGCTCGTGACCGTAGGCATCTCGCCCCTCGAATTACGCTTTGGTTTGTAGATTGCAGTTTACACGGCGGTTACGCCACTATCCCAGTGGAATCGCTTGTAACTGTAGGCATCACGCCCCTCAAATTACGCTACCACCCGAGTGTAACTAGATCGCGGTATACTCGGCGGTTACGCCACTATCCCAGTGGAATCGCTTGTAACCATAGGCATCTCGCCCCTCGAATTACGCTAGCACACTATACCAGTCCAAAAGGACATTCCAACTAATGGAAATACAAAAGGTCATCCAACTAATGGAAATATAAATGGTCATCCAACTAATGGAAATATAAATGGTCATCCAACTAATGGAAATACTACGTAGCTACGATTTTTAAATGGATACTCATCTCGAGTTCCATCACCATCACACAGTCACACAGTATAAATGGAAGGTACCTTTCCATATCCTCAATTTTGGAAAACATAATATTATACATACATATATAATATTTCACTTCACACTTAGTACAACCCATGTACTTAAATAAGTTTTCCACAACAATTACTTTTCCAAACTAATTGGTTTTCGAATTTATCGTATTCACACATATACGTTATGAAAACCACAACATTTCATACCCATAACAAATAGAGGATTCACAATTTTCCATTTCACTAACCATTTAAAATTTTCCTCTAAGTCGATTTGGAATTTTAAGGTTATATCAAACCTAATACACATTCACAATCCAATTTATTATCGACTTCACACTCGATTTGGATTTCACGTTACATCGTCAATCCTCAACACATAATTGATATCTATCGATATATAACCTCTGAGCTCGTACGTCTCAGAGAAGGGTGTTAAGCTAAGAGAATAAATTCTCCGCCACCGCAGATATATATTTAATAGAGATCAATTGATATGTCGTCAATTCACGACGTTAGACATACAATCCAAATCATCCATTTAAAATTCAAAGTTCAACTCACATTGTTTTTGTGTGTCAAAGTTAAACTCAATTTAACTCAAAATTCAATCACTTTGAAAATTTCCAAATTGAACTAATTGTTCAAATTTCCCAAAAATAATATCTTTACAAGATATAAAAATTTCACACTTAGCCATTTGAAACAAATTCAAATCATTTTGCACCTTTTAATCTTTGAAAACAAATTTCAAAGCAATTTCCTTAAATGGAAACATTTCCAAATATTTATCCATTTTAAACTTCAAATGGTTCACTTAAATTAATCAAATAAATCCTTACCGATTTATTTTAAACTTACGTTCCAAATCCGTAAATTTATTTCCACATTTCAAAAATAAATCAATATTTATTTTTAACAAATTCCCCTTTCTTTTATAAATTCCATAGTGAATTTACATTTCCAAAGTATCTATGAATATACGATTTCAAATCGATTTCACAAATTCATTTTCAATTTATCTTCAAAAGATAAAATTTCAAACCATTCATTTCATATAGGGAAACATACCCATACTTATTCAATAATAAGTAATTTACAAATCCACTTATTTTCAACACTTTGAAAATATTCAATATACTTCAAACCAAAATCAAGTATATATTCATTCTTAAAAAAACCATTCTTTTAAACACATTTTATTTGAGTCAAAACGAATGTTGCGTAAAACATCGTTACGACGACTCAAAACCACTAGTATAAGGATTCAAATTTAAAAATAGATATGTAAATCCCAATACTAAACAAAATCATTTCCCTTTTGAAATTATTTACTATAACAACAAATGTTATAATCTACCATTTCCATTTTCCACTCGAAAACGTCTATTTCAACAACAAGTGTTGAAATCTATGCTTTCGATTCTTAACACATTTCAAAATGAATTATCTTCATTTACATAATGTTCCTTCCCAAAAACATTCCCATTTAAGTTTTCAACTTCAACTTAATTCATGGTTTGAATTCCACATACACTTCAAAAATATTGGTTTTAAACCGATTTCTAATTCCCAATACTAAGTTTTCCACCCAACTTAATTCCATGCCCGTTCAAATTCAAATGCATCATTGAATCTATTTAAATCTATTTCGAATTTTCATTAGATTCATATCTCTTTTGATATTTTATTCACCGTTCAAAAACCATAGATATAATTCCTTTAATAAGTTACAACAATTTACTTATCAAAATAAGTCGTTTGCGGATTTTACAAACATCTCTAGAAATTCCATTTCTATTTATAAAACTTCGTTTTATAATCTCCTTTCTTAATTTGATTCAATTCAATTCATATAACTCAGTTATATACCAAAAGTTCATATTATAAGTTAAATACTTATATCCCGTTGATTTACTAAATCGTTCTTCACAACATTTGAAATCAATTTCAAAAGAATTCAGAATCAAATTCTCAAGTTATAGTTCAATAACCCATTTGATTATAAATCAAATTGACATATCATTCTATTTCCCAATTACTACTTGGAGATATTCTAAATATTTGATTTAAACCAATTTAAACCAATTCATTAATTCAATTAACCCATATTTTCAGTTTCCATAAATCTCAACAATTTGATAATGAGTTTCCGAACGATCGAAACTCAAATCTAACGAGACCTCACCGAAGAGAACTATCGCAAACTCACATTTAGAGAGCTACAAAAGAGAGGGGAATTTTCAAAAATAATTCTAATTTCAAATTACCTTTTATTTTTAAAGAAAACAATTTTAAACTTCTTTAGATTTGAAAACACTTCCTTTAAAGTGATTCTAGTAACTATTCATATTAAACGCCATAAACTAAGCTTTGTGTAAACCAAAGCTCTGATACCACTTTGTAACGACCCGCCGCCTTGACCGCCTCTAGCCGGTAATTAAACCAACTAGAAACGTTCAAAATGACGGATTGTTATTTAGTTTATAGAATTTAAACAGAATCAGTCACAGAATCACAAAACAATAATATATTTTTCATAAATGAACTTTCTTTTATATACAATTATCAGAGTTAATACAATAAGTTACATTTTATACAGCGGAAACAAATTTTATTAAGTACAAGAAAAAATAATTTTCTGAAAAGCTTTAGTTGTGCTTTCCCCTCTCTCTCTAACTTCGCTGCGCGCAAACTCCAAGCTGTAAAAATACTCGGTCTGACCCGAGCGTTAATTGCAAAACACAAAAACACTCGAGTCAGGATTAATCTTTATTCAAGTAATTAAATTTGAAATGAACTGAAATAAATGGTTACAGTTATGGTGAACAAATAAATCAGTTAAATCCTATTATAGATTTTCACATTAGCGATTCCAAATTTTTATACACATGTGTGGCTGCAGTACACACGTGTACTCATACCCATGTGCACTGCCTCGCCAACCCACGTGCACGAGTCAGACAAATCACTGCAAGTATACAAGCATAACTCCAAAACAGACAAGGCAAGGCACTATGCAGTGCACAACAAATCCAAACAGCCCCAAATACAAAATCACTGCACATAACCAAAACAAGGACCACAAGAGCAGGCTGCAACCATGGAAGCAGAAGACCACAAATAAAGTGATTCAAAGTGGGCAACTCAGAAATATACCCAAGTGCAGACAGTAGCATGCACTAAAATACAACATATCAAACAGTCCCAAAATGGAAGCAACAGGTGAAACAAGTATGGCAGGGAATAAGGGGCAGGCAGCAACATGCACTTCTTGCAGGGGAAACAAGTACAGAGAGCAACAACAGGGAGCAACAATCAGTGCCAACAAGAAAACAACCCCACATGCAAATACATGGTCAAATTCTATTTAGAAAATCAAACAAAATTAAACATTTGAATTTAACATGAAATTCCATTTCACTGTGAAACTGATATGCAAAGCCCATGCTACACTGTCCAGCTTCAACAGATTCCATGCTTATGATTTTTAAGCTTAACAAACCTCATTTGTTTCAAATCCTAAGTTTAAAATGGTTTATATGCAGAAGTGTTAAATTTTCCCCTTTTTTTTTTTCTGCTCTGCAACCAAAATACAGAGGAACAAGTCCATAAAAATTCCCAGTGCACATAAGTTTTACAGAACTACTTGTTTTAGAACTAGATAGCAAAGCACAGAGTTTCCTTAATCAAATACCAAATTTTTTTTAAAGAACAGTTGTTTCACATTTTTTTTCAAGAGCATGCAGATCCTAATGCATTCATATCTACAGATTAATTACCACTATCTACACATGCAAGAGAATCGTACCCAAGTGTATCCAAATGTACTACTTGTATTCAATCATGAAATGAAATTTATATGCAAAGGACAGAGGAAATGCAAACCCACATAGCAGTAAGGATGTTGCATGCAACTGAGATGAACAGAGGTGCCACAATGATTAGGGATATGGGATGCAGACAACAAAGAATGCTTACAGAGATGTTTACATGTTTTATGGTTACAGAGATGGTCAAACAAACATGCACATGAAAATTTATAGGCAAACAAAAATGGAATTGAAGACTGGGCAACATGAAGCATGCAATACTCAAGACATATCTTTATTACAAAAACAATTATGCACCTCAACTACTTAGTTAAACAAAACATTTTAGTAGCATCTGCACTTACCAATTTAACAACAAGATAACATAGCATCTGTTCTTATCAAAATTTTAAATTTTGAAAGAAATCAATAACATTTGTTCCTAACAGTTCAAACATAATTACTAGCATCTGTAAACATGAACATGCCCACAATGTTTTAATGTGGTTGGTATTTCATTCATGTGCAATTCTAGTCCTGTTACCCTGAGTTTCCAGAGAGTTTCAAATCATTTTGATTATTTAATTTGAACAACATCTTAAACTATGATTCCTGATTCTACAAATCATTTTTTTTGTGAACCTTGATAACACTAACAGATATTATATTATGTGTTAATGGTATTAGAACAGATTTTTATATGTGGGAAAGAAGATACAGAGACATCATGGTCCAGTTACTCAGAACACATCTGCATAATACAAACTGTTTCAGACATGCATTTCTTTATTAAAATCTGGATTCAAGTAGCATGCATGCAAAAATTCTGTGACAAGCACTAGTTTTTTTCAGTTGCATTTCTCTGCTCTGCATCAAGATTCAGGTGAGTAACATTTTAACTAATGAAGTTTAAACATTTTAGAAGCTACAAGTATGGCAGTGAAACAACTCAAGAGATCAAAAATGCAACACTTGATTGAGCTACAGACAGGTTAGACTAAAGTTTGAACTAAGAACAGGCAAATAAATTAAACAGCAAACATCATGCATAACACACAAGCATACACAAGCATATTCACACATTTATATAGATATGCAGTACATAGATTTTTTTTTTTTATATCAAGTTAACAGACACCAAACATCATCACAACAACAAAAGAAACTCAGGCATCTACATTTCCTTAGATTGGCAGACCCAAACCCCAATTTTGTTTCAGGCTAAACCAAAGATATTCAGTTGAATGCAAACTAAGAATTCTTTTTTTATGATTTTAAAAATCAAGTTGTTAGTCAAGTAATTTATTTATAAACTTAAATAAATAAATCTGAAACATTCAAACACTATTTACAGATATTTGCTCTGTTGCCTATTTTGTTTGTACAGAGGCATCACAGTTTATTCTTGTTTCACATTTTTTTCTTTAAGATTAGATAAGATTAAATTCTAACTTATATAACATACTATGCTTAAAAAAAAACTTAAACTCTAATATTAATTTTATCCTGAAGTCATGTTTTTGAACATAATAACAATCTGGAAACTAAAACAGGCAAACCAAGATTACTGTGCAACATGCATATAACAGAGTATACCCTTTAATTCAAGTATTGGTTTGAGAAATCAATATTTACTCTTGAATTAATGAAACTGGATGGTCTAATTTATACACACATGCAGTTGTTCTTCTATTATTAAGTTTTCAGAGAAAACATTACAGTTTCACTTATTCCTTTTATTCTTTTCCATTTTTAATAAAAATTAAAACTGTATATTTACTTTGTTTAAATCTTAACTTTAACAAAGATTTGGATCTAAGGTTATGATTTTGATCTGGATATACACTTGGAATGCTAGAACAAACAAGATCAAGCAAGACAAATTTCAACAGAAAACAAACATTCAGAAACATACATCTCACATGAAATTCCATCTCAATCATCCACTTCAATATGATTATCACAGGCATAAACTAAGCAACTAAAATTACTTAAATTTTTTTTTTTTTTTTTGTTAAAAAAAAAGATGTTATTCACAGAAAACAAGATGCAGTATTTCATTTTGCAAATGGCCAGTGAAAGGGGTATATGTAGATTCACACAAATATTTTAAGCATCCAAATCATTTTGCTTTGATTCCTTTACAAGTTTAAAACAAAATCCATCTTGTTTTACTGAAACAAAATCCATTGAAACAAAAAGAGACAAAGGGAAAAGAAAAAGGATTTTTGACAGGTTTTCCTTAAGAAAACAGTTTTCTGAACAAGATCGGAGATGATCAACAACTATTTCCTATTCTCAAGCATTTTCTAACAACAACATACACATAAAGCAGTACAAATATTCATTTAACAAAGCCAAATCCAACACATGCAGCCACAAACATAACGAGCAAAGTTTGGATATAGCATCTGCTCTCATCAATTTAATTAAAAATTATAGTATCTGTGTTTATCAATTTAAAAATACAATTTATAACATCCATTCTCATCAGTTTAATTAAAATTTAAGTAGCTTCTGTTCTTAACAGTTTAAATAAAATTAAATTCAATAGTATTTGTCCTCATCAGTTTAAATAACAAATTAACAGAGCAATTCATAGCAAAAGAACAACCAACAACCAACATGCAGTGAGCCATCTGTTCTTATTGGTCTAGAATTCAATTTTAACCGAGCAACTGAAAACCACAAACCACCAAAACAAAGCATGCAATCAAGTACTTATTGGTTCAACAGTTTAGATAAATTTATCCAAGCAACTGATAATGCATAACCCACAATTCCCAGCATGCAACCAAGCATTCACTTCAAAACAAATCTAAAAACTTGCATGAAGATTAATCGTGAGGAGAAACTCACCTTATCATGAAGAGCGGATCGAAGCAGAGATGAACGAAAACCAGAGGATCGATCGAAGCAATTGAAGCAGAGACGAAGAAGTCAATTGAGCAGATCGAAGCCGAAAGCCCTAATTTGAAGACGAGCAAAAATTTGGAGAGGCCGCCATTTTGTTTCGTTATTTCGTTTAGGGTTTAGAAATGAAAATGGTAAAGTGAGATAAAGGGGAATCGGGTTAAAGATAAAGGCAGTAGTATTCAAACGTGGGCCGGTATAAATTTCAAAGCCCAAACCATAAACAAGTTTTCCTCTTATTTTTTTTTCTATTTATCTAAATCCAATTTGTTTTGTCTAATTATTTTCATTACTTTGTTTTGTAAAT
The DNA here is from genome assembly GCA_030765085.1 of Allium cepa. Taxonomy (NCBI): domain Eukaryota; kingdom Viridiplantae; phylum Streptophyta; class Magnoliopsida; order Asparagales; family Amaryllidaceae; genus Allium; species Allium cepa. The sequence goes on along the minus strand of CM060938.1, from coordinate 659,157,199 downwards.
TTTTGTTTAAGTTATGTTGTTAAATTTTTTTTTTACTAAGTGTATTTGTTTATTTTATTTTGTATTGATTTTTTTTTTTCTTTTTTATTTAAGCTAAAGAAAAGAATGTTATTAAAATTTTAACCATCAATTTATTAATTTACATAAATAAAAATTCTTGAATCCAAATTATTTTCTTAAGTCATTAGTTTGAATTTCAATTACAAATTAAATATTCAATTTCAACTCCAAAGTCAAGTTTAAATTTTTCTTCAGCTTTGTATAGATTAAATTTTAAATATTTAATCACCAATTTCATTGTTATATCGGAAATTCAGTTTAAATTATCATTCAAATATTCAAAATTAATTAAATATTCACAATTTAAATTGTTCAAAATTTAGGATCGTTACAAAATTCGAACAAGTTTGCGAAACCATTAAACTCCAACAACTTTCCGATGACGGAATCAAACTTTGATTAATCTCATTCGCTCTTATTGATTATGCTGAAAAATGGTTGTACAGCTTACCATCGAACTCGATTAAAACTTGGGAAGAATTTGTAAAAGCTTTCTTAAAAAAGTTTTACCCTTTGGAAAAAACGAGTAGAATTAGAAACAAAATTGTAAATTTTCATCAATTCAAGGGAGAACTATTCGAAAAATATTTTGAAAGATCCAAAGAGTTTTTGATAAAATGTCCATAACATAACTTTGAAAAATGGACAGTTTACCAAGACTTATACGACGGACTCGAAAATAGCTCACAAACCATGCTAGAATCAATGTGCCAAGGCAACTTTCTAGCCCAACATCATGACGATGCTTGGAAATTTCTTGGAAACCTCGCTGAAAAGTCATCCCAATGGGAACGTTCAAAGGAAAAATCAATTTACTCATGATCGACTGTAAACTCGATAGGATCTTCTTTTGCTTTGGAAGCTAAGATCGACGCAATAATAAAAAAATTTGATAACATTTTATCATCAAAACAAATGAACCAAGCTTCCCAACCGATGTGTCATAAATGCAATGATCCTAATCATATAGCCGATAAGTATTCCAATTCTGTCGAACAAATCAATGCTTTCAATAATGCCAAAAACGACCCCTTTTCTCCAACGTACAATCCTGGTTGGAGAAATCATCCAAATTTTGCGTGGAACCAAAACAATCCCAACACGAATACGATTCATCCCAATTTTTAGGCATTCCCAAATAATGCTTTGAATCCTCCCTTTCAGCCCAATAATTTTCAACCAAACTTTGTGGGTCCGTCTCATAATCAACCACAACAATCAAATTTTCAACCAAATGTTGCTCATCCTTCCCAAGATGATAAACGTTTTTAACTTCACTTGAGAAAAGACTTGAAATGTAGGCTAAATCAACTACTCAAATTTCTTCAATAAAATAGCAATTTGCAAAATTTATTGACCTTATATATGCAAAACACAAACAAGTCGATTGCAAAACTCGAAATGCAAATGAATCAACTAGCCACTTCTGTAAGTGAATGCAAACGTGGAACATTCCCAAGCCAACCACTTCCAAATCCTAGAAATCAAAATGCAAATTCAAATCAAGCCCATGTTGTTCAAGATAGCAATATCACCCAATCGAATGCTATCACAACTCTCCGTTCCGGTAAACAGATCGATAATCAAGTCATTAATCCATATGATTTACCGAAAACCTCTCTCGACACCACTAAAACAACGAACTAAATAGAACGTGGAGCGAAACGTTGAATCGAATGCTAATCAAAATTCTTCTTCTTCTACTCAGGTAGACCCGCCTATCGAGTATCGTGTTCCATTTCCACATCATATTGGACCAAAGAAACACTCGAACCAAATGGAAAAGATGTTGGAAATTTTTAAACAAGTCAAAGTTAACATTCCGCTTCTTGACATTGTTCGGAAAGTCCCCACTTATGCAAAATTTCTTAAGGACTTGTGCAACCAAAAGAGACACACTCAAGTTCCCAAAAAAGTCTTCTTAGCCGCCAGTTTGAGTGAAGTATTGTCCTAATCGATTCCCATCAAATATAAAGATCCTGGCTGCCCTACAATTTCGTGTATAATTGGGGATAAGACGATTAACAAATGATTGATAGACTTAGGTGTGAGTGTCAACATGATTCCATACTCCGTGTACAAACAATTAGGCTTAGGTGAGCTCAAACTCATAAAAGTTATGATTCAATTTACCGATCGCTCGATTAAGAAGCCCGTGGGAGAGGATGTGCTCATTCGAGTAAGGCAATTCATATTCCCCATTGACTCTATCGTTCTCGAAACACAATCCTTGACAAATCCTGCGAGTCAAATTCCATTGGGTTTAGGCCGACCATTCTTAGCCACCTCAAATGCCTTAATCAATTGTCCTAACGGATCAATGAAAATCTCTTTTGGAAACATGACTTTGGATCTTAATATTTTCAATCTTGAAAGCCAATCGAATGAACCTCAGACCAAACGTTGGAAGTTAGTGCCATTCACGAAACTTAGAAAATTAAACACTTGATCTTAATGACGAACACGAGGCCGAGTACGAAAAATTATTTCACGAAATTCCCAATTAAATTGAATACACTCTTCCCTTTTAATCGCTTCAAGTTGAGTACGAATCTCAACCCAAGTCTTTGATCGAAAAACTCCCAAAGTTGGACCTCAAACCACTTCCCAATCACCTTAAGTATGCATATTTAGGTGAAGTTGAAACGTTGCCCGTCATAATTCGCAACTCTCTCCCTTGATCAAGAAACCTCGTTACTCTCTATTCTTTCGAAAAACAGAGAAGCAATTGAGTGGTCGATCTTCGATATAAAGGGAATTGGTCCCGCTCTTATCCAACATCGCATCCATTTAATCGACGATGCCAAGCCTGTTTGTGATGCGCAGGGAAGGCTTAATCCAAAAATGAAAGATGCGGTGCATGATGAAATTCTTAAAATTCTCGACAACGGAATCATTTACCCAATCTTCGATAGTTCATGTGTTAGCCCAATTCAGGTTGTAAAGAAAAAGTCTGGGCTAACCGTTGTCAGGAATGATTCAAATGAACTTATTCCAACTCGTACTCAAACAGGTTGGCGTGTTTGCATTGACTATCGAAAAATAAATGCCGCAACATGGAAAAATCACTTCCCTCTTCCTTTCATCAACTAAATGCTCGAACGTAGCCGGCCACGAATTCTACTGCTTCGTTGATGTTTTTTCCGGCTATAACCAAATTCCAATCGCTTTCGAAGATCAAGTGAAAACGACTTTCACTTGTCCATTCGGTACCTTTGCTTATCTTTTCTGACATGATTGTACGCTTTCTATAAGTTTTTATGGATGATTTCCCTATCTTTGGCAATTCTTTTTTCCAATGTTCACATCACCTCCAGTTGGTTCTGAATCGATGTAAAGAAAAACATTTGACTTGGAATTGGAGAAATGCCACTTTATGGTCAAACAAGGCATAGTCCTTGGACATATCATCTCAAATGAAGGCATTGAGGTAGACAAAGCGGAAATCGTTGTCATTGCTAATCTACCCATTTCCAAATCTGTTAAGGATATTCGATCATTTCTAGGACACGTTGGCTTTTACCGACGCTTTGTGAAAGACTTTAGTAAAATCGCTCGTCCTTTGATGACTCTTCTCGAAAAAGACATTCTGTTCGCTTTCAACTCTGATTGTATCTCTTCTTTTTAACGTCTTAAGAACGAACTCATTTTTTCTCAAATCATTTGCGTACCCTGTTGGGATCTTCCTTTCGAAATCATGTGTGACGCTTCGAACTTTGCCGTTGGTGCTGTCTGAGGACAACGCATCAACAAGATCCTTCACGTCACTTACTAAGTGAGTATGACTTTGAACGATGCTTAATTCAACTACACAACAACCAAAAAAGAGCTTCTAGCTGTCGTTTTTGCGCTCGAAAAGTTTCAACCTTACTTGATATGTTCATGCATTACTATGTACACGGACCATTCTACGCTTCGATATCTCTTTGCTAAAAAGGATGCTAAATCCCGTTTGATTAGTTGGATCCTTTTACTTCAAGAATTTGACCTTACAATTAAAGACAAAAAAGGATCTGATAATGTCATAGCTGATCACTTGTCTTGTCTTTCGGATGCACCATCTTCTTTACCAATCAATCAAAACTTCCCTGATGAACAACTTCTTTCGATTTCTATCGATCCATGGTACGCTGATATAGTGAACTACTTAATCGCTAAAGAAACTCCCTCATCTTGCTCCAAACAAGACAAATTCAAATTCATGTTCCAAGTTAAATATTTCTATTGGGACGATCCATACTTGTTCAAATATTGCCTCGATCAAATCATCCGACGTTGCATTCTGGATAACGAGATCAGGAATGTTCTTTTGTTTTCCACGATCAAGCATGTGGTGGACATTTCAATCCTCGAAAAATTGCGGAAAAGGTGCTTCAATGTGGTTACTACTGGCCTTCTCTTTTCGTAGACTCGTTTGAATTTTATAAAACTTGTGATCGATGTCAAATGCTTGGACAAATTTCTCGACGAAAGATGATGCCTCTAACCCCATTCTTACGATCGAAATCGTTGATGTTTGTGGCATCGACTTTATGGGACCTTTTTCTAATTCTTTTGGAAACTTGTATATCCTCCTCGCTGTCGCTTACGTCTCAAAATGGGTCGAAGCCGTTCCTTGCAAAACCAACGATCATAGAATTGTTATGAAATTTCTTAAAGAAAACATCTTTTCGAGGTTCATCACACCTCGCACAATAATCAGCGACAACGGAACCCATTTTTGCAACCATTCTTTTGAAACTTTAATGAAAAAATACTCGATAACCCACAAGTTATCCACTCCATATCATCCTCAGACTTGTGGCCAAGTTGAAGTTCCATATCGATAAATAAAACAAATCTTGAAGAAAACTGTTAACAAAAATCAAAAAGATTGGTCTCAAAAATTGACCGACGCACTTTGGGCTTACCATATTGCTTTTGAAACTAACCTTGGGATGTCCCATTTCGTTTAGTTTACGGTAAAGCTTGCCATTTACCCGTTGAAATCAAACGCAAAGCGTTGTAGGCAATTAAGAACTTAAACTTTGATCTTGAAAAAGCTGACGAAAACCAAAAACTACAACTCAACGAAATAGAAGAACTTAGGAACGACGCATATGAAAACAAGAAATATTACAAAGAAAGAACCAAAAATTTTCATGACAATTCAATCCTAAGGAAAACGTTTTTGCCTACCAGAAAGTTCTTTTATATGACTCACGACTTCATTTATTCCGTGGGAAACTTAAATCAAGATGGACCGTGCCATTTTACGAGTTGTCTTTCCATATGGTGCCGTAGAAATAGAAAACCCAAGGGATGGATCAATTTTCAAATTAAACAGCCATCGTTTGAAACCTTTCTTGGAATTGCCAAGTAACCAAGAGGAGGAGCGCATGATCCTTCATGAGCCAAGCTACGTCTAGTAAGAATGTTAACCTTTTTTTGTAAATATGTACATAGTTTTCCCCGTCACACTCATTATATCATGCATTGACTGTAGGAACATAGTCAAAAATTAAGTGTGGGGGGAGTCTCATTTTCATTTTTCATGGCATTTTTGAATTTTCGTTTTTCCTTTATTTAAAAAAATCAAAATTCCTAAATCCCAAAAACATTTTCATTTTAGCATTTTGATTTATTTTTGGAGAAACACTTTAGGATAAGTATAAGTTTTGGTTAATAAAATTGAATTTTTGAAAATTTATTTGTATTAACAAAAATGAAAATGAAGTTTGATTACAAATAACAATGGTTAATTAGTATATAGGAAGGTTCATATGTGTTACTTATGAAGTACGTTCTAATTGAAAATCTTTGTTTAAAAAACTGGTAAATATAAAGTAAATGATATAACATTTTTATCTTCTAAGTTAAAGAATGCTAAGATGATTTTGCAAAACACTCCCTTTCTAAAAAAAATTCTTAAAAAAAAAACAAGACAAAACATTTGTATATATGTAAATATTTTCTATTAACATCTACGGTCGACAGGTGTACACACTTGTGTATACACTCGCCATGCTCTGTACATTTCTTACATAAGCCTGAAAGGCAGTGCATGATCGGTATATCTGGCCTCAGTTTATCTGAGCAAGGTGTATGTATATATAAATTCTTTTATTAATAATGCATATAGTCGATAGGTGTTCACATTCGTGTGTTCTCTCGCCTTGCTCTGTATTCCCTTCACATAAGCCTGAAAGGCAGTGCATGGGTAATATATCTGGCTTTAGTTTACCTGAGTTAGGCATATGTAAACATTGTTAATATCAATAAAAATTTCAAATAAGAGAGAGTAAGCAATTGAAGTCTAAGCACCATTTTAACTTGTTTGGTTTAACTTGTTATTGAAAATAAATGAAAATACCACTCTAATAAACTTTGATAATCAGCTAAGGATCATTTCATAATTACATTGTGTTATCAACCGAAACAACTAGCCAAACTATGGTCTATCTGTTATGACAACTTGATTTTTATTGGAAATTTTGAAGAGTAAATGACTTAAATTTTCATGACAATGACCAAAACTTGTATTTAACTTATTTGTGTCTATTTATATGTAAACCTTTCATTTGTAAATATTTTCCAAAAATCGTATTCATCTCTTTGTAAATAAATCTTTCATTTTGTAAATATTTTAACTATGCATTTGGATTTTGTGGGTAGCATCCGCTGAAAACCCTCACGAGACAACACTCATCCTATTGGAGACACCAAGAGGTTTAACGGCTTATTGCATACGCTCAATGCAATCATGCTCCCTATAAAAATGGAGTTATCTTAGTTTTCCTTTATTCGAGGGCGAATAAAAAGATAAGTGTGGGGGTATTTGATGTGCACATAAATGTGCATATATTTACATCCATATTTTATCACTTTTTAATTAAATAAAAGTCATATTTGGGCGTTTTAACATGTTTAAAACCAAAATTCAATTATTTTCAAACCATCATATTTTCATCTTCATTCAGGGGCAAAACAGTCATTTTTGTGCATATGTCAATGTAATAATTTTTACGTGGACAATTTTTATTATTTTTATAGAATATTTTGATGCATACGGAAGAGGGATTCATGATGATATATGCATAAACAAGGAAATATAAAGGAATAAAGAGGAAATAATTCAAGTTCAAGATCATGGAGGACCCCACCCACTTACCTTGATTTTCAATTGGGAGCTAAGCATATGCTAAAAGGTCATTAAGGCTTCATGTACATTTAAGTGGGATATTAGTGGATGTTAATGATTACTTGGTGGCTGAACTACCTCAAGGGTATTTTGGGAAACTCCCTAAAAAGAGAATTAGGGTTTTATGCATGTATAAATAGCTTTCTTATGTACATGAACATATCTTCTACTCTCATATATGTTTACTTAGGAAATTAACAAGTTGTAAACAAAAATCAAAGTGAAATAAAATGGCTTCCAAGCCTCTTTCTTCTCTCTTTTCTACATGCTTTTCTTTGTTTTATTGTTAATGTTTATTTCTATACTCTCTTTCACTTTATGTTCATAGCTTAGATTTACATTCATGCAAGTAGTGCAGTTTATATTTTTATGCAAGTAGTAAGTAGCTAATCTCTTTTGCTTTCTTTGCTTATTTTCTATTTTCTTCTCTTTTAATGTTGAAATTTACTTGTGTTCCTTCAATGCCACAAACGAGTAGCTAAACCCTTTCAGTTTAAGGGTAATGAAGTTCTCAAATGTTATGTAATTTCAGTATTTCTATGGTTAATGATCTCATTCGATTAGTGCTTCATGAAGTAAATTTTTATGTAAGTTTATACAAAAGGGTTTGATAGCTTATATTGCTTATGCAAATGAACTATTCATAATCAAAATAATCACAATTTACATCATAATTTGTTAATTAATTTTTGATGTGAAATGAAAGTAAAAATGAAATTTGATGATCTATATTACTAGTTACAATAGAAAATAGATCGTACATAAAATAGCTTTTGCTTTGGCTTCATTTTCATGAGAATTATAGCTGATATAATTGTTGTATTATAGTTTGATGGTTTGAGTTATGTCAATTAATAACATAAAAAACCATACTTATGATGAATACAATAATTATTTCACATAATATCAAAGCTATAGATCATAAATGATTGTTTGTTGGTTCACAAAAAATATATAAGAGTGGATTTATCCCTAAATTGTGCTCTAGCCCAATAGTTTTTTTAATCACATTCTAATTCTAGTTCAAGCTTTATTTTGTTCCTAGCTAACAATTTCTCCTTCATTTGGTCTAATTTGATTGAACAGATTTTTAAACTCTAACAATTCTCTACGGATCGATCCGTATTCACGACGTAATACGATAGTACGACGTGTGCATGCAGTTGAGATTTTTCGATGGTTTTCTAACTCGACAGAAATTCCGTCGATTAACAGCCTTGTGTTTATATCTCGGTTTCTTGAAGTGCTCTTAGACCAAGCCACAGTCTTTTAGAACGCGGCACCACTGTTAACACCAAAAATTCACCACCGAAACTAGGTTTCGATGGAGAGTAGAGGTTGCTGAGGACCTTCTGCAAGAGCCAAAGTGATGCTTCTGGAAAAGTCAAGAAGGATTCCACAACTAAGGATCCGCACGAGATGGTTCCGCCCACAAGAGTCTTCCACATATGATAAAGACTTTCACCTTTGGTTCCGCATGAGAGGGTTCCATAAAAGACAACTCATGCTAACGAAAGACGTTCCACAAGTATCGCATTCGTGAAAGAGCCTTCCGTAAGTAATGGTTTCACATTGAAGGCCTTCCGCAAGAGACATCAACATCATGTAAAAATATTACCTTTCGCAAATCCAATTTGTCACCTCATTCAAAGGAACCTTTCAATGGGATCGAAAGGATGCTTCTGTAATAGAAGATCAGAGCGTTGGATGTAGGGCAACGCCGGTCAAGCACTTTAGAAGCGCCACTTACCCTTAGAAGACCTTTCGATGGAGTGAAAAGGTTCCCTTCCGCATCAAATCAGCTGCCCTTGCATCATTAGATCAAAGTTGTGGATGTCGCATTCTCACCTTTCGATGTAGACAAGGTCATCCAAATATGTTCAGAAGAGCTATAAGCCAACCTTCTAACAATGCTGAAAGGCCTTTCTTTTGCACGAGGTCGGAAGGATGTGAGCGAAACCTATCTTCCGGCACGGCCTCCATGACCCCTATGGAAGGTGAAACCCGCACCTATTAATAAGACCCGAGGGGTCCATTCTTGGGATTCGGATTTTAGTTTTCGAAATCACTACTATTTTTAAAAGTTTGTAACCCTAATTTCTGAATAAATTTAGGGCTTTTTCCAACAGGTATTATTTTGTATACTTCAGTTCATAATAAAGAATTTCATATTGCAGATCAGTATTTTCATGTCATTTACGTACTTTATGTCGATATAATCTAATATCGATCCTTTTTTATTTCATTGGTTCGAAAGGTTCAAGAGCATCTTTCTACTGGATTCAATCCCCCTCCGAAACCTCTTCAAATAGTGAATCCTTTTAAGATACAATCTATGAAAATACCTTGCGACATGGAGTTTATTTAAGATCTAAACTATAGAATCGAAACCATCTTCTAGTCTTAAGAGGCATTACTTGGGATATACTCCTTACTCCTAAACCTTTCGACGGGGTCGAAACCCCACAGATAATATTAAGGTAACGCTATTGAATTTAAACCTACCTTTCTTCAGCCTTTCGACAAAGACGAATCATTCTTGATCCACCGAATTAAACCTATCGCCTGCTTCGAAATCTTCATTCTACCAACCTTTTGACGGGGTCGAAACCTAGCATTTATACATTTTGACCTTTAAAGTAGGTCATATTCTATGGAACTAGGATTCTTTTCCTCATCTCCGAGGGCCCAACTATCTTCCTTAAAGGCTCTACATACCACCATTTCACCTTAAGTCTATATGCTTGGATTCTTTGGAGTGTTGACCATAAATTTGGTTAACACCTAGTATTAGAAGTCCATTTAGCCTTCTAAGGACCATATTGGGAGACGTTATGTATCAAGTCCTTTAGCATGGATTCTTTGGGGTGTTAACCAAAATTTGTGTTAACATTTTGGCACTAAAAGAAAGGCATGAACCTCCGATCCTGTTAAATTTTCATCACAGATTAATAGAGTTCTTCATTAAAAAGAAGAAGATGGAAAGAACAAAGAATAAAAATAATGAAGAGGTTGCAGTACAATCAGCTCTGGAAAATGATATAATCCCGAAAATCAACTTATAAAATACAGAGATTGGACTGCCTTCAACTCTGATAAACAACGAGATTAGAGTTCAGAATTTACAACAACAAATGATAGCAATACGAGAATTGCATGGAAGGGTTCCATATCAAGAATCATTAAGGGTTGTGAAAGGAGAAGATGAACCATCGTCTCCAAATGAAGACCAACATGAGAATCAAGAAAGTTGGGCTAAGAGAACCATTGAGCAATCGAATAGTGTAGCCATTGAAGACAGTGGAGGTCACTATAACAACATTCACAACCAAATCACAGGGGATACAATAAAAAATATACTCAATGACTTAGGGAAACGTATTATCCAATAAAAGGCTCATTTTTCAAAAGAAACGATGTCGGTTAGCATTCTCCCTCACATGTGTAACCAACTGAAATTTTAACGAATTTTATGTCTTACTTAACTAATTTAGTCAAAATTTTAAATAATAAAATTGTGGAATAAAATTTGATATTTGAAATGCACCTATTTAATTATAGTAATTGGTAAAATTTTATTGAAAAATATGGAAGCTAATTTATTTTTGAAATTTTAAAATATAAATTTATTCGGTATGCGTATTGAAAATTTAATATTTTCGAAATCTGAATATTTTTATATACTAAAAATGTAATTCATTTTCTGAGAGAGACATCTTAACTCGTTCCGTCAAATTTGGATGTCTATAGCTCCATTTATCTTATTTTCTGCATTTTGGAAACATTTTCAACAGCAGTAAAAATTTGAGTTTTTTTAATTTGATCGCATCGTTGATATCTGTGTACCGTTGTATTCATCTCATTGTGTTTATCTCTGTAGTATATTTATTTTTGTATTATGAGGCCCGATACGCGACAGAAACAACAAAAAACAGGTGTCGTATCGGTACCGTATCCGTGACTTTTTGTTTCCTTTCCCATTTCAAACTACAGCCCTGCCAGCCAAGAAACAATTAATTGCTTTAATTATTTTACCCAATTCAAGCTTGTGACCGTTGCCATTTCAGCTATCCTATATTATATTTTCCTTTCCACTTTTGCTTGTTGTTCATTCAGAGAGGCACGTTCTCATTATATTGTATTATATTTTATTCTATTCAATATTTTTTGTTTTTGTTTTGTTCTCTCGTTCTCCTCCTTCATATTTCCGCTGAGCTCTCACCCGTGTCATTTTCCATTTTCCCGAAGTAATAACTCGAAGCCTCTCCTCGTGTGCTCACCTACCTTCATCCCTGTGCTTCTCACACAACCCGGGTGCCTAGCTCTCTAACCCACTCCTAGAAGAAAAAAAGAAAAAGCACCAACACCTTGCCACTTCCCTTCAATCACCAGACCTAGGACAAAGTCGAGCGCCTCCCCACCGTCGCACCTCAACCCTGACCGGGCTGCACCCCACCGCGCCACCACCACCACACGCCGCCCAAAACCAAGAGCGTCTCACCCAATCGCCGGCACCCCATCACCCTAGTTCCCTGACCGAACACTAGCCACCACCGTGCCCCTGCTCCCACCCAAAGCCTGACCGAAGTCTCTTTCATGATCGTAGCATCCCCAGCCTTAACCAAGACTCCACCCGCAACCTACTGCCAATTTTCTATACACGGTCCTTTTTTATTTTTCTTTCTATATATACATATGCTGTTGTTGAATGCATATATGCTCACATATGTCCTCAAGCACATATGTGTTTTTATTTTATATATATATATATCTTTTTTTCTTGCCGTGGGCCTTCTTTTTTGTGCTTGTGATATATATAGTATCCTATATATGCGCTGCACATACAAATTGATGGTGGTAGTATGCATTTTTTTATGTGTGCACCTATATAGCATGGCCGACAATGCACTTATATTGATATATTATGTCCGTAGCTGTCGTCGGCATTTACTTTGAACTCCACCCTGTCCACCTTATCTTAGTCACCATTAGGGCTTCTAGTCTTTTGAATTGTGCATATATACTCGGATAGTATACATATATTGAGAATAGTTCATTGCCGTGACATATATACATACATACATACATACATACATACATACATACATACATACATACATATATATATATGCTACTCTTTAGGATGGATGTACATTGTAGTAAATATATACACATGCGGTTATATGTAGCATACGTCGTATCTTTGCTTTACTCTTCATATGTATGCTGCAGTATGTGATATGTATATAAAATATATATGTACTGTATGCATGCGTGATGCGAGCGAAACCTCCTTCCGGCACGGTCGCCATGACCCCTACGGAAGGTGCAAACCAGCACCTATAAGTAAGAACCGAGGGTCCATTCTTGGTATTCGGATTTTAGTATTCAAAATCACTACTATTTTTGAAAGTTTGTAACCCTATTTCTGAATAAATTTGGGGCTGTTTCCAAACGGTATTATTATGTATACTTCAGTTCATAATAAAGAATTTCATGTTAGAGATCAATGTTTTCATGTCATTTACGTACTTTATGTCAATATAATCAAATATCGATCCTCCTTTTTTATTTCATTGGTTCGAAAGGTTCAAGAGCATCGTTCTAATGGATTCAATCCTCTTTTGAAATCCCTTCAAATAGTGAATCCTTTTAAGATAAAATCTACGAAAATACCTTTCGACAAGGAGTTCATTTAAGATCTAAACTATAAAATCAAAACCATCAGCTAGTCTTAAGGGGCATTACTTGTGATATACTCCTTACTCCTAAACCTATCGATGGCGGTTAACATTCTCCCTCACATGTGTAACGACCTGAAATTTTAACGAATTTTATATCGTACTTAACTAATTTTACTCAAAATTTTAAAGAATAAAATTTGATATTTGAAATGCATCTATTTAATTATAGTAATTGGTAAAAATTTATTGAAAAATATGGAAGTTAATTTATCCGTGAAATTTTAAAATATAAATTTATTAAGTATGCTTGTTGAAAATTCAATATTTTTGAAATTTGAATATTTTTATATGATAAAAATGTAAATCATTTTCTGAAAGAGACGTCATAAGTCGTTCCGTCAAATTTGGACGTCTATAGCTCCGTTTATCTTACTTTCTACGTTTTGGCAGCATTTTCGGTAGCGGGAAAATTTGAGTTTTCATAATTTGATCGTATCGGTGATATATGTGTACTGTTCTATTCAACTCATCGTGCTGATCTCCGTAGTATATTTAGTTTTTTATTCTAAGGCCCGATATGCGACGGAAACAACAAAAAACAGGTATCGTATCGATACCATTTCCGTGACTTTTTATTTCCTTTGCCATTTCAAACTACAGCCATGACAGCCAAGCAACAATTAATTGCTTTAATTATTTTACCTAATTCAAGCTTGTGACCGTTGCCATTTCAGCCATCCTATATTATATTTTTCCTTCCCAATTTCGCTTATTGTTTATTCAGAGAGGTACGTTCTCATTGTATTGTATCATATTTTACTCTATTCTATATATTTTTTTGTTTTTGTTTAGTTCTCTCGTTCTTCTCCTCCATATTTCCGCCCAGCTCTCACCCGTGTCATTTTCCATTTTCCCGAAGCAATAACTCAAAGTCTCTCCTCGCGTGCTCATCTACCTTCATCCCTGTGCTTCTCACTCAACCAGGGTGCCTGGCCCTCTGACCCATGCCTAGAAAAAAAAAGCAAAAGCACCACCCACCGTGCCACTTTTCTCTGATCACCAGACCTAGGACAATGTCGAGCGCCTCCCCATCGCTGCACGTCAACCCTGACCGGGCTGCACCCACCGCGCCGCCGCCACCACACGCCGCCCAAAACCAAGAGCGTCTCACCCAATCGTCGACGTCCCATCACCCTAGTTTCCCGACCGAACACTAGCCGCCACCATGCCCCTACTCCCACCCGAAGCCTGACCGAAGTCCTCTTCACGGCCGAAGCATCCCCAGCGTCAACCAAGACTCCACCCGCAACCTACTACCAAATTGCTATGGACGGTCCTTTTTTATTTTTCTTTCTATATACACATATGCTGTTTTTGAAAGCATATATGTTCACATGTGTCCTCAAGCACATATATGTGTTCGTTATATATATATATACATATATATATATATATCTTTTTTTCCTTGCCATGGTTTTTTTTTGTGCTTGTGATATATATAGTATCCTATATATGTGTTGCACATACAAATCGATGGCAGTAGTATGCATTTTTTTATGCATGCGCTTGTATAGTATGGCCAAGAATGCATATATATTGATATATTATGTCTGTAGCCGTCATCGGCATTACTTTGAACTCCACCCTGTCCACCTTGTCTTAGTCACCATCAGGCCTTCTAGTCTTTTAAATTGTGCATATATACTTGGATAGTATACATATATTGAGAATAGTTCATTGTTGTGACATATATATATGCTTCTCTTTAGGATGGATGTACATTGTAGTAAAAATATATGCTGTTATATATAGACGTGCCTTATCTTTGCTTTACTCTTCATATGTATGTTGCAGTATGTGATATGTATGTAAAATATATATGTATTGTATGCACGCATGACGCAAGCAAAACCTCCCTTCCGGCACGGTCGCCACGACCCCTACGGAAGGTGCAAACCCGCACCTATAAATAAGAACCGAGGGGTCCATTCTTGGGACCTGGATTTTAGTATTCGAAATCACACTATTTTTGAAAGTTTGTAACCTTAGTTTTGGAAGAAATTTAGGGTTTTTTCCAAACGATATTATTATGTATACTTCAGTTCATAATAAAGAATTTCATGTTAGAGATCAAAGTTTCCATGTCATTTACGTATTTATGTCAATATAATCAAATATCGATCCTCGTTTTTTATTTCATTGGTTCGAAAGGTTCAAGAGCATCGTTCTACTGGATTCAATCCCCCTCCGAAACCCCTTCAAATAGTGAATCCTTTGAAGATAAAATCTATGAAAATACCTTTCGACAAGGAGTTCATTTAAGATCTAAACTATAGAATCGAAACCATCAGCTAGTCTTAAGGGGCATTACTTGTGATATACTCCTTACTCCTAATTCTTTCGATGGGGTCGAAACCCCGCAGATAATACTAAGGTTACACTACTGAATTTAAACCTACCTTTCTTCATCCTTTCAAGAAAGCCGAATCATTCTTGATCCACCAAATTAAACCTATCACTTGGTTCGAAATATTCTCTATCAACCGTTTGACGGGGTCAAGACCTAGAATTTCTACATTTTGACCTTTAAAGTAGGTCATATTCTATGGAATCAAGATTCTTTTCCTCATCTCCTAGGGCCCAACTATCTTCCTTAAAGGCTTTACATACTACCATTTCACCTTAAGTCTATCTACTTGGATTCTTTGGGGTGTTGACCATAAATTTAGTTAACACCTAGTATTAGAAGTCAATTTTGCCTTCCAAGGACCATATTGAAAAACATTATGTATCAAGTCCTTCAACATGGATTCTATGGTGTGTTAACCAAAATTTCTACTAACATTTTGGCGCTAAAAGGAGGGTACGAACCTCCGCTCCTGTTAAAATTTCATCACATATTAATAGAGTTCTTCATTTAAAAGAATAACATGGAAAGAACAAAGAATAACAACAATTAAAAGGCTGCAGTACAATCAGCTCTGGACCATGATATAATCCTGAACTTCAACTTAGAAAATACAGATATTGGACAACCTTCAACTATGGTAAACAATGAGATTAGAGTTTGGAATTTACAACAACAAATGATAGCAATACGAGAATTTCTTAAAAGGGTTCCATCCAAGAATCATTAAGCGTTGTGAAAGGAGAAGATGAACCACCGTCTCTAAACGAAGATCAACATGAGAATCAAGAAAGTCAGGCTAAGAGAACCATTGAGCAATCAAATAGTTTAGCCGTAGAAGACAGTGGAGGTCACCTTAACAGCATTCACAACCAAATCACAAAAGATACAATAAAAAATATACACAATGAATTAGGGAAACATGTTATTCTATAAAAGGCTCATTTGTCAGAAGAAAATATGGCGGTTAACATTCTCCCTCACATGTGTAACGGCCCGAAATTTTAACGAATTTTATATCGTACTTAACTAATTTTACTCAAAAATTTTAACAATAAAATTATGGTATAAAATTTGATATTTGAAATGCATCTATTTAATTATATTAATTGGTAAAAAATTATTGAAAAATATGGAAGTTAATTTATCTGTGAAATTTTAAAATATAAATTTATTAAGTATGCTTGTTGAAAATTTAATATTTTTGAAATTTGAATATTTTTATATAATAAAAATGTAAATCATTTTCTGAGAGAGAGATGTCGTAATTCGTTCCATCAAATTTGGATGTCTATAGCTTCGTTTATCTTATTTTCTGCGTTTTGGCAGCATTTTTGGTAGCGTGAAAAATTCGTATTTTTATAATTTGATCGTATCAGTGATATCTGTGCGCCGTTCTATTCATCTCATCGTGCTGATCTTTGCAGTATATTTGTTTTTTTTATTTTGTGGCCCGATACGCGATGGAAATAACAAAAAACATATGTCGTATCGGCACCATATCCGCGACTTTTTGTTTCCTTTGCCATTTTAAACTACAGCCATGGCAGCCAAGCAACAATTAATTGCTTTAATTATTTTGCCGGATTCAAGCTTGTGACCGTTGCCATTTCAGCCATCTTATATTATATTTTGCCTTTTCACTTTTGCTTGTGGTTCATTCAGAGAGGTACGTTCTTATTGTATTGTATTATGTTTTATTCTATTCTATATTTTTTTTTGTTTCGTTCTCTCGTTCTTCTCCTCCATATTTCTGTCGAGCTCTTATCTGTGTCATTTTCCATTTTCCCTAAGCAATAACTCGAAGCCTCTCCTCGCGTGCTCACCTACCTTCATGCCTGTGCTTCTCACTTAACTAAGGTGCCTAGCCCTCTCACCCATGCCCAGAAGAAAAAAAAGCACCACCCATCATGCCACTTCCCTCCGATCACCAGACTTAGGACAATGCCAAGAACCTCCCCACCGCCGCACCTCAACCCTGACCGGGCTGCACCCCACCGCGCCACCACCACTACACGCCGCCCAAAACCGAGAGCGTCTCACCCAATTGTCGGCGCCCCATCACCCGAGTTCCCCGACCGAACACTAGCCACCGCCGCCCCCCTGCTCCCACCCGAAGCCTGACTGAAATCCCCTTCAAGACCGAAGCATCCCCAGCCTCAACCAAGACTCCACTGGCAACCTACTCTACCAGTTTGCTATGCACGGTCCTTTTTTTATTTTGCTTTCTATTTATACATATGCTGTTGTTGAAATCATATATGTTCATGTGTGTCCTCAAGCACATATATGTGTTTATTAAATATATATATATATATATATATCGTTTTTTTCCTACGGTGGGTTTTCATTTTTGTGCTTGTGATATATATGGTATCCTATACATGCGTTGCACATACAATTCGATGGTAGTAGTACGCATTTTTTTGATGTTTGCACCTATATAGTGTGGCTACGAATACATATATATTGATATATTATGTCTGTAGCTGTCATCGGCATTTACTTTGGACTCCACCTTGTCCACCTTATCTTAGTCACCATCAGGCCTTCAAGTCTTTTGAATTGTGCATATATATTAGTATTATTATTATATATATTATTATAGTGGGTTATACACTAATTAATGTTGATTTCCCCAGGATTTCTTAATTCGAATCTAGTAGTGTGGAAATAGAGCTGCAACTACTTGTGAAACCATGTTTGCTGAATCATGCCTGGGGAGTTTGTATGTTATTTTCATATTTTGCTGCTTTGCGGTTATTGTCGATTATGTTCTCAGCCTTGAACTTGAACTATTATTTCCTTTGTTTAAAATGAATTTAAACATGTACCGGTCTAGCTTGACATCCGAGAAAAAGCAAAATGACAATAAACTTTGTGTCTGTGCCTTGAGACGCTATCATGGATCATCATCATACATATAAGAAATGTTCACGGCATCATTTGGATGTCAGAAATTGTAACAACCCGCATATTTATCGATTTTATATTTAAATATTTTATTTAAATATTTTATCGATACTCGGAATTTAGTCCGAAAAGCTACTTTTTGCATACGGTCGAATTAGGACTCGGGACCACTTCCATTGAGCTCAAAACGCCGTTTGCGATCTTTTTGAGTATAAACTTTGATATGTTTGGAGTTAGTGGAATTTTGCCACTTTTCACTTAGGGCTTTGGTTTGGGCTGAGCCCATTAACCCCACTTATTAACTCAGTCCCAACCCTCTCCTCTTCATTTACTTCCTTTCTATTTTTCCTTATACTCAAGCTTTTACATCAATGGAGAGTGGAATGGCAAGCCCTAGTTTTCTTTTGCAAATCAAGCTCTATCTCCAAACTAATAGAAGAAACTTTGGTAAGCCTCCCTTCTACTTCTCCAAATCATTCTTTTATCAATTTCAGAAATTCCTAAACCTAACTTTGGGAATGTTCTTCTTTTTGAGCATAGATTCAAGCTCATTTGGGTTGTGTGGAAGAGTGGTTGATTCTCCCTTTGCTTTCAACCTTCTTGTTCATTGTTTTTGTGAAAAGGTGAGATTTTTATCTCACATATATGACTATAATTATCTTTGGTTGTTAGGTATGAATTCTTAACACCTCTTCATGTGAATTTGCTCTTGATTTGGATTGGTTTTGTGATTATTCCAATTTTTGGGTTTTTAAGTCAAATTTGTGTGAAAATCCTTTTATGGATGTTTGATCATGCTTTGGATGATGCATCGAGGAGCATATAGGGCCGAGTTGCGGACTGGCATAAACCCTTAGAGCCAATGATCGTCCGGTTGCATTTTTGAAGAGTTTGCTCTTCATTTGGATAGGCTGAAAAACAGCCCAGGCATGATTCAGTCGACTGAAATCTCTGTTTAGTCGACTGAATCTGGAACCCAAAAGTTTCCAGGCAGGGTGCTTCACCAATTTTAGTGATTTTCATTGATATGATTTATCAATTTTTGTGCATTGGTGAATTTGTGTGTCATTGACTTGTTGTGAATACAAGTTTTGGGTATGAAATCCTTTTTGGATCTTTGAGAAGATTCTTGTGATATTGATTAATCTCATGTTGATTTTCAATTACATACTTATAGTAGTATGCCATTATGGTTATCATATGTTTATGCCATATCTCTTATTCTATACCATATCATCTGATATTTATAGCTAGACTGATCCGTTTATTACTTTCTTATTAAATAATACTCGGGCAGACCGAGATGTTACAGGTGCTTCTGCTTGACTTTACTTCTAGGATTATCTCCTTGACTTTTGGCTAACTACTTAGATTAGTAGTTTTTGGATGTATACAGTTGAGATATAGATTCTATGATGTATACTTATTCTTTTATATAGCACATGTTGCTATTCTTTTGGGTTATTGTGGATTTCTGACCACTACTCTAATGTACACTTTCATGTGTTATATATTCATATCTTCTTCCGCCTTTGTGATACGGATGTCTGTGACTGATTTGTGTTATGTTTATTTCTATATTTGTTTCCGAAGATTTTTATAGCCACTGTGTAGTATATTTGAGTTTGTATCGGTGTGTCGGATTTCCTCTCGAAATCAAATGCATGTTATACTATCCGACATAGCGGTGCTCGATCAAAGTAATTGCACGAATGGTCGCTCCTCAATAGCCTTATTCTCCATGCTAGTTGACAGCATTGCTCCATAGTGTTCTTGGCTAGCATGGGTATAGAGGTGGGGAGTCACAGCTTGGTATCAAAGCCAAACTTCGGAACAATGTAGAATAATTTAACTAGGATCATCGTCCTAAGTCCATCTTAGGAGTCGTGCCTTAGGATTTCATTCGAGTCATTGGACCCGTTCTATCCTATTTTCTTTTATGATTCCTTGTTTTATTTATCAAGATTGCTTGATATTCATTTGTTGAATAACCTTTTTCTTCTACTTCCATTATTTTTAAAGGAAGAGAAATGTTTAGACCAGGCCGTCCCAGCGCCGGTCAATCTAGTGCTACTCCCCAGGATGGAGTGTTTATGTCTGCCTAGCAGCTTCTTGATTTAGTTAAGAATGCTCAAGCAGCTGGTTCTAATTCGGAACCTACTCATCCTAAGTCTCGATTTGCACGTTTGTGCAACGATTATACGAACTTGGGTGGGAAGCCATTCAAGGGTTCTGAAACTATTATTGAAGTCCAGGCTTGGTTAAGAACATGCGATCGAATCTTTTCTCGCATGAACCTTATTGATCTTCACCGAGTTCAGGTGGCCTATAGTATGCTCCAAGAAAGAGCATTGGACTGGTATGAACTTCTTATTTCTGAAATTATTGAAGCGGATCTTACTTGGGAGAAATTTCGAGAGCGCTTCGAGTTAAAATTCGTACCAGAAGTAGAGAAGGTGACTTTGGCTCGCCGTTTTATTGACCTTGTTCAAGGTGAATCTTCTGTGACAGACTATGTCGCATCATTCGAATCTCTTTCCAATTACGGGGTTGAATACATTAACACCCCATTAAAGAAAAATCAGAGGTTTGTTTATGGCTTGGACAAGAGTCTCAAGAAGCCATTACTTCTAAAATTAGAAGTTCCTTTTGATCAACTGATTGATGTCGCTCTTCGTCTTGAAGAGGCGGATAAGGAGAATGATGTTGAAGTGGTGGGTTCCAATCCGTACTTCAACAACAAGAAGAGGCCAAACAAATTCAAAGGTCCTTATCCCAACAAAAAGGGTAAGCAAGCAACTCCTGCTGCAAAGGCTCCTTCTCCTAGTAGTGGGAAATGCTTCAACTGTGGGTCTAGGGACCATTTTGTGAACTAGTGTTCAAAGCCCCGTTGTTTTCGCTATTGTAAGAGCCCAGATCATTATATACATCAATGCCTCAAACTTGAAGGCAAGAAGGAGGGAAAGTTAAATGTTGCTCAAGCCCCTGGCAACACATCTCGTGGTCAAGGTATTTTTCATTCTATTCTTGATGACATTATTTTATTTCGTGATCATCATATTCGAGTTCTTTTTGATACGGGTGCATCCCATCCTTTTATTTCAAAAGAACTTGTTGATACTTTTTCTTTGGATGTTTTGATTTTAATGACTTCTTTGAGAATTGCGAATCCGGTTGGTGGATCCGCAACAATCAGTTTATTGTGTAAAGATGTCGAGATTATTTTGTGTGATTTTTCTTTCCGGCCCGATTTGCATGTTATGCGCTACTTAGGCTTTGGAATGATTTTGGGAATGGATTGGCTTAACCGTTATGAAGCCCAAATCCTATGTCCTGAGCAGACTATTCATCTTCGGCATCCTCAATCTGTTAAGCAGATTTCTATTGATCTTAAAGATTCGGATTCCAGGTTGGTCGCATCTTTGTATTCTTTAAATCCCTATGATGACGATAATGATGATGAGGAAGATATTATTTCTCTTATTCACGTTGTTCGTGAATTTTCCGATATATTTGAGCCCGTTTTAGGATTACCACCTAAGCGAGCAATTGAGTTCAGAATTAATCTTATCCCTGGATCTCAACCTATCACTCGTCCTCCTTATCGTATGTCCAATAAAGAAAATAAGGAGATGCGCAAACAATTATCCAAATTGGAGACGAAGCAATTTATTCGCTCTGGTTCCTCGCCTTGGGGAGCTTTGGCAATTTTTGTGAAGAAATCCGATGGTACTCTTAGACTTTGCGTTGATTATCGCAAGCTTAATGATCTTACTATCAAAAATAAATATCCTTTACCTCGGATTGATGATCTATTCGATCAAATTAGTGGTGCTAGAGACTTTTCACAATTGGACTTGGCTACCGGTTTTCATCAGCTTCGTATTGCGGAGGATAACATTCCTTTGACATCGTTCCGTACTCGGTATGGATCTTATGAGTGGCTTGTTATGCCATTTGGGTTAACGAATGCCCCGGCTTATTTCGTTGGCTTAATGAATCGAGTTTTCAAAGATTTCCTCGATCGATTTGTTCCCATCTTTATTGATGATATTCTTGTGTATTCTAAAACCGGGGAGGAGCATGAAAAGCATCTTCGGATTGTATTGGAAACTCTTAGGAGTAATCAATTAAAAGCAAAGTTTTCTAAATGCCACTTTTTGCAATCTCGTGTGAAGTTTCTCGGCCATGTTATTTCCGAATCCGGAATTTCCGTGGTTCCTTCAAAGATTGAAGCGATTCAAAATTGAAAGAGACCGGAGAGTGTGACGGAGCTCCGTAGCTTCCTTGGATTGGCAGGTTATTACCGCCGTTTCATAAAGGATTTTTCTAAAATTTCCGTGCCTCTTACTAGTTTGACAAAGAAAGGTGTTAAATACATTTGGTCGGACAAATGTGAAACTTCTTTTCAGAAACTAAAGGAACTTCTTTCTGATGCTCCTATTCTTGTTATTCCCAAGGGGAATCAAGATTTCATTGTTTATAACAATGCTAGTCGTGTTGGTTTGGGTGCCGTTCTTATGCAAAGAGAACGTGTTATTGCTTATGCTTCTAGGCAATTGAAGCCATCCGAGACTAGATATGCCACTCATGATTTAGAGCTCGCGGCTATTGTTTTCGCCCTTCGTATTTGGCGTCATTATCCTTTAGGAGAGAAATTTGTTTTTTATACCAATCATAAGTCCTTGAAGTATTTATTCTCTCAAAAGGAACTTAATTTGCGTCAACAGCGTTGGATCGAATTTCTTGCACCATATGATCTTGATATCCTTTATACTCCCGGAAAGGGAAATCGCGTTGCGAATGCACTTAGTCGAAAGCAACAAGCGGTTGTTTCCATGATGATATCCGAATGGAATGATCTCGAGGTTTTATCCACTTGTGAAATTCGAGACCGTGTTTCCGATTTATGTTCATCTCTTGTTTTATGTAGCCTTGAGGCTCATCCTTCCCTTTTAGACCGCATTCTTGAAGCTCAAAGGCTAGATCCCTAATTGGCTCTTCTTGGCCAAAATATTAAGGATAAAATTGATATTGAAGGTTTGAAAGACTTTGATATCGATTCTCGTGGCGGCATTAAGAGATTTGGTAGACTTATCGTGCCAAATGTTAGTGATCTTCGCAAAGACATTTTGGAAGATTCCCATCGTTCTAAATTTACCATTCATCCCGGCAGTAGTAAAATGTACGCGGATATGAAGTGACTTTATTATTGGAAGGGAATGAAAACTGATATTGCTAACTTTGTTAAGTGTTGCATGACTTGCTAACTTGTCAAGGCCGAACATCAAAGGCCCGGTGGATTATTGCAACCTTTAGACGTTCCAATTTGGAAGTGGGATCAAATTTCCATGGATTTTGTTGACGGCCTTCCCCGTTCTCATTCAGGTTATGATAGCTTATGGGTGATAGTTGATAGACTCACTAAATCCTCCCATTTTATTCCCGTTCGGTCCAATCGTACCGTACCTCTTTTGGCCAAACTCTTTATTAAAGAAATTGTTAAATTGCATGGTGTTCCTACTTCTATTGTTAGTGATCGTGATCCATTGTTTACTAGTGGATTTTGGAAGATTCTTCAAAAAGCTTTGGGAACGAAGCTTAATTTTAGCACCGCTTATCATCCTCAGTCCAATGGACAAACCGAGCGTGTGAATCAAACTCTTGAAGATCTTCTTCGTGCATGTGTTCTTGATTTTGGTGGAAGTTGGGAAGATCATATTTATCTTGTTGAGTTTTCCTATAATAATAGCTTCCAATCTAGTATTGGTATGGCTCCTTTTGAGGCACTCTATGGAAGGCCATGCCGATCTCCTTCTTGTTGGCTTGAGGCCGGTGAGAAGCTGGTTTTAGGTCCAGATTTTATTCGTGATTCCACAGAAAAGATTGACCTTATTCGTCATAGGATGAAAGAAGCCCAAAGTAGACAAAGATCCTATGCCGATAACTGGAGAAGGAAATTAGAATTTTCTGTGGGAGATCTTGTGTTTATTCGTATTTCACCTATGAAAGGTGTTGTACGTTTCAGTCGATCGGGAAAATTAGCGCCTCGATATATTGGGCCATTTCCCATTACTGAACGTATTGGTTCCGTGGCTTATCGCCTCTTATTACCGGCTCAGTTTTCTGCTATTCATGAAGTGTTTCACGTTTCTCAATTATGGAAATGTCTTCGAGATTCCGATTCTATTCTTGAGCTCGGCGTTGTGGAAGAAATTGAAGTTTCGCCTAACTTAACTTATGAGCAGCATCCTATTCGAATTATTGCTTCGGAGGTTAAACGCCTTCGAAATAAAGATGTCCCGCATGTGAAAGTTCAATGGTCTTCAAATCCTAAAGATTGCTCTTGGGAATCTAGAGACTTCATCGAGCGAACACATCCGGACTTACTTTCCCGTGCTCTTTAAGGTGAACCTTTTATTTTAAATTTCTTTTGTGATGAATATGCTCTCATGGTTGTTACTATATATCTTCTTCTTAAATATTGCAAGGACGCAATTTCTATAAGGAAGGGAGTTTGTAACAACCCGCATATTTATCGATTTTATATTTAAATATTTTATTTAAATATTTTATCGATGCTTGGAATTTAGTCCGAAAAGCTACTTTTTGCATACGGTCGAATCAGGACTCGGGACCACTTCCATTGAGTTCAAAACGTTGTTTGCGATCTTTTTTAGTATAAACTTTGATATGTTTGGAGTTAGTGGAATTTTGCCACTTTTCACTTAGGGCTTTGGTTTGGGCTGAGCCCATTAACCCCACTTATTAAATCAGTCCCAACCCTCTCCTCTTCATTTACCTCCTTTCTATTTTTCCTTATACTCAAGCTTTTACATCAATGGAGAGTGGAATGGGAAATTAAAACTCAAGCCCTAGTTTTCTTTTGCAAATCAAGCTCTAGCTCCAAACTAATAGAAGAAACTTGGGTAATCCTCTCTTCTACTTCTCCAACTCATTCTTTTATCAATTTCAGAAATTCCTAAACCTAACTTTGGGAATGTTCTTCTTTTGAGCATAGATTCAAGCTCATTTGGGTTGTGTAGAAGAGTGGTTGATTCTCCCTTTGCTTTCAAGCTTCTTCTTCATTGTTTTTGTGAAAAGGTGAGATTTTTATCTCACAGCTATAACTATAATTTTCTTTGGTTGTTAGGTATGAATTCCTAACACCTTTTCATGTGAATTTGCTCTTGATTTGGATTGGTTTTGTGAATATTCCAATTTTTGGGTTTTTAAGTCAAATTTGTCTGAAAATCCTTTTATGGATGTTTGATCATGCTTTGATGATGCATCGAGGATCATATAGGGTCGGGTTAACGATTGGCATAACCCCTTAGAGCCAATGTTCGTCCGGTTGCATTTTGGAAGAGTTTGCTCTTCATTTGGATAGGCTGAAAAACAGCCCAGGCATGATTCAGTCGACTGAAATCTCTGTTCAGTCGACTGAATCTGGAACCCGAAAGTTTCCAGGCAGGGTTTAGTCGACTGAAAATCTCTGTTCAGTCGACTGAACCAGAAAACAGAAAGTTTCCTGAACCTGCAAAGTTTCCATGTTCAGGGTCAGTCGACTGAAAACTCTGTTCAGTCGACTGAACCTGCTATTTCAGCCCACTTTGCCTTTTGGGATTGAATTTCCAACTTTAATCGATTCGTGTTGTTTCCCTTTTGTTGTTATCATTTATTACCGACTTTGATGACAGTTTCTTTAGGAATTTTCGAAATATCCATTTTGATGGATTTGATATCGATTTCTTTGGATTTTATTCACGTCTTCGTATGTGAATTTTTATGATTGATTGTTTCTACAATCACTTCTATGATTTGTCACTTTAAAATATAAAGGTTTTTAATACTAGTAGTAAATATCAAAACCCTTTCTTCAAAATGATTTCAACATTATTTTATTACAATGCTCGTTTCTCAAACCGTTTTACAATCTACTAGCATATACAAACCTTTACCTCATTTGTATGAGAAATCTAATTAAACGGCTTAGTAAAACAAGTGGTATGAAACGCTTGCGTTTACTTCGTCGGTTAATTCTTGGACTTGTTCGATTGAATCTCTTGTGACAATTTTCTAGTGGAGATCTATGGGACATGAAGCTAAGATCATTTATTTACTAGCTTACTGTAATTGACACATCTTGATGATCATGAAGATCATTTTTGTGTTTTAGACTAGCAATTGTGCGGTGTCTCTTTGTCTGCGAGGGAGACTAGACCCCGTTTCAGTGTGATTTCGACTCACACATGTGGGGTAGCGCCCCATGGTCTTCGGGCCATTCGTGTGTAAAAAATTAATGGCTACCTACCATGAGATAGCGTCTCGTTCGTGTGATACATATGTTGGTGAGTTTTCATGCTCCCGTTCGTGTGATAGGCCCCCCTTTTTATGATTTCTGGATTTCGTGTGTTGATTTTTGGAATTTGTGCTTCACCAATTTTAGTGATTTTCATTGATATGATTTATCAATTTTTGTGCATTGGTGAATTTGTGTGTCATTGACTTGTTGTGAATACAAGTTTTGGGTATGAAACCCTTTTTGGATCTTTGAGAAGATTCTTGTGATATTGACTAATCTCATGTTGATTTTAAATTACATACTTATAGTAGTCTGCCATTATGGTTATCATATGTTTATGCCATATCTCTTATTCTATATCATGTCATCTGATATTTATAGCTAGACTGATCCGTTTATTATTTTCTTATTAAATAATACTCGGGTCAGACCGAGATGTTACAGGTGCTTCTGCTTGACTTCACTTCTAGGATTATCTCCTTGACTTTAGGCTAACTACTTAGATTAGTAGTTTTTGGATGTATACAGTTGAGATATAGACTATGATGTATACTTATTCTTTTGTATAGCACATGTTGCTATTCTTTTGGGTTATTGTGGATTTCTGACCACTACTCTGATGTACACTTTCATGTGTTATATATTCATATCTTCTTCCGCCTTTGTGATACGGATGTCTGTGACTGATTTGTGTTATGTTTATTTCTATATTTGTTTCCGAAGATTTTTATAGCCACTTTGTAGTAGCTTTGAGTTTGTATCGGCGTGTCGGATTTCCTCTCGAAATCAAATGCATGTTATACTATCCGACATAGCGGTGCTTGCTCAAAGCAATTGCACGGATGGTCGCTCCTCAACAGCTTTATTCTCCGTGCTAGTTGACAGCATTGCTCCATAGTGTTCTTGGCTAGCATAGGTATAGAGGTGGGGCGTCACAGAAATAGTTTGTCTCTCTTCTTTCAAACACATTTGTCATTCATATATCTATCAAAAACTCAAAATATTCAACCCCTTTAAATATATACATGTGGAAACTTCGGATTGAAATTGGCACACACTTTGTTGTAATAAGAAGGTATCTCTAATGTTACGTGCCTATCAATTCATATTTATACATCACTTCTTCAAAATATTTAGCGATCGATACTTTTCCAATTTCAAGTCGTCGTTCCTTCTTATAACATGCGAGACAATCCTAACCTTACCTTTAGTTCTAAAATAATATCTAACACTAATACTCGAATGGATTATTCGAAACTTTGAAATTGGTTTATTGTATATATATTATTGTGAATTTTCTGATCAAACCAATTAAAGTTCCATGACCAAACCAATCTCTAATGTTACGTGCCTATCAATTCATATTTATACATTACTTCTTCAAAATATTTAGCAATCGGTACTATTCCAATTTCAAGCCGTCGTTCCTTCTTATAACATGCAAGACAATCCTAACCTAACCTTTAGTTCTAAAATAATGTCTAACACTAATACTCGCATGGATTATTCGAAACTTTGAAATTGCTTTATTGTATATATATTATTGTGAATTTGCTGATCAAACCAATTAAAGTTCCATGATCTCCTGCCAGTGCTACAAATCCTTTTTCACTATATAAATTTTGCTTGAAAGAGCAGAATCTCTGCTTCGACCCTCTATTTTGATCTTCAACTACATGTTCCTTTCATTTATAGTCATAGCTTTTGATGTTTCTTTCTTAAAGTTAATGATTCGATATATATTTTCTAAAAGTGATCCAGAAAATAAAACTAGCACTTTGTTCAGCGCTGTGCAAGTTTAATGAATGATTCAAGGAATAAACTCTAACGAACATGTGTACATAATCAATGCATATCCAAGTCTTTTAAAGTTCGGTTTGTAATGTTGCATTATCTACTGTGCCTAAAAAATAAACATTATACTTGCATGTCAATGTCAAACACTAAAGTCGGTTATCATCGGGTGGTTAACTAAAACAACTGCATTATCTCACTTCGAAATTTACAATGATATACTATTTTACATGCATACAACGATGCTACCAAGAAGACAATTTTAAATAAAACAAGCACCTCATGAAATATCAACTAGCATACATTTTAGTTTTGTTAGAGTTAATCATAAAACTATGCTTTAAAAACTTATTGCAAGAGTAGGCTTAGTTACAAATTTACTTAAATTTTATAAGTGCGAAAATATAAATTCTAACCTAGTATTTGTGCAATTCAAAATTGCTCAAGTGTAAATTTGAATTTTTTTTGCACAATTTTAATGTGAACAAGTACGAATCTTCAAACAAGACCTGTTTTTTGATAATAAGTTTTCAAACAAACCAATTTTTGCAATATGTATTTTGTAAAAGCCTCTATTTAAGATGAGTCCTCCTCTGTATAAATGATGCTAAATTCTTAAACTTTTATCGCTATCTGTCTCCTATAAAAAACACCTGTAATAATAAGATTTCTTAATTACATGGCGTAAATATGTAAATGAGCAACCTCTAAGCATCCTCTTCCACTAACGCTTTCGTGACGACCGCCCTACACCTTCACCATCCAATATAAATGAAGAGTGCGCTACGGTGATTTCCAACCGATGTAGAATGATTGTCATTAGATTACGATGATATAATATTTTCAAATTAAAAGCAGATTCAGAAATATTGTTGATTTTGGTGATATTATATTTTCAAGGAAAGAAGATTTATAAGATTCTTGAGATAACGACTTAAATATATTGTCTTTTTTACTGTATTAAAGAAGGCAATGAATTATCTTCATGAAAAGGAGAATAGTTTGAAGATTAAGTAATCAAACAATTCCCTAATCGGCTGGTTAAAAAAGAAATTGAAAAGTCGAACCGATAAACGTTTTCCATATGAGCAGGATAATTGATGAATTATTTCTTTATAACCATAAATCAATTAATTCAACCATATCTAATAATCTCTATATAAAAATAGTCATTCTGTAGAGACTAAAGTTATCATCTCAAGTGGTGTTTGTTATTCATCTTCTTAGCCTCCATTATCAATTTTACACATCTTATTAGCCTCCATTATCAATTTTGTAAAATTCTCTTTTCTTAGAATGAAATGAAATCTTCTTTTTTCAAAGTGAACGCATATTATCTCGCGATAGTGGAATCATTATAAATCTATTTGTGAACTCCCTATTTTCTTTATTATGTAATTTTCTCCTTTGTATTCTCCCATTGTTATTTATTTTATCGCACTACAATACGATCTTATTCCTTCCGCGTTTATTTCGGTTGATTTACAGTCATTTTATAAAACTACCCCAACAATTGTCAAAGTTGGAATGTGGATAAAGCAATTATAAAACCTGTATTATATCTCACAGCACATCGAAAATATAATAATCATCACCTATATAAAACCGATAGGACGGTTATAACTAAATGAACCACAAATATCAAAGTGCATGATTTTACAGAGTTATACAAAATAGCAGTAAGTTTATACAACTAGAAATAAACTCAAGATAATTGTCTCTAAATAAAGTAGCCAACACCATTTACGTTCCATAGTGTCGCACGGTGAAATAAGCAACAGTAAGCCATATATAAATATGAGAAAGCACAATCTCCTACTGTCCGTCTGCGTAGCACCACCTATCACCCAAACTTGTTATCCTGTGTACTCATTTAATAGTACCCAAAACAATACTAAGAAAACCATAAAACATCGAGTCAAACAACAGTCTAGTGTGAGCGATAAATAGTCTCAAAATGCTATACAAGTTGATATAGAAAGGGACAAAGGTATAAGAGTCATACCCGATATGTCCTTATATACAAAGAGGAAGAAGGAAATGAAAATTGATTGAAGAAACGAAAGAAAGGAATTTTTTTAAACAAATTAAACATTTTATTTTCTTTCTTTGCATACTATCCATTTTAGTTCCTTATTAATTTTCAATCAAGTCAGTCATCCCCCTTCCATCATGTGGCCGGGAAAGTTTTCAAGAATGTTCAAGAGTGGCTTGCACACCAGCCTAATCCAAGTGCGAAACACAAAAGTCCAAGAATCAAGACAAGCCATGGATCGGTATTGATCCATGTCCATGGATCGGAACTGATCCATGTCCATGGATCAGTACCGACCCCTAATGCTTCCCCAAAGTTGCTACGTGGTTCGTGATACACAAAGTTAGAGTGATCCTCAACCAACACATGCCATATAAGATTGTTCCCTGGACACTCATGATAAAAGCGATAGGTGGATAAATCCAAGTTTCAAGCCAAGTACCCAACCACCAAACCATTATATTCCTACGATCCAAGAGTCATGCTGATACATCTCAGCTCCACAAATGAAGGTACATGCCGTCCAAGCAACATCGAAGGATCAAATGAAGACTAAAAGTCATTTTATGGACCGGTACCGATCCATACTGCATGGTCTGGTATCGATCCCTAAATTTTGTTTAGCTGTCTACGATCTTCTGAGAGCGGCTCCTTCAGGATGTGGGGAAGAAGTGGTTAAGAGAACTCCGTCGGCCATCAACTATAAATAGTGGATGATAGGCATTGTTTAGGGGATCTTTTTGCTTGCATTCTAAATTTTTGTACTTCTATTGTAGCCTCTCGGGTTAATGCTGATCCATAGACTATCGATCTGTAAGATTACCCTAATAAAAGCCTTATGGAATCATAAACAAAGTTCAAGTAGACGTAGGACAGTAATTAGCCGAACCACTATAATTGTTTGTGTATTTTCCATCGTTTATTCATTTATTGTCTTCATTTTATCTTCTATAATACTTTGGGTGTTTGTGCCAACTTTTCGCGTAAACACCTACCGCATTCAATTTTCGTAATCCAAAGATTTTTCTACCCTTTTAGTAGTTTAAGTTTCTAGGCTAGTTACATGCTTAAAACTGACCATTTAAGTAACAAATTCCATCCAAAAAAATAATTTGACCCAAAACCAAACCCAGCTTGGCTGATCGGACGCGACGCACATGTGTATGTGTTAACATGCAAGGCCTTCCTCTTCAACCAAAGAGATAACATTTAGGTGCCCAACGGTCTCAATCTCTCTCCTATAAAAACTATATTTAAACCGATATAGTTTAAGCTATCCTACAATATGGAACTATTCAATTTCCATACTTCTCCTCTTCTCTTTCTTTCTTCTTCTCCAAAGTAAAAAAGCTACTCATACAAGATTTATTAATTTACACTAACAATGCTCCACCAAATTTAATACTCTATTGTCATACGTTGTAGAAAAACTCATACATAAGTATAGATATTTTATGGACTTAATCTATACGTAGTGATAACCTATCAAAGTATGTCAGAATAAAGTAGTTACTAAGCGTTGAACCATCAATCTTAAGCGGTGTACTGGATGTGTTTAACACATCATTTTCTTTCCTTTAAATAGTTTAAAAGACAATATGTGGATTGGCCTTGTGTTTATATCTCAGTTTCATGAAGTGCTCTTAGACTAAGCCATAGTCTTGTAGAAAGCGGCACCACTGTTAACATCAAAAATTCACCACCGAAACTAGGTTTCGATGGAGAGTAGAGGTCGCTGAGGAACTTCTGCAAGAGCTGAAGAGATGCTTCTTTAAAAGTCACGAAGGACTCCGCAACTAAGGATCTGCATGAGATGGTTCTGCCCACAAGAGGCTTCCACACAAGATAAAGACTTTCACCTTTGGTTCCGCATGAGAGGGTTCCACAGAAGACAACTCATTGCTAACGGAAGACGTTCCACAAGTATCGCATTCGAGAAAGAGACTTCCGCAAGTTACGGTTCCGCATTGAAGGCCTTCCGCAAGAGGCATCAACTTCATGTAAAAATATTACCTTCCGCAAATCCAATTTGCCACCTCATTCAAAGGAACCTTTCAATGGGATCGAAAGGATGCTTCTACAATAGAAGATCAGAGCATTGAATGCAGGGCAACGCCGGTCAAGCACTTTAGAAGCGCCACTTACCTTTAAAAGACCTTTCGATGGAATCAAAAGGTTCCCTTCCACATCAAATCAGCTACCCTTCTATCATTAGATCAAAGCCGTGTATGACGCATTCTCACCTTCCGATCTAAACAAGGGCATCCAAATATGTTATAAGAGCTATAAGCCAACCGTTCAACAATGCCGAAAGGCCTTTCTTTTGCACGAGCTCGGAAGGATGTGAATGAAACCCACCTTCTGTCACGGCCGCCATGATCCCTACTGAAGGTGCAAACCCGCACCTATAAATAAGACCCGAGGGGTCCATTCTTGGGATTTGTATTTTAGTTTTCGAAATCACTATTATTTTTTTAAGTTTGTGACCCTAATTTCTAAATAAATTTAGGGCTTTTTCCAACAGGAATTATTATGTATACTTCAGTTCATAATAAAGAATTTCATTTAGGGATCAATGTTTTCATGTCATTTACGTGCTTTATGTCGATACAATCAAATATCGATCCTCTTTTTTTATTTCATTGGTTAGAAAGGTTCAAGAGCATCCTTCTATAGAATCGAAACCATCAGCTAGTCTTAAGGGGCATTACTTGTGATATACTCCTTACTCCTAAACCTTTCGATGGGGCCGAAACCCCACAGATAATACTAAGGTTACACTACTGAATTTAAACCTACCTTTCTTCATCCTTTCGACAAAGCCGAATCATTCTTGATCCACCACATTAAACCTATCGCTTGGTTCGAAATCTTCTCTACCAAGCTTTTGACGGGGTCGAGACCTAGCATTTCTACATTTTTACCTTTAAAGTAGGTCATATTCTATGGAATCAAGATTCTTTTCCTCATATCCTTGGTTCCAACTATCTTCCTTAAAGGCTCTACATACGACGATTGTCAGGACCCGATTCTTCGTCTTCCAAAAATTCAAAATCGATACTCACTTTATCGACTGCCGAGCAATCGAACGACGGAAAACCGAACACTGAGGGTTTTAAGAAAAAGAAAAAGACAGAAGAAGAGAAAAGAAAATAGAGAGGAAAGAAAACAGAAAATAGAACAGAAAGGAAATAGAACGGAACAGAAAAACAGAACACAACAGAACAACATCAGAATCTCACAATTCGCAGCGGAACAAAATATAATAATAAATGAATAATCTTTAAACAAAGAACTATATCAGTTATTACATTTTATACATTACATTTCATTACATCATATCATCATCAGAGTGTACAACATCAACAACAACAAACAGCGCAGCGGAAAAGAAATACTATATAACTAGTAATAACGCCATGCCATCCAGCTTGCCTCCAGCAACTCCAGAATATCCAGAATATCCTGATAAACCTAACTCTTGAATGCCCGTGTGGAAATTGGTGGGCACCCAGAGTTTAGGAAGGAAAACAATAAACTCCGAGTCAGTCATGTGACTGGTGTGAGAACTCAAAACAGTTTATTTATCTTTAAAATCAAAATAGAGGAATATTTTTAAAGTCAATTCGCAATGCTTTTAAAAAATGAGACTACCATAAGGCCTCCCGCACACACATACAATGCAAACGCAGAATCGGAGGAGATTTCTCCTTATGATAGTCAAAGATGCTTGATACGCATTTAAAAAGAACATTTGATATTATTATTAGTGTATAGTGTAGGAAAAATTTCGAAAGTAGAATATAAATCTTAGCCAACATAGACATTCCGAACTATGCCTACTATAGCTACCATCCAAACAGTGGAGCGCCACCATAAGTGAATGATAGGTTCTACAACTAATACCGTACAAGATCGTAGTGTTTCTTTGGATTTCCAACGAATGATCAGGCCAAGGAACTTCCCATTGCCACATGAGAGTGCCTCTGGATGGACATCCCCGAGAACCAAACCGGATCTCTACCAACACAAGGCCGGGTTACCCCTAACTGAGTAACAACTGACCGAATATGCCATCCCCCGGTCCTTTGGGACCTTTCACCGAGCGCTCGTAATCAATTCACACAATCATAACAAAATGTTTTCAACATGAGTAAGTATCTGGGCTCCATACCATGATACCACCCTTTTCCAGAAGGAAATGCACACATCCTAAAGGGCGCTACCCCTCATAACCTTGCTGCTTCTTTCCTGTTTTGACCATTCACGGGGTGTGAGGCTCGACGAAGTCACGTCCACAAAAACATACTTTATACAAAAGCCATGCTTTGGGTCAACAAATGATCATAGAAATGATCACCAAGATAGACGATCAAATAAACGATCCTGTCACAAATAATCAACACAATGATCATTTCACAGCAACACACAGCATGTCACATTACCAAATTGGGAATATATCGCTGATAACATTCAACTACATAACCTCTGAGCACGTACGTCTCAGAGAAGGGTGTTAAGCTAAAAGAATAAATTCTCCGCCACCAACAGAAATATATTTGAAAGAAATCGGCTTTATATCTCAACTTGTAATGTCAGACATACAATCCATACAAGTCTGTTCTGGGCTCGAACAAAACTGAAGGCACTTCTTACGAAGCCCTTGCAATCCGGGTATTCACAATCCCGATCGAATTTCCCATCACTTAAGGAAATATCTATACCAGGAGCGACCCAGTGCACAGACAATCGATAGGTCATCCTATCGCTTTCGCAAATACTCGGTCTTCAACACCGATCTTCAATGCAATTCATAACGACGTATCACATATTCGGAATGGGTTATACGACCTCATGGTCCTTTCCCGGTTAACCCGAATAGTGAGCGCTTATTCAAAAATAAGTGTGGCATTCAAATTCAAACAATTCACATCAATTACCCATTCAAAGGGAAATATTGATAGTCGGTTATTGAACTATCAATGGATATGCACACATCACCAGTTTCCAAATAATTTTCCAAATTATTTATTTTCCAAAATATCTTTGCTAGATATATAATTTTCACACTTCAAAAATAAATCAATATTTATTTTTAAACCAATTCCACTTTCCATTATAAATTCCTTAGTGAATTTATAATCCAAAATATCTATGAATATTCGATTTCAATTATTCATTTCAATATTCCTTTTCAATTTATCTTCAAAAAGATAAATTCTCAAAAGATTCCCTTTATATTGGAAAACATTTCCATACTTACTTATTCATAAGTAATTCACAAATTTTTATTTATTTTCAACACTTAGAAAATATCCAATATACTTAAATCGAGATTAAGTATATATTTCATTCTTTAAGGAAATCATTCTTTTAACATATTTATTTGGGCCAAAACGAATGTTGCGTAAAACATCGTTACGACAACCCAAAATCACTGGTATAGGGATTCGAATTAAAATAGATATATAAATCCCAATACTATACAAAACATTTCCTTTCGGAAATCATTTACTATAACAACAGTGTTATAGTCTACCATTTCCTTCTATTTCTCGAAAATGTCTATTTCAACAATAAATGTTGAAATCTATGTTTTCGAATCTCAATGCATTTAAAACATCGTTAGATCGTTTTAATTCTGTTTAAAATATCACATTCAAAACAATTTCTTTAACATATTATTCACTATTCAAAAACGTGAATATACTACGTTAACACATTTCATCCTTTTATTCATTTTATTTCAAAGGATTATTCACAGTCAAAAATGTGAATATAACTCCATTAATAAGTTTCAACAATTTACTTATCAAAATAAGTCGTTTGTGAATTTATAAAACAACGTTTATAAATTCCATTTCTCTTTATTTTATAACAACTCCTTTTATAAATTCCTTTATTAACCTATTCCAGTTTATAACTCAATTATAAAACAAAAGTTCACATTATAAGTTAAACACTTATAATTTATTTGTTTACAAGAATCATTCTTTTGAACTTCACAATTATAAATCTTATACTTATAAGATTCATTTATTTATCCAAAATCATTATTTTAATAACTTTACAAATTTTATAAACCTACTGCTTATAAAATTCCATTTATAACTTCACCGTTTATAATTCTATAAATTCCATTCACTTATGCAATCTATTTTCACTTCATTCAAACACTTATAAAAACTCGTTTTAAAATGTCAATATTTCAATTTACAAATATCCATTTATAAATCTCTAAATATAAATCAATTTATATTATTCTTTTAAAACGTCTTTAATCTCCTTAATTATTTCACCATTTTGATTCATAAAATAATTAAATTTTATAAATCCTATATTTAACTTTTCATAATAAATTCAAAAATCCCGATTAACTATTTTATAAAATCATTAGCATCATATTCTCAAAAACCAGTTTTTTTTAACTATATTTCTCAAAAATCATAATTTTTATAACTTTAAGAATTATAACGTTTATTTATTTAAAATAGATCAAATTCCAAACATATAGTATATTTTCAAAAATCACTTTATAAACCATTTTTAAATTCCAAAACTTGGTCCAATGATGCTACATATCAAATAGTCAATCACGACAACAACGATATCATATATCGTATATGAAAATCAACGAATATCAAAATATCTGAAATCAAATAAAAACTGTTGAGGAATCCAGTTGGATCCCTCCAACCTGTTGCTCCTGCGTCCACAAACATTAGCACAATACCAATTTCGCTCCAGTACGAAATTATCGCGGTATATGTTTTTATTAAATATTATCCGCTTAATAGACGGCGCAATAGGGTCTCATCCGCTAAACAAATGCGGGAAATCAATAACTCCAATATATACATATGCCAATATATATATATTGCTATTATATATAATACCAATTTCACTGTTTATGAAATATTCGCGGTATATGTTTTTAATAAATAACATCCGCTTACTAACGGCGTATAATGTCTATTTTAACAATCAATAGATAACAATCATCATTCAAACATGCATTCAAATATTTTAAATCTAACTATTTAAAATTAAATCGAAACTGATTCGATTGAGTGAGAAGTTCTCACCTTGATTTTATTTCCGTTTTAGCTATTTATTTCGAATAAAATTAAACGGACGTTTAATTTTACCCAAAATTCTCACTAACTCCAAACGACTCCAATCCAATTCCATCGCGTAGTGCTCGTCCATACGATTCCAACGCAACTGGTTTCACGCGTTTTCGACCTCGTATGAAAAAGTTATGATTTTTATAAGTTTTACACGATTTAAACTAAAATTTACAACATATTTAACCTAACTTTTAATCACAGCCGCTGGATCCATCAACATGCCATCACGACCGCACACCCCCCCATCTTCTCCTTCCTCTTTCACGTTCCCAGTAAATGAACACGCACATGAACCCACTCATCAAATACTAGGGTTTCAATTTGCACCTCCCACAAGCCACTTCAACTCGATCAGGTAGTTCCATGTCGAAGCCCCTAACTCCCTCTACCTTCGGCCCATGACCGGCCACGTGCGGCCCCCCATTGCATCTCGTAACGCGTGCCGACCGTGTGCACTTCATAGCCAAATTCTGGCGAATCCTGACCTCCGATGATGATCTTGACCGTTGGATAGATGGATCTTGGTATGCTCTACAATTTTGTAGTTGAGGGTTTTGTCTAAAAGTTGATGGATTTCGAGAAATCGAGGGGAGAACGTGGGTGTTTTCTGGCCGTTGAAAAGGAGGGGGCGGCTGTGCAGTTGAATTAGGGTTAGGTTTCTTTTTATTTTTTATTTTTTTAGAGTGAAGGGCTATTTATAAGGAATTTTCTCAAACACTATTCAATCCGGAAATTTCGAACTCCGATTCACGCGCCGAAACCAACGTTCCTAGGGTTTATCCCGCGTTCCGGACACAATGGAACAGGTTTCGAAAGCTAATTCGGACATCTGTGTGAGTTATGGCAACAAACGATCGATTTAAATTAAACTGATTTAAATCGATTTCTAGGCGTTTTAATTTGTACCGGACAAACCGTAAATCCAATTGACACGAAATTTGAAACCTTACAATAATATCACATTACGGATCCGATGAAACTGGTTTCGTTGAAATCCGAGACTTTTTGAAAAATGGCTATTTTAACTCGCCAAATAAATATTAAAAATAATTCGATGCGTTTCGAGCTGCCACGATCAAACGATAGCTCCGATTGACACGAAAATTGAAATCCGATAATAACTAACTATTACGGATCCAATGGAACTGCTCTCGTCCAATTCTGAGACTGTTCAAAAATTGACTATTTTCACTAGTCGATTTAAATATTAAAATATTCAATTTTCACAAATTAACTTTTAATTCGATTTTAAAAGTTCTAAAATATCATTCTAACTTCAATATGATAAAATAAAATTTTACAAATCATTTTCAATCATATTTAACTCGATTTTCAATTATTTCCATAATTTAACATATTAAATTATTGATTTAATTATTCAATTAAATCCAATAATTCAAATAAAAATTTATTTGACTTATAAATTTCACTTATTAATATTTAAAATTAATTAAATATTCAAATTTTAATTATTAAAATTCCTGGGTCGTTACAATCTTCCCCCCTTAAAAGAATTTCGTCCTCGAAATTAACAAGTAAGAAAAATTACAGAATCTATTAACTTTCCCAAAATCCATAGTTAAACTTCTTACATAACTTACTAAGTTTTCAAATCATACTTAGTTATCTTTTCAAACCAAACTACTATTGTTTAACTTTCAATTCCAAATTAAAGTTAAAATTTTCAAATTTTTCCAATTTTCTCAAATATATTCTAACGCCTTATATTTTCGGAAAAATTTGCCATAGTCTCCTTTGCGCGGCTCGATCCGAAAAAAAATGACAGTATATATATCACCAATATACATCTCATCAAGTAATGAGGCATCCCGAAGGGAAAAAGTGTAAAAGTACGATATTTAATCCGAGATATGTACCTTATATTTTATTAGCAAGCATATACGGCTAATATAGCGCGAAAGCGAGCTCCAAATGCGAAGCAAACGCGATCCGCACCAACTAATCACTCAAAAAACAACATGAGAACATGTCTATATGACAATAGTATCGATATACAACATATAGCAACATAATAACTATATATGTCAGCATAGCAAATGTAGTAAAAGCAACAAATGCAAACATCAACCAACTATCATCCAACTAACATCCATAACCAATAAATATTCATTTATATTCTCATAATATTAAATGAATTAGGTTTTCAATTTAATCACATTTGATTCATTAATAGTGGATGTTTTTACTAACATTCATTTTCAATTAGTTTATATTCACTAATTTATTTTCAAGTTGGTTCACTTGCAAATAAAATTCAATTCTATTTAAGATTCACTTAACTTCCAATTGAATTCCAATTACTTTAGCTTTCAATTTCATTAACTCTTAATGAATTATATACAATCAACTAACAATCATATAACAATCAATGTATATCAATTACAACCCAATTCCTTTGCTTACAATTGGTTTAATTAATTGATTTTTTTTATTCAACTATTCAACTTTCCAATAACATTAGATTTTAATGAATTAACACCTATATTCATTATTTCATATCAACTTAATTTAATTGATTAACATTCCATTCACTCATTCAATTGATTAACATCCAATCCATTAATTCAATTCAATTTCTAAAGTTGAATTTCATTTATATAAGTTTAGTTCATATTTATCACTTAACTTTATTAATTTACTTTGATACGAATATCAACTTCATTCAACATCTCTTAAGTTATATTTCATTTCACAAACATCACTTGGTTTTACATAACTTAAATTCCAACTTATAAATCAATTCAGCTTCTAAATTCTAAAGTAAATTTCCATTTAACTTTAAATTCATTTTTATTTCAACTCATATTTATAAATATATTCATATAGTTTCACTTCTTATATATATAAGTTTATTTCATAATTGTAAATCACTTTAATTATACTTCAATTTTTATAATTCTTTTTGCTTATACAATTATTCTTTTATTTAGATTATTCAAACAACTAAACAATCAATTTATATACACTTTTAATAATTCTAAAAAATTATTCCTTTATATATAAAATATAATCAAGGCAAAATTATTTCATTTACCCAATTTAAAAACAATATTGTGTCGAATTGTTCTATTCAAGTGTTTAGAGATCCCTATCAACAACGTTAATTACTCGTATTAACCAGAATCTATATACCACTCAACAAACCAATCATCACAATATAAAACAATTTTATATTCACTAACAAATACGCTCTCATAGCCATTATTACACTCAAACTCATTCTAGAGTACTACTGACTCTATCTCTAATGAGTAATACCCAACAGAACCATGGTTGTCGCTTAACCATAAGCTCCGATACCAAATGTCATGAGACGAGCCAGTGGTCACAACCGGTAGGCTTTTCAACCATCCCAGCCCCACCGTGGCTTACACCGGTACCCCAGACCTTGCTTTTACGGCCAGCCTCTCGACTGTCTCAGGTTACACCTAACCAACCCCCTAAAAGAGGACGTGTAGGGGTAAGAGTCTCCCGTTCGCCACCAAACCGCGAAGCGAGAACCCCCCATCACATAGCCCAAAGCTTAGCAAGACTGGTGTGAGAACTCAAAAAAGTTTATTTATCTTTAAAATCAAAATAGAGGAATATTTTTAAAGTCAATTCGCAATGCTTTTAAAAAATGAGACTACCATAAGGCCTCCCGCACACACACACAATGCAAACGCAGAATCGGAGGAGATTTCTCCTTATGATAGTCAAAGATGCTTCATACGCATTTAAAAAGAACATTTGATATTATTATTAGTGTATAGTGTAGGAAAAATTTCGAAAGTAGAATATAAATCTTAGCCAACATAGATATTCCGAACTATGCCTACTATAGCTACCATCCAAACAGTGAGGCGCCACCATAAGTGAATGATAGGTTCTACAACTAATACCGTACAAGATCGTAGTGTTTCTTTGGATTTCCAACGAATGATCAGGCCAAGGAACTTCCCATTGCCACATGAGAATGCCTCTGGATGGATATCCCCGAGAACCAAACCGGATCTGTACCAACACAAGGCAGGGTTACCCCTAACTGAGTAACAACTGACCGAATATGCCATCCCCGGGTCCTTTGGGACCTTTCACCGAGCGCTTGTAATCAATTCACACAATCATAACAAAGTGTTTTCAACATGAGTAAGTATCTGGGCTCCATACCATGATACCACCCTTTTCCAGAAGGAAATGCACACATCCTAAAGGGCGCTACCCCTCATAACCTTGCTGCTTCTTTCCTGTTTTGACCATTCACGGGGTGTGAGGCTCGACGAAGTCACGTCCACAAAAACATACTTTATACAAAAGCCATGCTTTGGGTCAACAAATGATCATAGAAATGATCACCAAGATAGACGATCAAATAAACGATCCTATCACAAATAATCAACACAATGATCATTTCACAGCAACACTCAGCATGTCACATTACCAAATTGGGAATATATCGCTGATAACATTCAACTACATAACCTCTGAGCACGTACGTCTCAGAGAAGGGTGTTAAACTAAAAGAATAAATTCTCCGCCACCAACAGAAATATATTTGAAAGAAATCGGCTTTATATCTCAACTTGTAATGTTAGACATACAATCCATACAAGTCTGTTCCGGGCTCGAACAAAACCGAAGGCGCTTCTTACGAAGCCCTTGCAATCCGGGTATTCACAATCCCGATCGAATTTCCCATCACTTAAGGAAATCTCTATACCAGGAGCGACCCAGTGCAGAGACAATCGATAGGTCATCCTAT
Source organism: Allium cepa (assembly GCA_030765085.1). Classification (NCBI taxonomy): domain Eukaryota; kingdom Viridiplantae; phylum Streptophyta; class Magnoliopsida; order Asparagales; family Amaryllidaceae; genus Allium; species Allium cepa. The sequence continues at coordinate 659,114,929 of CM060938.1, read as the reverse complement.
CGCTTTCGCAAATACTCGGTCTTCAACACCGATCTTCAATGCAATTCATAACGACGTATCACATATTCGGAATGGGTTATGCGACCTCATGGTCCTTTCCCGGTTAACCCGAATAGTGAGCGCTTATTCAAAAATAAGTGTGGCATTCAAATTCAAACAATTCACATCAATTACCCATTCAAAGGGAAATATTGATAGTCGGTTATTGAACTATCAATGGATATGCACACATCACCAGTTTCCAAATAATTTTCCAAATTATTTATTTTCCAAAATATCTTTACTAGATATATAATTTTCACACTTCAAAAATAAATCAATATTTATTTTTAAACAAATTCCACTTTCCTTTATAAATTCCTTAGTGAATTTATAATCCAAAATATCTATGAATATTCGATTTCAATTATTCATTTCAATATTCCTTTTCAATTTATCTTCAAAAAGATAAATTCTCAAAAGATTCCCTTTATATTGGAAAACATTTCCATACTTACTTATTCATAAGTAATTCACAAATTTTTATTTATTTTCAACACTTAGAAAATATCCAATATACTTAAATCGAGATTAAGTATATATTTCATTCTTTAAGGAAATCATTCTTTTAACATATTTATTTGGGCCAAAACGAATGTTGCGTAAAACATCGTTACGACAACCCAATTTCGCACAATACCAATTTCGCTCCAGTACGAAATTATCGCGGTATATGTTTTTATTAAATATTATCCGCTTAATAGACGGCGCAATAGGGTCTCATCCGCTAAACAAATGCGGGAAATCAATAACTCCAATATATACATATGCCAATATATATATATATTGCTATTATATATAATACCAATTTCACTGTTTATGAAATATTCGCGGTATATGTTTTTAATAAATAACATCCGCTTACTAACGGCGTATAATGTCTATTTAACAATCAATAGATAACAATCATCATTCAAACATGCATTCAAATATTTTAAATCTAACTATTTAAAATAAAATCGAAACTGATTCGATTGAGTGAGAAGTTCTCACCTTGATTTTATTTCCGTTTTAGCGATTTATTTCGAATAAAATTAAACGGACGTTTAATTTTACCCAAAATTCTCACTAACTCCAAACGACTCCAATCCAATTCCATTGCGTAGTGCTCGTCCATACGATTCCAACGCAACTGGTTTCGCGCGTTTTCGACCTCGTATGAAAAAGTTATGATTTTTATAAGTTTTACACGATTTAAACTAAAATTTACAACATATTTAACCTAACTTTTAATCACAGCCGCTGGATCCATCAACATGCCATCACGACCGCACACCCCCCCATCTTCTCCTTCCTCTTTCACGTTCCCAGTAAATGAACACGCACATGAACCCACTCATCAAATACTAGGGTTTCAATTTGCACCTCCCACAAGCCACTTCAACTCGATCAGGTAGTTCCATGTCGAAGCCCCTAACTCCCTCTACCTTCGGCCCATGACCGGCCACGTGCGGCCCCCCATTGCATCTCGAAACGCGTGCCGACCGTGTGCACTTCATAGCCAAATTCTGGCGAATCCTGACCTCCGATGATGATCTTGACCGTTGGATAGATAGATCTTGGCATGCTCTACAATTTTGTAGTTGAGGGTTTTGTCTAAAAGTTGATGGATTTCGAGAAATCGAGGGGAGAACGTGGGTGTTTTCTGGCCATTGAAAAGGAGGGGGCGGTTGTGCAGTTGAATTAGGGTTAGGTTTCTTTTTATTTTTATTTTTTTAGAGTGAAGGGCTATTTATAAGGAATTTTCTTAAACACTATTCAATCCGGAAATTCCGAACTCCGATTCACGCGCCGAAACCGACGTTCCTAGGGTTTATCCCGCGTTCCGGACACAATGGAATAGGTTTCGAAAGCTAATTCGGACATCTGTGCGAGTTATGGCAACAAACGATCGATTTAAATTAAACCGATTTAAATCGATTTCTAGGCGTACCGGACAAACGGTAAATCCAATTGACACGAAATTTGAAACCTTACAATAATATCACATTACGGATCCGATGAAACTGGTTTCGTCGAAATCCGAGACTTTTTGAAAAATGGCTATTTTAACTCGCCAAATAAATATTAAAAATAATTCGATGCGTTTCGAGCTGCCACGATCAAACGATAGCTCCGATTGACACGAAAATTGAAATCCAATAATAACTAACTATTACGGATCCAATGGAACTGGTCTCGTCCAATTCTGAGACTGTTCAAAAATTGACTATTTTCACTAGTCGATTTAAATATTAAAATATTCAATTTTCACAAATTAACTTTTAATTCGATTTTAAAAGTTCTAAAATATCATTCTAACTTCAATATGATAAAATAAAATTTTACAAATCATTTTCAATCATATTTAACTCGATTTTCAATTATTTCCATAATTTAACATATTAAATTATTGATTTAATTATTCAATTAAATCCAATAATTCAAATAAAAATTTATTTGACTTATAAATTTCACTTATTAATATTTAAAATTAATTAAATATTCAAATTTTAATTATTAAAATTCCTGGGTCGTTAGAACCATTTCACCTTAAGTCTATCTACTTGGATTCTTTGGGACGTTGACCATAAATTTAGTTAACATCTAGTATTAGAAGTCCATTTAGCCTTCCAAGGACCATATTGAAAAACATTATGTATCAAGTCCTTCAACATGGATTCTTTGAGGTGTTAACCAAAAATTTTGTTAACATTATGGCGCTAAAAGGAGGGCATGAATCTCCGCTCTTATTAAATTTTCATCACATATTAATAGAGTTCTTCATACAAAATAATAAGATGGAAAGAACAAAGAATAACAACAATGAAATGGCTGCAGTACAATCAGAGGACAATGATATAATCCCGAACTTCAACTTAGAAAATACAGATATTTGACAACCTTCAACTCTGACAAACAATGAGATTAGAGTTTGAAATTTACAACAACAAATGATTGCAATACAAGAATTGCTTAAAAGGGTTCCATCTCAAGAATCATAAAGGGTTGTGAAAGGAGAAGATGAACTGCCGTCTCCAAATGAAGACCAACATGAGAATCAAGAAAGTCAGGCTAAGAGAACCATTGAGCAATCAAACAGTTTATCCATAGAAGATAGTGGAGGTCACAATAAACATTCGCAACCAAATCACAGAGGATACAATAAAAAATATGCCCAATGAATTAGGGAAACATGTTATTCTATAAAAGGCTCATTTGTCAGACGAAAAATGGTGGTTAGCATTCTCTCTCACATGTGTAATGACCTAAAATTTTAACGAATTTTATATCATACATAACTAATTTTACTCAAAATTTTAAACAATAAAATTATGGAATAAAATTTGATATTTGAAATGCATCTATTTAATTATAGTAATTGGTAAAAAAAATATTGAAAAATATGGAACTTAATTTATTTGTGAAATTTTAAAATATATATTTATTAAGTATGCCTGTTGAAAATTCAATATTTTGAAATTTGAATATTTTTTATATAATAAAAATGTAAATCATTTTCTAAGGGAGATGCCGTAATTCTTTTCGCCAAATTTTAACGTCTATAGCTCCGTTTATCTTATTTTCTACGTTTTGGCAGCATTTTCGGTAGTGGGAAAATTTTGAGTTTTTATAATTTGATCGTATCGGTGATATATGTTTACCATTCCATTCATCTCATCGTGCTGATCTCCATAGTATATTTATTTTTTGTATTCTGAGGCCCGATACGCGACGGAAACAACAACAAAAGAGGTGTCATATCGGTACAGTATCCGTGACTTTTTGTTTCCTTTTCCATTTTAAACTACAGCCATGGCAACCAAGCAACAATTAATTGCTTTAATTATTTTACCGGATGCAAGCTTGTGACCGTTGCCATTTCAGCCATCCTATATTATATTTTGCCTTTCTACTTTCGCTTGCTGTTCATTCAGAGACGTACATTCTCATTGTATTGTATTATATTTTATTCTATTCTATATTTTTTTGTTTTGTTTCGTTCTCTCATTCTTCTCCTCCATATTTCCGCCAAGCTCTCACCCACGTCATTTTACATTTTCCTGAAGCAATAACTCAAAGCCTCTCCTCGCGTGCTCACCTACCTTCATCTCTATGCTTCTCACTCAACCAGGGTGCCTAGCCCTCTGACCCACGCCTAGAAAAAAAAGGCAAAAGCACCACCCACCGTGCCACTTCCCTCCGATCACCAGACCTAGGACAATGCCGAGCACCTCCCTACCGCCGCACCTCAACCCTGACCGGGTTGCACCCCACCGCGCCACCACCACTACACGCCGACCAAAACCGAGAACGTCTCACCCAATCGTTGGCTCCCCATCACCCGTGTAACGACCCACAAATCCGTACCCCTTGAGTCAACACTATTCTACATTAATCAACTCAAGTTGAACAGAAATACGAACTATTTGGGTTAAAGAAGAAGAGGTAGAAGAAGAGAAACAGAAAACAACAACAGAATCTTACCATCGCAGCGAAATAAAATATAATAGGTAATCATAGAACTTTACACAAAAACAAATACCATGTCTGTTTATACATACATCATCAGAGTACATCATCAGAGTTCAACAACATCAATAACATTCAACTGGATGCACAGCGGAATAATAATAGCAAGTACGGAAGTACGTATCGCCATCCAGCTCGTCTCCTGAGCTCCACAGCATCCTTTCCTGAATTCTATAATACTCGGTCTGACTCGAGCATTATAGTTAAATAACACCGAGTCAGTCTGGAATAACAGCGTGAGAAATCATACTCAAATTGATTATTAAAGTTTCAAAAATTCTTTTGAAAACAAAAGCATCTCGTAAGACCACGCCACAAATAAACATGTCGGAATTTTACCTTACGATGGCTAAGACATTTCTTTTTAAAATCCTCAGATATTATAATAGGGTCTATCTACAAATACTTATTAAAATAGACGAAATTGTTACATCCATTAAATTCCAGCTACTAGCCACAAAGTGGGAAATACAAACAAAACTCGTAAAAGGCGCGTAGGGAGAATGGATTTCCTGCTAATGACTAGGCACTGGGGTACCACCTATCACAGTACCTGCTCTAGATCAGCGTACCGAGGATCACTCCCGACCCCCTTCAACACAAGACCCAGACTATCCCTTACTGGATAATCCCGATGAAGATCACCCCACGGTTGGGATCAGCAACCGCACCACTAATCCGAAATAAAAAGGGACATCTAAACAGGGATGACCTTACCCAGAAATGGGTGCTGCCCACCAAGCCTTGCTGCGTAACCCCTGATATTCAGTCATTCTCGGTTGATAAGGCTTGAGGCTAAGCGTTACCTTTAAGATCGTTTCACTTAGAATGCTCATCGTCCACCTAACGATGTTCTGAAAGCATTCATCCATACAAGTCTATTCCGGGTTCGAACGGAACTGAAGGCACTATTCCTACTACATCCATTTTGGAAATATCCTCAGGATTAGTAGGCACTTCACTACTCCGTCTTCGCATCCAAACTCGTTTTCCCATGAAAACGTACAAATCGGATCGAAGTGGTTTTCGAGAAATTAATCCAGTTCCTGGTTTCTTCGAAGCGATCAACGCATTTGGCCGATATTGATAGTCGGTTATTTAACTATCAATTAACATTCACAGCAACCATCCAACATAAATAATTTCACCATATTATTTATTAAACTCAAATTATCTTCACAAGATATATTTTCACTTTTCAACCCTTAAAAAAAATAGTTTCAAACCCCACTCTTCTCATGGAAGGAATTTCCAAATAATTGTTTCCACTATAAACACCAAGTACAAAGCTTTAGATTTTTAAAATAATTTAAAACACTTTATAAATAAAGTAGATATTTTAACATTTAGATTGAGAACTACTTCAATACTTTATTAAAAATATACACTTTAGGAATATTTAAAATGAGGTTACTTTTATAAAATATAAACTAGATTTTCTCTTTAAAACAAATACCGAGTCACTTTTAAATAATTACTATTATAATAGATTGAAAGAAAATACTTACTTTAGAATTTAAATATTTTAGAAATAATAAATTTTCCAAAACTTGCTTTTAAAACAACTTTACAACTTTTAACTTATATTTAAAAATTTACTTTGAAAATGTACTTGGTTATCCAGGGAGAATTTCCAATTTCAATCACTTAAATCAATTTTCCAAATTGATTTTCAATTTACTCCATTTGAAATAAATTTCTTTACTTACTCAATTCATTACAAAATTCGTTAATATGGACTTTATTATTTTTATTATTTTCCGTTTGATTTTAAATCTTTTAACTGAAATATACAAATTTTAGATTTTCCCAATTCTTATTTATTCTTTTCAAAATTTAAATCTTAAATTTAAAATAAATGCTTTGTTCTTTTAAATAATAACACTGAAGTTTAAAATTCATTAACTTTCTGTTTATTCAAAATTTCCTTTTCATATACGAAATTTATTTATTAGAATTTCAAAACCACTACTATTCTTATCCAGTTCATTTTTAATTTATTTAAATTTTCTATAATTATTTCACTTACAAACTCTCTTCCTTTTATTTTCAAAATTCCAATTCTATATATTTTGGTAACTCGGTGGATCGAAATATATTCAAGCAAACCCTAACATCCAATATTACAACTACCAATAATATTCATTACAGAATATCGAATATTCATAACAGAGATTATTAAACAATATAAATAATTTTGAGGAATCCAGTTGGATCCCTCCAACCTGTTTTCCCTGCATCCACAGACGTTAGCACAGTATAAAATACCAATTCCACTTCGAGGTGGAATATTACGGTATATGAGTTTTTATATAAAATCATCCACTATTATGCGGCGCATAGGGTCTCATCCGCTATAAAATGCGGGAAATCAATCATTCGAAGATATATTATATACTACTATATATAATATTGCACATCCAATCCAAATAATCAATCAACCAATTATTTAAATTTAACCATTTAAATTAAAATTATAACCAGATGAGTGAGATTAAATCACCTTTAATTTTTGTTTTGCAATCCACTTCAATATTGCTTTGGATTTCCTGATGTTTGACCTTGTTGGAAAAACAAACTCAGGAAGTCCACCTCACACGAATCGCGAAACCCTACAGCCTCCAAGGTGATTACACGGTTGCAACTCGAGTTCGAGCTCGAGCTTGAAATCCCAAATCGTCGACCTTACCGCGCCTTTACGCCGTATCACGACCACCCAATGTCCTAGCAGTACTAGCCACGACGCGATCAAAACTTCCAGTGCCTTCACCTACGAAGCCCTCTGCTTTGCTCGGAAGCGTCCCTTCGATTGTCGCTGAACCCTTAGAAATCCAAACCCTAGTTCGCCTCTCTGGTCAAACGCGAACCTCCCCTTCCACTTGAAAGAATGTCGCGGCAATAAATCGACTCAGCCCTAGCTTCGTCCGGCATCACGAGTCTCCCCCGCATCGAAGTCGACATCGCTTTCGATTTCGCCGTCGACAACGCGCACGAGTGGCCCCCCTTTTTCGTTCGCTATTTTTTTTTTTATTTTTTTTAATTTAACTGAGGAGAGGAGCGAGGTTCGATGGGTTTAGAAAATAAACTGAAATGTTTCGGCCATTATTCTTACTTTAAAGACATGTGTGGAAGCTTCAGAAGGAAGACAATGTGTGTCTATATTTCTCAACGTGCCAAAGCTTAGTATAGTGTTCGATTATATTGTTTATTTTCAAATTTAAATTGTCCAAAAATTACAACACAAAATTCTGAACTCTTATCAAGGCATGCCTCTAGGCGTTCATAATGTTATACACCTATTACAAACACAATGGAAAAGGTTTCGAGTCGTAATTCGATCGTATGGAGAAGATAGCTCTTTAAATCGAATTAAAGTATTAAATTTTCGATATTAATTCTAGCGCGTTTATATATCGTACGCTCACACAACAAATCCGATCAATACGAAACTTGAAATCAGATAATAATATAATATTACGGATCCAATGGAACTTGTTTCGTCGAATTCCGAGACTGTGCCTCGGAAGGCTATTTTTAAATATCGATTTAAAAGATATATTATTAAAACTTGACAAAACATTCCAAATTCAATTTCAACACTTTTACTATCTTCAGTATTATCAATATAAATTTTACAGACCTTTAAATTATATTTTTTACAGGCTTAAAATTTCAGATTCAACATCTTACCCAAATTTCCAATAATTAAATTCAATAATTAAATTTCCAAATAATGGTGATATTTGAAATTTAAGTTACAAATTAACTTTTAAATATTTAAAATCCATTAAATATCCCGATTTCAAATGCCTAAAAATTTCGGGTCGTCACATTCCTCTCCCCTTAAAAGAACTTCGTCCCCGAAATTACTAGTTAGGAAGAATTGTCCAATACCCGTTTAAACCAAACAGTTTTATTCGCTTTCCATAGCATATTTTTTTATTAAAGACCCACTATTACTTCAACCAACTTTCCAAAACCTTCCATAGTTTCCAAATAACTTTACTTATTCAACCATTCAAATTACAATTTGAAACCAAATTTTGAGTTATCAAAATTTTCGAACTCCCTAAATTTCCGAAATTTTTTGCTAGTGTCTCCTTTGCGCGGCTAGCTCGGTACAACTACAAAATGCCTCTACGAGATCCCAAATCCCAAAAGAAAACAAAAGCCAAGTGGCTAGATCAAAAACCCAATCAAATTTCATGCAGAAATTTAAACGCATGCCTTTTTAGTCGGGCAATTCAAATTTGTCATCTGAAATCAAAACCAATTTTCCCTTTCCCTTATAATACCTGCATATCCTATTTAGCAATAATATCCAATCACAATTTTCAAAACATTTTATTGACTTCCTTACAAAGTGCCAATATTTATTCATTCAAATATTAACTTAGAATATATTTGCAATATCAATTTCCAATTAAGAATTCACCATTCCTTTCTTAAGTTAGTGTAAGTGTTTTATATGCTTCTTTATTTATTTTCACTTTACCACTATAGTGTATATCTATTTCTATTCAAATTAGTTTTTCCCATTTACATATGAATTCAATTTATCTCCAACTCTAAATATTGGATTTTATCTTCCATTTATAACTGATTCATATCACTATTTCAAATTAGTTTCATTCACCAATTTATTTCAATTTCCAATTTGAAATCGTTTTGTCGTTAACAAAACTTTTCCCAAAAAATTTCAAACTCCCAAAATTTTCGAAATTTTTTGGCAGAGTCTCCTTTGTACGGAGGAGCTTTTGCAATTTGACAAAAGATATAAATATATATACATCGACCCACCCGGTCGGAAAAACAAAAACAGTTCATATTTTCTATTTTTATTGCGTAGGCGTACCTTATTTAGCATTTATAAGCAAGCGGCTTATTTATTTAGCAGTTAACGTGCCTAAAATCCAGCCAAATGGCTTCCCGGTACCTGTACTTACTCAATTTAAACATGTAAGCGCAATATATATGAAGTTTAACAATATTTCACTTATTTGCAATAGTTAAACACATGAATTCTAACAGCAATGCACACCAAACACTTTCCGTAAGCAATTTATACAGTTTTAATACTAATTCAACTATTCTCAGTTAATTCATATACCATTTTCATTCAATTTGAATGGTTTACAACCCACATGCTTATATTCCATTCATTTTTAATTTTAAACTAACCCATATTATTCCAATTGATTTTAAAAATCAATTCTATTCACTTCTGTTAATAAATTTACTTTCGTTTACGATAAAACGGCTAATTTTCTGTGCAAATTTGATGTTATTCATGCAAATAACAATTACTTAAGCTTATAACCATTTTAAATTGATTCCAACTCAATTTATATTTATTTCCTTCTATTTTAATTCATTCACAACCATTTTATTTAACTCGACACATTCCATTTCAATTTTATTCACGGTCCACTCATTAACATTTCATTTCTTATCCAAATTCATTTAAAACCATTCTATTAAACTTGAAAACATTCTATTTTTCTTATTGTCTCTAAGTTATTTCAATTCCTTAACAATTTAAATGGTTTACAATTATTTATTTAAGAATTTCATTCCATTAAATATTATCTGTAACTCACCGAATTTTATTCGATTCAAATTTATTTTCACTTGATTTAAATCCAACCCAATATCATTAAACTTAGTTTAAGTTGAATTCAATTCAACTCTCCTCCATCTATTTAGCTTAAGTTAATTTACTTCAATTTATTCAATTGATTACAAGGCCACTTTCAATTTTATTACCACCCATCTGGGTTTTATTTGCAACCAAAACAATCCCTACTTTAATCTATTTCCAATCATATTTACTTCATTAACAATTCAAGTCGAATTTAATTTATAACTCGAGTTTTATTTCCAAACATCATTATTAACTCACAATTCAGCTTTTATTTAACTACATTAGGTTCCATTTACATTAACTAATTTATTATCTAATTAGTTCTTTCCCTATTTATAATTCAATACCTGATTTTTTATCCCAAAAATCACTTCATTAAATTTTCTTAAGTTCAATTTATTTTATAATTCAAGTTTGAATTTTTGTTTTATTTTCCAAATCATCAAACAATATTTATTTTGGGTTTTCAATTCCACTTTCTAGTTTTATAAGTCACAATTTATTATTTTACACATTTCCATTCATTCTAGGCTTGAATATATTCATCTCTATTTTTAACTCGAGCCTTACGCTTATTTATATCCTAACACGTTTTTATTCCATGGACTTTTAATTCTTTTATAAGTTATTCTAATTTATTTATTCCAATCCAATTCTTATCCACCTTATTTCCATTAATTCAAGGATCTAATTCCATTCAACATCACTCATAGCTCAACTGAATTTATTCCAATTCGATTCTATTTTATTTTAACTCAGATTCATTTCATTCAATTCGATTCAATTTTCTTTCTCAATCCAAGTTAATTTCATTTTTAACTTTTCACTTTAAATTGAAATTCCAACATTCAAAGCTTATATCCCCTTCCTGATTTAAAAATCGTCTCAATTTATAAGCTTACAACCTATCATATCAGGATTTTTAAACACTCCCGGCTTTTGGGTTTCAAATCGGTTTGAAATCTCAACATCTCAAAATCACACTTCTCAAAAATTTTAAACCAATTCTGGTTTTTATTCTCAACAATTTTCCTTTGAAATTTTCAAAAACAACTAGCTTTTCTGAACAAATCAATTTGGCAGCAATTCGTCACTTAGAAACTCGAAAATGAACATCGATGATGCTGCAGTCATCACCGAAGTTATTTTCCAGCGACTTAATTGAGCTCAGTGCTATATCCCTTCCCAAAATCTTTGAAAATCATTTTCAAACCCAAAGGAATTTAATTTTTTAAATTTTAAAATCCTTTTAATCTATATTCAAATATTATTCTGAAATTTTATCTTATTTTTAATTATTAACCGCACTATAATTCACATTTATAGTTTACATTTACAAATCCCATTTATTTTATTAATTTATTCCTTAATCTTTGGTTATTATTTCAATTTCTAGTTAAATTTTTACACAACAATGATAATAATTTAAATATCATCATTCCTAACATCCAAGCAACCATATATTAGCTAAAATAGTTTACAAAACCATTTCTTTATATCAAAATATATTTTTGGGTAAAATTATGTCATTCGCTCACATTTAAAACAATATCGTGTCGAACTGTTCTATTCAAGTGTTTAGAAACCCCTTCGATACAGTTGCCCAGATTGTGCCCACGAAGGTTCATATGCCACTCAATAAACCAATCAACACAATATAAAACCATTTTTATATCCACTAACAAATACGTGCTCATATCTATTAATACGCTCAAACTCATTCTAGAGTACTACGGACTCTAATTTAAATGAGTAATTCCCACCAGAGCCAAGGTTATCACCAACCTAAGCACTGATACCAACTGTAACGACCCGAAAATCCATACCCTTGAGTCAACACTATTCTACATCAATCAACTCAAGTTGAACAGAAATACGAACCATTTGGGTTAAAGAAGAAGAGATAGAAGAAGAGAAACAGAAAACAACAACAGAATCTTACCATCGCAGTGGAATGAAATATAATAGGTAATCATAGATCTTTACACAAAAAAAAAATACTATGTCTGTTTATACATACATCATCAGAGTTCAACAACATCAATAACATACAACTGGATACACAACGGAATAATAATAGCAAGTACGGAAGTACGTACGCCATCCAGCTCGTCTCCTGAGCTCCGCAGCATCCTTTCCTGAATTCTATATTACTCGGTCTGACCCGAGCAATATAGTTAAATAACACCCGAGTCAATCTGGAATACCAGCGTGAGAAATCACACTCAAATTGATTATTAAAGTTTCAAAATTTCTTTTGAAAACAAAAGCATCTCGTAAGACCACGCCACAAATAAACATGTCGGGATTTTACCTTATGATAGCTAAAACATTTCTTATTAAAATCCTCTGATATTATAATAGGGTCTATCTACAAATACTTATTAAAATAGCCGAAATTATAACATCTATTAAATTCCAGCTACTAGCCGCAGAGTGGGTAATACAAACAAAACTCGTAAAAGGCGTGTAGGGAGAATGGATTTCCAACTAATGACTAGGCACCAAATAATTATTGATAGTCGGTTATTTAACTATCAATTAACATTCACAACAAGCATCAAACATAAATAATTTCACCAAATTATTATTAAACTCAAATTATCTTCACACGATATATTTCCACTTTTCAACCCTTAAAAAAATAGTTTCAAACCCCACTCTTCTCATGGAATGAATTTCCAAATAATTATTTCCACTGAAAACAACAAGTACAAAACTTTAGATTTTTAAAATAATTTTAAACACTTTATAAATAAAGTATATATTTTAACATTTAGATTGAGAACTACTTCAATACTTTATTAAAAATATACACTTTAGGAATATTTAAAATGAGGTTACTTTGTAAAATATAAACTAGATTTTCTCTTTTAAAATAAATACCGAGTCACTTTTAAATAATTGCTATTATAATAGATTAAAAGAAAATACTTACTTTAGAATTTAAATATTTTAGAAATGATAAATTTTCCAAAACTTGCTTTTTAAAACAACTTTAAAACTTTTAACTTATATTTAAAAATTTACTTTGAAAATGTACTTGGTTATCCAAGGAGAATTTCCAATTTCAACCACTTAAATCATTTTTCCAATTTGATTTTCAATTTACTCCATTTGAAATAAATTTCTTTCCTTACTCAATTCATTTCAAAATTCATTAATTATGGACTTTGTTATTATTATTATTATTATTATTTTCCGTTTGATTTTAAATCTTTTAACTGAAATATACAAATTTCAGATTTTCCCAATTCTTCTTTATTCTTTTCAAAATTTAAATCTTAATTTAAAATAAATGCTTTGTTCTTTTAAATAATAACACTGAAGTTTAAAATTCATTAACTTTCTGTTTATTCAAAATTTCCTTTTCATATACGAAATTTATTTATTAGAATTTAAAAACCCCTAATATTCTTATCCAGTTCATTTTTAATTTATTTAAATTTTCTATAATTATTTCACTTACAAATTCTCTTCCTTTTAATTTCAAAATTCCAATTCTATATATTTTGATAACTTAGTGTATCGAAATATATTCAAGTAAACCCTAGCATCCAATATTACAACTACCAATAATATTCATTACAGAATATCGAATATTCACAACAGAGAATATTAAACAATATAAATAAATTTGAGGAATCCAGTTGGATCCCTCCAACCTGTTTTACCTGCATCCAAAGACGTTGGCACAATATAAAATACCAATTCCACTTCGAGGTGGAATATCGTGGTATATGGGTTTTTATATAAAATCATCCGCTATTATGCGGCGCATAGGGTCTCATCCGCTATAAAATGCAGGAAATCAATCATTCCAATATATATTACATACTACTATATATAATATTGCACATCCAATCCAAACAATCAATCAAACAATTATTTAAATTTAACCATTTAAACTAAAATTATAACAAGTTGAGTGAGATTAACTCACCTTTAATTTTTTTTGCAATCCACTTTAATATTGCTTTGGATTTCCTGATGTTTGACCTTGTTGGAAAAACAAACTCAGGAAGTCCACCTCACTCGAATCGCGAAACCCCGCAGCCTCCATGGTGATTTCACGGTTGCAGCTCGAGTTCGAGCTCGAAATCCCAAATCGTCGACCGCGCTGCGCCTCCATGCTGTATCGCGACCACCTAAAGCCCTAGCAGTACTAGACATGACGCGATCAAAACTTCCAGTGCTGCCTCCCACGAAGCCCTCTGCTTTGCTCACAAGCGTCCCTTCGATTGTCGCCGACTCTCAAAAATCCGAACCCTAGTTCGCCTCTCTGGTCGAACGCAAAACTCCCTTCCACTTGAACGAACGTTGCGGCAATAAATCGACTCAGCCCTAGCTTCGTCGAGCATCGCGTGTCTCCCCCGCATTGAAGTCGACATCTCTTTCGATTTCGCCATCGACGACGCGCGCGAGCGACCCCCCTTTTTCATTCGCCATTTATTTAAATATATTTTTTGAATTTAAGTGAGGAGAGGAACGAGGTTCGATGGGTTTTTGAAAATAAACTGAAATGTTTCGGCCATTATTCTTACTTTAAATACGTGTGTGGAAGCTTCAGAAGGAAGACAATGCGTGTCTATATTTCTCAGCGTGCCAAAACTTAGTATAGTGTTCGATTATATTATTTATTTTCAAAGCCAAATTTAAATTGTCCAAAAATTACAACACAAAATTCTAAACTCTTATCAAGGCATGGCGCTAGGCATTCATAATGTTATACACCTATTCCGAACATAATGGAAAAGGTTCCGAGTCCTAATTCGATCGTATGGAGAAGATAGCTCTTTGAATCGAATTAAAGTATTAAATTTTCGATATTGATTCTAGCGCGTTTATATATCGTATGCTCACACAACAAATCCGATCAATACGAAATTTGAAATCAGATAATAATATAATATTACGGATCCAATGGATCTGGTTTCGTCGAATTCCGAGACTGTGCCTCGGAAGGCTATTTTTAAATATTGATTTAAACGATATATTATTAAAACTTAACAAAACATTCTAAATTCAATTTCAACACTTTTACTATCTTCAGTATTATCAATATAAATTTTACAGACCTTTAAATTATGTTTTTTACACGCTTAAAATTCCAGATTCAACATCTTACCCAAATTTCCAATAAGTAAATTCAATAATTAAATTTCCAAATAATGGTGATATTTGAAATTTAAGTTACAAATTAAATTTTAAATATTTAAAATCTATTAAATATCCCGATTTCAAATGCCTAAAAATTTCGGGCCGTCACAACCCGAGTTCCCCTACTGAACACTAGCCACCGCCGTTCCCCTGCTCCCACCCGAAGCCTGACCGAAGTCCCCTTCACGACCGAACCATGCCCAGCCTCAACCAAGACTCCACCTGCAACCTACTCCGCCAATTTTCTATGTACGGTCCTTTTTGATTTTGCTTTCTATTTATACATATGCTGTTGTTGAACGCATATATGTTCATGTGTATCCTCAAGCATATATATGTGTTTATCAAATATATATATATATATATATCGTCTTTTTCCTTGCTGTGGGTTTTCTTTTTTGTGCTTGTGATATATATAGTATCCTATATATGCGTTGCACATACAAATCAATGGCAGTATTATGCATTTTTTTGATGTCAGCACCTGTATAGTGTGGCTAAGAATGCATATATATTGATATATTATGTCCGTAGCTGTCATCGGCATTTACTTTGGACTCCACCCTATCCACCTTATCTTAGTCACCATCAGGCCTTCAAGTCTTTTGAATTGTGCATATATATACTTGGATAGTATACATATATTGAGAATAGTTCATTGCTGTAACATATATATGATGCTCTTCAGGATGAATGTACATTGTAGTAAAAATATATACATGCGGTTATATATAGCATACGCCTTATCTTTGCTTTACACTTCATATGTATGTTGTAGTATGTGATATGTATAATATATACGGTACTTTTGATACAGGTCCTTATTAAGTTTCAAAATTCATGAAAAGTCATTCACTAAATTTTACTGTAAATTAGGTCCCTGTTTTTTATTCACGATTATTGCAGAGCATGATGCAACATTTCATAAAAGTTGCTGACATTTCCGCAACTTTTCTGTACACTTTGAACATAGTGTATGAAAATTGCTTAAATATCAGCACTTATTTATAAAACTTGCTGTCATTTCGGCAACATTTATGTTCATTGTGAACACAGTTTGTTAAAGTTGCTGAAATATCAGCACTTATTTATAAAAGTTGCCGACGTTTCAGCAATAATTTTCTTTGTTTTTACAATGAAACTTTGACAAGGAAAGTTGCTGAAATATCATCACTTATTTATAAAAGTTGCTAACATTTCAGCAATAATTTTTCTTAGTTTTTGCAATGAAACTTTGAGATGAAAAGTTGCTGAAATATCAGTACTTGTTTATAAAAGTTGCTGACATTTCAGCAATAATTTTTCTTCGTTTCCAGAAAACAAGGACCCGCTTTACAATGAAACTTCGACAGGGACCCGCTTTACAATATGAAAGTACGATAGGGATGCCTCCCTAATTTCCACTAGTATATATGTGTATTGTATGCACGCATGATGCTCGATGAAATGCACATATATGTGTTATGTACCCAATTTTTTTTACAAAAGCTATATGTGCTCGAATTTGAACCTATGCACGTTATATATAATACGTATATAAATTGCGGACAAAATTATACACGTTGTATATATATATATATATTTGTTCTTTCCAAAATTTTACAACACAAAAATTATATATACAGCGTATATATATTATTTGACCATGTTGTTTATGTCATTTCTTTCAATTTTCGACAAATTGCATATGTTGTATATATTGCACGTTTGCGATTTGGCGAATTTTTTTTACGTGTTGTATATAATGATGCTTTTAAAAATTATAAAATAAATGTATGCACATATTAAATACGCATATTTTATTTGTTTTTCATTAAATTTCTTGTGCTAAAATTATATTCTTGCTTGTCGCGTCAAATTGACTTATCGTGCCTGATTCGTGTCAGTGTCCGTTGCTTTGCTCTTTGTGTTTATTTTGGCCGATTTACAGTCATTTGTGTAAAATTACCTAGCAATGATCAAAGTTGAAAAGTGGAAATTATAGGACTTGTATTATATCTCACAACGCATCAAATAAAATATAATAATCATCACATATATAAAATTGACAGGACGGTAATAACTAAATGAACAACAAATATCAAAGTGCATGGTTTTACAGAGTTATACAAAATAGTAGTAAAGTTTATACAACTAAAAATAAACTCAAGATAATTGTCTCTAAATAAAATAGCCAACACTGTTTAGGCTCCATAGTGTCGCACGGTGGAATACGCAATAGTAAGTCGTATATAAATACGAGAAAGCACAAACTCCTACTGTCGATCTACACAGCACCACCTATCACCCAAACTTGTTATCCAGTGTACTTATTTAAGAGTACCAAAAACAATAATAAGCAAAACATAAAACATTGAGTCAAACATCAGTCTAGTGTGAGCGATAAACAATCTCAAAATGCTATACAAGCTGATATAGTAAGGAACAAAGCTACAAGAACCATACCCGATATGTCCCTACATACAAAGAGGAAGAAGGAAATGAAAATTGATTGAAGAAATGAAAGAAAGGAATTTGTTTTAAACAAATAAAAAATTTCTTTTCTTTCTTTGCAAACTGTCCGCTTTAATTCCTTACTAATTTTCAATCAAGTCAATCATCCCCCTTCCTTAGCGTGGTCAGGCAAGTTTTCGAGAATTTCAAGTGTGGCTTGCACACCAGCCAAATCCAAGTGCGAAACCCAAAAGTCCATAAATCAAGAACAGCCATGGATCGATACCGATCCATGCCCATGGATCGGTTCCGACCCCTAATGCTTGCCCAAAGTTGCTACATGGTTCATGCTGCACATAGTTAGAGTGATCCTCAATCAACACATGCCATATAAGATGGTTCACTAGCCACTCAGTATCCAAACGATAGATCGATAAATCCAAGTTTCAAGACAACTAAATCAATTGCTTTTACACAACCACCGAACCATAAGATTCCTATGATCCAAGAGTCATGCCGATACATCTAAGCTCCACAAATGAAGGTACAAGTCATCCAAGCAATGTCGAAGGATCAAATGAAGATTAAAAATCATTATATGGATCGGTACCAATCCATAAGGCATGATTTGGTATCGATCCCTAAATTTTATTTAGCTGGCTACAATCTTCTGAGAGTGGCTCCTTCAGGATGTGGGGAAGAACATGGTTAAGAGAACTCCGTCAGCCTTCAACTATAAATAGTGGATGATAGGCATTGCTTATGGGATCTTTTTGGTTGCACCCTAAACTTTTGTACTTCTATTGCAACCTCTCGAGTTAATACCGATCCATAGACTATCGATCCGTTAGATCATCCTAGTAAAAACCTTATAGAATCATAAAAAAAATTCAAGTATACGTAGGCCAGTGATTAGCCGAACCACTATAATTGTTGTGTGTTTTTTCCATCGTTTGCTCATTTATTGTCTTCATTTTATCTTCTATAATATTTTGGGTGTTCATGCCAACTTTTGGTGTAAACACCTTCCGTGTTCAATTTTCGTAATCCAAATATTTTTCCACCATTTTAGTAGTTCAAATTTCTAAGCTAGTTACATGCTTAAAACTGACCCATTTAAGAAACAAATTCCATCCAAAAATATAATTTGACCCAAAACCAAACCCAGCTTGGCCGATCGGAGGCGACGCACATGTGTATGTGTTAACATGCAAGGCCTTCATCTTCAACCCAAGAGAAAACATTTAGGTGCTCAAAGGTCTCAATCTTTTTCCTTTGAAAACTATATTTTTACCTATATAGTTTAAGCTATCCTGCAATATAGAACTATTCAATTTCCATACTTCTCCTCTTCTCTTTCTATCTTCTTCTCCAAAGTAAAAAAGCTACTCGCACAAGATTTATTAGTTTACACTAATAATGCTTCACCAAATTTAAATACTCTTTTGTCATATATTGTAGAAAAACTCATACATAAGTATAGATATTTTATGGACTTAATCTATACATAGTGATAATATGTCATGTCAGAATAAAGTAGTTACTAAGCATTGAACCATCAATCTTATGCGATGTGTTAGTGTTTAACACATAATTTTCTTTCCTTTAAATAGTTTGAAGGACAATATGTAGATTGGCCTTGTGTTTATATCTCGGTTTCATGAAGTGCTCTTAAACTAAGCCACATTCTCGTAGAATGCAACACCACTGTTAACACCAAAAATTCATCATCGAAACTAGGTTTCGATGGAGAGTAGAGGTTGCTGAGGACCTTCTGAAAGAGCCGAAGAGATGCTTATGGAAAGGTCAAGAAGGATTCCGCAACAAAGGATCCGTATGAGATGGTTATGCCAACAAGAGGCTTCCACATATGATAAATACTTTCACCTTTGGTTCCGCATAAGAGGGTTCCACAGAAGACAACTCACTGCTAACGGAAGACGTTCGACAAGTATCACATTCGTGAAAGAGCCTTTCGCAAATAATGGTTCCGCATTGAAGGCCTTCCGCAAGAGACATCAGCGTCATGTAAAAATATTACCTTCCGCAAATCCAATTTGCCACCTCATTTAAAGGAACCTTTCAATGGATCGATAGGATGCTTCTGCAATAGAAGATCAGAGCACTGGATGCAGGGCAATGCCAGTCAAGCACTTTAGAAGCGCCACTTACCTTTAGAAGACCTTTCGATGAAGTCAAAAGATCCCCTTCCGCATCAAATCAGCCGCCCTTCCATCATTACAATAAAGTTGTGGATGTCCCATTCTCACTTTTCGATGGAGACAAGGGCATCCAAATATGTTTAGAAGAGCTATAAGCCAACCTTTCGACAATGCCGAAAAGCCTTTCTTTTGCACGAGATCGGAAGGATGCGAGCGAAACCTACCTTCCGGCACGGTCGCCATGACCCCTACGGAAGGTGCAAACCCGCACCTATAGATTAGACCTGAGGGGTCCATTCTTGGGATCCAAATTTTAGTTTTCGAAATCACTACTACATTTTAAAGTCTGTAACCCTAATTTTTGAATAAATTTGGGGTTTTTTCCAACAGGTATTATTATGTAAACTTCAGTTCATAATAAAGAATTTCATGTTAGAGATCAATGTTTTTATGTCATTTACGTACTTTATGTCGATATAATCAAATATCGATCCTTTTTTCTATTTCATGGGTTCAAAAGGTTCAAGAGCATCTTTATACTGGATTCAATCCCCCTCCGAAATGCCTTGAAATAGTGAATCCTTTTAAGATGCAATCTACGAAAATACCTTTCGACAAGGAGTTCATTTAAGATCTAAACTACACAATCAAAACCATCATCTCGTCTTAAGGGGCATTACTTGGGATATAATCCTTACTTCTAAACATTTCGACAGGGTCGAAACCCCACAGATAATATTGAGGTTACATTACTGAATTTAAACCTACCTTTCTTTAGCCTTTCGACAAAGCCAAATCATTCTTGATCCACCGAATTAAACCTATCGCCTGTTTCGAAATCTTTATTCTTCCAACCTTTTGACGGGGTCGAAACCTAGCATTTATACATTTTAACCTTTAAAATAGGTTATATTCTATGGAATATGGAATCAGGATTCATTTCCTCATCTCCGGGGGCCCAACTATCTTCCTTAAATGCTCTACATACAACATTTCACCTTAAGTCTATCTACTTGGATTCTTTGGTGTGTTGACCATAAATTTGATGAACTCCTAGTATTATAAGTCCATTTAGCCTTCCAAGGACCATATTGGAAAACGTTATGTATCAAGTCCTTCAGCATGGATTCTTTGGGGTGTTAACAAAAATTTGTGTTAACATTTTGGCGCTAAAAGGAGGGCCTGAACCTACGCTCCTGTTAAATTTTCATCACATATTTATAGAGTTCTTCATTAAAAATAAGAAGAAGGAAAGAACAAAGAAAAACAACAATGAAAAGGATGCAGTATAATCAGCTCTGGAAAATGATATAATCCCAAATTTCAACTTAGAAATACAGAGATTGGACAGCCTTCAACTTTGATAAACAACGAGATTAGAGTTTAGAATTTACAATAACAAATGATAGCAATACGAGAATTTCTTGGAAGGGTTCCGTCTCAAGAATCATTAAGGGTTGTGAAGGGAGAAGATGAACCGCCGTCTCCAAATGAAGACCAACATGAGAATCAAGAAAGTCAGGCTAAGAACCATTGAGCAATCAAACAATTTAGTCATAGAAGACAGTGGAGGTCACCATAATAACATTCATAACCAAATCACAGAGGATAAAATAAAACATACACTCAATCAATTAGGGAAACATGTTATCCTATAAAAGGCTCATTTGTCAAAAGAAAAGATGGTAGTTAGCATTCTCCCTCACATGTGTAACGACCTGAAATTTTAATGAATTTTATATCGTACTTACCTGATTTTATTCAAAATTTTAAAAAATAAAATTGTGGAATAAACTTTAATATTTGAAATGCATCTATCTATTTAATTATAGTAACTGGTGAAAATTTACTGAAAAATAAGGAAGTTAATTTATTTGTGAAATATTAAAATATAAATTTGTTCAGTATGTGTGTTGAAAATTCAATATTTTCGAAGTCTGAATATTTTTTACATAATAAAAATGAAATCATTTTCTGAGAGAGGAGTCATAATTCGTTCCGTCAAATTTGAACGTCTATAGCTTCGTTTATCATATTTTCTGCGTTTTGGCAGCATTTTCGGTAGCGGAAAAAATTCGAGTTTTTATAATTTGATCGTATCGTTGATATCTGTGTACCATTCTATTCATCTCATCGTACTGATCTCCGTAGTATATTTATTTTTGTATTCTAAGGTCGGGTACGCGACGGACACAGCCAAAAATAGGTGTCGTATCGATACCGTATCCGTGACTTTTTGTTTCCTTTATCTAGTGTTTTGAAAACCTGACCCAGCCTCGATTCGACCTCGAATAACCCTGAACCTTAGATCATCACGGTTCGGAAATTAATCGGACCTTAGTCATGCGTGAACCCTGATCGAACCTTCAAATCGGCGGTCCAACCATCAATTTTACCCGGTTGAACCACGGTTCTTTTAATTATCCCTACTTTCTTATCTTATAATTCTCTCTCATTTTCATCTATTGTATTGCTATGAAAAAAACAAGTAAATCTATATTTCAAAAATCACAATCCTACTAAAATCTAAACTACAAATTCCATCATTCGGCTCTTTACTGCTGCAAACTCCTCTAATAGCACTGCAAGATTCGTCAAGTTATATGAGATATGTTGTGCTTGTGTTTGAGTAATGATATATGTTTGGTATTTTTTATGACATGAGTCAATATCATGTACTAAACAACATGAATTTATAGTTTTCAATTTGGAATGTACAAATCGTTAAAAAATAAAAATGCACGGTTTCAGCGGTCCGACCTTCAAAACCTTGAACCTTGAGATACAACGGTCCGACTTGCGGTTCGGTTTTGAAAATATTGCCAATATCATTTCAAAATACAACCGTGATAGTCAAGCGACAATTAATTGCTTTAATTATTTTACTAGATTCAGGATTGTGCCCGTTGCCATTTCAGCCATCCTATATTATATTTTGCCTTTCCACTTTTGCTTGCTGTTCATTCAGAGAGGTACTTTCTCATTGTATTGTATAATATTTTATTCTGTTCTCTATATATTTTTTTCATTCTCTCGTTCTTCTCCTCTATATTTCCACCGAGCTCTCACCCCGTGCCTTTTTTCTGTTTTCCTGAAGTAATAATTCGAAGCCTCTACTCGTGTGCTCACCTACCTTCATCCCTGTGCTTCTCACTCAACCTGGGAGCCTAGCCCTCTGATCCACGCCCAGAAAACAAAAAGCAAAAGCACCACCCACCGTGCCACTTCTCTTCGATCACCAGCCCTAGGACAACGCGGAGCGCCTCCCCACCACCGCACCTAAACCCTGAACGGGCTGCACCTCACCGCGCCGCCTGCACTACACGTCGCCCAAAACCGAGAGTGTCTCACCCAATCGTCGGTACTCCATCACCCGAGTTCCCCCGACCGAACACTAGTCACCGCCGTGCCCCTGCTGCCACCCGAAGCTTGACCGAAGACCCCTTCACGACCGAAGCATCCCCACCCTCAACCAAGACTCCACCTGCAACCTACTCTGCCAATACAAATCGATGGCAGTAGTATGCATTTTTTTTATGTCTGCATCTGTATAGCATGGCCGAGAATGCCTAGTGTGTAGCTGTCATCCGCATTTACTTTGAACTCCACCCTGTCTACCTTATCTTTGTCACCATCGTGCCTTCTAGTCTTTTGAATTGTGCATATATACTTGGATAGTATACATATATTGGGAATGGTGACCGTGAGTTTGCACGATGACCGTTTATTTCATATTTGCATACTTGTTTGCTCGAACAAAAGCTTTTCATGGTGTATGCAGTCTAAACTCATATATACAACTACACCCTGATGTGCAGTGTGTGTAGACATGTTTACACGTAGCATTCAGGAATGATTATATTAGTATAAATTTCACTTTGGCAAAGAAGAGTAAACAACATCCTACTTCAACAGGAATAACAAAATCAGTGAAAGTGAAGGATAGTACATGACCTAAGAGGAGTTCTGATTTAGCCTATGAAGACATGAAATTTTGGTGTGTCAACAATATTAGAATTTCTATCGTAGATGATATTATCAAGGATTTACTAACCTAGATTTGTTTCTGATCTTTAGGGAAAACTTCAGAAGCTTTGTCTACGTAAAGTTTGCTAACAAAGTTAAATAAAATCTGGAAACCTTACAAGCTAAATAAAATCTGGCAAAGTTTGCTAACAAAGAAAAGTTGATCTTTTACTATGCTTCTAATAAGAGGCGCAAAAAATGGATTTTATGTCGCGAAAGGTTACAAAACATCACAAATACACAAACGCGGCCTAAATTTATATCGCAAAAAACTTTAACATTTACGTTGCCGATATGGTTTGTACCAGCTCCATGTTGGCATAGGGAGTTAACCTTCCTGCTCATCTAGTCATCATAAAGGTAAAAATTGAGCTGAACCTACCTTTGATTCTCGTTCAATTAATTAAAGGCATTGCACATGAATAAAGATTGTTAACTTTGGAATTTTCTGTTTGTTTATTTTGAGCAAGAGTTGATTAACTTAAAAGGTTTTACACGGTGAACTTTAATGCTAAATGCAATTTCTTCAACGTGGATTATTCTTTAACGTATGCTTGGCTCCATTTTATTATTACTGTTTGACGACTTGGGACCAAATATTTGATATTCATGAATATTAGGCTTCCGAAGATGAAAAATTGAACACAAAACAAAACGAAGCAAAGCAGAAGCAGCTGCAGATGCTGCAACGATTGTAAAGGCGGAGCAGAATAACAATGAGTCAACAGGTAAAAAGAGCGAGGAAAAGTAGGCTACAGAGCCACCCATGCAATACTACATTCATGTAAAGGGGAGATGAGGCCAAGCTACTGATAGCCATAGCCTTGTTGAAGGGGGTAACATTTTGCTTGTCCTTATTACTTTTACGGTGCATTATAGAGAAAGTTGTAAGTACTATATAGAACAGTTTATTAAATAAATAAATAGAAAATATATAATTGAATGTAATAATACTTGGAATGAAATACTGATGTGAATAATAAAATAAATAGCCTGATAAAACAAGCAAAAGGGGTTATATGCATGATATAGTCCATGACGACTATTATTTTGTAACGAGTATTTTGAAACAACTGTAATTCATGTAATGATTAACATTATTGAGTCCGGACTTTCAGACTTGGATAGGATAAAATCAAAATATAATTCACATCAAACTATGAATCCAGTTCATTGTTTTATGAATTTTGCTAAACCAATTATAAGTCAACAGTACAGACATGGTGCATATACGATAAAATCATATGAGCCTGCCAGTTAGCTCAAGTCCCACGAGTTGGGATAAAGCAGGCCATTGCAATTTTTAGGGCTATTTGTTTGTAAGTGCACATGTTGTAATGTTGACATTGTTAATTAGCATATCATATTTTTCATATTTGAAACTTAGTTTCAACAAGCCAATGGATTGCGACAGTGGATTAAGAGCTTCTGAGCATTGGCTGACCTTGATTTGTTAAAAGCATGGGTCCTCCTTTTTTTTTATTCTTGGCCACTGTTTCTTATGTTCTTCTCCATTATTCATCATATTATGAATAAACTACATGAATACTTGTTTATTGTCATTTTGAACGATTAATATTTCCTTATCTGATTAAATATTTTAATATTTTTTTGGGACGGTACTCTTCATCATCTAAAGCTCCTTTTAAGTCTAATATTCAATGTATTAAAGTATTAAACTTACGAGTACTAAATATAGATGTCTTGATCATTATCTTGCTATGTGTGCAGCAAACAATAAACCCACTACATCATATGGTTATATTATGGTACTATTAGGTGCATGTTTAGATTGCGATATACATGTTTTGGGATCGTATGAATCAAAATCATTTTTCGTCAACGAAAATGATACTGTTATATAATAAAATTGTAAAGGGTGGGTTTAAACCAAATCCCTTGCAATATCTGACCAAATTATAAAACCAAATCTAATTATGCGAATAAACAAGAATTGAATTGGTATATTTCATGACTTAATGATTAGTCATCTTGATGTCTAAATTATCCACTAAAGTATTAATAAAGCTTACTTGTTCAAGCTGGGTTAAAAATACAAAGTATTAACTAGCCATAAAATCACATTCAACCTACATATCAATTGAAGAGTCTATTAGGAGGGGAAGAGACCGGTTAGAGCACCAAGGAGATATGCAGCAGAGCTGAAAGAAAAGAGTGAAAACACACGGAAGAAGAAGGTTTTCGTGCAAATTGTATTTCATTCATGTTCAACAGCAGCCTATTTTGTAGAAAGGCCGATACACATGATCGGGTACTGTTACGCCACATGGCAACAAATTGCTGGTTGAGTTCAAAGTTGTAACTAACTTCCATTTCTTAATAATAAAAAGATTTAATAAGAAGCTTCTATATTGTCATATATCGATTTCCTTTGCTGGCATTTGTTGGTGGCAAGGTTCTCTTCCTATGCTATGCTCGGTTTCTTGTAGGGATGGTGAATGCACGTTTAGGTCTATCATAGGAGTGACTGTATCATTACTCTCCTCTTGAAAGTCGACCTTGTCCTCAAGGTCGTATGGAGCGGTGAATTCCCACGGTTATGGTGTGGGTGTTACTGCATGCGGATTAGGGCATAGTTTGAGGACGAGATATGAAAGATAAGGCGTATGCAAGCTTCTTGTGGTAGACAAAGACGATATGCAACGAATCCAACCTTTTCAATTATTTGAAATGGACAAAGCAGCGCTTGGATAACTTGTGTTGTGGTGAGCGAAGCGAGTACTGGCGGTATGGTTGAAGCTTAATGAATACCCATGAGCCGACCAAAAATTTTTTGTCTTGCCTGTGCTTGTCCACTTGATTCTTCATGGAACTTGAGCACGTTGCAAGTTTGTTTTGATTATATGTATAATTTGGTCTCGTGTCCTTGCCCATTCTTCTAGTTCGTGTAGATCAGAGGTTCCCATAATGTAGTCAGAGATAACCGGAGATGCCTGACCATATACCGCTTGGAATGGGGACATTCCAATAGAGGAGTGCTTGCATGTATTATACCGAACACTAGCCACCACCGTCCCCCTGCTCCCACCCGAAGCCTGACTGAAATCCCCTTTAAGACCGAAGCATCCCCAGCCTCAACCAAGACTCCACCGGCAACCTACTCAACCAGTTTGCTATGCACGGTCCTTTTTTTATTTTGCTTTCTATTTATACATATGCTGTTGTTGAAAGCATATATGTTCATGTGTGTCCTCAAGCACATATATGTGTTTATTAAATATATATATATATATATATATATATATCGTTTTTTTCCTACGGTGGGTTTTCTTTTTTGTGCTTGTGATATATACGGCATCCTATATATGCGTTGCACATACAATTCGATGGCAGTAGTATGCATTTTTTTGATGTCTGCACCTGTATAGTGTGGCTAAGAATGCATATATATTGATATATTATGTCTGTAGTTGTCATCGGCATTTACTTTGGACTCCACCCTGTCCACCTTATCTTAGTCACCATCAGGCCTTCAAGTCTTTTGAATTGTGCATATATATTAGTATTATTATATATATTATTATAGTCGGTTATACACTAATTATTGTTGATTTCCCTAGGTTTTCTTAATTCGAATTTAGTAGTGTGGAAATAGAGCTGCAACTACTTGTGAAACCATGTTTGCTGAATCAAGCCCGGGGAGTTTGTATGTTATTTTCATATTTTGCTGCTTTGCGGTTATTGTCGATTATGTTCTCAGCCTTGAACTTGAACTGTTATTTCCTTTGTTTAAAATGTATTTAAACATGTACCGGTCTAGCTTGACATCCAAGAAAAAGCGAAATGACAATAAACATTGTGTCTGTGCCTTGAGACTCTATCATGGATCATCATCATACATGTAAGAAATGTTCACGGCATCATTTGGATGTCAGAAATAGTTCGTCTCTCTTCTTTCAAACACATTTGTCATTCATATATCTATCAAAAACTCGAAATATTCAACCCCTTTAAATTTATACATGTGGAAACATCGGATTGAAATTGGCACACACTTTGTTGTAATAAAACCAATCTCTAATGATACGTGCCTATCAATTCATATTTATACATCACTTCTTCAAAATATTTAGCGATCGATGCTATTCCAATTTCAAGTCATCGTTCCTTCTTATAACATGCGAGACAATCCTAACCTAACCTTTAGTTCTAAAATAATATCTAACACTAATACTCGCATGGATTATTCGAAACTCTGAAATTGGTTTATTGTATATATATTATTGTGAATTTGCTGATCAAACCAATTAAAGTTCCATGACCAAACCAATCTCTAATGTTATGTGCCTATCAATTCATATGTATACATTACTTCTTCAAAATATTTAGCAATTGGTACTATTCTAATTTCAAGCCGGCGTTCCTTCTTGTAACATGCAAGACAATCCTAACCTAACCTTTAGTTCTAAAATAATGTCTAACACTAATACTCGCGTGGATTATTCGAAACTTTGAAATTGGTTTATTGTATATATATTATCGTGAATTTGCTGATCAAACCAATTAAAGTTCCATGATCTCCTGCCATTGCTACAAATCCTTTTTCACTATATAAATTTTGCTTGAAAGAGCAGAATCTCTGCTTCGACCCTCTATTTTGATTTTCAACTACATGTTCCTTTCATTTATAGCCATAGCTTTTGATGTTTCTTTCTTAAAGTTAATGGTTCGACATATATTTTCTAAAAGTGATCCAGAAAATAAAACTAGCACTTTGTTCAGTGCTGTGCAAGTTTAATGAATGATACAAGGAATAAACTCTAACGATCATGTGTACATAATCAATGCATATCCAAGTCTTTTAAAGTTCGGTTTGTAACGTTGCATTATCTTCTGTGCCTAAAAAATAAACGTTATACTTGCATTTGCATGTCAATGTCAAACACTAAAGTCGGTTATCATCGGGTGGTTAACTAAAATAACTGTATTATCTCACTTCGAAATTTACAATGATATACTATTTTACATGCATACAACGATGCTACAAAGAAGACAATTTTAAATAAAACAAGCATCACATGAAATATCAACTAGCATACATTTTAGTTTTGTTAGAGTTAATCATAAAACTAGCTATGCTTTAAAAACTTATTGCAAGAGTAAGCTTAGTTACAAATTTACTTAAATTTTATAAGTGCGAAAATATAAATTCTAACCTAGTTTTTGTGCAATTCAAAATTGCCCAAGTGTAAATCTGAAAAAAAATTTGCACAATTTTAATGTGGGCAAATACGAATCTTCAAACACGACCTGTTTTTTTGTAATAAGTTTTCAAGCAAACCTATTTTTGCAATATGTATTTTCTAAAAGCCTCTATTTAAGATGAGCCCTACTCTGTATAAACGATGCTAAATTCTTAAACTTTTATCGTTATCTGTCTGGTATATAAAACACCTTTAATAATAAGATTTCTTAATTACATGGCGTAAATGTGTCAAATGAGAAACCTCTAAGCATCCTCTTCCACTAACGCTTTCGTGACAACCGCCCTACACCTTCACCATCCAATATAAATGAAGAGTGCGCTACGGTGATGTCCAACCGATTTAGAATGATTGTCGTTAGATTACGATGATATAATATTTTCAAATTAAAAGCAGATTCAGAAAATATTGTTGATTTTGGTGATATTATATTTTCAAGGAAAGAAGATTTATAAGATTCTTGAGATAACGACTTAAATATATTGTCTTTTTTACTGTATTAAAGAAGGCAATGAATTATCTTCATGAAAAGGAGAGTAGTTTGAAGATTATGTAATCAAACAATTCCCTAATCGGCTGGTTAAAAAAGAAATTGAAAAGTCGGACCGATAAACGTTTTCCATATAAGTAGGATAATTGATGAATTATTGCTTTATAATCATAAATCAATTAATTCAAACATATCTAATAATCTCTATTTAAAAATAGTCATTCTGTAGAGATTAAAGTTATCATCTCAAGTGGTATTTGTTATTCATCTTCTTAGCCTCCATTATCAATTTTGTAAAATTCTCTTTTCTTAGAATGTAATAAAATCTTCTTTTTTCAAAGTGAACGCGTATTATCTCACGATAGTGGAATCATTATAAATCTATTTGTAAACTCTCTATTTGCTTTATTATGTAATTTTCTCTTTTGTATTCTCCTATTGTTATTTGTTTTGTCGCACTACAATACGAACTTATTCCTTCCGCATTTATTTCGGTTGATTTACAGTCATTTTATAAAATTACCCCAACAATTGTCAAAGTTGGAATGTTGATAAAGCAATTATAGAACCTGTATTATATCTCACGGCACGTCGAAAATATAATAATCATCACATATATCAAACCGATAGGACGGTTATAACTAAATGAACCACAAATATCAAAGTGCATGATTTTACAGAGTTATACAAAATATAGTAGTAAAGTTTATACAACTAGAAATAAACTCAAGATAATTGTCTCTAAATAAAGTAGCCAACACCATTTACACTCCATAGTGTCGCACAGTGAAATAAGCAATAGTAAGCCATATATAAATATGAGAAAGCACAATCTCCTACTGTCCATCTGCATAGCACCACCTATCACCCAAACTTGTTATCCAGTGTACTCATTTAAGAGTGCCCAAAACAATACTAAGCAAACCATAAAACATCGAGTCAAACAACAGTCTAGTGTGAGCGATAAACAATCTCAAAATGCTATACAAGTTGATATAGAAAGGAACAAAGGTATAAGAGTCATACCCGATATGTCCTTATATACAAAGAGGAAGAAGGAAATGAAAATTGATTGAAGAAACGAAAGAAAGGAATTTTTTTAAACAAATTAAACATTTTCTCTTCTTTTTTTTGTAAACTGTCCATTTTAGTTCCTTATTAATTTTCAATCAAGTCAATCATCCCCCTTCCATCATGTGGTTGGGCAAGTTTTCAAGAATGTTCAAGAGTGGCTTGCACACCAGCCTAATCCAAGTGCGAAACCCAAAAGTCCAAGAATCAAGACAAGCCACGGATTGGAACTGATCCATGTCCATGGATCAGTATCGACCCGTAATGCTTCTCCAAAGTTGCTACGTGGTTCGTGATACACAAAGTTAGAGTGATCCTCAACAAATATATGCCATATAAGATGGTTCCCTGGCCACTCATGATCCAAGCGATAGGTGGATAAATCCAAGTTTCAAGACAAGTAAATTAATTGCATTTACCCAACCACCAAACCATTATATTCCTACGATCGAAGAGTCATGCTGATACATCAAAGCTCCACAAATGAAGGTACAAGCCGTCCACGCAATGTCGAAGGATCAAATAAGACTAAAAGTTGTTCTATGGACCGGTACCGATCCATAGGGCATGGTCTGGTATCGATCCCTAAATTTTGTTTAGCTGGCTACGATCTTCTGAGAGCGACCCCTTCAAGATGTGGGGAAGAAGCGATAAAGAGAACTCCATCGGCCTTCAACTATAAATAGTGGATGATAGGCATTGTTTAGGAGATCTTTTTGCTTGCATTCTAAATTTTTGTACTTCTATTGTAGCCTCTCGGGTTAATGCCGATCCATAGACTATCGATCTGTAAGATCACCCTTATAAAAGCCTTATAGAATCATAAACAAAGTTCAAGTAGACATAGGCCAGTAATTAGCCGAACCACTATAATTGTTTGTGTTTTTTCCATCGTTTATTCATTTATTATCCTCATTTTATCTTCTATAATACTTTGGGTGTTTGTGCCAACTTTTCGTGTAAACACCTACCGCATTCAATTTTTGTAATCCAACGATTTTTCCACCCTTTTAGTAGTTTAAATTTCTAGGCTAGTTACATGCTTAAAACCGACCATTTAAGTAACAAATTCCATCCAAAAAAATAATTTGACCCAAAACCAAACCCAGCTTGGCCGATCGGACGCGACGCTCGTGTTTATGTGTTAACATGCAAGGCCTACCTCTTCAACCCATGAGATAACATTTAGGTGCCCAAAGGTCTCAATCTCTCTCCTATAAAAACTATATTTAAACCGATATAGTTTAAGCTATCTTGCAATATGGAACTATTCAATTTCCATACTTCTCCTATTCTCTTTCTTTCTTCTTCTCCAAAGTAAAAAAGCTACTCATACAAGATTTATTAATTTACACAAACAATACTCCACCAAATTTAATACTCTATTGTCATACATTGTAGAAAAACTCATACATAAGTATAGATATATTATGGACTTAATCTATACGTAGTGATAACCTATCAAAGTATGTCAAAATAAAGTAGTTACTAAGCGTTGAACCATCAATCTTATGCGGTGTATTGGATGTGTTTAACACATCATTTTCTTTCCTTTAAATAGTTTAAAAGACAATATGTGGATTGGCCTTGTGTTTATATCTCGGTTTCATGAAGTGCTCTTAGACTAAGCCATAGTCTTGTAGAAAGCGGCACCACTGTTAACACCAAAAATTCACCACCGAAACTAGGTTTCGATGGAGAGTAGAGGTCGTTGAGGCCTTCTGCAAGAGCCGAAGAGATGCTTCTTGAAAAGTCACAAAGGACTCCGCAACTAAGGATCTGCATGAGATGGTTCCGCCCACAAGAGGCTTCCATACAAGATAAAGACTTTCACTTTTGTTCCGCATGAGAGGGTTCCACAGAAGACAACTCACTGCTAACGGAAGACGTTCCACAAGTATCGCATTCGAGAAAGAGCCTTTCGCAAGTAACGGTTTCGCATTGAAGGCCTTCCGCAAGAGGCATCAACTTCATGTAAAAATATTACCTTCCGCAAATCCAATTTGCCACCTCATCCAAAGGAACGTTTCAATGGGATCGAAAGGATGCTTCTACAATAGAAGATCAGAGCATTGAATTCAGGGCAACGCCGGTCAAGCACTTTAGATGCGCCACTTACCTTTAGAAGACCTTTCGATGGAGTCAAAAGGTTCCCTTCCACATCAAATCAGCTACCCTTCTATCGTTAGATCAAAGCTATGGATGACGCATTCTCACCTTCCGATGGAAACAAGGGCATCCAAATATGTTCATAAGAGCTATAAGCCAACCTTTCGACAATGCCAAAAGGCCTTTCTTTTGCACGAGCTCGGAAGGATGCGAACGAAACCCACCTTCTGGCCCGGCCGCCTTGATCTCTACGGAAGGTGCAAACCCGCACCTATAAATAAGACCCGAGGGGTCCATTCTTGGGATTTGGATTTTAGTTTTCGAAATCACTACTATTTTTTAAAGTTTGTGACCCTAATTTCTAATTAAATTTGGGGCTTTTTCCAGCCGGAGTTATTATGTATACTTTAGTTCATAATAAAGAATTTCACGTTAGAGATCAATGTTTTCATGTCATTTACGTACTTTATGTAAATATAATCAAATATCGATCCTCTTTTTTTATTTCATTGGTTCGAAAGGTTCAAGAGCATCCTTCTATAGAATCGAAACCATCAGCTAGTCTTAAGGGGCATTACTTGTGATATACTCCTTACTCCTAAACCTTTCGATGGGGTCGAAACCCCACAGATAATACTAAGGTTACACCACTGAATTTAAACCTACCTTTCTTCATCCTTTCGACAAAGCCGAATCATTCTTGATCCACCACATTAAACCTATCGCTTGATTTGAAATCTTCTCTACCAACCGTTTGACGGGGTCGAGACCTAGCATTTCTACATTTTGACCTTTAAAGTAGGTCATATTCTATGGAATCAAGATTCTTTTCCTCATCTCCTTGGGTCTAACTATCTTCCTTAAAGGCTCTACATACGACCATTTCACCTTAAGTCCATCTACTTGGATTCTTTGGGACGTTGACCACAAATTTAGTTAACTTCTAGTATTAGAAGTCCATTTAGCCTTCCAAGGACCATATTGAAAAACATTATGTATCAAGTCCTTCAACATGGATTCTTTGAGGTGTTAACCAAAATTTTTGTTAACATTTTGGAGCTAAAAGGAGGGCCTGAATCTCCGCACTTATTAAATTTTCATCACATATTAATAGAGTTCTTCATTCAAAAGAATAAGATGGAATGAACAAAGAATAACAACAATGAAAAGGCTGCAGTACAATCAGCTTTGGACAATGACATAATCCCGAACTTCAACTTAGAAAATACAAATATTGGACAACCTTCAACTCTGATAAACAACGAGATTAGAGTTCGAAATTTACAACAACAAATGATTGCAATACAAGAATTGCTTAAAAGGGTTCCATCTCAAGAATCATAAAGGGTTGTGAAAGGAGAAGATGAACCGCCATCACCAAATGAAGACCAACATGAGAATCAAGAAAGTCAGGCTAAGAGAACCATTGAGCAATCAAACGTTTAGCCATAGAAGATAGTGGAGGTCACCTTAAACATTCGCAACCAAATCACAGAGGATATAATAAAAAATATGCCCAATGAATTAGGGAAACATGTTATTCTATAAAAGGCTCATTTGTCAGAAGAAAAATGGCGGTTAGCATTCTCTCTCACATGTGTAATGACCTAAAATTTTAACGAATTTTATATCGTACATAACTAATTTTACTCAAAATTTTAAACAATAGAATTGTGGAATAAAATTTGATATTTGAAATGCATCTATTTTATTATAGTAATTGGTAAAAAATTATTGAAAAATATGGAACTTAATTTATTTGTGAAATTTAAAAATATAAATTTATTAAGAATGCCTGTTGAAAACTCAATATTTTGAAATTTGAATACTTTTATATAATAAAATTGTAAATCATTTTCTGAGGGAGATGCCGTAATTCATTCCGCCAAATTTTAACGTCTATAGCTCCGTTTATCTTATTTTCTACGTTTTGGCAGCATTTTCGGTAGTGGGAAAATTTTGAGTTTTTATAATTTGATCGTATCGGTGATATATGTTTACCATTCTATTCATCTCATCGTGCTAATCTCCGTAGTATATTAATTTTTTGTATTCTGAGGCCCGATACGCGACGGAAACAACAACAGAAAAAGGTGTCATATCGGTACAGTATCTGTGACTTTTTGTTTCCTTTGCCATTTTAAACTACAGCCATGGCAACCAAGCAACAATTAATTGCTTTAATCATTTTACCGGATGCAAGCTTGTGACCGTTGCCATTTCAGCCATCCTATATTATATTTTGCCTTTCCACTTTCGCTTGCTGTTCATTCAGAGAGGTACATTCTCATTGTATTATATTATATTTTATTCTATTATATTTTTTTTGTTTTGTTTCGTTCTCTCGTTCTTCTCCTCCATATTTCCGCCGAGCTCTCACCTGTGTCATTTTCCTGAAGCAATAACTCAAGGCCTCTCCTCGCGTGCTCACCTACATTCATCTCTATGCTTCTCACTCAACCAGGGAGCCTACCCTATGACCCACGCCCAGAAAAAAAAAGCAAAAGCTCCACCCACCGTGCCACTTCCCCCCGATCACCAGACCTAGGACAATGCCGAGCACCTCCCTACCGCCGCACCTCAACCCAGACCGGGTTGCACCCCACCGCGCCACCACCACTACACGCCACCCAAAACCAAGAGCGTCTCACCCAATCGTCGGCTCCCCATCACCCGTGTAACGACCCGCAAATCCGTACCCCTTGATTCAACACTATTCTACATCAATCAACTCAAGTTGAATAGAAATACGAACCATTTAGGTTAAAGAAGAAGAGGTTGAAGAAGAGAAACAGAAAACAACAACAGAATCTTACCATCGCTGCGGAATAAAATATAATAGGTAATCATAGATCTTTACACAAAAACAAATGCTATGTCTGTATATACATACATCATCATAGTACATCGTCAGAGTTCAACAACATCAATAACATTCAACTGGATACACAGCGGAATAATAATAGCAAGTACGGAAGTACGTATCGCCATCCAGCTCGTCTCCTGAGCTCCACAGCGTCCTTTCCTGGATTCTATTATACTCGGTCTGACCCGAGCATTATAGTTAAATAACACCCGAGTCAGTCTGGAATACCAGCGTGAGAAATCACACTCAAATTCATTATTAAAGTTTCAAAAATTCTTTTGAAAACAAAAGCATCTCGTAAGACCACGCCACAAATGAACATGTCGGAATTTTACCTTACGATGGCTAAAACATTTCTTATTAAAATCCTCTGATATTATAATAGGGTCTATCTATAAATACTTATTAAAATAGCCGAAATTGTTACACCTATTAAATTCCATCTACTAGCCACAGAGTGGGTAATACAAACAAAACTCGTAAAAGGCACGTAGGGAGAATGGATTTCCAACAAATGACTAGGCACTGGGGTACCACCTGTCACAGTACCTGGTCTAGATCAGCGTACCGAGGATCACTCTCGACCCCCTGCAACACAAGACCCGAACTATCCCTTACTAGATAATCCCGAGTAAGATCACCCCACGGTTGAGATCAGCAACCGCACCACTAAGCTGAAATAAAAAGGGACATCTAGATAGGGATGACCTTACCCGGAAATGGGTGCTGCCCACCAAGCCTTGCTGCATAACGCCTGATTTTCAGTCATTCCCGGTTGATAAGGCTTGAGGCTAAGCGTTACCTTTAAGATTGTTTCACTTAGAATGCTCATCATCCACATAACGATGTTCTGAAAGCATTCATCCATACAAGTCCATTCCGGGTTCGAACGGAACCGAAGGCACTATTTCTACTACATCCATTTTGGAAATATCCTCAGGATTAGTAGGCACTTCACTGCTCCATCTTCGCATCCAAACT
This sequence comes from Allium cepa, assembly GCA_030765085.1. Lineage (NCBI taxonomy): Eukaryota > Viridiplantae > Streptophyta > Magnoliopsida > Asparagales > Amaryllidaceae > Allium > Allium cepa. The sequence goes on along the minus strand of CM060938.1, from coordinate 659,078,211 downwards.
CGTTTTCCCACGAGAACGTACAAATCGGATCGAAGTGGTTTTCGAGAAATTAATCCCGATCCCGGTCTCTTCGAAACGATCAGCGCATTTGGCCAATATTGAAGTTTAAAATTCATTAACTTTCTGTTTATTCAAAATTTCCTTTTCATATACGAAATTTATTTATTAGAATTTCAAAACCACTACTATTCTTATCCAGTTCATTTTTAATTTATTTAAATTTTCTATAATTATTTCACTTACAAACTCTCTTCCTTTTATTTTCAAAATTCCAATTCTATAAATTTTGATAACTCAGTGTATCGAAATATATTCAAGTAAACCCTAGCATCCAATATTACAACTACCAATAATATTCATTACAGAATATCGAATATTCATAACAGAGAATATTAAACAATATAAATAATTTTGAGGAATGCAGTTGGATCCCTCCAACCTGTTTCCCTGCATCCACAGACGTTAGCACAATATAAAATACCAATTCCACTTCGAGGTGGAATATTGCGGTATATGGGTTTTTATATAAAATCATCCGCTATTATGCGGCGCATAAGGTCTCATCCGCTATAAAATGCGGGAAATCAATCATTCCTAGATATATTATATACTACTATATATAATATTGCGCATCCAATCCAAACAATCAATCAACCAATTATTTAAATTTAACCATTTAAATTAAAATTATAACCAGATGAGTGAGATTAACTTACCTTTAATTTTTGTTTTGTAATCCACTTCAATATTGCTTTGGGTTTCCTTATGTTTGACCTTGTTGGAAAAACAAACTCAGGAAGTCCACCTCACTCGAATCGCGAAACCCTGCCGCCTCCAAGGTGATTACACGGTTGCAACTCGAGTTCGAGCTCGAGCTCGAAATCACAAATCGTCGACCTCACCGCGCCTCCACGCCGTATCGCGACCACCCAAATCTCTAGCAGTACTAGCCACGACGCGATCAAAATTTCCAGTGCCTCCTCCCACGAAGCCCTCTGCTTTGCTCGCAAGCGTCCCTTCGATTGTCGTCGAACCCTCAGAAATCCAAACCCTAGTTTGCCTCTCTGGTCGAACGCGAACCTCCCTTTCCACTTGAACGAACTTCGCGTCAATAAATCGACTCAGCCCTAGCTTCGTCCGACATCGCGAGTCTCCCCCGCATCGAAGTCGACATCGCTTTCGATTTCGCCATCGACGACGCGCACGAATGACCCCCCTTTTTCGTTTGCCATTTATTTTTTTATCTTTTTTGAATTTAACTGAGGAGAGGAACGAGGTTTGATGGGTTTTAGAAAATAAACTGAAATGTTTCGACCATTATTCTTACTTTAAAGACGTGTGTGGAAGCTTCAGAAGGATGGCAATGTGTGTCTATATTTCTCAACGTGCCAATGCTTAGTATAGTGTTCGATTATATTATTTATTTTCAAATTCAAATTTAAATTGTCCAAAAATTACAACATAAAATTCTAAACTCTTATCAAGGCGTGCCGCTAGGCGTTCATAATGTTATACACCTATTCCGAACACAATGGAAAAGGTTCCGAGTCCTAATTCGATCGTATAGAGAAGATAACTCTTTAAATCGAATTAAAGTATTAAATTTTCGATATTAATTCTAGCGCGTTTATATATCGTACGCTCGCACAACAAATCCGAACAATACGAAATTTGAAATCAAATAATAATATAATATTACGGATCCAATGGAACTTATTTCGTCGAATTTTGAGACTGTGCCTCGGAAGGCTATTTTTAAATATCGATTTAAACGATATATTATTAAAACTTAACAAAACATTCCAAATTCAATTTCAACACTTTTACTCTCTTCTTTATTATCAATATAAATTTTACAGACCTTTAAATTATATTTTTTACAGGCTTAAAATTCCAGATTCAACATCTTACCCAAATTTCCAATAATTAAATTCAATAATTAAATTTCCAAATAAGGGTGATATTTGAAATTTAAGTTCAAAATTATCTTTTAAATATTTAAAATACATTAAATATCCCGATTTCAAATGCCTGAAAATTTCGGGTCGTCACATTCCTTACCCCTTAAAAGAATTTCGTCCCCGAAATTACTAGTTAGGAAGAACGGTCCAATACCTGTTTACCTTTTTCCCCAAAACCAAATAGTTTTATTCGCTTGCCATAACATATTTTTTTTATTAAAGACCCACTATTACTTCAACCAACATTCCAAAACCTTCCATAGTTTCCAAATAACTTTACTTATTCAACCATTCAAATTATAATTTGAAACCAAATTTTGAATTATCAAAATTTTCTAACTCCCTAAATTTTCGAATTTTTTTGCTAGTGTCTCCTTTGCTCGGCTAGCTCGGTACAACTACAAAATGCCTTTAAGGGATCACAAATCCCAAAAGAAAACAAAAGCCAAGTGACTAGATCAAAAACCCAATCAAATTTCATACAGAAATTTAAACACATACCTTTTTATTCGGGCAATTCAAATTTATCATCTGAAATCAAAACTAATTTTCCTTTTCCCTTATAATACCTGCATATCCTATTTAGCAATAATATCCAATCACAAATTTCAAAACATTTTATTGACTTCCTTTCAAAGTGCCAATATTTATTCATTCAAATATTAACTTAGAATATATTTGCAATATCAATTTCCAATTAAGAATTCACCATTCCTTTCTTAAGTTTAGTATAAGCATTTTGTATGCTTCTTTATTTATTTTCACTTTACCACTATACTTTATATCTATTTCTATTCAAATTAGTTTTTCCCATTTACATACGAATTCAATTTATCTCCAACTCTAAATATTGAATTTTATCTTCCATTTATAACTGATTCATATCACTATTTCAAATTAGTTTCATTCACTTATTTATTTCAATTTCCAATTTGAAATCGTTTTGTCGTTAACAAAACTTTTCCCAAAATATTTCAAACCCCCAAAATTTTCGAATTTTTTTGGCAGAATCTCCTTTGTACGGAGAAGCTTTTGCAATTTGACAAAAGATATAAATATATATACATCGACCCACCCAGTCGGAAAAAAAAAAATTAGTTCATATTTTCTATTTTTATTGCGTAGGCGTACCTTATTTAGCATTTATAAGCAAGCGGCTTATTTATTTAGCAGCTAACGTGCCCAAAATCCAGCCAAACGGCTTCCCGGTACCTGTACTTACTCAATTTAAACATGTAAGTGCAATATATATAAAGTTTAACAATATTTCACTTATTTGCAATAGTTAAACACATGAATTCTAACAGCAATGCACACCAAACACTTTCCGTAAGCAATTTATACAGTTTTAATACTAATTCAACTGTTTTCAGTTAATTCATATACCATTTTCATTCAATTTGAATAGTTTACAACCCACTTGCTTATATTCCATTCATTTTTAATTTTAAACTAACCCATATTATTCCAATTGATTTTAAAAATCAATTCTATTCACTTCTGTTAATACATTTACTTTTGTTTACGATAAAATGACTAATTTTCTGTGCAAATTTGATGTTATTCATGCAAATAACAATTACTTAATCTTATAACCATTTTAAGTTGATTCTAACTCAATTTGTATTTATTTCCTTCTGTTTTAATTCATTCACAACCATTTTATTTAACTCGACACATTCCATTTCAATTTTATTCACGGTCCACTCATTTGCGTTTCATTTCTTATCCGCATTCATTTAAAACCATTCTATTAAACTTGAAAACATTCTATTTTTCTTATTGTCTCTAAGTTATTTCAATTCCTTAACAATTTAAATGGTTTACAATTATTTATTTAAGAATTTCATTCCATTAAATATTATCTGTAACTCACCGAATTTTATTCGATTCAAATTTATTTTCACTTGATTTAAATCCAACCCAATATCATTAAACTTAGTTTAAGTTGAATTCAATTCAGCTTTCCTCCATCTATTTAGCTTATGTTAATTTACTTCAATTTATTCAATTCATTACAAGGCCACTTTCAATTTTACTACCACCCATCTGGGTTTTATTTGCAACCAAAACAATTCCTACTTTAATCAATTTCCAATCATATTTACTTCACTAACAATTCAAGTCGAATTTAATTTATAACTCGAGTTTTATTTCCAAACTTCATTATTAACTCATAATTCAGCTTCTATTTTATTTCCAAACTTCATTATTAACTCACAATTCAGCTTCTATTTAATCACACTCAAATTGATTATTAAAGTTTCAAAAATTCTTTTGAAAACAAAAGCATCTCGTAAGACCATGCCACAAATAAACATGTCGTAATTTTACCTTACGATGGCTAAAACATTTCTTAGTAAAATGCTCTGATATTATAATAGGGTCTATCTACGAATACTTATTAAAATAGCCGAAATTGTTACACCTATTAAATTCCAGCTACTAGCCACAGAGTGGGTAATACAAACAAAACTCGTAAAAGGCACGTAGGGAGAATGGATTTCCAACTAATGACTAGGCACTGGGGTACCACCTGTCACAGTACCTGGTCTAGATCAGCGTACCGAGGATCACTCTCGACCCTCTGCAACACAAGACCCGAACTATCCCTTACTAGATAATCCCGAGTAAGATCATCCCACGGTTGAGATCAACAATCGCACCACTAAGCCGAAATAAAAAGGGACATCTAGACAGGGATGACCTTACCCGGAAATGGGTGCTGCCCACCAAGCCTTGCTGCATAACCCCTGATTTTCAGTCATTCCCGGTTGATAAGGCTTGAGGCTAAGCGTTACCTTTAAGATCGTTTCACTTAGAATGCTCATCGTCCACATAACGATGTTCTGAAAGCATTCATCCATACAAGTCCATTCCGGGTTCGAACGGAACCGAAGGCACTATTCCTACTACATCCATTTTGGAAATATCCTTAGGATTAGTAGGCACTTCACTGCTCCATCTTCGCATCCAAACTCGTTTTCCCACGAAAATGTACAAACCGGATCGAAATGGTTTTCGAGAAATTAATTCCGATCCCGGTCTCTTCGAAACGATCAACGCATTTGGCCAATATTGATAGTCGGTTATTTAACTATCAATTTACATTCACAACAACCATCCAACATAAATAATTTCACCAAATTATTTATTAAACTCAAATTATCTACACAAGATATATTTCAACTTTTCAACCCTTAAAAAAAATAGTTTCAAACCCCACTCTTCTCATGGAATGAATTTCAAAATAATTATTTCCACTGAAAACACCAAGTACAAAGCTTTAGATTTTTAAAAAAAATTAAAACACTTTATAAATAAAATATATATTTTAACATTTAGATTGAGAACTACTTCAATACTTTATTAAAAATATGCACTTTAGGAATATTTAAAATGAGGTTACTTTTGTAAAATATAAACTGCATTTTCTTTTTTAAAACAAATACCGAGTCACTTTTAAATAATTACTATTATAATAGATTAAGAAAATACTTACTTTAGAATTTAAATATTTTAGAAACGATAAATTTTCCAAAACTTGCTTTTTAAAACAACTTTAAAACTTTTAACTTATATTTTAAAATTTACTTTGAAAATGTACTTGGTTATCCAGGGAGAATTTCCAATTTCAATCACTTAAATCTTTTTTCCAAATTGATTTTCAGTTTACTCCATTTGAAATAAATTTCTTTACTTACTCAATTCATTTCGAAATTCGTTAATTATGGACTTTATTATTATTATTATTATTTTCCTTTTGATTTTAAATCTTTTAACTGAAATATACAAATTTCAGATTTTCCCAATTTTTATTTATTCTTTTCAAAATTTAGATCTTAAATTTAAAATAAATGCTTTGTTCTTTTAAATAATAACACTGAAGTTTAAAATTCATTAACTTTCTATTTATTCAAAATTTCCTTTTCATATGCGGAATTTATCTATTAGAATTTTAAAACCACTAATATTCTTATCCAGTTCATTTTTAATTTATTTAAATTTAATATAATTATTTCACTTACAAATTCTCTTCCTTTTATTTTCAAAATTCCAATTCTATATATTTTGACAACTTAGTGTATCGAAATATATTCAAGTAAATCCTAGCATCCAATATTACAACTACCAATAATATTCATTACAGAATATCGAATATTCATAATAGAGAATATTAAACAATATAAATATTTTTGAGGAATCCAATTGGATCCCTCCAATCTGTTTTCCCTGCATCCACAGATGTTAGCACAATATAAAATACCAATTCCACTTCGAGGTGGAATATCGTGGTATATGGGTTTTTATATAAAATCATCCGCTATTATGCGGCGCATAGGGTCTCATCCGCTATAAAATGCAGGAAATCAATCATTCCAAGATATATTATATACTACTATATATAATATTGCACATCCAATCCAAACAATCAATCAACCAATTATTTAAATTTAACCATTTAAATTAAAATTATAACCAGATTAACTCACCTTTAATTTTTGTTTTGCAATCCACTTTAATATTGCTTTGGATTTCCTGATGTTTGACCTTGTTGGAAAAACAAACTCAGGAAGTCCACCTCACTCGAATCGTGAAACCCCGCAGCCTCCATGATGATTTCACGGTTGCAGCTCGAGTTCAAGCTCGAGCTCGAAATCCCAAATCGTCGACCTCACCGCGCCTCCACGCTGTATCGCGACCACCCAAAGCCCTAGTAGTACTAGCCACGAAAGCCCTCCGCTTTGCTCGCAAGCGTCCCTTCGATTGTCGCCGAACCCTCAGAAATCCAAACCCTAGTTCGCCTCTCTGGTCGAACGCGAACCTCCCTTCCACTTGAATGAACGTTGCGGCAATAAATCGACTCAGCCCTAGCTTCGTCCGGCATCGCGAGTCTCCCCCGCATCAAAGTCGACATCGCTTTCGATTTCGCCGTCGACGACGCGCGCGAGCGAACCCCCTTTTTCATTCGCCATTTATTTATATATTTTTTTGAATTTAACTGAGGAGAGGAACGAGGTTCCATAGGTTTTAGAAAATAAACTGAAATGTTTCGGCCATTATTCTTACTTTAAAGACGTGCGTGGAAGCTTCAGAAGGAAGACAATGCGTGTCTATATTTCTCAACGTGCCAAAACTTTGTATAGTGTTCGAGTATATTATTTATTTTCAAAGTCAAATTTAAATTGTCCAAAAATTACAACACAAAATTCTGATCTCTTATCAAGGCATGGCGCTAGGCATTCATAATGTTATACACCTACTCCGAACACAATGGAAAAGGTTCCGAGTCCTAATTCGATCGTATGGAGAAGATAGCTCTTTAAATCGAATTAAAATATTAGATTTTCGATATTAATTCTAGCGTGTTTATATATCGTACGCTCACACAACAAATCCGATCAATATGAAATTTGAAATCAGATAATAATATAATATTACGGATCCAATGGAACTGGTTTCGTCGAATTCCGAGATTGTGCCTCGGAAGGCTATTTTTGAATATCGATTTAGACGATATATTATTAATACTTAACAAAACATTCCAAATTCAATTTCAACACTTTTACTATCTTCAGTATTATCAATATAAATTTTAGAGACCTTTAAATTATATTTTTTACAGGCTTAAAATTGTAGATTCAGCATCTTACCCAAATTTCCAATAATTAAATTCAATAATTAAATTTCCAAATAATGGTGATATTTGAAATTTAAGTTACAAATTAAATTTTAAATATTTAAATCCATTAAATATCCCGATTTCAAATGCCTAAAAATTTGGGTCGTGACAACTCGAGTTCCCCTACTGAACACTAGCCACCGCCGTGCCCCTGCTCCCACCCGAAGCCTGACCGAATTCCCCTTCACGACCGAAGCATCCCCAGCCTCAACCAAGACTCCACCTGCAACCTACTCTGCCAATTTTCTATGCACGGTCCTTTTTTATTTTGCTTTCTATTTATACATATGCTGCTGTTGAAAGCATATATGTTCATGTGTGTCCTCAAGCATATATATGTGTTTATCAAATATATATATCGTCTTTTTCCTTGCATTGGGTTTTCTTTTTTGTGCTTGTGATATATATAGTATCCTATATATGCGTTGCACATACAAATCGATGGCAGTAGTATGCATTTTTTTGATGTCAGCACCTGTATAGTGTGGCTAAGAATGCATATATATCGAAATATTATGTCTGTAGCTGTCATCGGCATTTACTTTGGACTCCACCCTATCCACCTTATCTTAGTCACCATTAGGCCTTCAAGTCTTTTGAATTATGCATATATATTAGTATTATTATATATATTATTATAGTCGGTTATACACTTATTATTGTTAATTTCCCTAGGTTTTCTTAATTCGAATTTAGTAGTGTGGAAATAGAGCTGCAACTACTTGTGAAACCATGTTTGCTGAATCAAGCCCGGGGAGTTTGTATGTTATTTCATATTTTGCTGCTTTGCGGTTATTGTCTATTATGTTCTCAACCTTGAACTTGAACTATTATTTCCTTTGTTTAAAATGAATTTAAACATGTACCGGTCTAGCTTGACATCCGAGAAAAAGCAAAATGACAATAAACTTTGTGTCTGTGCCTTGAGACTCTATCATGGATCATCATCATACATATAAGAAATGTTCACGGCAGCATTTGGATGTCAGAAATAGTTCGTCTCTCTTCTTTCAAACACATTTGTTTTTCATATATCTATCAAAAACTCGAAATATTCAACCCCTTTAAATATATACATGTGGAAACTTTGGATTGAAATTGGCACACACTTTGTTGTAATAAAACCAATCTCTAATGTTACGTGCCTATCAATTCATATTTATACATCACTTCTTCAAAATATTTAGCGATCGATATTATTCCAATTTCAAGCCGTCGTTCCTTCTTATAACATGAGAGACAATCCTAACCTAATCTTTAGTTCTAAAATAATATCAAACACTAATACTCGCATGGATTATTCGAAACTCTGAAATTGGTTTATTGTATATATATTATTGTGAATTTGCTGATCAAACCAATTAAAGTTCCATGACCAAACCAATCTCTAATGTTACGTGCCTATCAATTCATATTTATACATTACTTCTTCAAAATATTTAGCAATTAGTACTATTCTAATTTCAAGCCGGCGTTCCTTCTTATAATTTGCAAGACAATCCTAACCTAACCTTTAGTTCTAAAATAATGTCTAACACTAATACTCGCATGGATTATTCGAAACTTTGAAATTGGTTTATTGTATATATATTATCGTGAATTTGCTGATCAAACCAATTAAAGTTCCATGATCTCCTGCCTGTGCTACAAATCCTTTTTCACTATATAAATTTTGCTTGAAAGAGCAGAATCTCTGCTTCGACCCTCTATTTTGATTTTCAACTACATGTTCCTTTCATTTATAGCCATAGCTTTTGATGTTTCTTTCTTAAAGTTAATGGTTCGATATATATTTTCTAAAAGTGATCCAAAAAATAAAACTAGCACTTTGTTCAGCTCTGTGCAAGTTTAATGAATGATACAAGGAATAAACTCAAACGAACATGTGTACATAATCAATGCATATCCAAGTCTTTTAAAGTTTGGTTTGTAACGTTGCATTATCTTCTGTGCCTAAAAAATAAACGTTATACTTGCATTTGCATGTCAATGTCAAACACTAAAGTCGGTTATCATCGGGTGGTTAACAAAAACAATTGTATTATCTCACTTCGAAATGTACAATGGTATACTATTTTACATGCATACAAAGATGCTACCAAGAAGACAATTTTAAATAAAACAAGCATCTCTTGAAATATCAACTAGCATACATTTTAGTTTTGTTAGAGTTAATCATAAAACTAGCTATGCTTTAAAAACTTATTGCAAGAGTAGGCTTAGTTACAAATTTACTTAAATTTTATATGTGCGAAAATATAAACTCTAACCTAGTTTTTGTGCAATTCAAAATTGCTCTCAAGTGTAAAATTGAAAATTTCTTTGCACAATTTTAATGTGAGCAAATACGAATCTTCAAACAAGACCTGTTTTTTGTAATAAGTTTTCAAACAAACCTATTTTTGCAATATGTATTTTCTAAAATCCACTATTTAAGATGAGTCCTCCTCTGTATAAACGATGCTAAATTCTTAAACTTTTATCGCTATCTGTCTCGTATATAAAACACCTGTAATAATAAGATTTCTTAATTACATGGCGTAAATGTGTCAAATGAGCAACCTCTAAGCATCCTCTTCCACTAACGCTTTCGTGACGACCGACCTACACCTTCACCATCCAATATAAATGAAGAGTGCGCTAGATGTCCAACCGATGTAGAATGATTGTCGTTAGATTACGATGATATAATATTTTCAAATTAAAAGCAGATTCAGAAAATATTGTTGATTTTGGTGATATTATATTTTCAAGGAAAGAAGATTTATAAGATTCTTGAGATAACGACGTAAATATATTATCTTTTTTACTGTATTAAAGAAGGCAATGAATTATCTTCATGAAAAGGAGAGTAGTTTGAAGATTAAGTAATCAAACAATTCCCTAACCGGTTGGCTAAAAAAGAAACTGAAAAGTTGGACCGATAAACGTTTTCCATATGAGCAGGATAATTGATGAATTATTGCTTTATAACCATAAATCAATTAATTCAACCATATCTAATAATCTCTTTATAAAAATATTCATTCTGTAGAGATTAAAGTTATCATCTCAAGTGGTATTTGTTACACATCTTCTTAGCCTCCATTATCAATTTTGTAAAATTCTCTTTTCTTAGATGCAATAAAATCTTCTTTTTTCAAAGTGAACGCGTATTATCTTGCGATAGTGGAATCATTATAAATCTATTTGTAAACTCTCTATTTGCTTTATTATGTAATTTTCCCTTTTGTATTCTCCTATTGTTATTTGTTTTGTCGCACTACAATACAAACTTATTCCTTCCGCATTTATTTCGGCTGATTTACAGTCATTTTATAAAATTACCCCAACAATTGTCAAAGTTGGAATGTTGATAAAGCAATTATAGAACCTGTATTATATCTCACAGCACGTCGAAAATATAATACTCATCACATATATCAAACCGATAGGACGGTTATAACTAAATGAACCACAAATATCAAAGTGCATGATTTTACAGAGTTATACAAAATATAGTAGTAAAGTTTATACAACTAGAAATAAACTCAAGATAATTGTCTCTAAATAAAGTAGCCAACATCATTTACACTCCATAGTGTCGCACAGTGAAATAAGCAATAGTAAGCCTTATATAAATATGAGAAAGCACAATCTCCAACTGTCCATCTGCATAGCACCACCTATCACCCAAACTTGTTATCCGGTGTACTCATTTAAGAGTGCCCAAAACAATACTAAACAAACCATAAAACATCGAGTCAAACAACAGTCTAGTGTGAGCGATAAACAATCTCAAAATGCTATACAAGTTGATATAGAAAGGAACAAAAGTATAAGAGTCATACCCGATATGTCCTTATATACAAAGAGGAAGAAGGAAATGAAAATTGATTGAAGAAACGAAAGAAAGGAATTTTTTTAAACAAATTAAACATTTTCTATTCTTTCTTTGCAAACTGTCCATTTTAGTTCCTTATTAATTTTCAATCAAGTCAATCATCCCCCTTCCATCATGTGGTCGGGCAAGTTTTCGAGAATGTTCAAGAGTGGCTTGCACACCAGCCTAATCCAAGTGCGAAACCCAAAAGTCCAAGAATCAAGACAAGCCATGGATCGGTATTGATCCATGTCCATGGATCGGAACTGGTCCATGTCCATGGATCCGTACCGACCCCTAATGCTTCCCTAAAGTTGCTACGTGGTTCTTGATACACAAAGTTAGAGTGATCCTCAACCAACACATGCCATATAAGATGGTTCCCTGGCCACTCATGATCCAAGCGATAGGTGGATAAATCCAAGTTTCAAGACAAGTAAATTAATTGCTTTTACCCAACCACCAAACCATTATATTCCTACGATCCAAGAGTCATGCTGATACATCAAAGCTCCACAAATGAAGGTACAAGTCGTCCAAGCAACGTTGAAGGATCAAATAAGACTAAAAGTTGTTTTATGGACCGGTACCGATCCATAGGGCGTGGTCTGGTATCGATCCGTAAATTTTGTTTAGCTGGCTACGATCTTCTGAGAGTGGCTCCTTTAGGATGTGGGGAAGAAGCGGTTAAGAGAACTCCGTCGGCTTCAACTATATATAGTGGATGATATGCATTGTTTAGGGGATCTTTTTGCTTGCATTCTAAATTTTGTACTTCTATTGTAGCCTCTCGGGTTAATGCCGATCCGTAGACTATCGATCTATAAGATCACCCTTATAAAAGCCTTATAGAATCATAAACAAAGTTCAAGTAGACGTAGGCCAGTAATTAGCCGAACCACTATAATTGTTTGTGTTTTTTCCATAGTTTATTCATTTATTGTCTTCATTTTATCTTCTATAATACTTTGGGCGTTTGTGCCAACTTTTCGCCTAAACACCTGCCGCATTCAATTTTCGTAATCCAAAGATTTTTCCACCCTTTTAGAAGTTTAAATTTCTAGGCTAGTTACATGCTTAAAACTGACCATTTAAGTAACAAATTCCATCCAAAAAAATAATTTGACCCAAAACCAAACCCAGCTTGGCCGATCGGACGCGACGCACGTGTGTATGTGTTAATATGCAAGGCCTTCCTCTTCAACCCAAGAGATAACATTTAGGTGCCCAAAGGTCTCAATCTCTCTCCTATAAAAACTATATTTAAACCGATATAGTTTAAGCTATCTTGCAATATGGAACTATTCAATTTCCATACTTCTCCTCTTCTCTTTCTTTCTTCTGCTCCAAAGTAAAAAAGCTACTCATACAAGATTTATTTATTTACACTAACAATGCTCCACCAAATTTAATACTCTACTGTCATACATTATAGGAAAACTCATACATAAGTATAGATATTTTATGGACTTAATCTATACGTAGTGATAACCTATCAAAGTATGTCAGAATAAAGTAGTTACAAAGCGTCGAACCATCAATCTTATGCGGTTTATTGGATGTGTTTAACACATCATTTTCTTTCCTTTAAATAGTTTAAAAGACAATATGTGGATTGGCCTTGTGTTTATATCTCGGTTTCATGAAGTGCTCTTAGACGAAGCCATAGTCTTGTAGAAAGCGGCACCACTGTTAACACCAAAAATTCACCACCGAAACTAGGTTTCGATGGAGAGTAGAGGTCGCTGAAAACCTTCTGCAAGAGCCGAAGAGATGCTTCTTGAAAAGTCATGAAGGACTCCGCAACTAAGGATCTGCATGAGATGGTTCCGCCCACAAGAGGCTTCCACACAAGATAAAGACTTTCACCTTTGGTTCTGCATGAGAGGGTTCCACAGAAGACCACTCACTGCTAACGGAAGACGTTCCACAAGTATCGCATTCGAGAAAGATTCTTCCGCAAGTAACGGTTCCAAATTGAAGGCCTTCCGCAAGAGGCATCAACTTCATGTAAAAATATTACCTTCCGCAAATCCAATTTGCCACCTCATTCAAAGGAACCTTTCAATGGGATCGAAAGGATGCTTCTACAATAGAAGATCAGAGCATTTAATGCAGGGCAACGCCGGTCAAGCATTTTAGAAGCGCCACTTACCTTTAGAAGACCTTTCGATGAAGTCAAAAGGTTCCCTTCCACATCAAATCAGCTACCCTTCTATCGTTAGATCAAAGCTGTGGATGACACATTCTCACCTTCCGATGGAAACAAGGGCATCCAAATATGTTCATAAGAGCTATAAGCCAACCTTTCGACAATGCCGAAAGGCCTTTCTTTTGCACGAGCTTGGAAGGATGCGAACGAAATCCACCTTCTGGCCCGGCCGCCTTGATCCCTACGGAAGGTGCAAACCCGCACCTATAAATAAGACCCGAGGGTTTCATTCTTGGTATTCGGATTTTAGTTTTCAAAACCACTACTATTTTTTAAAGTTTGTGTCCCTAATTTCTAAATAAATTTGGGGCTTTTTCCAACAGGAGTTATTATGTATACTTCAGTTCATAATAAAAAATTTCATGTTAGAGATCAATGTTTTCATGTCATTTACGTACTTTATGTCGATATAATCGAATATCGATCCTATTTTTTTATTTCATTGGTTCGAAAGGTTCAAGAGCATCCTTCTATAGAATCAAAACCATCAGCTAGTCTTAAGGGGCATTACTTGTGATATACTCTTTACTCCTAAACCTTTCAATGGGGTCGAAACCCCATAGATAATACTAAGGTTACGCTACTGAATTTAAACCTACCTTTCTTCATCCTTTCAACAAAGCCGAATCATTCTTGATCCACCACATTAAACCTATCGCTTGGTTCGAAATCTTCTCTACCAACCGTTTGACGGGGTCGAGACCTAGCATTTCTACATTTTGACCTTTAAAGTAGGTCATATTCTATGGAATCAATATTCTTTTCCTCATCTCCTTGGGTCCAACTATCTTCCTTAAAGGCTCTACATACGACCATTTCACCTTAAGTCCATCTACTTGGATTCTTTGGGACGTTGACCATAAATTTGGTTAACATCTAGTATTAGAAGTCCATTTAGCCTTCCAAGGATCATATTGAAAAACATTATGTATCATGTCCTTCAACATGGATTCTTTGAGGTGTTAACCAAAATGTTTGTTAACATTTTGGCACTAAAAGGAGGGCCTGAATCTCCGCTCTTATTAAATTTTCATCACATATTAATAGAGTTCTTCATTCAAAAGAATAAGATGGAAAGAACAAAGAATAAAAACAATGAAAAGGCTGCAGTACAATCAGCTCTGGACAATGATATAATCCCGAACTTCAACTTAGAAAATACAAATATTGGACAACCTTCAACTCTGATAAACAACGAGATTAGAGTTCGAAATTTACAACAACAAATGATTACAATACAAGAATTGCTTAAAAGGGTTCCATCTCAAGAATCATAAAGGGTTGTGAAAGGAGAAGATGAACCGCCGTCTCCAAATGAAGGTCAACATGAGAATCAAGAAAGTCAGGCTAAGAGAACCATTGAGCAATCAAACGTTTAGCCATAGAAGATAGTGGAGGTCACCTTAAACATTCGCAACAAAATCACAGAGGATACAATAAAAAATATGCCCAATGAATTAGGGAAACATGTTATTCTATAAAAGGCTCATTTGTCAGAAGAAAAATGGCGGTTAGCATTCTCTCTCACATGTGTAACGACCTAAAATTTTAACGAATTTTATATCGTACATAACTAATTTTACTCAAAATTTTAAACAATAGAATTGTGGAATAAAATTTGATATTTGAAATGCATCTATTTTATTATAGTAATTGGTAAAAAATTATTGAAAAATATGGAGCTTAATTTATTTGTGAAATTTAAAACTATAAATTTATTAAGTATGCCTATTGAAAATTCAATATTTTGAAATTTGAATACTTTTATATAATAAAAATGTAAATCAATTTCTGAGGGAGATGCCGTAATTCTTTCCGCAAAATTTTAACGTCTATAGCTCCGTTTATCTTATTTTCTACGTTTTGGCAGCATTTTCGGTAGTGGGAAAATTTTGAGTTTTTATAATTTGATCGTCTCGGTGATATATGTTTACCATTCTATTCATCTCATCATGTTGATCTCCGTAGTATATTTATTTTTTGTATTCTGAGGCCCGATACGCGATGGAAACAACAACAAAAAAAGGTGTCAGATCGGTACAGTATCCGTAAATTTTTGTTTCCTTTGCCATTTTAAACTACAGCCATGGCAACCAAGCAACAATTAATTGCTTTAATTATTTTACCGGATGCAAGCTTGTAACCGTTGCCATTTCAGCCATCCTATATTATATTTTGCCTTTCCACTTTCGCTTGCTGTTCATTCAGAGAGGTACATTCTCATTGTATTGTATTATATTTTATTCTATTATATTTTTTTGTTTTGTTTCGTTCTCTTGTTCTTCTCCTCCATATTTCCGCCGAGCTCTCACCCGTGTCATTTTCCTGAAGCCATAACTCAAAGCCTCTCCTCGCATGCTCACCTACCTTCATCTCTATGCTTCTCACTCAACCAGGGTGCCTAGCCCTGTGACCCACGCCTAGAAAAAAAAGGCAAAAGCTCCACCCACCGTACCACTTCCCTCTGATCACCAGACCTAGGACAATGTCGAGCACCTCTCTACCGCCGCACCTCAACCCTGACTGGGTTGCACCCCACCGCGCCACTACCACTACACGCCACCCAAAACCAAGAGCATCTCACCCAATCGTCGGCTCCCCATCACCCGTTTAACGACCCGCAAATCCGTACCCCTTGAGTCAACACTATTATACATCAATCAACTCAAGTTGAATAGAAATACGAACCATTTAGGTTAAAGAAGAAGAGGTAGAAGAAGAGAAACAGAAAACAACAACAGAATCTTACCATCGCAGCGGAATAAAATATAATAGGTAATCATAGAGCTTTACACAAAAACAAATGCTATGTCTGTTTATACATACATCATAAGAGTTCAACAACATCTATAACATTCAACTGGATACACAGCGGAATAATAATAGCAAGTACGGAAGTACGTATCGCCATCCAACTCGTCTCCTAAGCTCCACAGCGTCCTTTCCTGAATTCTATAATACTCGGTCTAACCCGAGCATTATAGTTAAATAACACCCGAGTCAGTCTGGAATACCAGCATGAGAAATCACACTCCAATTGATTATTAAAGTTTCAAAAATTCTTTTGAAAACAAAAGCATCTCGTAAGACCACGCCACAAATAAACACGTCGGAATTTTACCTTACGATGGCTAAATCATTTCTTATTAAAATCCACTGATATTATAATAGGGTCTATCTACAAATACTTATTAAAATAGCCGAAATTGTTACATCTATTAAATTCCAGCTACTAGCCACAGAGTGGGTAATACAAACAAAACTCGTAAAAGGCGCGTAGGGAGAATGGATTTCCAACTAATGACTAGGCACTGGGGTACCACCTGTCACAGTACCTGGTCTAGATCATCGTACCGAGGATCACTCCCGACCCCCTGCAACACAGGACACGGACTATCCCTTACCGGATAATCCCGAGTAAGATCACCCCACGGTTGAGATCGGCAACCGCACCACTAAGTCGAAATAAAAAGGGACATCTAGACAGGGATGACCTTACCCGAAAATGGGTGCTGCCCACCAAGCCTTGCTGCATAACTCCTGATTTTTAGTCATTCCCGGTTGACAAGGCTTGAGGCTAAGTGTTACCTTTAAGATCGTTTCACTTAGAATGCTCATCGTCCACCTAACGATGTTCTGAAAGCATTCATCCATACAAGTCCATTCCGGGTTCGAACGGAACCGAAGGCACTATTCCTACTACATCCATTTTGGAAATATCCTAAGGATTAGTAGGCACTTCACTGCTCCATCTTTGCATCCAAACTCTTTTTCCCATGAAAACGTACAAATCGGATCGAAGTGGTTATCGAGAAATTAATCCCAATCCCGGTCTCTTCGAAACGATCAGCGCATTTGGCCAATATTGATAGTCGGTTATTTAACTATGAATTAACATTCACAACAACCATTCAACGTAAATAATTTAACCAAATTATTTATTAAACTCAAATTAGCTTCACAAGATATATTTCCACTTTTCAACCCTTAAAAAAATAGTTTCAAACCCCACTCTTCTCATGGAATGAATTTCCAAATAATTATTTCCACTGAAAACACCAAGTGTTTGCGTAAAAAATGGCCGCAAACACCCAATACCGTGAAAGCACCAGTGTATGAATATAAGTCAGCAATATTCAAACACAAATCACAGATCTCAGCAAATAACTCAAAGATGTTTGTACAAAATGGGCAAACAACTCCAAGTTGTATGATTTAGTTGATTTTATGTTGTTCGTAGTGATCTAGGTGGTTTATGCAAATATGTAAAAAGCAAGGACCAAACTGTAAAAGACACACAGATTTATAGTGGTTCGGCCAAAGTGTGCCTACGTCCACTTTATATGTTATTCTCCTTTTCCAATCCGATTACAAGTACAAAGCTTGTAGTACAAGTATATGAAAGTTGTTTGAAAGTTCCTTCCAGGTTTGAGCTCTCAAACTTGTCCCCCATTGTTGTACCCCTGCCCCTCTATTTATAGAGTGAGGTAGGGGGCAGGGGTCTTGGATGTATATAGCTGCTGGTGGGCCCGGGCTGAAGCAATCTGGACTGGCAATTCTGGTTCGGCGAGCCTTCATTCGGTATGGAGCTTGGACCGGTGATGGAGTGGGATGGAGGTTCATTCGGTGGTGAGGTATGTGGTTGGCTCGGTGGTGTCTGGTCCGGTAGTGGCGATTCGGTGGATCTCATTCGGTAGTACATGGAAGTGTGATGATGGACCGGTGGAGCATGGGTTTTGGTTTGGTTCGGTATTAGCTGGTTCGGTGGGAAGGGTCCGGTAGGGTGTTGGCTTTGATGGAAAGGAGGTTGTAGTAGCTGATTCGGTAGGAAGGGTAGAGGGATGCCAAAGGATACTTAGGAGTGCCGAATATAGAGGGCCGAATGAGCCCATGCCGGATGAACCAAGGCCGAATGAGAGGGAGGCTAGCCGGATGGACTTGGTCTTGCATTGCCGAATGAGGCTTCACATATGAGAATGCCGAATGAACTGAGGAGCTTCAAGTACCGGATGACACTTACTACCGGATGAACTCGGGGAGTGTAGTGTCGAACGAACTCTTGCCTTGCTTCCAATCGATTTTCAATCCCGGCATCCATTATTCCTTGCTAATTTGTCGATATTCCAGTTTTGACCAAAAAATGGGATAACACTTTGCCCCCCAAAACATGCCTTGTGATAACAAGGTGTGTTTTGAATAGTTCCGAATCCAATATCCAAGGTCCATAGCCATATCGGTAGAGTAGATCATCCTTGACTGCTCCGAGTCGATATCCAATTCCAAATCCAATAACCAAAGCTTGAGCAAATTCCATGTCCATCCGAACTCGACAGCCGAGCCTCAAATCATCCTTATCCAATAGCCAATAACCGAATCCAGGACCTCTCTGGGTCGATATCCAAACCCATAACCTCTCCGGGCTCTTGCCAAGCGCAATCCACACCTGACGGCCATGATCCAGTGTCCCTGGATGTTGAGCTAACCTCTCCGGGTTCTTGCCATGCGTAATCCACACTTGACGATTTTGATCCAGTGTCCCTGGACTTTGAGCTAACCTCTCCGGGTTCTTGCCATGCCTAATCCACACATGACGACCTTGGTCCAGTGTCCCTGGATGTTGTACAATGCCATGGCTTAAGTCCTAAGCCGAATCCTGGTCTCTCCGGACCCTTGCCGAGCATAGTCCATACTCGACGACCTGAATGAGTCAATTTACCACGTTCGGGCAAAGCGACTCACCCCTTGCCAGGCATAATCCATACCCGACGACCGTTTATCAAAAGTCAGATAAAAATCCAATTAAAATCCAACTCAAAATCCAAGTCCAAAATCCAAATCGAGAATCCAAATCCAAAATCCAAATCCAGAATCCAAATCCAAAATCCAAATCCAAAACCATAAAAACAGAAATCCAAACTAACATCCAAAACCGAAAACAATTGTCCAAAGGAAAATCCAAATCAAAAAGCAAGGAAAACCAGGAGCTCAATCCAAGCTCCAAAACCGAAAACCAACAAGAAAAGCAGTGTCCAATCCAAAAGCAAAAGATAAATTTCACAAACCATAGCATCGCAGCCCATTATCATTCAGAGCATGCCTAGGGGCTATCTCCGTCCTCGTACATGTGTAAATGACTTGGTTGCTTGCCAACAGTTTGCTACTTATTTTATGTTAACCTGGTCAAGGGACGATCAACCGACCATCATTCCTGGGCCTCCCACCATCGTAGCTTGAGGTAGGCGGCAGTTGCTCCTGCCTCGCCGCTGCATTCCGAGGTCCAACATACTGTGGCAGCTGTCCATTCCTTACATGCTCCTCAATTATGTCCTTTAAGTGCCTGCAGCTGTTGGTGTCGTGTCCATCCAAATCATGGAAGAGGCAATGCCTTCCTGATGTCCTCTCCCGTTCTGTAGGTTCTCTCCTAGCCGGCCTCCGGTAGTGAAGGCGATTTCGAGTATCCAGGTATATCCGTTCCAGTGTTTCGTTCAATCCTGTGTATGTGGAAAACTTTGGATCCTTCCATTGCTTCCTAGCATTTCCAGAATCATCGTCCAACTTCCTTTTTCCTTTGTTTTTATCCGAACCATTGCTGGATGGTCCTCCCCCTTCAACTGCATTAACCTTTTTCAATTTTAAATCCGTACTCGCATCTTCTTGTCGAAGGAACCTTTCTGCCTCATGAAAGAATTCGTCGAGATTCCGTGGGGGATCTCGTATCAGAGATACCTTGAAATCCGAGTTCTCCCTGACTCCTGATACTGCTGCCATTAAAACCATCGATGGATCGGGCCGATCCACCGAAGCAACTGCGGCACTGAATCGAGTTAGAAAAGCTCTAAGCGATTCATCCATCCTTTGCCTTACCGATGTCAATGTCATCACGTTCTTCGGTCTCTTGACATGAACCCGAAACTGTCCCAGAAACCTTTCCACCAATTCCCTCCAAGTCCCGATAGATCCTTCTTCCAGCTGCCTGAACCACATCGCAGCTAAGTCCGTCAAGTACAAAGGGAAGCATCGGGCCATCACCTCCTCTGATGCCCCCAGCACCTCCATGTGTCTAGTGTATCTCATCAAGTGATCCGTAGGGTCTTCCTTGCCATTGTATACCTCCACGCTAGGTAGCTTGAACTTAGGTGGGTTCTGAGCCATCCTTATTTCCCGAGTGAACGGACTCCTGTTTACTCCTTCCAAGTCTCCGTTGGTCAAACCACCTCGCACAGTCTTCCTGATTATATCTACCAATCCACCGTTGTCTGTCGGGGGTTGCCCCCGAGGGAACTCCGGTACATACTCTTCGTGTGGCTCGTTAGCAGCAACGTTGGTTCTAGCCTGTTGAACTCCTTCCAAAGGTTCTCCTGTGTTGAATCCCGTGGGCCTGCCCCCAAGCCCTTGTTGATTGTTACCTGGCTCCGTATCTTGTCCTTCGTTGGGTTCCATAACCCTAGCTTCTTGTCCTGCATCCATAGCCGTTGTAGCTGTTCCTAAATTCTGCATCCCTGCAGCTCTCATTTGCTCCAAGAAAGTTTGCATCATTTCCTGTTGACTTTTCAGCAACCTCTCTTGCAGTGAATTTGTTATGGCTTCCATTTCATCCCGGGTTATGTAGATCGAAGCCGGTCCTTCCTCACCTCCGGAGGATGCTTGTTGACTTCCTCCTTGTTGGCTTCTCTCAGCCCTTAGCCTTCTACTGTTCTGCCTAGTCATTGTCTTTCAAATCCAAGCTTCTATCCGATGTAGTGGGAGCTGGTCCCTCTCAGTGAAAGCACCAAAATGTTTGCGTAAAAAATGGCCGCAAACACCCAATACCGTGAAAGCACCAGTGTATGAATATAAGTCAGCAATATTCAAACACAAATCACAGATCTCAGCAAATAACTCAAAGATGTTTGTACAAAATGGGCAAACAACTCCAAGTTGTATGATTTAGTTGATTTTATGTTGTTCGTAGTGATCTAGGTGGTTTATGCAAATATGTAAAAAGCAAGGACCAAACTGTAAAAGACACACAGATTTATAGTGGTTCGGCCAAAGTGTGCCTACGTCCACTTTATATGTTATTCTCCTTTTCCAATCCGATTACAAGTACAAAGCTTGTAGTACAAGTATATGAAAGTTGTTTGAAAGTTCCTTCCAGGTTTGAGCTCTCAAACTTGTCCCCCATTGTTGTACCCCTGCCCCTCTATTTATAGAGTGAGGTAGGGGGCAGGGGTCTCGGATGTATATAGCTGCTGGTGGGCCCGGGCTGAAGCAATCTGGACTGGCAATTCTGGTTCGGCGAGCCTTCATTCGGTATGGAGCTTGGACCGGTGATGGAGTGGGATGGAGGTTCATTCGGTGGTGAGGTATGTGGTTGGCTCGGTGGTGTCTGGTCCGGTAGTGGCGATTCGGTGGATCTCATTCGGTAGTACATGGAAGTGTGATGATGGACCGGTGGAGCATGGGTTTTGGTTTGGTTCGGTATTAGCTGGTTCGGTGGGAAGGGTCCGGTAGGGTGTTGGCTTTGATGGAAAGGAGGTTGTAGTAGCTGATTCGGTAGGAAGGGTAGAGGGATGCCAAAGGATACTTAGGAGTGCCGAATATAGAGGGCCGAATGAGCCCATGCCGGATGAACCAAGGCCGAATGAGAGGGAGGCTAGCCGGATGGACTTGGTCTTGCATTGCCGAATGAGGCTTCACATATGAGAATGCCGAATGAACTGAGGAGCTTCAAGTACCGGATGACACTTACTACCGGATGAACTCGGGGAGTGTAGTGTCGAACGAACTCTTGCCTTGCTTCCAATCGATTTTCAATCCCGGCATCCATTATTCCTTGCTAATTTGTCGATATTCCAGTTTTGACCAAAAAATGGGATAACACCAAGTACAAAGCTTTAGATTTTTAAAATAATTTAAAACACTTTATAAATAAAGTATATATTTTAACATTTAGATTGAGAACTACTTCAATACTTTATTAAAAATATACACTTTAGGAATATCTAAAATGAGATTACTTTTATAAAATATAAACTAGATTTTCTCTTTTGAAACAAATACCGAGTCACTTTTAAAAAATTACTATTATAATAGATTAAAAGAAAATACTTACTTTAGAATTTAAATATTTTAGAAATAATAAATTTTCCACAACTTGCTTTTTAAAACAACTTTAATACTTTTAACTTATATTTAAAAATTTACTTTGAAAATGTACTTGGTTATCCAGGGAGAATTTCCAATTTCAATCACTTAAATAAATTTTACAAATTGATTTTCAATTTACTCCATTTGAAATAAATTTCTTTACTTACTCAATTCATTTCAAAATTCGTTAATTATGGACTTTATTATTATTATTATTTTCCGTTTGATTTTAAATCTTTTACAATAGAAGATCAGAGCATTGAATGAATTTCCAAATAATTTAACCAAATAATTTATTAAACTTAAATTATCTTCACAAGATATATTTCCACTTTTCAGCCCTTAAAAAAATAGTTTCAAACCCCACTCTTCTCATGGAATGAATTTTCAAATAATTATTTCCACTGAAAACACAAAGTAAAAAGCTTTGGATTTTTAAAATAATTTAAAACACTTTATAAATAAAGTATATATTTTAACATTTCGATTGATAACTACTTCAATACTTTATTAAAAATATACACTTTAGGAATATTTAAAATGAGGTTACTTTTATAAAATATAAACTAGATTTTCTCTTTTAAAACAAATACCGAGTCACTTTTAAATAATTACTATTATAATAGATTAAAAGAAAATACTTACTTTAGAATTTAATACTTTAGAAATATTAAATTTTTCAAAACTTGCTTTTTAAAACAACTTTAAAACTTTTAACTTATATTTAAAAATTTACTTTGAAAATGTACTTGGTTATCCAGGGAGAATTTCCAATTTAAATCACTTAAATCAATTTTCCAAATTGATTTTTAATTTACTCCATTTGAAATAAATTTCTTTACTTACTCAATTCATTTCAAAATTCGATAATTATGGACTTTATTATTATTATTATTTTCCGTTTGATTTTAAATCTTTTATCTGAAATATACAAATTCCAGATTTTCCCAATTCTTCTTTATTCTTTTCAAAATTTAAATTTTAAATTTAAAATAAATGCTTTGTTCTTTTAAATAATAACACTGAAGTTTCAAATTCATTAACTTTCTGTTTATTCAAAATTTCCTTTTCATATACGGAATTTAGTGTAACGACCCGTAGATTTTAATAGTTTTAATGGTTTTATTTAACGCTTTAATTGAAGTTTGATGAAATTTTAAATAAATTAAATTGCAAATAAAAAGTTAATATTTGGGTTACGTCCAATTAAACATAACAAACTGTAAATTTTCGTACAAAAATGTGAAAGTTTATTTCGCGCGTAGATTTACTTCAATTAAATCAGTTAAAAAGTGACGAAAATAAAACGTTTCAAAACCAAAATATCTTTACATAGAAAAATTCTAAATCCTCTTCTGAGCAAGGCGTCATCTCTAGTTTTTCAAAATTCGGACTTCTATAGCTCCGTCGTTCTTATTTTCTGCAAAATAGCACCACTTCCGGTACCGACTATCGACTTTTGATCGGATAATCACACCATTGATATCTGTATGCCGTTTTGATCGTCTCACCGCACTGATCCCTACGGTATATTTATTTCGGTATTTTGAGGTCCGATACGCGACAGAGACAATGAACTGTCCGTTGTAACGGTACCTTTAATTGTGACTTTTAACTTCCCAATCATTTTCAAAACTATACCGTGAAGCTCAAGCAAAAAGGAATTGCATTTAATAGCTTCCCAGCTGAATTCAAGGAAATAAACGGTTTACCGTATCGATACGTTTCGAGCCTTATAACCCCTGTGTCCGTTCAAAATTCAAACGATCCTTCCTTTAATTATTTGCGTCCATCAGGATTCTTCTGTTACTTTTCATTTATGTATATTTATTTATATTTTAACACCCATCTGCATTTGCAAATTCAAACGTGCTACGGTTCAATCAAGCCTTAAATTTTCAGCTCAATTCCAGGGATGGACCGTTGAAATTTCTTTAATTTTATTTATGTTCGTTCAAACAGAAACCCCTTGAATTATTCTCTGCCTTTTCACGCAAGAAAATTTTGACAGCCCATAAAGCAAAGTTTGTATATATAAATTCTGAAACCTGTTCTCATTTTTCTTCCTGTTCCTGTGAACCCACATTGGCTCGCCCCTCTCCTTTATCTCTAAGCCTTCGCCATTTTCATCTCCCTCCCCACCAACGCCCTGCACCCAGATCCGCCGCTCCTCCCACCTGCATCCGGCCTTGGTTCCCCGCCACCCAGTCCCGTATGCCGACCACCGTACCTCCCTCCTCCACGCAGCAGCAAGTCCCAACCCACCACACCAAGAATGCAACACACGCACGGCATGAGGCAAGCACTCCACTCGGCCTCCACTGAGTGCGCCCTTTTTGTCGTTGTCGCCCTTGTTGCTGTGAGGTACTATATATAGTATGTTGTATAATATTATGGGTTTATATTTTCGTTATTTTTAATATGTTATAAATTAAGTTTTGGGTTGCATGAATCTGATATACATATATTTGCTGTAAGCTATATACATGTAGCTTATATAGGTAAGCTCGGTTTTGTCTTGGGTTGCCTGTTGCCTACACTTTGCATTTGCTTGGTTTATGATATTCCATTTTAATATAAACTTTGCTATAAGTTTTGGTACATATATTCACATACATTAGTTTATATTAAAGTATAGGTGAATTTGACTTTTCAAAAGAAAAAAAAAAAAAAAAAAAAAAAAAAAAAAAAAAAAAAAAAAAAAAACGTTGTAGATGTATTAGTTCTGGTCTGCATGTATAGGTAGAATTTATAATTGTATGCATGTTTCCAGGCATATAAATCAACTTAGAAAAGTTACTTCATATTAAACATAGTATAATATTTATGTTATACGCTGTAGTTGCAACATAGAAAAAAATATCGCCTTATCTTAAAATACACGTTAACTTTATATTTTTATGTTTTATGTTGTCGTATATACATGTATATGTTAAATTTACATATGTATGGTCCAGTATTCTATAGACCATAGTTATATATGTATTGTGTCATTATTATTTTTTTCTTTCGAAAGTAAAGTATATATCTAAAAGATATACGTTACTATAGTATATCATATTTTAAGTGTATACCTGTAAAGGCAGATTTGATTTTTGATTTCACGTCATATATATATTGGTTATTTTACTCGGTGATAACTGTAATGCACCTATTTTGTTTTAGATAACAGTTTGCAAAAAAAAAAATTTCGCGTATTCTAAAGTGGATCTGGGTTGGTATATGCAGGATTTGTAGTACGTTATATATATAGGTTTTAAATTCTTCAATTGTTGTTTAAGTTATGTTATAAAAAAAAAAATTTAATGATGTATCTAGGTCGTATTATATATATAACATCTTTGGGTTTTGCATAAAGTAGTGTTCGCATCTTTTTAGTCTGCATATATGTTGACAGTCTACATTTGTTCCACCTTTATATTGTTCGCATGAAAATGATCACTTTTGTGACACGGTATTTGAACTGTTAGTGTGTACATGAGTTCGGGTTTTATTAAATGGGCCGAGATTCTATTTAATTTTGTTAGATTTAGTATTTATTTGAAATGAATATATATACTATTCTAATTTTTGATATATAAATAGATTCAAATTTTAAGTTTATATATATATTGTTGTCTTATAGGATATATGCAAAGTTATATGTTTGTATATCTATATTAGTATTCATTTCAAATCAGTATATGTATTTGATTTAAACTATGATTTTTAATATGTAATCTGATGTGTTTGAAAAATTTAAATTATGATTTTCCATAAATAGTTATATACAGTTAGACATATAAGTCCATTTATAGCATCTATCTTCATCAATCTGGTCCTGATTCGTTATCGATTTCTGTTGTCAGCTTCGTCCGTTGATTCTGTTTTGTTCATCAAAATCTTGCCTACCCAGTGTTGCTTTGAGATTTGTTGCTCGTTTTCTTGGCTATCTCTCTAACCTTGAAAGGTGAGCAATCACTCACGATTAACGTTCTTTTATTTATTAAATTTGATTCAATTGAAACGTCAATTGAAATATGCTGCTGTTAGTTGTTTTACTGTTACGACTGCTGTCATCTGTATCTGTTCACCTATGACACCTGACACCATTATCGGTTATTTGTTTATGTGATAATAATACAGATTGGTTGAAAATTGACTGATTGATTGATTGTCGTTTAAATTGGATGTTAATTACTATTGTTAAGTGATAACTAGTTTGCTAGTAAGATTTGAGGTGGTATAGTTCACAAAGTAAAACGGATTATATATGATGGACCTTGATTGATTAAACCTGACCCCGCCATATGTAAATTTGATTAGTTTAATTTGACCCATTAATTGTCGTAGAAATTGATAAGTTATACTTTAAAGCTTTGAACGTAGTTTGGATTAACTGTTGTAATATTAAACTGAAATTGAAATGGAACGACAAGTGGAAAACTGAAATGTAATAATCTGTAATCTACATGAAATGATAGTGTAGATTCTAGAAATAATTATACAAGTAACAATGCGAATTTTATACGATTATTTCGGGGTTATTTGATTAAGTTATTGAATGGTTGTTGATTGTTGTTATTGTTTGTTTATTTACTTTGACACCATCTCTGTCATCACACTGCAAGTTCCCTTTGTTATGTTTGATTTTAAATTGAAATGGGTTGAACCGATAGACCCAAGCGGTTTTCATTTAAATAAATTTGGGATTACGGGTTGAAATGCTATTCACCCGTATACATTTTGTGTACGGATAGAAATGATAATATCCGTAACACTTGAACCCTATGATAAGAAACATATGGTCTTATTAAATGTAAATGCTTAAATACATATAAGGGAAAATGATAAATATAGAGTTAAGTATGTCTAGTTTAATCAAGATTTGATTAATTACATAAATTTTGATAAAAATTTATGTAAATTTTATCTCGAATAGTTTTGAAATAAGATTGAACAATTAAGACTGGGAGATAAATTTGGGTTATTTTAAATGGTTTTTAGATAAGGATTTAATTATTTAAATCCATTTGAAATTTATCGAATGTGGTATTTCACGTTTAATAAAATTTAAGAAATATTGAGAAAATGTAATCTAAGGTCACTGAAATGATATTGAATCAAATAAGGAAGGATTCGGGACTGAATAATAATGATGAAAAAAATCGAGAATCTATATGAAACTGTTAAACTTAAATTGTTATATTTAAGCTATGAACTATAGTGGAATTAAATGGTTTAGAGATTTGGATATGTATTTGGAACCAAGATAGTAGAATTCGTTATGTAGATAACTAATTGAATTAAGTGAAAATTTAGTTGAACTAAATTTTGAAATTCATAGTTAGAAGACTAGATTGGGAAAAATTTAGTTGAAATGTTAAATACTTAAAGTATGGAAACATATTGAAATAAAAAGGGAAATTGGGATATCAAAAAAATCCAGATTTGAGATTTATAAAAATTTAAGTGGTTATTTTAGGAAGGTTTAA
Source organism: Allium cepa (assembly GCA_030765085.1). NCBI lineage: Eukaryota > Viridiplantae > Streptophyta > Magnoliopsida > Asparagales > Amaryllidaceae > Allium > Allium cepa. The sequence goes on along the minus strand of CM060938.1, from coordinate 659,049,890 downwards.
ATTGATAAATTGAGTTTGAATTAAATTTAAATGGGAAGGTTAGGTTGATGTGAACGATTTGTTAAGATAAGGAAGTTGAAATTACTTTACCGTATATATTACTTAACATATGGATACTAGTTTGGGAATATGATTTTTGAAGTGAAATTGATTTTTGGGTCGAAATATAAATTAAGTGAATGACCGCGGGGTAACAGTATATATTTCTACCTCGTAGATAGTTCTATGGACCCTTAGAGGATGAACATCCCAAACATCCTTTAAGTTATATGGTATTTCAGCTGATATTTTATTTGAGTTGAATTTATTGATATAAGAATGTTAATCCTGACTCGAGTGTTTTGTGTTTTGCTTTACGCTCGGGTCAGACTGAGTGATACAGCATTTGAGACTCACCTTCGAAGTTGGAGCTTTGCTTGAAGATCCACCTATCTACCCTTTCAGATTTTCCCGTTGATTGATTCAGAGAAGTCATCGGGTCATGCTGAAGACTTCGCTATATTCGAGATATTCTGATGTATTTTATTTCTAACTCTGAGGTATATAGTAGCTTCATGAACTACTATTCTTTATCTATTCCGCTGCATTATATTACTCTGTGTCTGTGATCTGTGATTGATTTATTTACTGTATATTTTAAGTTCTGCCAAATTTTTATTAACAATTCGGTATTTTGAATTATTCAAGTCGGACATGTATGTTTTATTGTCGATTTGAATGGTCCAAAATAGCGGGTCGTTACAGTTGGTATCAGAGCTTTGGCTCTAGGCAAAGCTTATCATATATGGTAAATTTATTTACAGAAACACTTTCATTCGAGTTGAATCTCTTCCTTTTTGACTCGTCTTCCTTTGAATTTTGGAATGTCCCCTCGGTTCTGAAATTCATGTTTGTCTCTTCCCATTTATATTCGTTCGATTCTGGAGTACCCCATAGCTCCACTAAATAAATTAGAAAAAGGGATGAAACTCCTTTTTCCATTGGCATTGATTCACCGAAGATCGTTGTACCCTCGGTTTACGATGCTGCTTTATCTTGGTATGCTGAATTCTATCTCTGGAGTTCGAATGTTGATTTGCCTTGGGAATTCCGCATCGATCATATCCTTGAAGTCACGGTTGACCGGTTAAGGTCGCCCGCGATTTATAGAAGAATATCCATATTCTATTTTGTAATTTGTTTTTCTCATCTGGGTTTGAGCCTATCTTCGAATCAGGATTCTATTGTGTACAGTTCCTCTAATTCAAATCTCTATCTCTGTTTTGGGATCCATTCTCAAAGTTATCCTTTGAAAATCGGGTATGTTTGCATTCTTGAAATTGTTTTATATATCAAAATTATTATTCTGACAACTATGATTTTATTCTATATATATAAAACAAATTATTTTTGATAAGGATTATATACATACATATAAAAAGAAATGTCATTCTATTTATAAAAAAAAAAGTTTTCAAAGGATTTACAAATTATAAGAAATTGATTTATATAAAAATGATTTATATAACTGACGTGTTAAAATTTGAAATTCGAGAGCTGAATTCCGGTATTTGACATTGGTTTTAAGATTTGGAAAATATATATATATAAATAATACGATTTAAAGGTATTTTCCCGAATAAGAAATGTTTCAAATGAGTTCAAATGAATTCCAATAATTTTGAGGAAATACAAAGAAGTTTTCAAGAAAGTAGAAGTCCAGAACTCACTTATGTCGCTGGAGAATAATTTCGGTGATGAGTGCACGCATCATCGACCTTGATTTTCGAGCCTCAGAGTGGGGAGAGACCACTTTAATAGCTTCGCTATGCGAGTGATTTTGTAAACCGTTTTTGATTTAAAATTTTGAAGTATAATTTGATATTTTAGAAAGATATATGTATATATTTGAAACAATTTAAAGTGAAACCGGTGTTTAGTCCTCGAGTTCCAGATTTAATAATTGATTTATTGATTTATTGTTGATGTTCAACTCTTGAATTGAAAATTTGATTTCCCTAACTATTTTAAATGTTCGAACACTTCCAAATCGAGATTAAACTTTCAAAACAAAGAAATTTCGAAGAGTATAAAATGTCTGATTTAGAATATAAATTTAGTTTTGAAATGTTTTGGAAAAATAGTTGAATAATGGTTTTCAAAAAGGTAAATGGGATATTTCACATAGAAATGGATAGTTTAAAGGTTTAAAAGGGATAAGTATAAAGTTGGAAACCATTTTGAGGATAATGGATTGTGAGAAAATATTGGGTTTTGAAATTTAATTGGAAATTAAAACCAGTACTTATATGATGATTTTGGAAATGAATTTGTTTGACTTGAATTATTTTAATCTGGAAACTGGGATAATTTTCTAAACCTATTATTTTGGGAAACTTTGAAATTAGGATATCTAATTTGGAAGAAATTTGGTGAATTCATATATGACTTTGGAACTCAATTTGATATTGAATGATTTGAAATTGAGAACCTTGTATAATTAAGCACTTGATTTGGGAAGTGGTCGGACTTATATAAAATGGATTTGTATAAGTATGAAAGTGATTTGAAATCAATTGATTTGAAAGGTACTCAATTTGGAAAGAAAATTTATATAATCAAAGTCTATATAAGTATGATTTGATCTACTATTGATTTGGAAAGTATTTGATTTGAAAGGAATCCTATATATAGACTTTATATAAGTACGATATTTGAAAGGGATTTAAAAGGTACTATATGATATATATTTTCCAAGTAAAGATATGGAAAGTGCCTTCTGCTTGATATCCGCTTTGTGGCCACAGCGTGGATTCATTCTATCGATATTATTCTCTCTGATTTTGGTTTTCCGGATGTAATACTCGAGTGTTCCCACCGTGACGTAACCCACGGTTTCTTTTTCTCTCGTGAATGCACAGCGAAATTGCCTGGCTGAGTCTTGCCTGGGGGTACGGATTGTTTCCTGGGGGAACCAGGCGTAACCATTGTGTATCCTGCAATCTGTGTAGGTCGCGAATAGTAGCGCAAGTGCCTGGCTGAGTCTTGCCTGGGGGTACGGATTGTTTCCTGGGGGAACCAGGCGTAACCATTGTGTATCCTGCACCCTACTAGTCATCATGGCGTAACTCGCAGGGCTGTGAAAGCTTACGGATATGGATTGTTTCCTGGGGGAACCAGGCGTAACCATTGTGTATCTGCGAACCATGATCGGACAAAAGTTTTGGTTTGGTTGTTTTGTTTGGATTGTACTTTCCATATCTGTTTTTAAAGGTTTTCAAGTATTTTCACTGAGTGTTAAAACAAGTCTACTAAGTACTTGAAGAATTCTAGTTTTGCGCCTGATCAACGCATGGCCAGAGTCTGCAAGAACGAGGATAAACTTGTTAAACATTGAGTTATAAAAATATTTTCGAAAGAAAGATTTATTTCGATATAAACGTATTATTATAAAAGTATTTATTATAAAAGTATTTTTCCCAACAAAGAAATTTTGAATTAATATTTGAAATTTAAATTCTTATGGTTCTAGTTTAATTATTCGTGCCCGATACTATTCCTTGCATCTACCTTATCTGCTCAGTTTAGTTATTCACCTGGATTCTGTTTTCCAAATCTACCTTCCTTCCTTGTTGGATTTACCCTTTTAAAAATTGTCTAATTATATACTACATTGTTTGATATAAAATTTTAAGTGTTATAAATATTTTGAAGTTATTAATTAATAAAAACATCGTCAGGGAAATGATTTTTAACTTACTGATAATATTTGAAAGAGATCTTGAGATAAATTATAAATTCCATAAATTTTGGACTTAATATTTCAACAGACTCTGTATATATAAGAAATAGTACAGATAATTGTTTTCAAAGGAGTTTGAAAAGTATTATAGTATTAAAGAAAAATTTAATTGCGAATGAAGTTTCAAATGAATATTTCAAGTAAAATTTATATAGTTTTAAATAAACTATCTACCCTTGATTTTCAATCTACTTATTCCTGGTTGGCCTATTCTCCTACCTCCTTCCTTTTCGGGGACGAAAAGTTTTGAGTGGGGGAGAGTGTAACGACCCGTAGATTTTAATAGTTTTAATGGTTTTATTTAACGCTTTAATTGAAGTTTGATGAAATTTTAAATAAATTAAATTGCAAATAAAAAGTTAATATTTGGGTTACGTCCAATTAAACATAACAAACTGTAAATTTTCGTACAAAAATGTGAAAGTTTATTTCGCGCGTAGATTTACTTCAATTAAATCAGTTAAAAAGTGACGAAAATAAAACGTTTCAAAACCAAAATATCTTTACATAGAAAAATTCTAAATCCTCTTCTGAGCAAGGCGTCATCTCTAGTTTTTCAAAATTCGGACTTCTATAGCTCCGTCGTTCTTATTTTCTGCAAAATAGCACCACTTCCGGTACCGACTATCGACTTTTGATCGGATAATCACACCATTGATATCTGTATGCCGTTTTGATCGTCTCACCGCACTGATCCCTACGGTATATTTATTTCGGTATTTTGAGGTCCGATACGCGACAGAGACAATGAACTGTCCGTTGTAACGGTACCTTTAATTGTGACTTTTAACTTCCCAATCATTTTCAAAACTATACCGTGAAGCTCAAGCAAAAAGGAATTGCATTTAATAGCTTCCCAGCTGAATTCAAGGAAATAAACGGTTTACCGTATCGATACGTTTCGAGCCTTATAACCCCTGTGTCCGTTCAAAATTCAAACGATCCTTCCTTTAATTATTTGCGTCCATCAGGATTCTTCTGTTACTTTTCATTTATGTATATTTATTTATATTTTAACACCCATCTGCATTTGCAAATTCAAACGTGCTACGGTTCAATCAAGCCTTAAATTTTCAGCTCAATTCCAGGGATGGACCGTTGAAATTTCTTTAATTTTATTTATGTTCGTTCAAACAGAAACCCCTTGAATTATTCTCTGCCTTTTCACGCAAGAAAATTTTGACAGCCCATAAAGCAAAGTTTGTATATATAAATTCTGAAACCTGTTCTCATTTTTCTTCCTGTTCCTGTGAACCCACATTGGCTCGCCCCTCTCCTTTATCTCTAAGCCTTCGCCATTTTCATCTCCCTCCCCACCAACGCCCTGCACCCAGATCCGCCGCTCCTCCCACCTGCATCCGGCCTTGGTTCCCCGCCACCCAGTCCCGTATGCCGACCACCGTACCTCCCTCCTCCACGCAGCAGCAAGTCCCAACCCACCACACCAAGAATGCAACACACGCACGGCATGAGGCAAGCACTCCACTCGGCCTCCACTGAGTGCGCCCTTTTTGTCGTTGTCGCCCTTGTTGCTGTGAGGTACTATATATAGTATGTTGTATAATATTATGGGTTTATATTTTCGTTATTTTTAATATGTTATAAATTAAGTTTTGGGTTGCATGAATCTGATATACATATATTTGCTGTAAGCTATATACATGTAGCTTATATAGGTAAGCTCGGTTTTGTCTTGGGTTGCCTGTTGCCTACACTTTGCATTTGCTTGGTTTATGATATTCCATTTTAATATAAACTTTGCTATAAGTTTTGGTACATATATTCATATACATTAGTTTATATTAAAGTATAGGTGAATTTGACTTTTCAAAAGAAAAAAAAAAAAAAAAAAAAAAAAAAAAAAAAAAAAAAAAAAAAAAACGTTGTAGATGTATTAGTTCTGGTCTGCATGTATAGGTAGAATTTATAATTATATGCATGTTTCCAGGCATATAAATCAACTTAGAAAAGTTACTTCATATTAAACATAGTATAATATTTATGTTATACGCTGTAGTTGCAACATAGAAAAAAATATCGCCTTATCTTAAAATACACGTTAACTTTATATTTTTATGTTTTATGTTGTCGTATATACATGTATATGTTAAATTTACATATGTATGGTCCAGTATTCTATAGACCATAGTTATATATGTATTGTGTCATTATTATTTTTTTCTTTCGAAAGTAAAGTATATATCTAAAAGATATACGTTACTATAGTATATCATATTTTAAGTGTATACCTGTAAAGGCAGATTTGATTTTTGATTTCGCGTCATATATATATTGGTTATTTTACTCGGTGATAACTGTAATGCACCTATTTTGTTTTAGATAACAGTTTGCAAAAAAAAAAATTTCGCGTATTCTAAAGTGGATCTGGGTTGGTATATGCAGGATTTGTAGTACGTTATATATATAGGTTTTAAATTCTTCAATTGTTGTTTAAGTTATGTTATAAAAAAAAAAATTTAATGATGTATCTAGGTCGTATTATATATATAACATCTTTGGGTTTTGCATAAAGTAGTGTTCGCATCTTTTTAGTCTGCATATATGTTGACAGTCTACATTTGTTCCACCTTTATATTGTTCGCATGAAAATGATCACTTTTGTGACACGGTATTTGAACTGTTAGTGTGTACATGAGTTCGGGTTTTATTAAATGGGCCGAGATTCTATTTAATTTTGTTAGATTTAGTATTTATTTGAAATGAATATATATACTATTCTAATTTTTGATATATAAATAGATTCAAATTTTAAGTTTATATATATATTGTTGTCTTATAGGATATATGCAAAGTTATATGTTTGTATATCTATATTAGTATTCATTTCAAATCAGTATATGTATTTGATTTAAACTATGATTTTTAATATGTAATCTGATGTGTTTGAAAAATTTAAATTATGATTTTCCATAAATAGTTATATACAGTTAGACATATAAGTCCATTTATAGCATCTATCTTCATCAATCTGGTCCTGATTCGTTATCGATTTCTGTTGTCAGCTTCGTCCGTTGATTCTGTTTTGTTCATCAAAATCTTGCCTACCCAGTGTTGCTTTGAGATTTGTTGCTCGTTTTCTTGGCTATCTCTCTAACCTTGAAAGGTGAGCAATCACTCACGATTAACGTTCTTTTATTTATTAAATTTGATTCAATTGAAACGTCAATTGAAATATGCTGCTGTTAGTTGTTTTACTGTTACGACTGCTGTCATCTGTATCTGTTCACCTATGACACCTGACACCATTATCGGTTATTTGTTTATGTGATAATAATACAGATTGGTTGAAAATTGACTGATTGATTGATTGTCGTTTAAATTGGATGTTAATTACTATTGTTAAGTGATAACTAGTTTGCTAGTAAGATTTGAGGTGGTATAGTTCACAAAGTAAAACGGATTATATATGATGGACCTTGATTGATTAAACCTGACCCCGCCATATGTAAATTTGATTAGTTTAATTTGACCCATTAATTGTCGTAGAAATTGATAAGTTATACTTTAAAGCTTTGAACGTAGTTTGGATTAACTGTTGTAATATTAAACTGAAATTGAAATGGAACGACAAGTGGAAAACTGAAATGTAATAATCTGTAATCTACATGAAATGATAGTGTAGATTCTAGAAATAATTATACAAGTAACAATGCGAATTTTATACGATTATTTCGGGGTTATTTGATTAAGTTATTGAATGGTTGTTGATTGTTGTTATTGTTTGTTTATTTACTTTGACACCATCTCTGTCATCACACTGCAAGTTCCCTTTGTTATGTTTGATTTTAAATTGAAATGGGTTGAACCGATAGACCCAAGCGGTTTTCATTTAAATAAATTTGGGATTACGGGTTGAAATGCTATTCACCCGTATACATTTTGTGTACGGATAGAAATGATAATATCCGTAACACTTGAACCCTATGATAAGAAACATATGGTCTTATTAAATGTAAATGCTTAAATACATATAAGGGAAAATGATAAATATAGAGTTAAGTATGTCTAGTTTAATCAAGATTTGATTAATTACATAAATTTTGATAAAAATTTATGTAAATTTTATCTCGAATAGTTTTGAAATAAGATTGAACAATTAAGACTGGGAGATAAATTTGGGTTATTTTAAATGGTTTTTAGATAAGGATTTAATTATTTAAATCCATTTGAAATTTATCGAATGTGGTATTTCACGTTTAATAAAATTTAAGAAATATTGAGAAAATGTAATCTAAGGTCACTGAAATGATATTGAATCAAATAAGGAAGGATTCGGGACTGAATAATAATGATGAAAAAAATCGAGAATCTATATGAAACTGTTAAACTTAAATTGTTATATTTAAGCTATGAACTATAGTGGAATTAAATGGTTTAGAGATTTGGATATGTATTTGGAACCAAGATAGTAGAATTCGTTATGTAGATAACTAATTGAATTAAGTGAAAATTTAGTTGAACTAAATTTTGAAATTCATAGTTAGAAGACTAGATTGGGAAAAATTTAGTTGAAATGTTAAATACTTAAAGTATGGAAACATATTGAAATAAAAAGGGAAATTGGGATATCAAAAAAATCCAGATTTGAGATTTATAAAAATTTAAGTGGTTATTTTAGGAAGGTTTAAATTGATAAATTGAGTTTGAATTAAATTTAAATGGGAAGGTTAGGTTGATGTGAACGATTTGTTAAGATAAGGAAGTTGAAATTACTTTACCGTATATATTACTTAACATATGGATACTAGTTTGGGAATATGATTTTTGAAGTGAAATTGATTTTTGGGTCGAAATATAAATTAAGTGAATGACCGCGGGGTAACAGTATATATTTCTACCTCGTAGATAGTTCTATGGACCCTTAGAGGATGAACATCCCAAACATCCTTTAAGTTATATGGTATTTCAGCTGATATTTTATTTGAGTTGAATTTATTGATATAAGAATGTTAATCCTGACTCGAGTGTTTTGTGTTTTGCTTTACGCTCGGGTCAGACTGAGTGATACAGCATTTGAGACTCACCTTCGAAGTTGGAGCTTTGCTTGAAGATCCAGCTATCTACCCTTTCAGATTTTCCCGTTGATTGATTCAGAGAAGTCATCGGGTCATGCTGAAGACTTCGCTATATTCGAGATATTCTGATGTATTTTATTTCTAACTCTGAGGTATATAGTAGCTTCATGAACTACTATTCTTTATCTATTCCGCTGCATTATATTACTCTGTGTCTGTGATCTGTGATTGATTTATTTACTGTATATTTTAAGTTCTGCCAAATTTTTATTAACAATTCGGTATTTTGAATTATTCAAGTCGGACATGTATGTTTTATTGTCGATTTGAATGGTCCAAAATAGCGGGTCGTTACATTTATTTATTAGAATTTTAAAACCACTACTATTCTTATCCAGTTCATTTTTAATTTATTTAAATTTTCTATAATTATTTCACTTACAAACTCTCTTTCTTTTATTTTCAAAATTCCAATTCTATAAATTTTGATAACTCAGTGTATCGAAATATATACAAGTAAACCCTAGCATCCAATATTACAACTACCAACAATATTCATTACAGAATATCGAATATTCATAACGGAGAATATTAAACAATATAAATAATTTTGAGGAATCCAGTTGGATCCCTCCAACTTGTTTTCCCTACATCCACAGACATTAGCACAATATAAAATACCAATTCCACTTCGAGGTGGAATATTACGGTGTATGGGTTTTTATATAAAATCATCCGCTATTATGCGGCGCATAGGGTCTCATCCGCTATAAAATGCGGGAAACCAATCATTCCAAGATATATTATATACTACTATATATAATATTGCACATCCAATCCAAACAATCAATCAACCAATTACTTAAATTTAACCATTTAAATTAAAATTATAACCAGATGAGTGAGATTAACTCACCTTTAATTTTTGTTTTGCAATCCACTTCAATATTGCTTTGGATTTCCTTATGTTTGACCTTGTTGGAAAAATAAACTCAAGAAGTCCACCTTACTCGAATCATGAAACCCTGCAGCCTCCAAGGTGATTACACGGTTGCAACTCGAGTTCGAGCTCGAGCTTGAAATCCCAAATCGTCGACCTCACCACGCCTCCATGCCGTATCGCGACCACCCAAAGCCCTAGCAGTACTAGCCATGACGCGGTCAAAATTTCCAGTGCCTCCTCCCACGAAGCCCTCTACTTTGCTCGTAAGCGTCCCTTCGATTGTCGCCGAACCCCTAGAAATCCAAACCCTAGTTCGCCTCTCTGGTCGAACGCGAACCTCCCTTTCCACTTGAACGAACTTCACGGAAATAAATCGAATCAGCCCTAGCTTCGTCCGGCATCGCGAGTCTCCCCCGCATCGAAGTCGACATCGCTTTCGATTTCGCCATCGACGACGCACACGAGTGACCCCCTGTTTCGTTCGCCATTTATTTTATATTTTTTTTGAATTTAACTGAGGAGAGGAACGAGGTTCGATGGGTTTTAGAAAATAAACTGAAATGTTTCGACCATTATTCTTACTTTAAAGACTAGCGTGGAAGCTTCAAAAAGAAGACAATGTGTGTCTATATTTCTCAACGTGCCAAAGCTTAATATAGTGTTCGATTATATTATTTATTTTCAAATTCAAATTTAAATTGTCCAAAAATTACAACACAAAATTCTGAACTCTTATCAAGGCGTGCGCTAGGCGTTCATAATGTTATACACCTATTCCGAACACAATGGAAAAGGTTCCGAGTCCTAATTCGATCATATGGAGAAGATAGCTCATTAAATCAAATTAAAGTATTAAATTTTCGATATTAATTCTAGCGCGTTTATATATCGTCGCTCACACAACAAATCCGATCAATACGAAATTTGAAATCAAATAATAATATAATATTACGGATCCAATGAAACTTCTTTCGTCGAATTCCGAGACTGTGCCTCGGAAGGCTATTTTTAAATATCGATTTAAACGATATATTATTAAAACTTAACAAAACATTCCAAATTCAATTTTAACACTTTTACTATCTTCAGTATTATCAATATAAATTTTACAGACCTTTAAATTATATTTTTTTACAGGCTTAAAATTCCAAATTCAACATCTTACCCAAATTTCCAATAATTAAATTCAATAATTAAATTTCCAAATAATGGTGATATTTGAAATTTAAGTTACAAATTAACTTTTAAATATTTAAAATCCATTAAATATCCCGATTTAAAATGCCTAAAAATTTCGGGTCGTCACATTCCTTCCCCCTTAAAAGAATTTCGTCCCCGAAATTACTAGTTAGGAAGAATGGTCCAATATCTGTTTACCTTTTTCCCAAAACCAAAAAGTTTTATTCGCTTGCCATAACATATTTTTTTATTAAAGACCCACTATTACTTCAACCAACTTTCCAAAACCTTCCATAGTTTCCAAATAACTTTACATTTTCAACCATTCATAATATAATTTGAAACCAAATTTTTAATTATCAAAATTATCTCAAAAATTTTCTAACTCCCTAAATTTTCGAAATTTTTTGCTAGCGTCTCCTTTGCGCGGCTAGCTCGGTACAACTACAAAATGCCTCTACAGGATCCCAAATTCCAAAAGAAAACAAAAGCCAAGTGGCTAGATCAAAAACCCAATCAAATTTTATACAGAAATTTAAACACATACCTTTTTAGTCGGGCAATTCAAATTTATCATCTGAAATCAAAACCAATTTTCCTTTAACCTTATAATACCTGCATATCCTATTTAGCAATAATATCCAATCACAACTTTCAAAACATTTTATTGACTTCCTTGCAAAGTGCCAATATTTATTCATTCAAATATTAACTTAGAATATATTTGCAATATCAATTTCCGATTAAGAATTCACCATTCCTTTCTTAAGTTTAGTATAAGCGTTTTGTATGCTTCTTTATTTATTTTCACTTTACCACTATAGTTTATATCTATTTCTATTCAAATTAGTTTTTCCCATTTACATATGAATTCAATTTATCTCCAACTCTAAATATTGAATTTTAACTGATTCATATCACTATTTCAAATTAGTTTCATTCACTAATTTATTTCAATTTCCAATTTGAAATCATTTTGTTGTTAACAAAACTTTTCCCAAAAAATTTCAAAAAAAATTCTAGCTCCCAAAATTTTCAGAAAATTTTGGCAGAGTCTCCTTTGTACGGAGGAGCTTTTGCAATTTGACAAAAGATATAAATATATATACATCGACCCACCCGGTCGGAAAAACAAAAACAGTTCATATTTCCTATTTTTATTGCGTAGGCGTACCTTATTTAGCATTTATAAGCTAGCGGCTTATTTATTTAGCAGTTAACGTGCCCAAAATCCAGCCAAACGGCTTCTCGGTACCTGTACTTACTCAATTTAAACATGTAAGTGCAATATATATAAAGTTTAACCATATTTCACTTATTTGCAATAGTTAAACACATGAATTCTAACAGCAATGCACACCAAACACTTTCCGTAAGCAATTTATACAGTTTTAATACTAATTCAACTGTTTTCAGTTAATTCATATACCATTTTCATTCAATTTGAATGGTTTACAACCCACTTGCTTATATTCCATTCATTTTTAATTTTAAACTAACCCATATTATTCCAATTGATTTTAAAAATCAATTCTATTCACTTCTGTTAATACATTTACTTTTGTTTACGATAAAATGACTAATTTTCTGTGCAAATTTGATGTTATGCATGCAAATAACAATTACTTAAGCTTATAACCATTTTAAATTGATTCCAACTCAATTTATATTTATTTCCTTCTATTTTAATTCATTCACAACCATTCTATTTAACTCGACACATTCCATTTCAATTTTATTCACGGTCCACTCATTTGCGTTTCATTTCTTATCCGCATTCATTTAAAACCATTCTATTAAACTTGAAAACGTTCTATTTTTCTTATTGTCTCTAAGTTATTTCAATTCCTTAACAATTTAAATGGTTTACAATTATTTATTTAATAATTTCATTCCATTAAATATTATCTGTAACTCACCGAATTTTATTCGATTCAAATTTATTTTCACTTGATTTAAATCCAACCCAATATCATTAAACTTAGTTTAAGTTGAATTCAATTCGACTCCCCTCCATCTATTTAGCTTGAGTTAATTTACCTCGATTTATTCAACTAATTACAAGGCCACTTTCAATTTTACTACCACCCATCTAGGTTTTATTTGCAACCAAAACAATCCCAACTTTAATTTATTTCCAATCAAATTTACTTCATTAACAATTCAAGTCGAATTTAATTTATAACTCGAATTTTATTTCCAAACTTCATTATTAACTCATAATTCAGCTTCTATTTAACTACATTAGGTTCCATTTACATATTTCATTAACTAATTTATTATCTAATTAGTTCTTTCCCTATTTATAATTCAATACCTGATTTTTAATCTCAAAAATCACTTCATTAAATTTTCTTAAGTTCAATTTATTTTATAATTCAAGTTTGGATTTTTGTTTTATTTTCCAAATCATCAAACAATATTTATTTTGGGTTTTCTATTCCACTTTCTAGTTTTATAAGTCACAATTTATTATTTTACACATTTCCATTCATTCTAGGCTTGAATATATTCATCTCTATTTTTAACTCGAGCCTTACACTTATTTATATCCCAACACATTTTTATTCCATGGACTTTTAATTCTTTTATAAGTTATACTAATTCATTTATTCCAATCCAATTCTTATCCAACTTATTTCCATTAATTCAAGGATCTAATTCCATTCAATATCACTCATAGCTCAACTGAATTTTATTCCAATTCAATTCTATTTTATTTTAACTCAAATTCATTTAATTCAATTCGATTCAATTTTCTTTCTCAATCCAAGTTAATTTCATTCTTAACTTTTCACTTTAAATTGAAATTCCAACATTCAAAGCTTATATTCCCTTCCTGATTTAAAAATCATCTCAATTTATAAGCTTACGACCTATCTCATCAAGATTTTTAAACACTCTCGGCTTTTGGGTTTCAAATCATTTTGAAATCTCAACATCTCAAAATCACACTTCTCAAAAATTTTAAACCAATCCTAGTTTTTATTCTCAACAATTTTCCTTTGAAATTTTCAAAAATAGCTAGCCTTTCTGAACAAATCAATTTGGCAGCAATCCGTCACTTAGAAACTCGAAAATGAACATCGATGATGCTGCAGTCATCACTGAAGTTATTTTCCAGCGACTGAAATGAGCTTAGTGCTATATCCCTTCCCAAAGTCTTTGAAAATCATTTTCAAACCCAAAGGAATTTAATTTTTTAAATTTTCAAATCCTTTTAATCTATATTCAAATATTATTCTGAAATTTTATCTTATTTTTAATTATTAATCACACTATAATTCACATTTATGGTTTACATTTACAAATCCCATTTATTTTATTAATTTACTCCTTAATCTTTGGTTATTATTTCAATTTCTAGTTAAATTTTTTACACAACAATGATAATAATTTAAATATCATCATTCCTAACATCCAAGCAACCATATATTAGCTAAAATAGTTTACAAAAACTTTTCTTTATATCAAAATATATTTTTAGGTAAAATTATTTCATTCACTCACATTTAAAACAATACCGTGTCAAAGTTCTATTCAAGTGTTTAGAAACCCCTTCGATACAGTTGTCCAGACTGTGTCGACGAAGGTTCATATGCCACACAATAAACCAATCAACACAATATAAAACATTTTTATATCCACAAACAAATACGCGCTCATATCTATTAATACGCTCAAACTCATTCTAGAGTACTACAGACTCTAATTTAAATGAGTAATTCCCACCAGAGCCAAGGTTATCACCAACCTAAGCTCTGATACCAACTGTAACGACCCGCAAATCCGTACCCCTTGAGTCAACACTATTCTACAACAATCAACTCAAGTTGAACAGAAATACGAACCATTTAGTTTAAAGAAGAAGAGGTAGAAGAAGAGAAACAGAAAACAACAACAAAATCTTACCATCGCAGCGGAATAAAATATAATAGGTAATCATAGATCTTTACACAAAAACAAATACTATGTATGTTTATACATACATCATCGGAGTACATTATCAGAGTCCAACAACATCAATAACATATAACTGGATACACAGCGGAATAATAATAGCAAGTACGGAAGTACATATCGCCATCCAGCTCGTCTCTTGAGCTCCACAGCATCCTTTCCTGAATTCTATAATACTCGGTCTGACCCGAGCATTATAGTTAAATAACACCTGAGTCAGTCTGGAATACCAGCGTGAGAAATCACACTCAAATTGATTATTAAAGTTTCAAAAATTCTTTTGAAAACAAAAGTATCTCGTAAGACCACGCCACAAATAAACATGTCGGGTTTTTACCTTATGATAGCTATAACATTTCTTATTAAAATCCTCTTATATTATAATAGGGTCTATCTACAAATACTTATTAAAATAGACGAAATTGTTACATCTATTAAATTCCAGCTACTAGCCACAGAGTGGGTAATACAAACAAAACTCGTAAAAGGCACGTAGGGAGAATGGATTTCCAACTAATGACTAGGCACCGGGGTACCACCTGTCACAGTACCTGGTCTAAATCTACGTACCGAGGATCACTCCCGACCCCCTGCAACACAAGACCCGGACTATCCCTTACTGGATAATCCCGAGTAAGATCACCCCGCGTTTGGGATCAGCAACCGCACCACTAAGCCGAAATAAAATAGGACATCTAGACAGGGATGACCTTACCCGGAAATGGGTGCTACCCACCAAGCCTTGTTGCATAACCCATGATTTTCAGTCATTCCCGGTTGATGAGGCTTGAGGCTAAGCGTTACCTTTAAGGTCGTTTCACTTAGAATGCTCATCGTCCACCTGACGATGTTCTAAAAGCATTCATCCATACAAGTCCGTTCCCGGTTTGAACGGAACCGAAGGCACTATTCCTACTACATCCATTTTGGAAATATCCTTAGGATTAGTAGCGACTAGCCCTTACACTTCACTGCTGCATCTTCTCATCCAAACTCGTTTTCCCACGAAAATGTAGAAACCGGATCGAAATGGTTTTCGAGAAATTAATCCAGATCCCGGTCTCTTTGAAACGATCAACGCATTTGGCCAATATTGATAGTCGGTTATTTAACTATCAATTAACATTCACAACAACCATCCAACATAAATAATTTCACCAAATTATTTATTAAACTCAAATTATCTTCACAAGATATATTTCCACTTTTCAACCCTTAAAAAAATAGTTTCAAACCCCACTCTTCTCATGGAATGAATTTCCAAATAATTATTTCCACCGAAAACAAAAAGTACAAAGCTTTAGATTTTTAAAATAATTTAAAACACTTTATAAATAAAGTATATATTTTAACATTTAGATTGAGAACTACTTCGATACTTTATTAAAAATATACACTTTAGGAATATTTAAAATGAGGTTACTTTTATAAAAATATAAACTAGATTTTCTCTTTTAAAACAAATACCGAGTCACTTTTAAATAATTACTATTATAATAGATTAAAAGAAAATACTTACTTTAGAATTTAAATATTTTAGAAATGATAAATTTTACAAAACTTTTAACTTATATTTAAAAGTTTACTTTGAAAATGTACTTGGTTATCCAGGGAGAATTTTCAATTTCAATCACTTAAATCATTTTTCCGAATTGATTTTCAATTTACTCCATTTGAAATAAATTTCTTTACTTACTCAATTCATTTCAAAATTCGTTAATTATGGACTTTATTATTATTATTATTATTATTATTTTCCGTTTGATTTTAAATCTTTTAACTGAAATATACAAATTTCAGATTTTCCCAATTCTTCTGTATTCTTTTCAAAATTTAAATCTTAAATTTAAAATAAATGCTTTGTTCTTTTAAATAATAACACTAAAGTTTAAAATTCATTAACTTTCTGTTTATTCAAAATTTCCTTTTCATATGCGGAATTTATTTATTAGAATTTTAAAACCACTAATATTCTTATCCAGTTCATTTTTAATTTATTTAAATTTTCTATAATTATTTCATTTACAAATTCTCTTCCTTTTATTTTCAAAATTCCAATTCTATATATTTTGATAACTTAGTGTATCGAAATATATTCAAGTAAACCCTAGCATCCAATATTACAACTACCAATAATATTCATTACAGAATATCGAATATTCATAACAGAGAATATTAAACAATATAAATAATTTTGAGGAATCCAGTTGGATCCCTCCAACCTGTTTTCCCTGCATCCACAGACGTTAGCACAATATAAAATAGCAATTCCACTTCGAGGTGGAATATCGTGGTATATGGGTTTTTATATAAAATCATCCGCTATTATGCGGCACATAGGGTCTCGTCCGCTATAAAATGCAGGAAATCAATCATTCCAAGATATATTATATACTACTATATATAATATTGCATATCCAATCCAAACAATCAATCAACCAATTATTTAAATTTAACCATTTAAATTAAAATTATAACTGGATGAGTGAGATTAACTCACCTTTAATTTTTGTTTTGCAATGCACTTTAATATTGCTTTGGATTTCCTGATGTTTGACCTTGTTGGAAGAAAAAACTCAGGAAGTCCACCTCACTCGAATCGCGAAACCCCGCAGCCTTCATGGTGATTTCACGGTTGCAGCTCGAGTTCGAGCTCGGGCTCGAAATCCCAAATCGTCAACCTCACCGCGCCTCCACGCTGTATCGCGACCTCCTAAAGCCCTAGCAGTACTAGCCACGACGCGATCAAAAATTCCGGTGCCACCTCCCATGAAGCCCTCCGCTTTACTCGCAAGCGTCCCTTCGATTGTTGCCGAACCCTTAGAAATCCTAACCCTAGTTCGCTTATCTGGTCGAACGCGAACCTCCCTTCCACTTGAACGAACGTTGCGGCAATAAATCGACTCTGCCCTAGCTTCGTCCGGCATCGCAAGTCTCCCCCGCATCGAAGTCGACGTCGCTTTCGATTTCCCGTCGACGACGCGCGCGAGCGACCCCCCTTTATCATTCGCCATTTATTTTTTTATTTATTTTTTGAATTTAACTGAGGAGAGGAACGAGATTCGATCGGTTTTAGAAAATAAACTGAAATGTTTTGGCCATTATTCTTACTTTAAAGACGTGTGTGGAAGCTTCAGAGGGAAGATAATGCGTGTCTATATTTCTCAACGTGACAAAACTTAGTATAGTATTCGATTATATTATTTATTTTCAAAGTCAAATTTAAATTTTCCAAAAACTACAACACAAAATTCTGAACTCTTATCTAGGCATGGCGCTAGGCATTTTTCGAACACAATGGAAAAGGTTCCGAGTCCTAATTCGATCGTATGGAGAAGATAGCTCTTTGAATCGAATTAGAGTACTAAATTTTCGATATTTATTCTAGCGCGTTTATATATCGTACGCTCACACAACAAATCCGATCAATATAAAATTTGAAATCAGATAATAATATAATACTACGGATCCAATGGAACTGGTTTCGTCGAATTCCAAGACTGTGCCTTGGAAGGCTATTTTTAAATATCGATTTAAACGATATATTATTAAAACTTAACAAAACATTACAAATTCAATTTCAACACTTTTACTATCTTCAGTATTATCAATATAAATTTTACAGACCTTTAAATTATATTTTTTACAGGCTTAAAATTCCAGATTCAACATCTTACCCAAATTTCCAATAATTAAATTCAATAATTAAATTTCCAAATAAGGGTGATATTTGAAATTTAAGTTACAAATTAAATTTTAAATATTTAAAATCCATTAAATATCCCGATTTCAAATGCCTAAAAATTTCGGGTCGTCACAACCCGAGTTCCCCTACTGAACACTAGCCACCGCCGTGCCCCTGCTCCCACCCGAAGCCTGACCGAAGTCCCCTTCACGACCGAAGCATCCCCAGCCTTAACCAAGACTCCACCTGCAACCTACTCTGCCAATTTTTTATGCACGGTCCTTTTTGATTTTGCTTTCTATTTATACATATGTTGTTGTTGAAAGCATATATGTTCATGTGTGTCCTCAAGCATATATATGTGTTTATCAAATACACACACACACACACACACACACACACACACACATATATATATATCGTCTTTTTCCTTGCGGTGCGTTTTCTTTTTTGTGCTTATGATATATATAGTATCCTATATATGCGTTGCACATACAAATCGATGGCATTAGTATGCATTTTATTGATGTCAGCACCTATATAGTGTGGCTAAGAATGCATATATATTGAAATATTATGTCTGTAGCTGTCATCGGCATTTACTTTGGACTCCACCCCATCCACCTTATCTTAGTCATCATCAGGCCTTCAAGTCTTTTGAATTGTGCATATATATACTTGGATAGTATACATATATTGAGAATAGTTCATTGCTGTAACATATATATGCTGCTCTTTAGGATGAATGTACATTGTAGTAAAAATATATACATGCGGTTATATATAGCATACGCCTTATCTTCGCTTTACACTTTATATGTATGTTGTAGTATGTGATATGTATAATATATATGGTACTTTTGATGCAGGTCCTTATTAAGTTTCAAAATTCACGAAAAGTCATTCAGTAAATTTTAGTGTAAATTAGATCTCTGTTTTTTATTCACGATTATTGCGGAGCATGATGCAACATTTCAGCAATAATTTTTCTTTGTTTTTACAATGAAACTTTGACAGGAAAAGTTGCTGAAATATCAGCACTTGTTTATGAAAGTTGCTGACATTTCAGCAATAATTTTTCTTCGTTTCCAGAAAACAAGGACCCGCTTTACAATGAAACTTTGACAGGGACCCGCTTTACAATATGAAAGTACGATAGGGATGCCTCCCTAATTTCCACTAATATATATGTGTATTGTATGCACGCATGATGCTCGATGAAATGCACATATATGTATTCTGTACCCAATTTTTTTTACAAAAGCTATATGTGCTCGAATTTGAACCTATGCACGTTATATATAATACGTATATAAATTGATGACAAAATTATACACGTTGTATATATATATTTGTTCTTTCCAAAATTTTATAACACAAAAATTATATATACCGCGTATATATATTATTTGACCATGTTGTGTATGTCATTTCTTTCAATTTTTGACAAATTGCATATGTTGTATATATTGCACGTTTGCGATTTGGCGAATTTTTTTTACATGTTGTATATAATGATGCTTTTAAAAATTATAAAATAAATGTATGCATATATTGCATACGCATATTTTATTTGTTTTTCATTAAATTTCTTGTGCTAAAATTATATTCTTGCTTGTCGCATCAAATTGAGTTATCGTGCCTGATTCGTGTCGGTGTCCGTTGCTTTGCTCTTTGTGTTTATTTCGGTCGATTTACAGTCATTTGTTGTAAAATTACCTAGCAATGATCAAAGTTGAAAAGTGGAGAAAGCAATTATAGGACCTGTATTATATCTCACAGCGCATCAAATAAAATATAATAATCATCATAAATATAAAATTGACAGGACGGTAATAACTAAATGAACAACAAATATCAAAGTGCATGGTTTTATGGAGTTATACAAAATAGTAGTAAAGTTTATACAACTAAAAATAAACTCAAGATAATTGTCTCTAAATAAAATAGCCAACACCGTTTAGGCTCCATAGTGTCGCACGGTGGAATACGCAATAGTAAGCCGTATATAAATACGAGAAAGTACAAACTCCTCCTGTCGATCTACACAGCACCATTATCACCCAAAATTGTTATCCAGTGTACTCATTTAAGAGTACCCAAAATAATAATAAGCAAAACATAAAACATCGAGTCAAACATCAGTCTAGTGTGAGCGATAAACAATCTCAAAATGCTATACAAGTTGATATAGTAAGGAACAAAGCTACAAGAATCATACCCGATATGTCCCTACATACAAAGAGGAAGAAGGAAATGAAAATTGATCGAAGAAATGAAAGAAAGGAATTTGTTTTAAATAAATAAAAAAACATCTATTCTTTCTTTGCAAACTGTCCACTTTAACTCCTTACTAATTTTCAATCAACTCAATCATCCCCCTTCCTTAGCGTGGTCAGGCAAGTTTTCGAGAATCTTCAAGTGTGGCTTGGACACCAGCCAAATCCAAGTGCGAAACCCAAAAGTCCAAGAATCAAGAAAATCCATGGATCAATACCGATCCATGCCCATGGATCGGTTCCGACCCCTAATGCTTGCCCAAAGTTGCTACATGGTTCATGCCACATATAGTTAGAGTGATCCTCAATCAACACATGCCATATAAGATGGTTCACTAGCCACTCAGTATCCAAACGATAGATCGATAAATCTAAGTTTGAAGACAACTAAATCAATTGCTTTTACCCAACCACTGAACCATAAGATTCCTATGATCCAAGAGTCATGCCGATACATCTAAGCTCCACAAATGAAGGTACAAGTCATCCAAGAAACGTCGAAGGATCAAATGAAGATTAAAAATCATTATATGGATCGGTACCGATCCATAAGGCATGATTTGATATCGATCCCTAAATTTTGTTTAGCTGGCTACAATCTTCTGAGAGTGGCTCCTTCAGGATGTGGGGAAGAACATGGTTAAGAGAACTCCGTCAGCCTTCAACTATAAATAATGGATGATAGGCATTGTTTATGGGATCTTTTTGCTTGCACTCTAAACTTTTGTACTTCTATTGTAACCTCTCGAATTAATACCGATCCATAGACTATCGATCCGTTAGATCATCCTTGTAAAAACCTTATAGAATCATAAAAAAATTTCAAGTAGACATAGGCCAGTGATTAGCTGAACCACTATAATTGTTGTGTGTTTTTTCCATCGTTTGCTCATTTATTGTCTTCATTTTATCTTCTATAATATTATGGGTGTTCATGCCAACTTTTGGTGTAAACACCTTCCGTGTTCAAATTCCGTAATCCAAATATTTTTCCACCATTTTAGTAGTTCAAATTTCTAGGCAAGTTACATGCTTAAAACTGACCCATTTCAGAAACAAATTCCATCCAAAAATATAATTTGACCCAAAACCAAACCCAGCTTGGCCGATCGGAGGCGACGCACGTGTGTATGTGTTAACATGCAAGGCCTTCATCTTCAACCCAAGAGAAAACATTTAGGTGCTCAAAGGTCTCAATCTTTCTCCTTTGAAAACTATATTTAAACCTATATAGTTTAACCTATCCTGTAATATAGAACCATTCAATTTCCATACTTCTCCTCTTCTCTTTCTATCTTCTTCTCCAAAGTAAAAAAGCTACTCGTACTTGTTAATTTACACTAGTAATGCTTCACCAAATTTAAATACTCTTTTGTCATATATTGTAGAAAAACTCATACATAAGTATAGATATTTTATGGACTTAATCTATGCATAGTGATAATATGTCAAAGCATGTCAGAATAAAGTAGTTACTAAGCATTGAACCATCAATCTTATGCGATGTGTTAGTGTTTAACACATAATTTTATTTCCTTTAAATAGTTTGAAAGACAATATGTAGATTGGCCTTGTGTTTATACCTCAGTTTCATGAAGTGCTCTTAAACTAAGCCACATTCTCGTAGAATGCGACACCACTGTTAACACCAAAAATTCATCATCGAAACTAGGTTTCGATGGAGAGTAGAGGTCGCTGAGGACCTTCTGCAAGAGCCGAAGAGATGCTTATGGAAAGGTCAAGAAGGGTTCCGCAACTAAGGATCCGTATGAGATGGTTATGCCCACAAGAGGCTTCCACATATGATAAATACTTTCACCTTTGGTTCCGCATAAGAGGGTTCCACAGAAGACAACTCACTGCTAACGGAAGACGTTCGGCAAGTATCGCATTCGTGAAAGAGCCTTCCGCAAACAATGGTTCCGCATTGAAGGCCTTCCGCAAGAGACATCAGCGTCATGTAAAAATATTACCTTCCGCAAATCCAATTTGCCACCTCATTCATAGGAACCTTTCAATGGGATCGATAGGATGCTTCTGCAATAGAAGATCAGAGCACTGGATGCAGGGCAATGCCGGTGAAGCACTTTAGAAGCGCCACTTACCTTTAGAAGACCTTTCGATGAAGTCAAAAGATACCCTTCCGCATAAAATCAGCCGCCCTTCCATCATTACAACAAAGTTGTGGACGTCGCATTCTCACTTTCCGGTGGAGACAAGGGCATCCAAATATGCTTAGAAGAGCTATAAGCCAACCTTCCGACAATGCCGAAAAGCCTTTCTTTTGCACGAGATCGGAAGGATGCGAGCGAAACCTACCTTCCGGCACGGTCGCCATGACCCCTACGGAAGGTGCAAACCCGCACCTATAGATTAGACCCGAGGGGTCCATTCTTGGGATCCAAATTTTAGTTTTCAAAATCACTACTATATTTTAAAGTCTGTAACCCTAATTTTTGAATAAATTTGGGGTTTTTTCCAACAGGTATTATTATGTAAACTTCAGTTCATAATAAAGAATATCATGTTAGAGATCAATGTTTTCATGTCATTTACGTACTTTATGTCGATATAATCAAATATCAATCCTTTTTTCTATTTCATGGGTTCAAAAGGTTCAAGAGCATCTTTCTACTGGATTCAATCCCCCTCTGAAACCCCTTGAAATAGTGAATCCTTTTAAGATGCAATCTACGAAAATACCTTTCGACAAGGAGTTCATTTAAGATCTAAACTACAGAATCGAAACCATCATCTAGTCTTAAGGGGCATTACTTGGGATATACTCCTTACTTCTAAACATTTCGACGGGGTCGAAACCCCACAGATAATATTGAGATTACATTACTGAATTTAAACCTACCTTTCTTTACCCTTTCGACGAAGCCAAATCATTCTTGATCCACCGAATTAAACCTATCGCCTGGTTCGAAATCTTTATTCTTCCAACCTTTTGAGGGGTCGAAACCTAGCATTTATACATTTTAACTTTTTAAAGTAGGTTATATTCTATGGAATATGGAATCAGGATTCATTTCCTCATCTCCGAGGGCCCAACTATCTTCCTTAAATGCTCTACATACAACATTTCACCTTAAATCTATCTACTTGGATTCTTTGGTGTGTTGACCATAAATTTGATTAACACCTAGTATTAGAAGTCCATTTAGCATTCCAAGGACCATATTGGAAAACGTTATGTATCAAGTCCTTCAGCATGGATTCTTTGGGGTGTTAACAAAAATTTGTGTTAACATTTTGGCGCTAAAAGGAGGGCCTGAACATACGCTCCTGTTAAATTTTCATCACAGGATAATAGAGTTCTTCATTCAAAATAAAAAAAGGAAAGAACAAAGAAAAACAACAATGAAAAGGTTGTAGTATAATCAGCTCTGGAAAGTGATATAATCTCGAATTTCAACATAGAAAATACAGAGATTGGACAGCCTTCAATTCTGATAAACAACGAGATCAGAGTTTAGAATTTACAATAACAAATGATAGCAATACGAGAATTTCTTGGAAGGGTTCTGTCTCAAGAATCATTAAGGGTTGTGAAGGGAGAAGATGAACCGCCGTCTCCAAATGAAGACCAACATGAGAATCAAGAAAGTCAGGCTAAGAACCATTGAGCAATCAAACAATTTAGTCATAGAAGACAGTGGAGGTCACCATAATAACATTCACAGCCAAATCACAAAGGACAAAATAAAACATACACTCAGTGAATTAGGGAAACATGTTATCCTATAAAAGGCTCATTTGATAGAAGAAAAGATGGTAGTTAGCATTCTCCCTCACATGTGTAACGACCTGAAATTTTAACGAATTTTATATCGTACTTGCCTGATTTTATTCACAATTTTAAAAAATAAAATTGTGGAATAAACTTTAATATTTGAAATGCATCTATCTATTTAATTATAGTAATTGGTGAAAATTTACTGAAAAATAAGGAAGTTAATTTATTTCTGAAATATTAAAATATAAATTTGTTCAGTATGTGTGTTTGAAAATTCAATATTTTCGAAATCTGAATATTTTTTATATAATAAAAATGAAATCATTTTCTGAGAGAGGAGTCGTAATTCGTTCCGTCAAATTTGGACGTCTATATCTTCGTTTATCATATTTTTTGCGTTTTGGCAGCATTTTCGGCAGCGGAAAAAATTCAAGTTTTTATAATTTGATCGTATCATTGATATATGTATACCGTTCTATTCATCTCATCGTGCTGATCTCCGTAGTCTATTTATTTTTGTATTCTAAGGCCGGGTACGCGACGGACACAGCCAAAAATAGGTGTCGTATCGATACCGTATCTGTGTCCTTTTGTTTCCTTTATCCAGTGTTTTGAAAACCCGACCCAGCCTCGGTTCGACCTCGAATAACCCTGAACCTTGGATCATCACGGTTCGGAACTTAATCGGACCTCAGTCATGCGTGAACCCTGATCGAACCTTCAAACCGGCGGTCCAACCATCAATTTTACCCGGTTGAACCGCGGTTCTTTTAATTGTCCCTACTTTCTTATCTTATAATTCTCTCTCATTTTCATTTATTGTATTGCTATGAAAAAACAAGTATATCTATATTTCAAAAATCACAATCGTACTAAAATCTAAACTACAAATTTCATCATTCGGCTCTTTACAGCTGCAAACTCCTCTAATAGCACTGCAAGATTCGTCAAGTTATATGAGATATGTTGTGCTTGTGTTTGATTAATGATATGTGTTTGGTATTTGTTATGACATGAGTCGATATCATGTACTAAACAACATGAATTTATAGTTTTCAATTTGGAATGTACAAATAGTTAAAAAAATAAAAATGCACGGTTTCAGCAGTCCGACCGGTCCGATCTTCAAAATCTTGAACCTTGAGATACAACGGTCCGACTTGCGGTTCGGTTTTCAAAACATTGCCTTTATCATTTCAAATTACAGCGTGATAGCCAAGCGACAATTAATTGCTTTAATTATTTTACCAGATTCAGGCTTGTGCCCGTTGCCATTTCAGTCATCCTATATTATATTTTGCCTTTCCACTTTTGCTTGCTGTTCATTCAGAGAGGTACTTTCTCATTGTATTGTATTATATTTTATTCTGTTCTCTCTATATATATTTTTTTCGTTCTCTCGTTCTTCTCCTCTATATTTCCACCGAGCTCTCACTTGTGCCTTTTTTCTATTTTCCCGAAGTAATAATTCGAAGCCTCTCCTCGTGTGCTCACCTACCTTCATCCCTGTGCTTCTCACTCAACCTGGGAGCCTAGCCCTCTGACCCACGCCCAGAAAACAAAAAGAAAAAGCACCACCCACCGTGCCACTTCCCTCCGATCACCAGCCCTAGGACAACGCGGAGCGCCTTCCCACCGCGGCACCTAAACCCTGACCGGGCTGCACCCCACCGCGCCGCCAGCACTACGCGTCGCCCAAAACCGAGAGCGTCTCAACCAATCGTCGGTACCCCATCACCCGAGTTCCCCCGACCGAACACTAGTCACCGCCGTGCCCCTGCTCCCACCCGAAGCCTGACCGAAGTCCCCTTCACGACTGAAGCATCCCCACCCTCAACCAAGACTCCACCTGCAACCTACTCTGCCAATTTGCAATGCACGGTCCTTTTTTATTTTGCTTTCCATATATAGAACTCCAGCACTTTATTATTGACAAACGTGGTGTGCACTGCTACTTGCTGAAATGTTTGGAACAAAACCCAGCAGAACTCACTCGGTTACAAGTATTTCGTTTTCTCTGTTGTATGAAATCATTCATATATTTGTTAATTGACATGCTTCGACAATTTTGGGATTAATTTAGTCGTTTAAGGAATAAATTAAGATGCTGGGCGTTTAAGGAATATATTTGCTAATCAAGATGTTGAGCTTGTTCCATTGCTGGGTGAATGATTAATGCATTGCTGGGTGAATGGTGACCGTGAGTTTGCATGATGATCGTTTATTTCATATTTGCATACTTGTTTGTTCGAACAAAAGCTTTTCATGGTGTATGCATTCTAAACTCATATACACAACTACACCCTGATGTGCAGTGTGTGTAGACATGTTTACACGTAGCATTCAGGAAAGCTTATATTAGTATTATTATTATTATATATATATATATATATTATTATAGTCGGTTATACACTAATTAATGTTGATTTCCCCGGGTTTTCTTATTTCGAATTTAGTAGTGTGGAAATAGAGCTGCAACTACTTGTGAAACCATGTATGCTGAATCAAGCCCGGGGAGTTTGTTTGTTATTTTCATATTTTGCTGCGTTGCTGTTATGGTCGATTCTATTCTCAGCGTTGAACTCATGTTTCTTCAATTGACATGGAAGAAAACAAATAGCCATTCCTTTCATTTATGGTCCCATCAATGACAATCCAGACAGCCCATAACTGATTATAGAAGATGACCTAACCTTCTAATGGGAAATGAAGTTTGTTACATCTTTATCACCTTTTAATGGGAAATGATGCTGAATAAAGTCTGTTACATCTTTGTCAACCTTTAATGGGAAATGATGCTGAATAAAGTCTGTTACATCTTTGTCACCCTTTAATGCGTTTTTTGCTTTCCATGCCACATGTTTGTGGTCTACTTGCTACAACCAGAAGCATTAAATGCGTGTGATGGATCCATTAGCTTTTTATTCGTCATTTGTCAGCAAATATTAAATTGATGAGTCAGTTGGACAAAGATTTCTCTTTTGTGGTCTCCTTTTTCTGATTTCTGCTTTGTCAAAAATTTTCTTCTTTTGTCAAATTTGTACTGGTGTGACAAAATATATGCACTTGCGTGTATCAAAAGGTTAAGTTCAGTTGTTTGTGATATATTTCATGGTAAATTTTGTTACTAGACAATTTTGAGTAGAGCAATTAAAAATTTCACTTTGGCAAAGAAGAGTAAACAACATCCAACTTCAACAGGAATAACAAAATTAGTGAAATTGAAGGATACATGACCTAAGAGGAGTTCTGATTTAGCCTATGAAGACATGAAATTTGGTGTGTCAACAATATTAGAATTTCTATTGCAGATGATATTATCAAGGACTTACTAACGTGGATTTTTTTTCTGAGCTATGGGGAAAACTTAAGAAGCTTTGTGTACGTAAAGTTTGCTAACAAAGCTAAATAAAATTTGGGAACCTTACAAGCTAAATAAAATCTGGCAAAGTTTGCCAACAAAGCAAAATTGATGTTTTACTATGCTTCTAATAAGAGGCGCAAAAAATGGATTTGGATTTTACGTCGCGAAAGGTTACAAAACATCACAAATACACAAACGCGGCCTAAATTTATATCGCAAAAAACTTTAGCTTTTACGTTGCCGATATGGTTTGTACCAGCTGCATGTTGGCATAGGGAGTTAACCTCCCTACTCATCTAGTCGTCATAAAGGCAAAAATTGAGCTGAACCTACCTTTGATTCTCGTTCAATTAATTAAAGGCATTGCACATGAATAAAGATTGTTAATTTTGGAATTTTTTATTTTTTTATTTTGAGAAAGAGTTGATTAATTAAAAATGTTTTACACGGTGAACTTTAATGTTAAATGCAATTTCTTCAACGTGGATTATTCTTTAACGTATGCTTGGTTCCATTTTATTATTACTGTTTGATGACTTGGGACCAAATATTTGATATTCATGTATAATAGGTTTCCGAAGATGAAAAATTGAACACAAAAAAAAAACAAAGCAAAGCAAAAGCAGCTGCAGATGCTGCAACGATTGTAAAGGCAGAGCAGAATAACAATGAGTTAACGGGTAGGAAAAGTAGGCTACAGAGCCACCCATGCAATACTACATTCATGTAAAGGCGAGATGAGGCCAAGCTACTGATAGCCACAGCCTTGTTGAAGGGGGTAACATTTTGCTTGTCCTTGTTACTTTTACGGTGCATTATAGAGAAAATTGTAAGTACTACATGGAACAGTTTATTAAATAAATAAATAAAAAATATATACTTGAATGTAATAATACTTGGAATGAAATACTGATGTGAATAATAAAATAACTAGCCTGATAAAACAAGCAAGAGGGGTTATCTGCCTGATATAGTCCATAACGACTATTATTTTCTAATGAGTATTTTGAAACAACGGTAATTCATGTAATGATTAACATTATTGAGTCCGGACTTTCAGACTTGGATACGACAAAATCAAAATATAATTCACATCAAACTATGAATCCAGTTCACTGTTTTATGAATTTTGCTAAACCAATTATAAGTCAACAGTACGGACATGGTGCATATATGATAAAATCATATGAGCCTACCGGTTAACTTAAGTCCCACGAGTTGGGATAAAGCAGGCTGTTGCAATTTTTAGGGCTATTTGTTTGTAAGTGCGCATGTTGTAATGTTGACATTGTTAATTAGCATATCATATTTTTCATATTTTAAACTTAGTTTCAACAAGCAAATGGATTGCGACAGTGGATTACGAGCTTTTGAGTATTGGCTGACCTTGATTTGTTTAAAGCATGGGTCCTCCTTTTTTTTTATTCTTGGCCACTGTTTCTTATGTTCTTCTCCATTATTCATCATATTATGACTAAACTACATGAATACTTGTTTATTATCATTTTGCAATGATTAATATTTCCTTATCTGATTAAATATTTTAATATTTTTTTGGGACGGTACTCTTTATCATCTAAAGCTCCTTTTAAGTCTAATATTCAATGTATTAAAGTATTAAACTTACGAGTACTAAATATAGATGTCTTGATCATTATCTTGCTATGTGTGCAGCAAACAATAAACCCACTAGGTCATATGGTTATATTATGATACTATTAGGTGCATGTTTACATTGCGATATACATGTTTTGGGATCGTATGAATCAAAATCATTTTTCATCAACGAAAATGATACTGTTATATAATGAAATTGTAAATGGTGGGTTTAAACCAAATCCCTTGCAATATCTGACCAAATTATAAAACCAAATCTAATTATGCGAATAAACAAGAATTGAATTGGTATATTTCATGACTTAATGATTAGTCATCTTGATGTCTAAATTATCCACTAAAGTATCAATAAAGTTTACTTGTTCAAGCTGGGTTAAAAATACAAAGTATTAACTAGCCATAAAATCACATTCAACCTACATATCAATTGAAGAGTCTATTAGGAGGGGAAGAGACTGGCTAGAGCACCAAGGAGATATGCAGCAGAGCTGAAAGAAAAGAGTGAAAACACAAGGAAGAAGAAGGTTTTCATGCAAATTGTATTTCATTCATGTTCAACAGCAGCCTATTTTGTAGAAAGGCTGATACACATGATTGGGTACTGTTACGCCACATGGCAACAAATTGCTGGTTGAGTTCAAAGTTGTAACTAACTTCCATTTTTTAATAATAAAAAGATTTAATAAGAAGCTTCTATATTGTCATATATTGATTTCCTTTGCTGGCATTTGTTGGTGGCAGGTTTCTCTTCCTATGCTATGCTCGGGGAAATAGAGCTGCAACTAATTATTGTTGATTTCCCCAGGTTTTCTTAATTCGAATTTAGTAGTGTGGAAATAGAGCTGCAACTACTTGTGAAACCATGTTCGCTGAATCAAACCCGGGGAGTTTGTATGTTATTTTCATATTTTGCTGCTTTGGGGTTATTGTCGATTATGTTCTCAGCCTTGAACTTTAAATATTATTTCCTTTGTTTAAAATGAATTTACACATGTACCGGTCTAGCTTGACATCCAAAAAAAAGCAAAATGACAATAAACTTTGTGTCAGTGCCTTGAGACTCTATCATTGATCATCATCATACATATAAGAAATGTTCACGGCATCATTTGGATGTCAGAAATAGTTCGTCTCTCTTCTTTCAAACACATTTGTCATTCATATATCTATCAAAAACTCGAAATATTCAACCCCTTTAAATATATACATGTGGAAACTTCGGATTGAAATTGGCACACTTTGTTGTAATAAAAGCAATCTATAGTGTTACGTGCCTATCAATTCATATTTATACATCACTTCTTCAAAATATTTAGCGATCGATACTATTCCAATTTCAAGCCGTCATTCCTTCTTATAACATGCGAGACAATCCTAACCTAACATTTAGTTCTAAAATAATATCTAACACTAATACTCGCATGGATTATTCGAAACCCTGAAATTGGTTTATTGTATATATATTATTGTGAATTTGCTGGTCAAACCAATTAAAGCTCCATGACCAAACCAATCTCTAATGTTACGTGCCTATCAATTCATATTTATACATTACTTCTTCAAAATATTTAGCAATCGGTACTATTCTAATTTCAAGCCGGCGTTCCTTCTTATAACATGCAAGACAATCCTAATATAACCTTTAGTTCTAAAATAATGTCTAACACTAATACTCGCATGGATTATTCGAAACTTTAAAATTGGTTTATTGTATATATATTATCGTGAATTTCCTGATCGAACCAATTAAAGTTCCATGATCTCCTGCCATTGCTACAAATCCTTTTTCACTTACAAATTTTGCTTGAATGAGCAGA